>OZ010790.1:440211940-440896174 GCA_963932465.1 Maratus speciosus | reverse complement strand
GACAAGATTCCATGCACCGGGGACCCCCTCCATTGTATGGATTTGTCGTGACGTGCTTACAAAACCGGCCATGTTACGTAGAAGCAAACAAATATTGTCCCAATTGAAAGTCAACATCATATTGACTACGAGAAATTATTATAAATTATTCATGTTGCATTTCACTAGTTTATTTAATATTTTAGAATATGTTTTTTAATTTATTATCTCTTTTTTCTTATGGCCACACTGTAGTGAAACCTTTGCCATAGACCAAAAGGTTAAGAAGGACAGATAATCATCAGAATTATGTTTTCTGATATGGAAGTTATTTATGTTACAAGGATTACATGTTGTGATTGTCTGATATACTATGTTGGCGAGTATGTTAATATGCAAAGTACAATACTCGTCATAACTCAGCGGGCCAACCTCCAATTTCGCTGTCGAAGACTTCACTTGTCATACATATACAATGAACAATTACATTATACAATATACAATTACAATATAAAAATAAATAAACATAATAATAAGATACAATTACAATATACTATTACTCTGAAACTTACAAAACTTTATTTACAAATGTCGTCGTCAACAGGTACTAATTCCATCCGCTGCGTTTAAACATGGCATATCAAACCAATCACAGGCTCCCCCCTAAACGCCCTCATGCATCCTTACACGGCACGACAAGATTCCATGCACCGGGGACCCCCTCCATTGCATGGATTTGTCGTGACGTGCTTACAAAACCGGCCATGGTACGTAGAAGCAAACAAATATTGTCCCAATTGAAAGTCAACATCATATTGACTACGAGAAACTATTATAAATTATTCATGTTGCATTTCACTAGTTTATTTAATATTTTAGAATTTGTTTTTTAATTTATTACCTCTTTTTTCTTATGGCCACACTGTAGTGAAACCTTTGCCATAGACCAAAAGGTTAAGAAGGACAGATAATCATCAGAATTAAGTTTGCTGATATGGAAGTTATTTATGTTACAAGGATTACATGTTGTGATTGTCTGATATACTATGTTGGCGAATATGTTAATATGCAAAGTACAATATTCGCCATAACTCAGCGGGCCAACCTCCAATTTCGCCGTCGAAGACTTCACTTGTCATACATATACAATGAACAATTACATTATACAATATACAATTACAATATAAAAATCAATAAACATAATAATAAGATACAATTACAATATACTATTACTCTGAAACTTACAAAACTTTATTTACAAATGTAGTCGTCAACAGGTACTAATTCCATCCGCTGCGTTTAAACATGGCATATCAAACCAATCACAGGCTCCCCCCTAAACGCCCTCATGCATCCTTACACGGCACGACAAGATTCCATGCACCGGGGACCCCCTCCATTGCATGGATTTGTCGTGACGTGCTTACAAAACCGGCCATGTTACGTAGAAGCAAACAAATATTGTCCCAATTGAAAGTCAACATCATACTGACTACGAGAAATTATTATAAATTATTCATGTTGCATTTCACTAGTTTATTTAATATTTTAGAATATGTTTTTTAATTTATTATCTCTTTTATCTTATGGCCACACTGTAGTGAAACCATTGCCATAGACCAAAAGGTTAAGAAGGACAGATAATCATCAGAATTAAGTTTGCTGATATGGAAGTTATTTATGTTACAAGGATTACATGTTGTAATTGTCTGATATACTATGTTGGCGAATATGTTAATATGCAAAGTACAATATTCGTCATAACTCAGCGGGCCAACCTCCAATTTCGCCGTCGAAGACTTCACTTGTCATACATATACAATGAACAATTACATTATACAATATACAATTACAATATAAAAATAAATAAACTTAATAATAAGATACAATTACAATATACTATTACTCTGAAACTTACAAAACTTTATTTACAAATGTAGTCGTCAACAGGTACTAATTCCATCCGCTGCGTTTAAACATGGCATATCAAACCAATCACAGGCTCCCCCCTAAACGCCCTCATGCATCCTTACACGGCACGACAAGATTCCATGCACCGGGGACCCCCTCCATTGCATGGATTTGTCGTGACGTGCTTACAAAACCGGCCATGGTACGTAGAAGCAAACAAATATTGTCCCAATTGAAAGTCAACATCATATTGACTACGAGAAACTATTATAAATTATTCATGTTGCATTTCACTAGTTTATTTAATATTTTAGAATTTGTTTTTTAATTTATTACCTCTTTTTTCTTATGGCCACACTGTAGTGAAACCTTTGCCATAGACCAAAAGGTTAAGAAGGACAGATAATCATCAGAATTAAGTTTGCTGATATGGAAGTTATTTATGTTACAAGGATTACATGTTGTGATTGTCTGATATACTATGTTGGCGAATATGTTAATATGCAAAGTACAATATTCGCCATAACTCAGCGGGCCAACCTCCAATTTCGCCGTCGAAGACTTCACTTGTCATACATATACAATGAACAATTACATTATACAATATACAATTACAATATAAAAATCAATAAACATAATAATAAGATACAATTACAATATACTATTACTCTGAAACTTACAAAACTTTATTTACAAATGTAGTCGTCAACAGGTACTAATTCCATCCGCTGCGTTTAAACATGGCATATCAAACCAATCACAGGCTCCCCCCTAAACGCCCTCATGCATCCTTACACGGCACGACAAGATTCCATGCACCGGGGACCCCCTCCATTGCATGGATTTGTCGTGACGTGCTTACAAAACCGGCCATGTTACGTAGAAGCAAACAAATATTGTCCCAATTGAAAGTCAACATCATACTGACTACGAGAAATTATTATAAATTATTCATGTTGCATTTCACTAGTTTATTTAATATTTTAGAATATGTTTTTTAATTTATTATCTCTTTTATCTTATGGCCACACTGTAGTGAAACCTTTGCCATAGACCAAAAGGTTAAGAAGGACAGATAATCATCAGAATTAAGTTTGCTGATATGGAAGTTATTTATGTTACAAGGATTACATGTTGTAATTGTCTGATATACTATGTTGGCGAATATGTTAATATGCAAAGTACAATATTCGTCATAACTCAGCGGGCCAACCTCCAATTTCGCCGTCGAAGACTTCACTTGTCATACATATACAATGAACAATTACATTATACAAAATACAATTACAATATAAAAATAAATAAACATAATAATAAGATACAATTACAATATACTATTACTCTGAAACTTACAAAACATTATTTACAAATGTAGTCGTCAGCAGGTACTAATTCCATCCGCTGCGTTTAAACATGGCACATCAAACCAATCACAGGCTCCCCCCTAAACGCCCTCATGCATCCTTACACGGCACGACAAGATTCCATGCACCGGGGACCCCCTCCATTGCCTGGATTTGTCGTGACGTGCTTACAAAACCGACCATGTTACTTAGAAGCAAACAAATATTGTCCCAATTGAAAGTCAACATCATATTGACTATGAGAAATTATTATAAATTATTCATGTTGCATTTCACTAGTTTATTTAATATTTTAGAATATGTTTTTTAATTTATTATCTCTTTTTTCTTATGGCCACACTGTAGTGAAACCTTTGCCATGGACCAAAAGGTTAAGTAGGACAGATAATCATCAGAATTAAGTTTTCTGATATGGAAGTTATTTATGTTAAAAGGATTACATGTTGTGATTGTCTGATATACTATGTTGGCGAATATGTTAATATGCAAAGTACAATATTCGTCATAACTCAGCGAGCCAACCTCCAATTTCGCCGTCGAAGACTTCACTTGTCATACATGTACAATGAAATTTAACATTATACAATATACAATTACAATATAAATTAAATAAACATAATAATAAGATACAATTACAATATACTATTACTCTGAAACTTACAAAACTTTATTTACAAATGTAGTCGTCACCAGGTACTAATTCCATCCGCTGCGTTTAAACATGGCATATCAAACCAATCACAGGCTCCCCCCTAACCGCCCTCATGCATCCTTACACGGCACGACAAGATTCCATGCACCGGGGACCCCCTCCATTGCATGGATTTGTCGTGACGTGCTTACAAATCCGGCCATGTTACGTAGAAACAAACAAATATTGTCCCAATTGAAAGTCAACATCATATTGACTACGAGAAATTATTATAAATTATTCATGTTGCATTTCACTAGTTTATTTAATATTTTAGAATATGTTTTTTATTTTATTATCTCTTTTTTCTTATGGCCACACTGTAGTGAAACCTTTGCCATAGACCAAAAGGTTAAGAAGGACAGATAATCCTCAGAATTAAGTTTTCTGATATGGAAGTTATTTATGTTACAAGGATTACATGTTGTGATTGTCTGATATACTATGTTGGCGAATATGTTAATATGCAAAGTACAATATTCGTCATAACTCAGCGGGCCAACCTCCAATTTCGCCGTCGAAGACTTCACTTGTCATACATATACAATGAACAATTACATTATACAAAATACAATTACAATATAAAAATAAATAAACATAATAATAAGATACAATTACAATATACTATTACTCTGAAACTTACAAAACTTTATTCACAAATGTAGTCGTCAACAGGTACTAATTCCATCCGCTGTGTTTAAACATGGCATATCAATCCAATCACAGGCTCCCCCCTAAACGCCCTCATGCATCCTTACACGGCACGACAAGATTCCATGCACCGGGGACCCCCTCCATTGCATGGATTTGTCGTGACGTGCTTACAAAACCGGCCATGTTACGTAGAAGCAAACAAATATTGTCCCAATTGAAAGTCAACATCATATTGACTACGAGAAATTATTATAAATTATTCATGTTGCATTTCACTAGTTTATTTAATATTTTAGAATATGTTTTTTAATTTATTATCTCTTTTTTCTTATGGCCACACTGTAGTGAAACCTTTGCCATAGACCAAAAGGTTAAGAAGGACAGATAATCATCAGAATTAAGTTTGCTGATATGGAAGTTATTTATGTTACAAGGATTACATGTTGTGATTGTCTGATATACTATGTTGGCGAATATGTTAATATGCAAAGTACAATATTCGTCATAACTCAGCGGGCCAACCTCCAATTTCGCCGTCGAAGACTTCACTTGTCATACATATACAATGAACAATTACATTATACAAAATACAATTACAATATAAAAATGAATAAACATAATAATAAGATACAATTACAATATACTATTACTCTGAAACTTACAAAACTTTATTTACAAATGTAGTCGTCAACAGGTACTAATTCCATCCGCTGCGTTTAAACATGGCATATCAAACCAATCACAGGCTCCCCCCTAAACGCCCTCATGCATCCTTACACGGCACGACAAGATTCCATGCACCGGGGACCCCCTCCATTGCATGGATTTGTCGTGACGTGCTTACAAAGCCGGCCATGTTATTTAGAAGCAAACAAATACTGTCCCAATTGAAAGTCAATATCATATTGACTACGAGAAATTATTATAAATTATTCATGTTGCATTTCACTAGTTTATTTAATATTTTAGAATATTTTTTTAATTTATTATCTCTTTTTTCTTATGGCCACACTGTAGTGAAACCTTTGCCATAGACCAAAAGGTTAAGAAGGACAGTAAAATAATCATCAGAATTAAGTTTGCTGATAAGGAAGTTATTTATTTTACAAGGATTACATGTTGTTATTGGCTGATACACTATGTTGGCGAATATGTTTATATGCAAAGTACAATATTCGTCATAACTCAGCGGGCCAACCTCCAATTTCGCTATACTATTCTAATATTATTCTACTATTCTCTCTATTCTACTATAATACTATTTTTTTAATAAAATCTGAAACTTGCGCATATTTAACTAAGTGTTATTTTAGTGTAATCGACAACAGATATTAATTCCATCCACTTTGCTTAAACGGGTATACCAAACCGACCACCGACTCTCCACAGAAGGTCTTCAAGCATCCTTTCATTTCTTAATATACTACGTATGGGGATTACCTGTATTGCATGGATGTTGCACTGGTCATACCTATATAATGAACAATCTTAATATACAACATATATTTACAATATAGAAATAGAAATATACAATTACAAGATGCAATTACAATATACTATTACTATATTAGAATATGAAACTTACGGTACTTTATTTACAAGTGTAATCGCCAACTGATATTCATTCCGCTTTGTTTAAAGAGGATATACCAATCCGACAACTGGCTCTCCCCAGAAGTCCCTTAAGAATCCGCTCACGGCACAATAACATTCCATGTACGAGGGACTACCTCTATTGCATGCCTGTTGCGTTGGTGATGCCTATATATAATGAACAACCACATTGTACAATATACAACATTTTTCAGAACTTGTACTTTGAGAAAAAAATATGTAAGTTTTAAATAAAAAATGGCCAACTGCTAGATTTACTGCTGCTGTTTACTGAGCTTCGACAATGCAACTGACATTTGAATACTATAAAACAATTTCCTAAACATCTATATAACAAAACAATATTTCATTGTTTCGAGAAAATCAAATTCTACCGATTTATTTAATTTCATTGTTATTTAACATTATTGTAATAAATAATTACATATTGTTACGTAATCACATCGTTCCCACCGCGAGTTTCGAGAAACATCGCGTGTTTGAAAAAAATCCCTGCCCTACAGGCGCGGGTAGATTTCGAAGATAAGTACTAATTTCACCAACAAAAACTAAATTATGATTAGAGATAAACCCACTTTAAAAATTTAATGTGGCCGCTTTTGACAAGTTCTTAATTTTATTTTTATATAAGAGCTGGTTTTATCGGAATGGTTTTAAGACCAGTATTGAAAAAATATTTTTCCATGCTCAACAACTCGAAATTTTCTGATGCATTTTCAGGTTCATTTTTAAAAGGAAAAACATGAAACTTGCTGACGTGATTTTTTAAGACATTTATAAGCGACTATGTTTTTATTTTTCTTTCAATTAATCAGAACTTAATTTATAAACAATTATTTTCTCAGTAGGACCATATTTTTTGATCCAACGCAATCGGTTCGAGAAATTCTGTTCAAAATGCCCTTTTTGACATTACTTTTAAAAATATATTATCATATAATGATATCATAATCAAATATAATGATATCATTATGATATAATGAATTTAAAAATGAGTCAGAAAATAAGCAGTTTTTATTTGAGTACATCCTTAAGTACATCCATTTGAGTACATCCATATTTTTTTTTCATCCTCGATGTATTTTTAATTTGTTTTTGCTGTAAGCATTGGTCCTATCAAAAACTTGTCAATATAAAAGTTTTAGACAATATTAAAAAGATATATATAATAAATTCATGCGGATTTGATAGCTGGTGAATTGACAAAGTTATGTATCTTTTTCTTCTTCAACACTCCCCCCCCCCCCACCTTTTTTTTTTTTTTTCGTTTTTAATTTTTTTTTTCATTAAGAATTGGTCCTATCAAAAACTTGCCACTATAAAAGTTGTTGATAATATTAAGAGAATTTATAATGAATTTAATTGGATTTGATATATTGAGAATTGACGAAATTAGAAATTTTTTTCTCCCCAAAACCCTATTTATCCCCTTGAGCCCATTTTTAATTTTATCAAAAATCTGTCATACATAAATTTTTGGCCCATTTTTTAGAAGTAATAATAACTTTAAACTGAGCCGATATTTATTAAAATTAAGAAGTTATGGGGGTTTTGCGTTTTTTACAAAACCTATCCCTATTTCCACTCCCTTGGTCCGATTTTGCCCATTAACGAACTTGACCGAGATGTTATGCTCCTTGATTTTATGTATCAGTTTGGAAAAGATTTGTGCAGAATTATGGAAGTTATCGTGTCGATATAAAAATGATATGTATATAGAGATAGATAGATGTATTTGTGATTTCATCTTTATTATAGATGGATAGATATAAAAATTTTTACTGGGGGTGATTTTGGGTTCTAAGGGTCATGATCGGTGTAGATCTGCAAAATTTTTTCTTAAATTCCAACATGGGGGAGATCTCAATAGGTAGTATTTCATACGGAATCTACCTAAAAAACGATGAAGATATTAGCGCGCAAATCTTCATTTTTAAAGTTTATAATAAATAGGAGTAAATTAGACTAGCATCCCGAGTCAAACGTCTTTCTTCACCGTTGAAGATTTCACATGCCATGCTTTAAGACAGGCTTATAAGCTTAGAATTTTTAAATGGACAGTCGATAAATTTCAAAGCTCTGGGAATAAAATTCTAAAATAAAGTTTTAAAATTCGTTCTTCTTTTATCAATTATCGCCAAGGAAAATATGTTATGTGTCTAAATTAAAAATCAAACGGCCAACTACTCCGATTTCCTCATGCTACTTATCTTATCGCAATTAAAAAAAGCAGTTTACAAAAGGGTGCTATAAAGGAATTTGCTGTAAAGAGATATTATAACAGAAAAACAACTGGTTTTTCTTCGTGAAATAATTTTATCGTTGCAGACTCAGGTTGTGACCCCATTGTTTAATATATATGACATATGTTCCTAATTTTATTGTGGAAGTCTTTAATATTTTTACTTACTGTCCATTTTTAAAGAATAAGTCTGTAAGATTTTTCATGAAATGATAAGTGAAGTCTTTGACGAAAAAAAAAATATAGGCGGTATTCTAATATTCTCTTACTTATTGTTAAATTAATAAATGGCGACTTCCGTATCAAAATTTTCATCTGCTTAACAAAAATGTCGCATTCTTCTCTTTAAAATAACGAGGTGAACTACGAGCAGATGTCATATAGTCCCGCGGCCGCCAGCTTGGATTTTTTTTTTTTTTTTTGGCGTGAAAACTCCTTTTTCACCAAGTAATAAATGTCGCCAAACAGCGATATATGCGCATGTTAGGCTTAACGAAAATGACATGCAAATAACGTCGTCAAGAAATCTCAAAACATCCAAGATGGCGGCCGCGGGAATATACAACATCTAAGCCTAAAATTATTAAATGATAAAGGAGATAAATCAGAAGTTCTAGAAGGGAAATAGTTAATTTATGTATCTAAATACAAAAACGATAAACTGACCTAATTTCACCATGCTATTCTACGCTCGTCGATAGGGCAACTGATAATTGAATCAGTGTGACCGTTTTTTCAAGCTAAATGCAGGCTAGATTTAGCCTGACAACAGGCTAAAAATAAAATCGATTGTCCTGCTATCTATTGACGGTTTGTATAATTAAAAATGTAAAAAAATCATATTTTGAGAAACAAATTCGATATACGATCTTTAGGTTCAATCAAAAACGATTAACGTAATATTTATTATTCACATACAGGGCTCCACAAAAAACATCGGGTCCATTACTTTCTAAAGCCGTAAATTGTTGGAAGTATAGTATTTAAATTATATTACACTACACTGGCGAAATTGAAATACTTTGTTCATATACATTATTGTATGTTTTTAACAAAAGATGTATACTTCATATATATTGTTTGGGTTTCATATCTGACGAAACCTTATTTGTGTCACTTGTCTGTCTGTCTGTCCGTCTGTCACAGAGCCCATTTTAAAAAACTATAAATGTTGGAGACTTGAAATTTTGCATACTTATAGCTAAACACCACGCATCAAACGCCAAAACATAAAATTTTGAAAAAGTCTAATATTTAACCCTCGGTGCTCTAACTTGTGTATTTTAAGCAATTTTTCTAACTCAGCCCCTAATTAAGTTAGAGACTTGAGAATTTTGCATACTTATAGCTGAGCACTTGCGATAACACCACAAATCATAAAATTTTGAAAAAGTCATGTTTAACCCTCCGGTCTCTAACTTGTGTATTTTAAGCAATTTTTCTAACTCAGCCCCTAATTAAGTTGGAGACTTGAAATTTTGCATACTTATAGCTGAACACTTGCGATCACACTACATATCATAAAATTTTGAAAAAGTCATATTTAACCCTCCGGTCCCTAACTTGTACATTTTAAGCAATTTTTCTAACAAAGCCCCTAATTAAGTTGGAGACTTGAAATTTTGCATACTTATAGCTGAACACTTGCGATCACACTACATATCATAAAATTTTGAAAAAGTCATATTTAACCATCCGGTCTCTAACTTGTGCATTTTAAGCAATTTTTCTAACACAGCCCCTAATTAAGTTGGAGACATGAAATTTTGCATACTTAAAGCTAAGGACGTAAAAGAAAACGTAAAAAAAAAATTAATTTTAAAATTTCAGTTATACAATCTTCCCACCAGGGGTACTATCAGCGAAAAAAAAAAAGTTTCGTGTAAAATATTTTATTAAAACATAAATTTCACCATGGCAGAAACGTATTCTGAAAATTTATTTTAATAAAAATATTTTATTTTAAAATAGTTGTTCTATTTCCCGCCAGGGGACACTGCATATATAAACACGTGATAAAATTGTGTTGAATCTGTGCGAACTTTAACTTTAATATAGCTATCATAATTGAAAAATCAAAAAAATTAATTTTACCGATATTTGGTTACCCCATTTCCTCCCATCTTATTCCTTTGTACGGCCTTGTACAATAACTTTAAATGCTATATACATCCTCTTCAAGAAAAGTTATTCTGTAGGAGACTGTAACAACATGATAAAATTACATTACCGTCAGCTTTCTACAAACCCCGCATTTAACATATATTAGTTTGATATTTACATGTTCTTTTGTATGACCTTGTAAAATAACTATAAATGCTATATGCACTATGTCGAAGAAAAACATGCTGTGGGTGACTGTAAGAACATCCTAAAATTGCATTACAATCGGCGATCTACGAAACCCGCATTTAACATATATTCGTATTCTTTTATGCGGCCCTGTAAAGCAACTATAAATGTTATATGCACCATCTCTAAGAAAAATCATGCTGTAGATGACTGTAACAACATCATAAAATTACATTACAATCGGTGATCTACAAATCCCGCATTTAACATGTATTCGTATTTCGTATTCTTTTGTAAGGCCCTGTATAATAACTATAAATGCTAAATGCACCCGCTTAAAAAAAAAAAAAAAAAAAAAAAAAAAAAAAAAAAAAAACAGGCTGCGGGTGACTGTAACAACATGCTAAAATTACATAACCATCAATGATCTACCAATCCCGCATTTAACATATGTACGTATTCTTTTGTGCGGCCCTGTACAATAATTATAAATGCTATATATATCCTCTTTAAGAAAAATCATTCTGTATGCTAATGTAAAAACATATTAAAATTACACTATCATCAGCGTTCTAGAAAACCTGCTTTTAACATATATTCGCTTCATACATTCGTGTTATTTTGTGCGGCCCTGTAAAATAACTCTAATTGCTGTATGCACCTTCTTGAAGGTAAAACATGCTGCGGTGACTGTAACAGCACGCTAAAATTATATTACATCAACGGTCTAAAAATCCCGCATATAACATATATTAGTATTCTACTGTACGGTCCTGTACAATTATTATAAATGCTATTTGCGCCCTCTTGATAAAAATAAAATAAAAAATATGCTGCGTGTGACTGTAACAACGTGCTAAAATTTCATTACCATCAGTGATCTACAAACCCCGCATTTAAGATATATTCGTTTCATACATTCGTGTTCTTTTGTGGGACCCTGTAAAATAACTATTATAAATGCTAAATGCACCATCTTGAAGAAACAAGTTGGTTAAGTGTGATCACAGATCGCACAGATGGTTTCATTTAATATTCCTTTCAAAGCACTTTATCTTTTTGAAAAAATATGTTAGTTCCACATTTTGCAACCAGGGGCGCACTCCATTCTAAATAAAACCTGTATCCGAAAGAAATTCCGTTTTACAACCTATCCGTAGACATATTAGTCGAGGGGATCAGGCCCACAGCACTCGATATAGGTAGGCGTCATCTGGTGGTAAAAAGTGAAACTAAAATATGTAAGGCTGTGGTGCACAATAAGAAAGAGTGGTCAAAGGGCTGTAATAATATAAGACTTTTTGAATTTTTATGATATGTAGTGTGATCGCAAGTCTTCAGCTACAAGTATGCAAAATTTCATATCTCCAACATAATTAAGGGCTGAGTTAGAAAAATTGCTTAAAATACACAAGTTAGAGACCGGAGGGTTAAACATGACTTTTTCGAAATTTTATGGTTTGTCGTGTTATCGCAAGTGTTCAGCTATAAGTATGAAAACTTTCATGTATCCAACTTAATTAGTGGCTGAGTTAGAAAAATTGTTTAAAATACACAAGTTAGAGCCCAGAGGGTTAAATATTAGACTTTTTCAAAATTTTATTTTTTGTCGTTTGACGTGAGGTGTTCAGCTATAAGTATGCAAAATTTCATGTCTCCAACTTAATTAGGGGCTGAGTTAGAAAAATTGTTTAAAATACACAAGTTAGAACCCAGAGGGTTAAATATTAGACCTTTTTCAAAATTTTATGATTTGTCGTTTGATGTGTGGTGTTCAGGTATAAGTATGCAAGCTTTCAAGTCTCCTACTTAAGTGTCCGTTATGGAGGTTTTACCAGTAAAACCTCTGAATAGCGAACACCTCGGGAGGGCAGAATTTGTCCTCTATTTGGAGGTGTCCGCTACTGAGAGTAAATAATGTACAGTTATTTAAGGATTGGTAATCGAAAAAATGTCCGCTAAATAGAGGTGTCCACTAATCGGGTGTGTCCGTTATGGAGGTTTTAGTGCATAATAATATCATCCTTTACAAGAAAATTGCATGCTGTAGGATAGACAGACAGACATCCAGAGAAAGATAACTTCCCGGAGCAATAAACACCCATGTCTTTTGTTTTAATCATCCGCAATCGTTTCTAAATTTCGTTATACGAGTATTAAAAAAATCTGTTAATTTCCAGTCGATAGACTGACAACTATCTTTTAGCCTGAGTTTTTAGCCGGATTTAGCCTGTTGTATCTCATACAACAGTCCAGATTTTATACAACAGGCTAAAAACGGTCACCGTGAATTGAATGTTACAAAGAAATTTGTAAAAAAAAAAAAAAAAAAAAAAAAAAAAGTAATTGTTATAACAAAACAATTGGTTTAAGCTTCGTAAAGAAATGTATTTTGTTGTTTTATACAATTTTATTGTTATTTAACTTTTTTATAATAAATAAATATATATTGTTACGTTGCAATCAAGTTCGCCCGAGTGTTTAAAAAAATAGAACAATAGTTAGCTTTTAAATAAATATGAGAAAATTTATAGTATTCTAGCAACCAACTTCTTATTTTGTCCCGTTGAAGACTCAACTTGCTATTCCGTTAGAAAGTCTTATGGGCTTATTCTTTTAAAACTGGCAGTCGATAAAATTTTAGCCATTGCGAATAAAATTTAAAAAAAAAGTTTTAAAATTAGCTGGATTTTTCTATAACTTCTACAAGAAAAAAATATTATTTACATATCTAAATAAAAAAAAAAAGATCGAACTGTTTTAACATCTTTACCTTACTTATCATACATTAATAAAGCAACTAATAATTGAAAGATTTAAAACAATGTTCTAAACAGAGAAATTGTTAGAGCAAACCATTTGGCCGTTGTTTCGGGAAAACATTACGCTAATAAATTCCCGCGGCCACCATCTTGGATTTCTCGGCGATGTTTTGCTGGCCTTTATCGATAAGGCAACACCGACGAGAGACGTGTTCTGGCAACAACGTTAAGCCTAACATGCGCATAAATCTGCTTGGCGACATTTACTTGGAGGAAAAGGGGTTTTCACGCCAAGAAAAAATCCAAGATGGCGACCTCGGGAATATATAGCATCTAATACAAAAATTATTTTGTTGCTTCACGCAATTTCATTCTTATTTAACCCGTAAGCACATGTGCTGGGATAAATCACACCTCAATCACATTTTTTCTTGGAAAAAAATTATACATTTCTTGAGGGCGCATCTGACCTGCCTTGTACCTTTCAAGGTCAAGGTCTAGCAGAAATAGGTGAAGGGATTTCCTTTCTTTGTTCACTAGGAGGGTGAAATATACATCTTGGAATTAAATAATCCCGCTCGTGTACGAACGTTTCTTTTCGATATACGTTGATTTCTTACAGGATAACACACACTAAATTAATTTTAATGAAAGAGTAGCATAAAAGCTTCTTGTATATATTGATGGAAGAGTATTAAATCTAATTAATATCCATTTTGTGAAATAATTCATGTTTTAAGGTGTAAAATAAATCGTTTGCACATTTTCGAAAAAAAAAAAAAAAGAGTGATTTTTACAGAAACTGCTGCAAAATCTGAAAATAAACATGAAAAGCATGATTATCTTTCTAAAAAAGAAGTAGAACTGAAGCATTTTACATTTAAAGCAGTAGATTTGTTTTAAAAACGTGTTTAGCCAAAAATATAGTGTGAGATAAAATAGCGTGCGATTTATCCTACGCGTATGTCAACGTTACAAAAATAGGCGCGTTTGCGTACGGGTTAAGTTTCTTATAATAAACGATTTTGTGTTGTTACGTCATTATATAGTTTACCACGTTGTTTTGTGAAAAGGAACGTGACATGTTTGAATATCTAAGGAAAAAATTAATACGAAAAATTTCGTAAGTTTACAAGAAGAATATGCATATTAATACTAGTGTTTAGCGACTAGAATTTAATGTTAAAAAAGGACAGTCAATAAAATTTTTAAACCCATAAAAATTAAAATTTTAAAACAATGTTTAAAAATGAGGTATTATTTTTTCAAATTTCTATAATTGAAAAATATTATTTACGTAGGGTAAGTCAGGGATAATAGCCTCCTTAAGACCCATCTATTTTTTCCTTTTTAGGGTACCGTACTTAAAAAGTGAAAACTGAACCATTACAAGATCACTCCTCTGTCTGTCTCTCCATCTATCTCAGCTATTTTACTCGTAAACTATATTAGGTGGAAAGTTCAAACAGGTTGAAGTAATAAAGACTATTGCCACACATATTTATAGATTATTAACCATTCACAAATATATTTAAGAAAATATAGAGGAGCTAATTAAGTTACTTGAAAAAATTATTTTCTTTATATATCGTGTGGGGGTATCGTATGAAAGCTTTCCTAAAGCCGAATTAAAAAATATATTTATTTCCTATTACGAATTATATTTTCAGAGATATTGCCGAAAACGTAACGAAAAAATGTGTCCTGCTCCCTTTATTCTCGAATCTACTGAAATTAAAATTTGAAAAAACTTATCGGTATAAGAAGTTAATTTAAACCTTGCAGAGAAACTATATAGCGATTATCCGATATAATTATTTCGATTTGTGTGAGTTCAGAAAAGACGTTGAGGAGCTTCGGAGGTACCTATCGCGGCAAAAGTGTAAACGGATTGTTGATAATGATTTTTGAAAAAAAATTGTAGGTATGTAGCCAAGATATTAACTCTAAGGACACGGACAGTTTGCACATACATAAGGACAAGTGCGGCGTACTCTATGCGCTATCATCAGCTATTAACCCTTTATCTACTGACGGTACTTATAAGTACCATTAAAATAACTTGTCGTAAAATTCATTTAATACATCGATTAGTTGTAATACAGTTTAGAATGAGTTATAGATACATTACTTTATCTTGTTCCAAAAGCATTATTGGTTACACAAAACAAAAATATTTTTAAAAGGATGATTTCTTTTGCCTTTGCATCTTTTCAGTTTTCTTGGCGTTGGGGGGGGGGGGGATTTTTTAATTCGGAAATATTTCTATATTCCTATTGCAAGAACATTATATTTGTACATTTCCTAATTCTACAAAATACTAAGAAAAATATTTAAAATAAAAGGTTTGAGTGGGATTATAAATATTGCACATAATCCCTATAAATTCGAATTTAATTAATCCTTCTAAATCCTTCAATCCTTCTAAAATCCTTTTAAAATTTATTAAAAGATTATGTAAATATTCTAATGTAGTTATAAAAATTCACGAGAAATGTTTTAGAAGAAAAAAAAAATTCATGAATTCATAAATCAGTACATAAAGTGTTAAAGACTAGATAACAACTTTTAACGGTATATTTGTGTAATGTAATGCACGGTTACTATTTCATATATTTATTGTACGGAACCCTCTATACGCAAGTAATACTCGCATTTGACCGATTATTATAGTAGTTATGATTTTTGTTGCGGACATTTAATTTGTTTAATCCATATTTTATGTGTTGCTTAAAAAAAATATTACTGTAATAAAATTATTATATATATATATATATATATATATTTTTTTATCAAACAGTTTGGGCCATATATCCCGGAGCTCAGGGTTAAACATCTCACTTGATTGGAAATAATTGATCACCTAATTTACTGAAAAAAAAAAATGTAATTCTACAGATATAAAGTTACAGAAATCTGTATGCTTACTAAAAAAATGGAAGACATATTCTGAAAGATTGTACTCTTATGTTTAAAATACAGCAATCAATTAAAAAAAAAAAAAAATCCCAGTTAGTCCCTTGAAAAGAAATTTTCAAAAAGGGTCGTTTTTTCGAAAAACATTTTTCTCGATTATTTCAAAGCGTCTCCAGAGCGCAATTTTAGAGGTACGAGGAAGTGTAGAGGTCGATGATGTAATGGGTTTCAAAAGATATGAATTTTAACCCGTACAAATACACCGGAGAACTCAGGTCACTTCGCGTCTCACGGAGACGGTATTTTTTAAAAGTTAAATGTAACTAAACGTCCGTATTTTAACACAATTATTTAAGAGTATCCCCATAGACTAGATTTACATCACCTACAAATATTTTTAAACGGTCAGACAAGTAGAAATTTTTGTACAAAATAAAGTTGGGGAAAATTTCGACGAAATCCGTAAAAAAAAAAATGATGTTTCGTCGAGGTTCCGCCTCTCGCCTCTCCAGTGTGCAATTTTACAGGTACTGACAAACCAAAATATATTTTTAAAAATGAAACTTTCTTCTAATCGATGGTGCAATCGGTTTTGAAATTTAAAAATTTTAACACTTTCCAATACACCGGCGAACATAGGTCACTTCGCGCCTCACGGAGACGATATTTTTTCTACGCTAAAAGTAACTAAACGTCCATATTTTAATACAATATTTTTAGAGCACCTCAATATATCAGATTTACACCACTTTCAAAAATTTTGAAGCGTTGGAACGGGTAGCCATATTTTTTACAAAATGTGTGAAATTTCAACAAAATCAGTAAAAACCTGAGTGCTTTTTTTCGGTTTCGCTCGCTTTCTGTGCGCATAGACAAAAATCAAATTACGCAGAAAATAAAATACCAAATAGCATATACTCTCATTTCAATAGTTTTTTTTTCATTTAAAAATATAAATTCAGATAAAATGGAGTCTTAAGATATAAATCATAAAAATTTGAGATTAATTTAGAAGTCATTCATCACGGGCACGGGCAACGCCGGGCGGGTCAGCTAGTTTATTAATATTTGCCTTCAATAATTTTTAAATTAATTTTTTAAACATTAAATTATTTATAGCCATGCATATTTAAAATTAGTTTTATTTATTAAATAATTACGTGAGCCTAGAGACGAATGAAAAAAAATCTTATTTTTGATAATAAATTGACAATATAATGATGATTCTGATAAATTAAAAAAATACGTACATAAGTAATTTACTTACATTTATAAAATAATAATAATAATAATAATTTCTACAAACAAAATAGAGCAAAAATATTTTTTACAGCACAGCTTTTTGTTTCTTCAAACAATTTGATTGTTATTTAATTTTGTTCTGACAAAAGAACCACTTTTGGTGATGCTCGCACCTAGCATTGAGACCTGGTGCATTTTAAAGCCCTATATTACGAAGTTTGAGAATCGATAAAAAATTTCTGTTAAAATAATATTTCTTAATTTTACAGCGGCATAACTTTCTGAAAATGCAATTTTCGAGACCACTTATCAAACTATTAACATTTAAGTTTTTTAAAGAAAAGCATTAAAAAATAAAAATTAGTTAATTATAAGTATAAAATATTAAAAAAAGTTTAAAAATTCCTTCAAAAACACACGAATTTGATTTTGAAAAATTGCAACATTATTCACATTTTTGGCGGGGAATGGTTGGCGTTTTTTTTTTCTAACGTAGAGCTTTCCGGCAACCCTAGCCAAATGTCATAGCTGTTTGTATCTGTGAGGAGAGAAATTTCCCGAGAAATTGTAATGTCCGACCTAATAGCCACAATAGTTTTTCTAAATTGCGTAAAAATATTAATTTACTTTATGATTACTTTTAACAAAGGACCATTTAATACAGCAACATTTCATTTTAAACATACGAAACTTTATTCCATTCGATTTCAAAAGAAAATAGTTTGCTTATTTTGTATTTCACTAAAAAATAGTTTTCAGTTTTCAATTATCTTGAAAGCTTTTATAGAAATATATTTACTATTTATATATTTATCGTCTGCGTAGAATAATAATAAAAAAAAAACACCTAATTCTTGTTTCTTGTGCTATTAATTATATCAAACAAATCGCAATCTGATATAATTCTAATATGTACTCCCCGGATAAAGCGGGCGGAAAAATTTTAGCGCCATATTTGACGACTTAACTCACTTTTGGCGTGAAATAAACAAAATAAAATGTAAATGTAATAATAATAAAAAATTAAAAGTATAAAAAAGTATATAAAATATGATTTCAACAGAGAAATTTTATCGTTTCTCTAACTTTTATGTATAGGGCTTCAAAATGCACCAGGTCTCGATGCTACACTGTTAAAAATCTGAGCAATTTGCTGCATCGTCACTCCACCGCTTTTACAGAAAACGGTTACTTCACTGTATCATGGAGCATTCTCATTGGTCAGAATAGAGATATTCTATAAAAGCGGTGGAGTGACGATGCAGCAAATTGCTCAGATTTTTAACAGTGTAGGTGCGAGCAGCACCAAAAGTTGTTCACTTGTAAGTATTGTTTCAGCATCATATGTTGTTTACCGACTCATTTTGAAGAAAAGAACATGACATATTTGAATATCTGATGAAAACCTTGAAGCAAAAGCTTCATATTTAAAGTTTACGATATGGGGTTGGGGGGGGGGGGGGGTACATTGATACTAGTGTCTATCAATGAATCTCTAATTACCCAGTCGAATACTACATTTTCATGCCATAACAGACGCTTGAAGGTTTTAAAAGCTGGCTGTTGATAAATATTCTAAACAAATCTAGAATATAATAATAAAGTAATGTTTTAGTGTGCGTTTTTTTTTTTTTTTTTAACTTCTAAATTGACAAAAGCATGTTATTTATCACTGGTGTGCAAAGATTAAGGGCCAAGCAGATAAATTAACATACAAGCCGAACAAGGCAACAGAACGGATTGTTTAAATAGTTTTGATCATTTGTCCCATATTTTCACATCTTTGACACCTCATAGTATAATTGCGGACGATGTAGAAATCTTTTGCACGACAATACACTCGAAAAATGACCTTGTCCTTAATTTTTGCACGCCAGTGTATATCTAAAATAAATAAATAAATCGCCTACTGTTTTGATTTCCCCAATCTCCTTATCGCACGTCAATTAAGTAACTCACTGGTCAAGGCATCACACCACTAATTGCTTGCGAGTGTAGGTGGGTGCGGGTTCGAATCCCGCTGGCTCCGTTGCACACTCTTCGTGGAGCTACCGGCTGTATTTCTCTGTGTTGTAAATTTCCTTGTGTGTGCTATTGCTAACTCGTCCCTGTATATATTGACGATGACTTATAAGCGGGCGCTTGAAGCCAAGCACACGAGTCAGATGTATGTTAATAAAATGTCAAATGCAAATAACTCACAATTAAGTGCTAAAAAGCATTTTCATAAACAAATAAATTGTTATAAAAAATCATTCGCCCATTGTTCCCCATAGATTTCTTCTTTGTTTTATAACTCAATTTTATTGTTATTTTACTTTGTTGTATTAAATAATTACGTATTGTTGCCATCGCCTAGTTTCTACCTCAACAAAGTAATTGTTATAAGAAATAATTGCCCTTTGCTCCCCGTAGATTTATTTTTTTGTCTTATCACTCAAGTTTATTGTTATTTTACTTTGTTATATTAAATAATTACGTATTGTTACGCCATCGTCTAGTTTCTACCTTATGTTATCACTCTGCTAATCACTTGCGAGCGTAAGAGATTGTGAGTTCGATTCCCGCTGGTTCCATTGCACACACTCTTTGTGTGGAACTCCCAGGGTGTATTTCTCTTGTGTTGTAATATTTCCTTGTGCTATCTTGCCTCCGACTTATAAGCGGGCTGCTTTTTCAAGAAGGCTCACGTTTTGAGCACTTTATCGCCAGAGTAACGGTTGGCACGGAGATGAATTCAATGCTACGCACCCTTTCTTGTTCCTGACGTCTTACGCGTAGCGAACAGCAACCCCATTCCTTTGCTGAGAGCTTTTTGCTTTTAAAACAAAGAGCTTTTTCGCATTAAAATGCTTTTAATTGCACAATATATATAGTAATTCAAACATAAGTTATGCTTTTCAGTTCAATAGTATTCATTTATTTCATTAATTCGCTATGTTCGAAGAAATTGAGGACGTATTTTATTTTTTAGAAAAAATAAAAATAGGCGTAAAGATTTTTTTGTGATAAATATAATTCTATTGATCATGTTTTATGACTCAATTGAACTTAGTTTTACTAGCATTACTTCTGAATTAATTTAGTTTTTTTTTTTTTTTTTTTTTTTTTTTTTTTTTTTTTTAAATTAAGCGGCATAATTGTGTGACGTGTTGATTGCATTAATAAAACATATTTTCAATTAAATAATTCATTACAAATTAATTGTTCTTAATTTAATTGCGATTAGACATTAATAGGTAGTTGAAACTAAAATCAATTCGATTGTAATTAGATTGAACGATAAATCAAATTATTTAGCTGTATCCTGCAATTAAATCAATCAGTTAAAATAATTGCAAGTTGATGCATGCAATTAAATCAATTACTATTACATTTTAATGCTGTTAAATCTTTATCATTATTTGAGTTTTTATGAAAAAAACATTGGTCTGCCCCTAGTGCACAAAATTAAAAATCTTTAAAATTCTTTAGTTTTTATTTTAAAATTTTTGCCATATTTTTAAATATCATTTTGTCCTAGTTGTTTTATTTGTGATTTTAAAATAGTCATTCGTCATATTTGAATAAATCCTCCCCCCCCCCCCCTACACACACACTCCATTTTTCGTCATTCAGCACACATATTGCACTATTTATTAAGTTGAAGTGGCAATAAAATAATGATCAATCGTCTCAGGCAACCTCCCATTTCGAATTTTCTCTTCTCCTCCCCCCCCCCCCCCATCCTCTCCTCCAGCACACTATTTTTGACCATTTAAAATTCATTCTTGCCTTGCAGAAAAGATTAGTTAAAATTGTGTTTTGCTCTATCTGTTGATTTTTAAATAACAAATAAATAATTTACCATAAAAAAAGAAAAGGAAAGAAATATAATGAAAGATTAAAAAAAAAAATCAGGATTAACCTTTTGTGCACACGCTTTCATTTTTTTTTTTTTTTTTAATTCTTTACATTTTTAAAAATTTTAAATTTACAGCTCCTCACTACCATATATAATTAAAAAATTTCTCTAGTGATTTTATTTGTTACATTGAAGTAACAAAAGATAGTCATTCAATATTCCTTATCCCCCACCTCCCCTTAAGAATTTCATGTCACATTAAAAAGGCAATTTCTAAACATCCTGGTTGGGAGTGTAATAGGTTTTTTTTTTCCTGGTTTAGCTTATTTTCACTCGACTTTAGGTACTGTTTCTGCAGAATGATTTGGTATTAAATTAATTATATAAGTTCATCGCAGAAAATATAGTAATTTTCTGCCACAGGTATTTTTTATAAATCTGCGTTTATATACATCAAAATGCACTGAAACTGCATTAATTCGTCACCCCCATAAATCCATCTTTATATGTAAGTATCTAGATTTATGAAAGTAATGAGTTTTTGTTTAACAGGTATGGAATTAATAATACTCAATTGAATGAAAATGTAGATTTTTGAGGGGATCAAAATTTTAGTCTATATCATCAAAAGTAATAAAGGCCTTTGATAAAACAGGGTATAAGAGTTCGTAATACAATTTCTTTCGAAGAAGATTTTTTTCATCTAGAACACATAATTGAAAATATTTCTTTAATTTAGGTGGGACCTTTATTCTAAAATACGCTAGTTCGTCTTCCGCCTTTTCGGTTCAAAACAAAACACAAGATGACGATTTTCGTTAGAGCTGGCTGAACGTTCTCGCTTTCGCCAACTCGCCAAGGCTGGTGCTGAAAACGTGAGCCTTCCTGAGAAAGCAAGCGGGCTCTCATGTCAAGCACACAAGTCGTATGTTTGCTGTTCAATAAATAAATAAAAAAATAAATAAACATGACATAATTAGAAATATGATGAAAATTTTGGAATGAAAATCGTCCTTTTTTAAAAAGTTTATAATAAGTACGGAAAAAGAAGACTACCGTCTAGTGACCAACCTTAAAATTCCCCGTCGAAGATACCACTCACCACCAATAAGGGAGGATTATCGACTTCCACTTTTAAAACGGGCAGTACAAAAAAAATTAAAGACATCATCAGTAAAATTATAAAAAAAAATTAAAATTAAAATACTTTTTTTTTTCTTTCAGAACTTCGACAAAGAAAATTTGTGATTTATATATCAAAAAACAGCAAACTGCTCTGATAAGCTATTTATCGCATGCCAGTAGGGGAAAAAGGACAGTTCAGCCCCAGCAGGTGGATTGTGGATTGGGAGGATTGAGGAGGAGGGAGGAATCCACCTTGTGGATAGAGGAGGAGGGTGGAATCCACCTGTGGGAGGTTTCTTAGAGTAGGAGAGGCTAAATTTTTGAGGGGGGCTTAATTTTTGAGGGGGCTTAATTTTTGAGAGGGGCTTATTTTTTTTTTTTCGAATCGACTTGGAGTAGAGATGGAAATATCATACTATAACATAGGTCTTTTCGAGAGGAAGTATGAAGACACTAAATTTTTCGATGGGCTTATTTTTTAGGGGGGCTTAATTTTTGAGGGGGCTTAATATATTTTTTTTTCGAATTGATTTAGTATTAGAATGGAAATATCATACTATAACATAGTGAGTTAGGTGTTTTCGAAAGGGAGTTTGAGGGGTCTAAATATTTTAGTGGGGCTTATTTTTAAGGGGGCTTAATTTTTTTTTCTTCAATTTGACATAGATAGAAATGGAAATATCATACTATAACATAGAGATGCAGGTATTTTCGAAAGGGAGTTTGAGGAGCCTAAATTTTTTAGAGGGTCTTATTTTTTAGGGGGGCTTATTTTTAGGGGGGCTTAATTTTTTTTTTTTTTTTTTTCTGAATTGTCTTAGAATTTGAATGAAGATAAAAATGTCTTATGTTTTCTGAAAAAAATTTTTGATGCTGCCATCTGTATGCGGTAGTGCGAATTTATTATTGAAAATAGTATTTTATTTTTGAAAAGTTTTGAGGAAGGTTTGAACCTGCAAAATAGTCTCTTGGCTCGATGATTTGTGGAAGACTTAACTAATCGAGCCAAGAAACTATGTCTATATGTTTATATTTTAGATGTTTCAAAACAAAAAATTGTATTCCCCCTTCTGTATGCGCAAAGAGAGGTTGGTTTCTCAAGATAACTCATTAATACCTATTTTAACTGCTCACTCTGCGAATTTTTTTAATGTGTATGATTTTTAGTTTAACTGATTTTATCGATTTTGTGAATGAGAGTTTGATTATTTTACGCACAAATGTATGATCATTTTAGAAAGCCGTGGTTTCGAACCTGCGAACTCCCATTCAAATTTCATTTTTTGTAACTGATAAGCTATCCACTATTCAAACCGCGCCCCGAAAATTACTGAATTACTTTTGAACACTATATATTTTTAAAAAATACCTACCTCTTCCTCTTTCTTATACTAGGGAAGTTAATATAATTTATGTTTAAATTGAAGAAATAATTAATTTTTTATATTTCTTTAATAAGCAAGTCATTTTTTAGATCGATTAGAAGGCTACCAAACGATTTGAATTAAACATTGTTTTTACCAGTATTAATCCTCTTACCTAATTTTAAAATTATACTTTTTCTTGTGAACCATATTCTATTCATTTAATCGTCTGAAATACACTTCCTAAACCCTCTTATCAACGTTACTCACTATCTATCCCAAACATCCGATAAGTCTAATCAGCTTTTTTCAACAGAAAATAGCTAATATGTAAATATTGATAACTATTGAAGAGATTATTCCACTTGTTTACAGATTTTAAATGAAAGTTTGAAATATTTGTCAGATTTTCTATTTATCAATTATTATAAATTGAATCAACTCATAGTTTGTTATTGCAATAGATAATTATTTGATGATTCTACACTAGTTCTAATGAATTTTAAAACTACTGCTTCACTTCAACTCATTCTTTTATACAGTTTAATAAATTTAGTTTGAATTAATCCATTGGTTTGTCATATATTTCACTGAAATAATAAAATTAATGTGTAAAACCTTAGAATGACGAATTCAAAAACGTAACGTGATGAATCATATACTTTTTAAACATTACATAAAAACCTTTGGATTGATTCACTTCCTGTGAACTTCGTACACATACTTTTTTATGCCACGTGTTTTTCTGAAATTTTTGCACCAATCATATTACATGATTTGCACTATCGTAATAATTTTTTAACATGCGCCCCCTATGATTATATATAAAATTGAATGAAACGAGACTTTTTCATTAGTGTTTGCTATTTTTTGAGTATGTGAAGACGCTTTTTTCACTTAAGATAATATGGCTAGTTTTCAAGATGGACATTCTACTATGTTAAGCGATAATGTATCAAGTTTGAATAATCAATATTTTTCATCAAGATTAAATGATCAAGACATGGGATTAATAGTACAACCTAAAGTAGAACCCGTTTCAGATGATGAAGCGGAATCCTCCTCATCAGAACTAAAGAAACAGAAGTCACCTTTTTTGTGTACTGTTTGCAGCAAATCTTTTTCACGAAAAGGCAATTAAAAACAACATTTGATGATTCATTCAGAAGAAAGACCATTTATATGTGACATCTGCCAAAAAGCATTCTCTAGAAAGGCTATTTTGAATCGTCATAAACTATCCCATTTAAAGATTCCTTCCCAACATAAATGTGAATCGTGCGGTGAAACGTTCTCAAGAAAGTATGACTTATTAAAACACATGAAGATCCACAAGTCCTCCAAAAAGGATAAATGTATTCAGCGTAGCGAAATATTCAATCCCAACTCCGATTTTTTATATCATTTGAAAACTTCACAGAGAGTTAGATGCAAAATTGATAATTCATCCTCTTTAAAAGATATGTTTTTTGAGAAGGTTAAGCATTTTAAAAGGCAAAATGCGTTAAACATATTTACTAAAACTGTAATCAACTCTAACGAGGAGAATGTTACAGACTTTAACACATTTTTTAATAGTATTCATTCGGACGTTTTAAACGAATTAAACTACCAGATTCAAGTTAAACGATCGATGAAATGGTATGCAAGTGTACAAGTTGTTGTATATCGTGTAACACAGAAGGGTGTATTAGAGATTGCCACACCCTATTTCCATTCAAAAACTATACTTGAATTAACGAAACAAAACTTATCTGAACATGTTGAGGATACCTTTGCAAAAATTATTAAGTCCTATGAGAAGTCCACCAGACGTGGTTTTAATTGGACATTAGATAAAATATTGAATTTAGAACTATCTACCTTTAAAATATAACATGATTTGAAATGTTTATACCTTTTTGAAATATGTGTACTCATGTTTTCACTATTGTAACTATTGAAAACGACGAATAAATAATGTGTAAATGAAAAAGCTGTTGTCTGTTTATTTTTGTTAGAACAACTTGTGATTTTTAATAACTCATGAAGTCGTAACGACTTTACTTACTATTTTTTTTTTCAATTTCTTATCAAATGAATAATGAGTTAACTATCTTTTATTAATTTCATATTGAAATCTGAAATTATCCCTTGAAATAGTTATTTTGCAATATTTCTAATTTTTTATTATTATTTTTAAAGTTTAATATATCACTCGTTGTTTGCATAAACAATTGTTATTGTTCAATAATAATAATATTATCATTTATTACCATACAATTCTTTAAAAAAGCATAGAACCATTAACATAATATATCATTAACCACTTTTTTAAAAACTGTTACCTTGTGTTGACATTGAATTCTTCAATACAAAAAAGAATAAAACTAAAATCATTATCATTAAATATCATACACCACATATATAAAAATTGTTACTTTGTGTTGCCATACTATTCTTCAAAAAAAAAGAATAAAACTAAAACTTAACATTAAATATCATATACTGTAAATATAAAAATTGTTACCTTGTGTTGCCATACTATTCTTCAAAAAAAGGATAAAACCATTGACATAATATATTATTCCCCACTTAAATAAAATGTTTATATATATATATTTTTTTAGACTTAAACTAAAATTAATGACATTACTAATTCTTTTAAGTGTTTATCTGTAACCGACACTGATTTTTAACATATATTAAGGGATGTGCTGTTTCTAAACATTCAGTTTCCAACTGATTTTTGTTCTAACTTCATCTAATGCTACCTTTATTTTTTGAAAATGGGTTCTGTAGTAAATATGTTAAAAAGATCTTCCGACAAAGTGGCTTCTTCTTCAAAGTATCAACGTTTAGAAGAACCTAATGACCCCACTTCTGCGAGTGAATTAAATATACCAAGATTGGAAATTCCTAATTTATTAAACACTGGCTGTGGAACAATACCACGTGATTTATCCACTACTGATTACTCACCGAATGTGAAATCTGAAATCGATATGAATTTTTTTATCCCTAACTTTGGTGATGATACTACATCTTCCGAGAATTCATGCCAAGAGTCAATTTCTGTCGAGGATTATTTGAATATATTTTTCAAAGACATGAATTTTGAATCCGCTTTAACCTCGACCCCAGCTAGTAACATAATTTCCCAAGACGAATCCTTTCAAGAACGTACTATTGACCAAGAGGTTTCTGATTCCCAAGCAAGCAACCTTTCTAAAGCAAGTGATGAATTACAAAGCACAACCCCACCTACGAATGTCATTCCACAGTCTAAAACTAGCAAATCCAATCATCCTATTGTATTTCGAGAAGAACTCAGTGACTGTATCTTTTTAATTTTAAAGTTGCATAATAGACAATTTCATATTCATATTCGAGAATTTAAACGCAGTGGGCTTACTAGTGAAGAAATTCTAACGAAAAATGGTATTATTATGGATGTTAACAGCTGGTTCGAATTTTGCAAGAAAATTTTTTCATTTAATTTGAGATATAAAAGTTCCTCATTTGTTTCTAATAACATGATATTAGTGTTAAATTTTAATAATTCTATCATGCTAATTAAAAATTTAAAGAATTATTCTCACATTGACTTAAACGAGTATCAGTTGCTGAAATTAAAAGAAAAAATACATGATTTGAATAAGGAACTTCTTCAGCATATATATGTAAACCATATACCAAGCTTAATTAGACAGAAATGTATCATTGGTCATATATCTACAGAAAATGAACTCATATTGCAGTCTAAACTTATAACATGTATTGAGAATAATGTATTAACTATACTAAACCGCATTTTTGAATGTGATGGATGTATTTTTAATCAGAAATCTCACAGCCCTCATTCCTGTTGTATACTAAATAATCGACAAAAATTTGAAAAACTAGGAGAGATGTTATTAACACTTATAGATTTAGATTTTGTTATTTCCTCATTTTTAAACGGAGTGGATTGTGTTAGTGAAAACTTTTTATCAAACATTCATGTAGAAACAATTCAAAACGAATTGTTTAAAATAATAAAATAAAATGTATTGCTATCCTTTTTAATACGTGTGTGTTTATTTTTCTAAAGTGTATGTTTATTTTGTTATGTCTTTTAGAACTTTTAATAGAGTGTTAGACTTAAATTTGCATATGTATATAACTAAAGAAATCAACAATTCTTTAGCAATTAAAAAATTAACACAAGTTTAAAATATTAAACGAATAATCTTAATACTATAATTTCTACTTTCTAATATATATATATGAAACTTAATTATATAAAAAAGTTTTCAATAATAATAATAAGTTTAGAAAATTATAAAGTTTAAAAAAAAAACTTTGTAAAAAGTTTTCAAAATTAAGTTATCAAAATTAAAAAAAAAAATTATAAAAACTTAATACATTAAGTTTTCAAAAGTGAGTTTACCTATTCGTATATGTATACATGCATGTGACTTTCATTATGTTTTAGTTTAATACTTCTTTTTATCCTATAAAAGTGTTAGATTAATATATACTTATAAAAATATTTGTAAGTTAAATTAAAAAAAAGTAACTTATAAAAAAAAAGTTTACAAAATTAAAAAAACAAAATCTTTCTAAATAAAAAAAGTTTCCAAAATTTAAAAAAAAAAAAAATTTAAATAAAAAATGTTTTCAAAATTTAAAAAAAATTGTAACTAAAAAAAGTTTTCAAAATTAAAAAAAAATACTTTGTAAATAAAAAAAATATATTAAAAAGATTATAAAAAAAAACTCTGTAAAAAGTTTTCAAAATTAAGTTATCAAAATTAAAAAAAAAAAAAAAAACTTAATAAATTATGTTATCAAAAGTCAGTTCACCTAACTGTATATGTATCTGACTTTCATAATTAAAAAAGTTATCAAAAAGTTGAATTAGATTGCAAATACAAGTATACAATCAATCATATATCAATCAGTCATAGCAATTAATCGATCAATAAATCAAACCAATCAATCAATCATATTAATCAACCAAACAATAATATCAATCAGTCATATCGATCAATAAATCTAACCAATCAATCAATCATATTAATCAACCAGACAATAATATCAATCAGTCATATCGATCAATCAATCATATTAATCAATCATATCAATCAATCAACCAATCATTCATATCAGCCAATCATATCAATCAACCAATCATTCATATTAATCAATGATTCATATGAATCATATCAATCGATCAATCACGATACCGAATACAATTATTCATACAAAAAAATCACATCAATTGCAGTTCAAGTATTACAAGTTAGCATAATAACATTATAAGAAAGTTTTGAATTAATACAATGATTAACTACCAACATTTTGTAACAGCACTTTTACAAAAGCAATGTATGAATAGATATTTTAGTTAAAAAAATATTTAAAATGCTTTTGAAAGTTAACAAAATTATTTTCCAAAAATATTAAAAACATTACAAGCTGCTAAAACCTACACTTTAACAAGAGTGAGTTGTCCTATATTTCCTTTCTATTTGCATGTCCTATATTTCCTTTCTATTTGCATTTGAGTATATGTATACGGATTCCTCCTTTTAATTATGTTCTGTAGTATACACTTAAAAAATATATATAAAACATTAAATTAAAATATTCTTTAGTTATTAAATTTTTTTAAAAAATTTGTAATTTTTTTTAATATTATAAGATAACAAAAATTATTTTGTAATTTATTAAAAGTGAATTTACCTATCTCTATATATGCGTTTAATAAGATAAATCTTCTTTATCCTAACATCCTACCCACATTTTATTCTATAGTTATACACATCGAAACGAAAAAAAAAATAAACAATCTATTATTAAATTCTTCAATTTAAAATTTTAATACATACATACTTAAACATTTATATAAAAAATAATGAACTTACCATGTTGGAACTCAGAAAAGAGATGATGAGCTTATCACGTGGTAGATTGTGACGTAATCAATTAGATATCACGTGCCTTCCTCGTGCCTTTTGATTGTCTTATCTACAATCAGATTGTATTATCAATCACGTGATCTAAGTGATATGAGTCTATACCAAGACACTAGCCATTTTCACTTCAGTCATCGAATATGTAGGTCGTATATTTTTTTGAAAGTCTTTTATTTTGTGGAATCTTCAGCAACATGATATCAGATATTTGCAAATAAAATCCTATTAAAATCTTTCTCGCAATTGTGAACAAAGATTAATTTTCATATTGTTTAAGTATAATCATTGATTATTTAATTGGATAACAATATTTTTAGAAGTAACTTAAATTTCTTATAAAAACGGAAGTATTTATTGCATCATTCATAGAATTCAAGTTTGAATATTAACCAAGTTTTTTAAACTTTTATAAACTCTTTATACTAGAAAATATACTAGTTTTTACTAAGTACTAGTATATACTAATTACTAGTATAAATTATAAAAGTTTAAAAAACTTGGTTAATATTCAAACTTGAATTCTATGAATGATGCAATAAATACTTCCGTTTTTATAAGAAATTTAAGTTACTTCTAAAAATATTGTTATCCAGTTAAATAATCAATGATTATACTTAAACAATATGAAAATTAATCTTTGTTCACAATTGCGAGAAAGATTTTAATAGGATTTTATTTGCAAATATCTGATATCATGTTGCTGAAGATTCCACAAAATAAAAGACTTTCAAAAAAATATACGACCTACATATTCGATGACTGAAGTGAAAATGGCTAGTGTCTTGGTATAGACTCATATCAGTTAGATCACGTGATTGATAATACAATCTGATTGTAGATAAGACAATCAAAAGGCACGAGGAAGGCACGTGATATCTAATTGATTACCTCACAATCTACCACGTGATAAGCTCATCATCTCTTTTCTGAGTTCCAACATGGTAAGTTCATTATTTTTTATATAAATTTTTAAGTATGTATGTATTAAAATTTTAAATTGAAGAATTTAATAATAGATTGTTTATTTATTTTTTCGTTTCGATGTGTATAACTATAGAATAAAATGTGGGTAGGATGTTAGCATAAAGAAGATTTATCTTATTAAACGCATATATAGAGATAGGTAAATTCACTTTTAATAAATTACAAAATAATTTTTGTTATCTTATAATATTAAAAAAAATTACTAATTTTTTAAAAAAATTTAATAACTAAAGAATATTTTAATTTAATGTTTTATATATATTTTTTAAGTGTATACTACAGAACATAATTAAAAGGAGGAATCCGTATACATATACTCAAATGCAAATAGAAAGGAAATATAGGACAACTCACTCTTGTTAAAGTGTAGGTTTTAGCAGCTTGTAATGTTTTTAATATTTTTGGAAAATAATTTTGTTAACTTTCAAAAGCATTTTAAATATTTTTTTAACTAAAATATCTATTCATACATTGCTTTTGTAAAAGTGCTGTTACAAAATGTTTGTAGTTAATCATTGTATTAATTCAAAACTTTCTTATAATGTTATTATGCTAACTTGTAATACTTGAACTGCAATTGATGTGATTTTTTTTGTATGAATAATTGTATTCGGTATCTTGATTGATCGATTGATATGATTCATATGAATCATTGATTAATATGAATGATTGGTTGATTGATATGATTGGCTGATATGAATGATTGGTTGATTGATTGATATGATTGATTAATATGATTGATTGATCGATATGACTGATTGATATTATTGTTTGGTTGATTAATATGATTGATTGATTGGTTTGATTTATTGATCGATTAATTGCTATGACTGATTGATATATGATTGATTGTATACTTGTATTTGCAATCTAATTCAACTTTTTGATAACTTTTTTAATTATGAAAGTCAGATACATATACAGTTAGGTGAACTGACTTTTGATAACATAATTTATTAAGTTTTTTTTTTTTTAATTTTGATAACTTAATTTTGAAAACTTTTTACAGAGTTTTTTTTTATAAACTTTTTAATATATTTTTTTTATTTACAAAGTATTTTTTTTTAATTTTGAAAACTTTTTTTTAGTTACAATTTTTTTTTAAATTTTGAAAACATTTTTTTATTAAAAAAATTTTTTTTTTTAAATTTTGGAAACTTTTTTTATTTAGAAAGATTTTGTTTTTTTAATTTTGTAAACTTTTTTTTTATAAGTTACTTTTTTTTAATTTAACTTACAAATATTTTTATAAGTATATATTAATCTAACACTTTTATAGGATAAAAAGAAGTATTAAACTAAAACATAATGAAAGTCACATGCATGTATACATATACGAATAGGTAAACTCACTTTTGAAAACTTAATGTATTAAGTTTTTATAATTTTTTTTTTTAATTTTGATAACTTAATTTTGAAAACTTTTTACAAAGTTTTTTTTTAAACTTTTTAATTTTATAAACTTTTTAATATTTTTTTTTATTTACAAAGTATTTTTTTTAAATTTTGAAAACTTTTTTTAGTTACAATTTTTTTTTAAATTTTGAAAACATTTTTTATTTAAATGTTTTTTTTTTTTAATTTTGGAAACTTTTTTTTATTTAGAAAGATTTTGCTTTTTAATTTTGTAAACTTTTTTTTTTTATAAGTTACTTTTTTTTAATTTAACTTACAAATATTTTTATAAGTATATATTAATCTAACACTTTTATAGGATAAAAAGAAGCATTAAACTAAAACATAATGAAAGTCACATGCATGTATACATATACGAATAGGTAAACTCACTTTTGAAAACTTAATGTATTAAGTTTTTATAATTTTTTTTTTAATTTTGATAACTTAATTTTTTTTTCGAGGTTTTTTTTTCAAGTTTTTTTTTTAAACTTTTGTAAACTTTTTAATTTTTTTTTTAAATTATTATTATTTTTTATAAAGATTTTTTAATTTTGAAAACTTTATTTTTTTAACTTTTGAAATATTTTTAATTGAGTTTTTTAATTTTGTTTTTTAAACTTTATAATTTTCTAAACTTATTATTATTATTGAAAACTTTTTTATATAATTAAGTTTCATATATATATATATTAGAAAGTAGAAATTATAGTATTAAGATTATTCGTTTAATATTTTAAACTTGTGTTAATTTTTTAATTGCTAAAGAATTGTTGATTTCTTTAGTTATATACATATGCAAATTTAAGTCTAACACTCTATTAAAAGTTCTAAAAGACATAACAAAATAAACATACACTTTAGAAAAATAAACACACACGTATTAAAAAGGATAGCAATACATTTTATTTTATTGTTTTAAACAATTCGTTTTGAATTGTTTCTACATGAATGTTTGATAAAAAATTTTCACTAACACAATCCACTCCGTTTAAAAATGAGGAAATAACAAAATCTAAATCTATAAGTGTTAATAACATCTCTCCTAGTTTTTCAAATTTTTGTCGATTATTTAGTATACAACAGGAATGAGGGCTGTGAGATTTCTGATTAAAAATACATCCATCACATTCAAAAATGCGGTTTAGTATAGTTAATACATTATTCTCAATACATGTTATAAGTTTAGACTGCAACATGAGTTCATTTTCTGTAGATATATGACCAATGATACATTTCTGTCTAATTAAGCTTGGTATATGGTTTACATATATATGCTGAAGAAGTTCCTTATTCAAATCATGTATTTTTTCTTTTAATTTCAGCAACTGATACTCGTTTAAGTCAATGTGAGAATAATTCTTTAAATTTTTAATTCGCATGATAGAATTATTAAAATTTAACACTAATATCATGTTATTAGAAACAAATGAGGAACTTTTATATCTCAAATTAAATGAAAAAATTTTCTTGCAAAATTCGAACCAGCTGTTAACATCCATAATAATACCATTTTTCGTTAGAATTTCTTCACTAGTAAGCCCACTGCGTTTAAATTCTCGAATATGAATATGAAATTGTCTATTATGCAACTTTAAAATTGAAAAGATACAGTCACTGAGTTCTTCTCGAAATACAATAGGATGATTGGATTTGCTAGTTTTAGACTGTGGAATGACATTCGTAGGTGGGGTTGTGCTTTGTAATTCATCACTTGCTTTAGAAAGGTTGCTTGCTTGGGAATCAGAAACCTCTTGGTCAATAGTACGTTCTTGAAAGGATTCGTCTTGGGAAATTATGTTACTAGCTGGGGTCGAGGTTAAAGCGGATTCAAAATTCATGTCTTTGAAAAATATATTCAAATAATCCTCGACAGAAATTGACTCTTGGCATGAATTCTCGGAAGATGTAGTATCATCACCAATGTTAGGGATAAAAAAATTCATATCGATTTCAGATTTCACATTCGGTGAGTAATCAGTAGTGGATAAATCACGTGGTATTGTTCCACAGCCAGTGTTTAATAAATTAGGAATTTCCAATCTTGGTATATTTAATTCACTCGCAGAAGTGGGGTCATTAGGTTCTTCTAAACGTTGATACTTTGAAGAAGAAGCCACTTTGTCGGAAGATCTTTTTAACATATTTACTACAGAACCCATTTTCAAAAAATAAAGGTAGCATTAGATGAAGTTAGAACAAAAATCAGTTGGAAACTGAATGTTTAGAAACAGCACATCCCTTAATATATGTTAAAAATCAGTGTCGGTTACAGATAAACACTTAAAAGAATTAGTAATGTCATTAATTTTAGTTTAAGTCTAAAAAAATATATATATATAAACATTTTATTTAAGTGGGGAATAATATATTATGTCAATGGTTTTATCCTTTTTTTGAAGAATAGTATGGCAACACAAGGTAACAATTTTTATATTTACAGTATATGATATTTAATGTTAAGTTTTAGTTTTATTCTTTTTTTTTGAAGAATAGTATGGCAACACAAAGTAACAATTTTTATATACGTGGTGTATGATATTTAATGATAATGATTTTAGTTTTATTCTTTTTTGTATTGAAGAATTCAATGTCAACACAAGGTAACAGTTTTTAAAAAAGTGGTTAATGATATATTATGTTAATGGTTCTATGCTTTTTTAAAGAATTGTATGGTAATAAATGATAATATTATTATTATTGAACAATAACAATTGTTTATGCAAACAACGAGTGATATATTAAACTTTAAAAATAATTATAAAAAATTAGAAATATTGCAAAATAACTATTTCAAGGGATAATTTCAGATTTCAATATGAAATTAATAAAAGATAGTTAACTCATTATTCATTTGATAAGAAATTGAAAAAAAAAATAGTAAGTAAAGTCGTTACGACTTCATGAGTTATTAAAAATCACAAGTTGTTCTAACAAAAATAAACAGACAACAGCTTTTTCATTTACACATTATTTATTCGTCGTTTTCAATAGTTACAATAGTGAAAACATGAGTACACATATTTCAAAAAGGTATAAACATTTCAAATCATGTTATATTTTAAAGGTAGATAGTTCTAAATTCAATATTTTATCTAATGTCCAATTAAAACCACGTCTGGTGGACTTCTCATAGGACTTAATAATTTTTGCAAAGGTATCCTCAACATGTTCAGATAAGTTTTGTTTCGTTAATTCAAGTATAGTTTTTGAATGGAAATAGGGTGTGGCAATCTCTAATACACCCTCCTGTGTTACACGATATACAACAACTTGTACACTTGCATACCATTTCATCGATCGTTTAACTTGAATCTGGTAGTTTAATTCGTTTAAAACGTCCGAATGAATACTATTAAAAAATGTGTTAAAGTCTGTAACATTCTCCTCGTTAGAGTTGATTACAGTTTTAGTAAATATGTTTAATGCATTTTGCCTTTTAAAATGCTTAACCTTCTCAAAAAACATATCTTTTAAAGAGGATGAATTATCAATTTTGCATCTAACTCTCTGTGAAGTTTTCAAATGATATAAAAAATCGGAGTTGGGATTGAATATTTCGCTACGCTGAATACATTTATCCTTTTTGGAGGACTTGTGGATCTTCATGTGTTTTAATAAGTCATACTTTCTTGAGAACGTTTCACCGCACGATTCACATTTATGTTGGGAAGGAATCTTTAAATGGGATAGTTTATGACGATTCAAAATAGCCTTTCTAGAGAATGCTTTTTGGCAGATGTCACATATAAATGGTCTTTCTTCTGAATGAATCATCAAATGTTGTTTTTAATTGCCTTTTCGTGAAAAAGATTTGCTGCAAACAGTACACAAAAAAGGTGACTTCTGTTTCTTTAGTTCTGATGAGGAGGATTCCGCTTCATCATCTGAAACGGGTTCTACTTTAGGTTGTACTATTAATCCCATGTCTTGATCATTTAATCTTGATGAAAAATATTGATTATTCAAACTTGATACATTATCGCTTAACATAGTAGAATGTCCATCTTGAAAACTAGCCATATTATCTTAAGTGAAAAAAGCGTCTTCACATACTCAAAAAATAGCAAACACTAATGAAAAAGTCTCGTTTCATTCAATTTTATATATAATCATAGGGGGCGCATGTTAAAAAATTATTACGATAGTGCAAATCATGTAATATGATTGGTGCAAAAATTTCAGAAAAACACGTGGCATAAAAAAGTATGTGTACGAAGTTCACAGGAAGTGAATCAATCCAAAGGTTTTTATGTAATGTTTAAAAAGTATATGATTCATCACGTTACGTTTTTGAATTCGTCATTCTAAGGTTTTACACATTAATTTTATTATTTCAGTGAAATATATGACAAACCAATGGATTAATTCAAACTAAATTTATTAAACTGTATAAAAGAATGAGTTGAAGTGAAGCAGTAGTTTTAAAATTCATTAGAACTAGTGTAGAATCATCAAATAATTATCTATTGCAATAACAAACTATGAGTTGATTCAATTTATAATAATTGATAAATAGAAAATCTGACAAATATTTCAAACTTTCATTTAAAATCTGTAAACAAGTGGAATAATCTCTTCAATAGTTATCAATATTTACATATTAGCTATTTTCTGTTGAAAAAAGCTGATTAGACTTATCGGATGTTTGTGATAGATAGTGAGTAACGTTGATAAGAGGGTTTAGGAAGTGTATTTCAGACGATTAAATGAATAGGATATGGTTCACAAGAAAAAGTATAATTTTAAAATTAGGTAAGAGGATTAATACTGGTAAAAACAATGTTTAATTCAAATCGTTTGGTAGCCTTCTAATCGATCTAAAAAAATGACTTGCTTATTAAAGAAATATAAAAAATTAATTATTTATTCAATTTAAACATAAATTATATTAACTTCCCTAGTATAAGAAAGAGGAAGAGGTAGGTATTTTTTAAAAATATATAGTGTTCAAAAGTAATTCAGTAATTTTCGGGGCGCGGTTTGAATAGTGGATAGCTTATCAGTTACAAAAAATGAAATTTGAATGGGAGTTCGCAGGTTCGAAACCACGGCTTTCTAAAATGATCATACATTTGTGCGTAAAATAATCAAACTCTCATTCACAAAATCGATAAAATCAGTTAAACTAAAAATCATACACATTAAAAAAATTCGCAGAGTGAGCAGTTAAAATAGGTATTAATGAGTTATCTTGAGAAACCAACCTCTCTTTGCGCATACAGAAGGGGGAATACAATTTTTTGTTTTGAAACATCTAAAATATAAACATATAGACATAGTTTCTTGGCTCGATTAGTTAAGTCTTCCACAAATCATCGAGCCAAGAGACTATTTTGCAGGTTCAAACCTTCCTCAAAACTTTTCAAAAATAAAATACTATTTTCAATAATAAATTCGCACTACCGCATACAGATGGCAGCATCAAAAATTTTTTTCAGAAAACATAAGACATTTTTATCTTCATTCAAATTCTAAGACAATTCAGAAAAAAAAAAAAAAAAAAAAAATTAAGCCCCCCTAAAAATAAGCCCCCCTAAAAAATAAGACCCTCTAAAAAATTTAGGCTCCTCAAACTCCCTTTCGAAAATACCTGCATCTCTATGTTATAGTATGATATTTCCATTTCTATCTATGTCAAATTGAAGAAAAAAAAATTAAGCCCCCTTAAAAATAAGCCCCACTAAAATATTTAGACCCCTCAAACTCCCTTTCGAAAACACCTAACTCACTATGTTATAGTATGATATTTCCATTCTAATTCTAAATCAATTCGAAAAAAAAATATATTAAGCCCCCTCAAAAATTAAGCCCCCCTAAAAAATAAGCCCATCGAAAAATTTAGTGTCTTCATACTTCCTCTCGAAAAGACCTATGTTATAGTATGATATTTCCATCTCTACTCCAAGTCGATTCGAAAAAAAAAATAAGCCCCTCTCAAAAATTAAGCCCCCTCAAAAATTAAGCCCCCCTCAAAAATTTAGCCTCTCCTACTCTAAGAAACCTCCCGCAGGTGGATTCCACCCTCCTCCTCTATCCACAAGGTGGATTCCTCCCTCCTCCTCAATCCTCCCAATCCACAATCCACCTGCTGGGGCTGAACTGTCCTTTTTCCCCTACTCATGCCAATAAAGAAACTGACAATAAAGTGCTAAAAAGCATTTTGCAAACAATTGGTCATTGTTTGATGAAGAAAAGTTTTATGTTGATTCGCCCAATTGCATTGTTAATTCACTTTGTTATAACTTTGTTGTTACTCTGGTGAAATGTTCAATTGTTCAATACAGTCCAGATAAAGGGAAAAAACACAAGAATATCGAGACACTTTTCAGCGGTAGCTACAGGTTTTTTTAGCTCACAGGCTATCAAAGCTAAATCTAATCAGGGCAGAACCGGCGGGCACATTAGCAACCCGCCGATTCTGTATGTGTATGTATGTAACGCGATAACTCTCGATCGAAATATCCGATTTGCTTAAAAAAAAAAAAAATTCTAGGTTCATTCTGATAAGGCGCTTGCATGATTAGTTTTTGGGGTTCATTGGTTAAGTATAAAGGGGGGATAACGGGGACTAATCCCCCTTTAATTTAGATAAATGGTTTTTTCATACAGAATTATTCGATTTGCTTCAAATTTTATATACCGGTTTATTCTGATAAGGAGCCTCTCTGATTAGATTTGGAGGTTTATTGGTTAAGTATAAAGGGGGAAAAGAGACTAGTTCCCCCCTCCCCTTAATTTAGATAAATCGATTTTTCCTGCAGAATTATTCTATATGCTTCAAATTTGGTAATACTGGTATATTATGTTAAGGAGCTTCCTGGATTAGATTTGGAGGTTTATTGGTTATGTATAAAGGGGGGAGGAACGGCGATTAGTCTCCCTCACTTAATTATGATAAATGGGTTTTTCATGCAGAATTATTCGATTTGCTTCAAATTTGATATACTGATTTATTCCGATATTGCGCTTCGTGTGAATAGCGTGTGAATTCAATGCCATCAGTTTAACTGGGCACTTTTCTTTTTATTTCTTTTTTGTTAGTGCTAATAGTATGGATATAAAAGTGAAAAATAAAAACTAATGAAAGAAAATCAGGTAGTGTCGCCAATCAATGTTGAATAACGTGGTCGTTTTCTATTTCTGTTGTCGGAGACACAGCAGTCCGACAGTTCAGCAATAATCTCATTGGAAATATTATATATATATTTGTAAATATTTTTTTAAATTGTTTTGATCCATTGAATAAAAGAGAAAATATTTAAATGCCTACGGAGGTATCTGAACCTGATCCTGATTAAAATTGGATTTCCATACTTTTCAAATATGTTCCGAATATTCTGGTGCGAATTGAAATTTACAGAAACACAATTGCTTGTCCCTGAAAGGGTCATAATTTCCCTTTAAAAATAATAACAATTATTATTAATAATATTAATAAATAATAATAATTATTATTATTAATAATTATTATTATTATTAACCTTCTCGCTGCATAATTGTTTTATCAAAATAGCTTCAAATATTGCCTATTTAAACCCTTCGCAACGAGTGTCTTTTAAGAATTTTTATTCTTTTGTCACCTGTTTTTCATAACAAAATTTTTCGTCTAATTTAATCGGGAAAATGCTCCGATTAAATAAGGCAAAATTTAAAATAAAAGATAACTGGTGGGAATACTCAAGGAGGGTTCATTAGACGGAAAAAATGCATCCCCGAGGAAATCTCGAGTTGCGCAGCGAGAGGGTTAATAATAATTCATAATAATAATAATAATTAATAATATAATAAATAATAATAATAATAATAATAATAATATAATTAATAATAATAATAATAATATAATTATTAACAATAATTAATAATATAATTAATAATAATAATAATATAGTTATTAAAGAAATAGTTGTTAAAGATATGATATTAACAAGAAAGCTATTAAAGAAACAGCTATAGCGATTTACCTATTAAAAAAGATAAAAAATAAAAATAAATGTAGAATGTGTCTTTAGCAGCCTATGATTGGACAATTTTGATGAAAGGTAGATCCCAGAAAGCCCCCCTCCCCCGCGTATAAAAAGGAGGAGAAAAGACAAATAGATATACAATTTTTGAACCCATTTGAAATTTATACAGGAACACACCAAAATGAGCACTTCCCAAAAATAAAGTAGTATAGAAGACATGAAATGTAAAATTTTCATTTAGATTTTCGAAATTTAATTTTTTTTTTAAATGTTAAACTGTTATCTTTTCTGAACATTTTGATATAATTGTTTCCTAAGTTACGGCTTTTAGAATTATATCCACTCAATTGCTGAAGCGGCGTTTCCTAAACTTTGAAGTCATTTTTCTCCAAATATACGTTTTTGGGAATAACGCGCACGGTATCTCAAAAACTTCTAAATATTTTTTAATTAAACTTTCAAAACATATGTTTCATGTTAGTCTGTATAAACTGAACCTAAAATTTCTTTTTTATTGTTAAAAAAAAAAAAAAAAAAAAAAAAAAAAAAAAATTAGGTGATTATATGCTGTTGAAATTTTTAGAATTTTTCATTAGCTAAATACAACTTTGTATTAAAAATAAAAAAAATGCTCTAAATACAAATTTATTTAGGTTCAGCGTAATTATTATAATCTGAAGTATAAGCAGGCACCAAAATTTCCATTCTAGTTGCAAAATTTATTTTGGAATCCTGCGCGTAAGCTGTTATACCAATTTTCTGCTCGTCAAATGTTTGGCAGTTTGGAGCCCCTTATAAATGGTAATTATGCGTCTGGCAATTTTTAAATACATGAAATGAGAGAACATACTTATATTTTTCATCCCCCCTCCCCCCCCAAAAAATGTTTTAAAATCATATTAAATGTTGAAAATAGTCTTTCTTTTCATTTTTTCCAATTTTAACAGTCATGAGATCTCTTAAGGCTGTTCTCAAATCCAAAAGGGCAACTTTATGACATAAGTTTTAATTTATTTTTGTTCGGAAATGCATGAAACTAGCAGGTTTTCTTCAGAAACTATGTAATCAAACTGTTTTTTCCGTTTTTTTTTTTATGGCAAACGCAATAGATCTTTCAGAAAATAGTGTCAAAGTGAGCGTTTTGAACCGAATTTCCGCGCGAAAGAAGTATAACTACTCAAGGAACGGGAAAACGTCTTTGTCACTTGATAAAAATCCCTTATAACTCAATAGGTAATTTATTTATCAAAAAATGGAAAACACATTCCGATTCCAAACCGCTTCCATAGTCAGGCCTTTTCCAGTTTTATATCTTTCGGTTAAAAAATGAATTTGTAAATGTGTCAAAACGTTTTGCGCTTGTTGAGCAGAGCACCTTAAATACGTCATAAATTGCATGCAGTGGCATTATAAGGCAGATGCACATTTGCTACTAAAAGAAACGCAGGTCAGCTGAGTACAGTTTATGTTAAAAATAAAATCTCAACTTAAGAATGCTAAATATGGTCCGCCATCGCCAACAATGGATCATGCATCCGTCATGTGTTCCTATGGTACACAAATTGAGCATACTTAACTTTATTTTTTTATTATAATAAATTGCACTTTGCTTACATATGTTAGTTTTATTGATAGATGTGTGTCATCCTTACGTTGCCACGCTTCTGGATGCAATTTATAGCGCATTTAAGCTGTTGATGGGATATAAAAACTATATTTCACGGCTTCGATTAAAGTTAATTTCATATACAGAATACCATTTCATTCTAGGTAGAGAACGTTTTACAATTTTGCCACTGACCTTTCCCCGTATTTCGTATAATTTTCGGGATAGGAAAGCTAACTCCACTGTTTGGCACCAGGTGGTGCTGTAACCAGTCTCATCGTCTAGTGCATAGCTACTTTACTATATTCGTCTATCTAGGCACTATATTTATGACTATAGCTCCGGCCGATCCAAAGTTAATGGGGCAAGATAGAACTTTAGTACATACCCTGTATATTTAACACCACTAGCTGTTCACATAAGAGAAAAAAAAAAACTTATCCACACACAATATATATATATATATATATATATATATATTTCATTATTTATTATTTTCCTACAATAAATCGCAGAAAAAAATTAGATTTAATAAAACAAATATGATTTTAGCGGTTGTCGTGACTGGGGGATATATATCATTAACTAAGTGTATCGAATTCGAAATGCAGTAATTGGCGTAATTATATTTATCATGCGCGTGGTCAAACTGAAAAAGTCCTTCCGGCCAGTGCCGGGAGGAAGAGGTAGCTTTCATATTCCTTATTTTAAAAAAGCCAACTTATATTATTCAAACACACGAAGCTCAGTTAAGTGGAAACCGAATGTAGGAGATTCAATACTAATTTTTATCAATACTAAATCATTATGAATGAGAATTTCACGAAATTTGTCAGCTTTATCCAAGCTGCTATTATTTAAAGTAACTTATATTTGGTTGCCAAATTCGGCGATTTCTTAAAGTGCCTGCCATTTTAAGACAACATGGTGGATGAGGCTAACCAGTGAACTTGGTCGACACCTTAGTAATTGCTGTGCACATGCTCACTCACATCGGAATCGGTTGATATATACGAGTGCTGTCGTAGGAAAAAAAATCAGATTTTTCAAAATGTCACCCACGTTAGAAATTGAAACTGCTATATCTGAGCCATTTTTTAAGATAAAGACAAACAAAAAATTCTCCTGAATCCTTATATCAAGGTCAAATACTTAAGAAAGAAACCTTTTTCAATTTCTAATTTTTTTACACCTCACTTTAAATATAATTTTTTTTAATTTAATGGCCGCCATTTTGAAACAAGATGGCTGATGAAGCTGGCCAGTGAACTTGGTCGAGATATTGATGTATACTATCCACATGCCTTCTTCCATCGAAATAGGCGAATACGTGTGGTATCGCATGACAAATACAAGATCGTTTCAAAGTGTTAGCCATGATAGAAATTCAAAGTGTTATAATTCAACCACTTTTTAAGATATAAACAAAAGAACAAATTTTCAGAAACAAAAACTGCTCCAGAATCTTTGTATCAAGGCCAAACACATAAAAAAATCTTTTTCATTTTCCAATTTTTTAATACCTCATTTTAAATTTTAAATTACATTTTTTTTAAAAAAATGGCAACCCTTTTGAAACAAGATGGCGAATGAAGCTGGCCAACGAACTCGGTCGAGACATTGGTATTTACTATGTACAGACCAAGTTACATTCAAATCGTTCATAAATACGCCTGTTATCGCGTGACAAAAATCAGGTCGTTTTAAAATGTCAGCCACAATAGAAATTCAAAATGTTATAACTCAGCCATTTTTTCAGATATAGACGAAACAAAACCTGTTCCGGAATCTTTGTATTAAGGTCAAACACATACGAAAAAAATCTTTTTCATTTTTCAATTTTTTATCTCATTTTAAATTTAAATTAAAAAAAAAAATTTAAATGGCCGCCATTTTGATACAAGATGGCGGATGAAGCTGGCCAACGAACTCGGTTGAGTTATTTGTATGTACTATGTACACACCAAGGTACATCCAAATCGGTTCATAAATACGTCTGTTATCACGTGGCAAAAATCAGGGCGTTTAAAAATGTGAGTCACGCTAGAAATTCAAAATGCTATAACTCAGCCATTTTTTAAGATATAGACGAAACTAAAACTGTTCCCGAATTCTTTTATCAAGGTCAAACACATAAGAAAAAAATATTTTTTTAATTTTCAATTTTTTGGTACCACATTTCAAATTTAAATTTTTCTTAAAATTTTAAATGACCGCCATTTTTAAACAAAATGGCGGATGAAGCTGGTTAACGAACTCGGTCGAGACATTGGTCTGTATTATGTATAAACGAAGTTACATCCAAATCGGTTCATAAATACGCCTTTTATCGCGTGACAAAATTCAGGACGTTTCAAAATGTCAGCTTCGCTAGAAATTCAAAATGCTATAACTCAGCCATTTTTTAAGATATAGACAAAACAAAAACTGCTACGGAGTCTTTGTATAAAGGTCAAATACGTCAGAAAAAATTAGTTTTCCATTTTCAATTTTTTGGTACCACATTTCAAATTTTATATTTTTTAAAAATTTTTAAATGGCCGCCATTTTGAAACAAAATGGCGAATGAAGCTGGCCAACGAACTCGGTCGAGATATTGGTATGTACTATGTACACACCAAATTACATCCAAATCGGTTCATAAATACGAGAGTTACAGTGTGACATAGGTCAGATATATATATATATATATATATATATATATATTGATTGATATATATATATATATATATATATCAATTTTGAACGGAGGGTGGTTTCGGGGTCTGGGGGTCATGATCGATGAAAATATACCAAAATTTTTTGAAATCGCTTTCCTCCGAACGGCTGCAATAGGTAGCTTTTTGTAAAGAAAGCTACCTAAAATAAATTTATAGCCTTCCATCACAAACTTTTTATCATCGTCTTGATGAACTTTCCTGGAAAAAAAATGTCAGTTACTATGAAAAGTAGTCATAAATTTTGTTTTTTGAATAAGCAAAGAGGAATTAAATTATTATATATTTTTAATTATTATTCAAATATTTTAGTAACTAAAATATGTTTTATTAGATGAAAACTTGTCTAGAATGATAAATACATTGAATTATAAAATACATACACAAATGGAAGTATTGCCAATTAATTGCATGACATGAGCTTGCACATTGAATGGAAATATTGCCATATTTTATTCACATTTCACACATATTAGATGAAACATTTTCGAAAAAAACAACAACAATTGTATATTTAAAAATTGTATACTGTAAAAAAAAAAGATGTAATTCTACAAGTGTAAAGCTACAGAAATCTGTATGCTTACTAAAATTTTATTTGTAATCCGGGGATAATTACATGAAAATTTTTTGTTACAGTTACATAAAGCGTTCTAGGAATCCCAGTTTCCTATAGAAAATTTTTAGTAACCTTGGAGATTTTTGTTCAATAAATGTAAACGTGAATCTGTTACATGATTTTTTTTTTCAGTTACATATAAAGTTCTCGGCATGCCAGTTTCCTAGAAAATTCTTAGTAACTTTATAGATCTTTTTAGCAGTGTCTATTTGTTTGAAAATTATCAAAAACATTTGAACATTTCTTTCTTTCATTTACAGACAGAATTATAATTATATTTTAAATTATTATTTTGCATATTTATCCTTATAATTATTAAAATGGTGAGAAATTTTTTTTAAATGTTTTTTATGTGATGTCCCCAATTGGAGACATTGACCACTTTTAGAAATTCTCTTTACAAAGGAATCGAAAACGAATCTATATATCGGTGAGTAAATCAGACATAGCCAGATAGTCAGAGATTTCGAACGATTTTTTAATTTATTTAAATTTCAAAACAAGAACGAAAAATCACGCATCAGATATAGATTACGAAATACATCCCAACACTATCCACACTGTTAAAAATTTGCAGCAAACTGCCCAGTTTTTCTAGATAAAACTAACAGTTTTTCTAGAAAACGGTTACATAACCGCACTTTTACGTTATTTTGACCATATTATTGCCCACATTATGGTCAAAATAGAGTTATATTACGATTGTTTAACCGTTTTCTATAAAAACGGTCAAATGACTGGACAGTTTGCTGCAAATTTTTAACAGTGTATATTCTATAGGAATAGCAATTTGCAGCCCACCTCAGTTACTCAGAATCAATTTTTTTATGTTTGAAGTATCTTAACATCTCGTTCTTTTCATCTTATCTTAACATGATTAAATTGTACTGCAAACGATTTTTCCCCCATAGACTATGATGTCACGGATTTTTTTTTATGTCCTATTTTGGGGAGGGGACTCATCGGATCTTCATTTTTAGTGCCAAAACGAAGTTCTTCCGAAATCTTGGTGAATGGCCATCAGTTGTCTCTGGGAAACCCTATTTTACCTGTACTATAAAATATAGTGATAAATATTATAGTGATAAAATGGTAACTGCTGAGTGGATTTTAATAAATGTTGTACCAAAATGCTCCACTTTGCTCCCTCGGTTTCATAGCCTATCATTATATAACCCGTGTTTCGTGGAATAATAAAATATGTCCAAAATGCTTGTAAACGTTTGTTCTGTTAAAAAATATATATTGAAGTGATGAAAATTCATCAATCGTTCATCGCCGATTATAAAAAAAATCTGACCAATGATAATCATATAGGTCAGAGATAGTTTAGGTCATCGGCTGATAGCAGTGATGCATAACACATCTAGAAACAGCAATCCATGGCATAGCACCAATCAGAGATAGCATTAAATGGCGCTGATACAACAGAAGTTCCGTATAAAGGAAAAGAGCAAAGACAGCGTTTGGCGTCATACCAGAAAATTAGCCACGCTGCACAATTTCCTTGTTAAGATGTAGCAGGATCAGCAGTTATTTTGCTTAAGTACTGTCCAAAATGCTTTGTATCATCAGACTTATCCTGTTGCCAAGATGAATACGGTCTTGCGATGGCTCGACCGCGTCTGTCAAACTCCAACCCCCCTTGTAAATACTTATATTTAATCTAGTTTTTATTAAATAAGTAAAATAATACCAGTGTGGTCATTTGATATGGGGGTTCTTGGCCGGCTTGAATTCCCTACAAAAGAACCCTAGATGACACCAGCCTCGATTATCCGGTTTCAGATGCCTGACTTTTTATCCAGCCACGACGATGTTTGACTCCAAGTTTGAACTCCCTCCCAGCCTCGACTATCCGGTTTCAAACTCCAACCCCACTTGTAAATACTTACATTTAATCTAGTTTTTATTAAATAAGTAAAAGAATGCCAGTGTGGTCATTTGACATATATAACTTTTAATAAAGGTTAGTATGTCATACAAAGTGCTATACTATGCAGTGGGATTTGCAAGTCGCACAAATATTTACGCTATAAAAAAAGTGTCAATCTTGCGAAAACATAATATAACCTCGTATACAATAACCTCTTCAGACTTATCCATATTTTTGAATAGCATTCTTTATCTACAGAAACCTCAAAGCTAATACATTTCAGAGATTTGAAGGAGAATTTAGTGGAACAAAGTTCCTCTCACTGCTTCTTGGAAACGTTTCCGAGTAGTTTTTACATTGTCTTAACCAGTTTTCTGAACCCAGCATATCGGTTTTTAGGATGCTATCCATTCTCAATTGAACATTTTCAGCTGCATAACTGAATTTATAGATGCAAGAGTAACGAAATAATATTTATAAGGGGACGAGAGACCTTCAAAACGACCGAAATCGCTCAAATTAATGAGAAATTTTCTTTTGTCCCAAAAAATTCAAGTACTGGGTAAGCTTCCATCCCTAAGTTGAATTTTTGAAATCGGATGATTTTTTCGTAGTTTATTGACAATTTTAGAAAAATTAAACGGCTCTATCTTCAGGGAAAATTAAAGGGCTAATCAGCTGATCTTTGTTTACAAATCTTTTTAGCTGAATATTTTCCCCTAATTAACTAATTTTTTTTATTTTTAAGCCGTAAATGGCCGCGCGTGAAGCATTATGAAAATTTTTTCGTAACACCTAAAATTTTTCTCGTCAACAAAAACGTTTTTTTTTTTAAAGTAAATTTAAAATGTGTAAATAATTAACATGGTGAAATTGCTTAGTAAATATATAGAAGTTTTACATATATTTGATTTTAGTCTCTTGAGAAATGTATTTTAACATTTTTTTCCAGTATTGAATCGTAAAATTTGTTTTTCTCACTAAAATTCCGTTGTATCGGTTTCGCATGAAATTGTGCATGGATTTTTGAAAGTGCAAGAAATTGCTTACGTTATAGGTAACTAATTGCAAAAAAATGATGGAAAAAAACCAAAAATAGCATAAAATTATTATTATTATTTTTTTTTTACTTTATATTTATGTATACAAAATACAATGCACAGTTTCATTTACACATATGAACTAAACTTACAAAAAATATATTGGCCTTATCAAGTTATGTAAAATGCGCATGAAACATTATGAAAACTTTTTCCGAACACCTGACATTTTTCTCGTCTTTGAAGTGTGATTTATTTTTTGTTGTTTTTTCGTTCAAAAAAGTAAATTTAAAATTTGTAAATAATTAATATGGTGAAATTACTTAGTAAACATATAGAAGTTTTACATATATTTAATTTTAGTCTGTTGGGTAATGTATTTTAATATCTTTTCCAGTATTGAATCTTAAAATTAGTTTTTCTCAGTTTAAAAAGTTCCATTGTATCGGTACGTCAAAATGCTTCATACAGATTATTTTTCTTCCAAATCTTGTGAAAAATTTCCGCGTTGTTTATTATTCTATATGTAATGAAACTGTGCATGGATTTTTGAAACTGCAAACAATTGCTGAAGTTATAGGTAACTAATTGCAATAGAATAATGGGAAAAAACCCGAAAACGGCATAAAATTTTGATTCTTTTTTTTTTTTTTTTTTTACTTTATATTCATGTATACAAAATCCAATGCACAGTTTCATTTATGCATATAAACTGAACTTATAAAAAAAATTGGCCTTTTTAAAGGAATGTTGAATGCGCATGGGATCTTTTGAAAAATACTTCCGTAGCATTTAAAATTTTCAGAAAAAGTCCCTTATGCCCCTGTAAATTTTATTATTTTTATTTTTTAATGTTATAAATGCATGAGAAAATGAATTTTGATGTCCTTGATTATTACTTAAAGAAAATTGTAAAATTAAAATAATAATAATAATTAAGGTCCCTCGTCCCCATGTGTGAATGTTAATGCTGTTAATTTATCTTGTTTGTCTGTAAAAACGTGCTAGTTGAACATGAGAACATTTACTCGTGAATGGATAACATCCGAAAAACTTATATTTCAGGTTTTGAAAACTGATTAATACACTATGAAAACTGCACGTTCCGAAAATCAGTGGTAGAAAAATAAACTTTGTTTTTATAAATGCTTCTTTAAGGCTGTTCTTAACTGCTCTGCTCAACAAGCGAAAAACGTTTTGACATATTTACAAATTCAATTTTTAACGGAAAGATATAAAATTGGAAAACCTGGCCATGGAAGCGATTTGGAATTGAACTGTTTTTTCCATTTTTTGATCCATCAATTACCTGTTGAGTTATAAGCGAATTCGATCACATGACAAACACGTTTTTCGCCCGCTCTTGAGTGCTCTTTCTCCCTTCGCTCGGAAATTCGGTTCAAAACGTTCACTTTGACCCTATTTTCTGAAAGATCTATTGCGTTTGCAAAAAAATGGAAAAAACAGCTCAATTACATAGTTTCTGAACAACAATACCAGCTAGTTTCATGCATTTTTGAACAAAAATAAATTAAAACTTATGTCAGAAAGTTGCCCTTTTGAATTTGAGAACGTCCTTAAGTCTCGAAAATATATTGGTTTTGGGGTTTCTAAAGATAATGAACGTTTTTTGGAATTGTGAGTAACTCAGAAGAAGTTATTGTATATTTTCATTCGTGGTTATATTATTTTTTCCTTAGCTTAAGAAATACTTGTTTTCTTTTTCACAGTGTACATATAATAAATGCATGTCCACGGCATTGTTAAACATAAAAAATACTGTAGCTGTTTTTTTTTTTAATTTTTTTTTTTCAGATTAGACAAATTAATATATTAAAGATCAATAGCAAAAACATCAACTAACTGACATCATTAACTATGAGTTTCTACTATTTGTTTGTTTATTATTAAGATTTACTTTGTTTGTTATTAAATAAATATGAAAATGATAAATATAAATTTACTGAATGAATAATTTGAGATGCTTGTTAAACTCGAACTTTTTACGTATTTGTCTAATAAGTTGAAGGTCAGAATAAAATGAGAAATTCGTGACATAACTGAATAGAAGGACATTGTTGTGCTTCGCGGCAAGGTAATTAGTCCCTTGTATATTATACAATTTGGTAAATGATATGTGATTTGATATGTTGTTTACATGCAACAATCTGATTACTTATTCTTTGCTCATTTACCGAGACTGTTACGAGTGTTAAAAAAAATACACATCATTTTCAACGCTTTATATCTAAAAAAAAAAACAATGGTTTGACCTCAAAAATTTTTCTCTCTCCATTGTTATTTAGATGAGACTATTTTTAGAAAATAAGTTTAAACAATTTCATTAAAATACCAAAAAATTTTAAAGCATGAAACTGTAATTATTCTGTATCTGTAATATTTTTATCTCCTATATATTCCGATTTTTTCTATTATTCCTTAATTTTTCCCTGTATAATACACCGGTCTTTTATAGATAAGGTACATCCTGTTTTTTTTAAATACAAAATATAACATTTGGATGAACTTTTTGTTAATTCACAATTACTAAATTGCATTTTTCAGTTTTATGACATCATGCATGATTTACAAGTTAATCACTACTTTTCATTGAAAAGTGTAGATTGTTGCAGAAAAACAAGGCAGTATTTTTTTCTTTTCAATATTAAATTAAATTTTCAGTTTTAAATTAAAGTTATCCATTTTAAATAAAATGAGAGAAAGGATTATATTTTAATCTTAATTAATGAAATATGAAAAAATGCGACGGGTAGAATGTTTGGCGATTTATCACATGCGCGCGAATAGCATAAAAATTCAGAGTTCTTGATTTCTCTATCAGAATCTTCCGACTTGGCGAAGGATTCAGCAAGTAAATTAAATTAGGAATAAAAGTAACATGATACAATGCCTACCATACATTTAAGGAAAAATAAACTGGTCGACACGGGCGCCTAGTATTATATATATTTTTGTAAAAAATTTGAGAAAGATTTTTGACCCATTGAATAAAGAAGCAAATAATTAAACTACGTGTAATGGTGGTAGTACGGAGGTATCTGCAGCCATTTTTAACCATTCTTAAATTACTATTACGAATTTTAGACAGGTTTTACACATTAGATTTGCATATGAAAACCCAAATTAGCGAGGCATAAGTCATCATAGAGAAAATGCAGGCTTTATACAGGGTGTCCAGTCTCAACGGTGTCCAATGTCTAATTCCTAAACCGTTAGTCATAGACATATAGTTCCAATTACAAAAATGTTTTAAAACAGGTAAAGAAATATTTGAAAAGCGATTTGGGTCAATAAAAACATTTCTTAAAAAATTACGAAATTTAAATTTTTATACGGTCCCTCAGTCCTATAAGTTATATTTAGTAAAATTTTCATTTTACACTGAGAGAAAAGTCCTGTTATTCTACGATTAAAATTGACCGAGTAATAGCTGTTTAAAGTTGGAGCATATTTTTTGCTGCAAAAGATAAGCATCATTCACAAATTTAGTAGAAATATAATTTCGTCAGATATATTATAAAATGCTAGTAATTTATCATTGCAATATAAATTTGAAATCTTTAATCATTCTGACATATTAATGCAAAATATACAATTTGTAATAAACATTTAAGACGAAAGAAAAAACAGAATCTTTATTAAATTAAATGATGCTAAATTAACAGCCTCAATTCTTTAGAAAATGATACGTATTTTAAAATATTATTAGATTACACTTACCTGCTCTGCAAAAGTTGGGTTATGTCATGTTTTTTTAGCTTTTGATAATTGATTCTTATGTATTCTGTACCGCTGAATCTGAAATTGACCTTCATTTTTAACCATCACATCAGGATTTTTCGCAAATTTCAAAGTTAAAAAGTTCAAAGTTGAAATTGAATCTCCTCCCTCATCTCCTTGGGCCACTCAGCTATTTAGCTGTAAGAATCCCAGGATAAGCAAAAATATCGAATAAATTATTGAATAAAATAAAATAAAACAAAAGTTTTACATATGTTTTATAGTATGTGATTTTCGCTATATTTTAACTTACACATTTACGATTTGAAAAAAAATTCCAACGTGGTGGTTAAAAATGAAGGTCATTTTCAGATTCAGCGCTAAAAAGTACGTAAAAATCAATTATCAAAAGTTCAAAAACACAACCATCTCCTCTACTTTATACTATCCGATTTTTGTTATTCTTTAAATTTGGCAATTTATGATGATTTGCGAAATATCCTGACATGATGGTTAAAAATTAATGTAATTTTCGGATTCAGTGCTAAAAAATACATAAAAGTTAAAAAAAAAAACCAACAGTCGTAGTCTTGTATTATCAAATCTAAATGTTTTTCTTAAACTTCTTGGCGGTAATCTATCCGAAATTCTTTGTGTTATCCTGTAAAATAAGTATAAATAGTAACCACCGAAAATCATAATAATATTAGATTGTTATTGGATTTGCGCCAGTATGTAAAATGTAATCTAGATCGGATATTTAAAAGTGAGTTAAAGTTCGAGTACAAATTTTGAACTGGAAAAACATACATACGATCGTTTAAGTAACATAGAAACTTATAAAAATAACATAATTTTTGTTAAAAGAAATCATAAAAGAAACAGTCTCAAATCCTGACAAAATAAAACATATGTTATTTTAGCCAATCTGAAACTTAATAAATGTTAACTTAATCGTAATACTTGTACGATTTTTTTCAAAGCGCAGATACACATGAAATAAGATCTTCGAATACTTTAAGCACTTGGTATGTGACCTCTCCAAGCCAAGCCGAACTCATTTGTTTTCAGAGCAGAAAAGTGGCATAAGTCATGCATTTTTAAAGTTTCATAACTCGCTCAATTTTAGTGTTATATGAATGGGACTTCTTTTTGTCTTACTTGTCAGTATAATAGGAAAATTTTACTAAATATAACTTATAGGACCGGGGGACCGTATAAAAATTTAAATTTCGTAATTTTGTAAGAAATGATTTATGGACCAAAATTGCATTTAAAATATTTCTTTACCTGATTTAAAACATTTTTGTAACTGGAACTGTTTGTCTATGACTAACGGTTTAGGAATTAGCCATTGGACACCGTTGAGACCGTACACCCTGTATACTAGAGTTTTATGGTGAATAGAGAGAGCAGAATTTTTAACGAGAGGTCCAAGTGTTTTGCAACTCTTTCGATTTTACCCTTTTATGTTAAAATTTTTTCTGAAAGTCAGGCAAGTTTTATCAAGGATAACCTGCAGCAGGTACTTGGCTAAATGGGGTCCAAGTCGAGCTGATCCGACGCTCCTTCCTCGATCAAAATTACGTTAAATTTACGAATTTGTGAATTTTCTTTTCACTTTTCCTTTTTTTAACTTTTCAAAAGATAAAGCTGTAATGAAAGCTAGGACAGCCCCTCCCTCTCATCTCTTGGCTTAACAGTTAGCAATAAAAATAAAATCAGAAAAAAATTCATTTATAAAGTTTAAATATTTTCTTATTGCTTATCCGTGACTGGACAGAGAACAGCAGAACACAGCATCCATCATTTCTCTTCGTTTTGTAGATGTTTCCTTATCCCATCCTCAAGTGATGAAACTGATTTCTTGTTATTTGTAAAGTTAGTTCTGTTTGAAAAACTGTCACCACACAACATTTTCGCAAGCAGAAGCAGTCCATTTTGAACCCTGAGATGTCAAGACTAAAGTCAAAATATTCATTGAGTGACCATTTCCACAAAACCGGTCTTTAGCATGCATCTGAAACTTATTAATTGTTATTTCTAAAATTAGTTCTCTTTGAACAACTGTCACCTAACAACATTTTTGTAAGTTATGCTGCAGTCCATGTTGAACACTGAGCTGTGGAGACTAAAATCAAAATGTACCTGCAAGTGACCACTTCCACAAAACTGGTGCCTATCATGCATCTGAAACTGACTAATTGTTATTTCTAAAATTAATTCTCTTTGAATAACTGTCACCACACAACATTTTCGTAACCAGGGGTAGTGCATGTTTAACCCAGAGCTGTGAAGACTAAAGTCAAAATATTCATGGAATGACTACTTCTTCAAAACCGGTAGCTAGCATGCATCTGAAACTGATTAATTGTTATTTGTAAAGTTAGTTCTCTTTCAACAACTGTCAACACGCAACATCATCGGGAGCAGATGCAGTCCATGTTGAACTATCAAGACTAACGTCAAAATGTACGTACAGTAGTGGGAAAAAAAGTAAACACCCCCTACTAACTCCTCAACAAATTATCGCAAACGAAAGTTACTGGTACCGAACGATTGGAAATCTTTGGTTCAAACTATAAACTATGCCTAGACACCAAATTTCAAGTCATTTGAATGATAAGTTTTTGAATTATAAACGTTCAAAATTTAGTGCTTCTACTGTTAAATTACATTTTCATATTTTTATTTATATCTTCTGAAATTATGCTCCAAATGTACTAATTTTTTGTGTAGCAATAATACTAATATACCCAAACATCAATACGCTGAATTTGCAATTTTTATAATTTTATTATATGAATTATGAATTATGAAATTAATATGCGAAAAAATTATGAATTGCAACCTACAATTTTTTTGATGGATTTAGATTTATTAAGTCTTGCTTTATGGAAATCCAAAATTTCACATTTTTCTTCCAAGTAGTTTTCAAATTATGCTTAAAAAACTTCAAAATTGTTGTTTAAGGGGCCGTCTATGAAAGAAGTAAGAAGATATTTTGAAATTTCTAATGCCATCCTGTAACCTAGCAGTCTCAATGACTGTTTGAGTGGCGGTTAAGATGCCTTGATCAAGAAGGTGGCTCTCTCGGTTAACAATCGAGTACCGAACTTCAATTTGGATCTTAAAATCCCTTAAAATACGCTCGTTTTAAAATAATTAATTTCTCTGAAACTTATGGTACGAATTGCATAAAAATTTATTTTTAGGCTAATTGAGGGGTACAGAGTTCATTTATTGCGTCAGAATTGTGTACTGCTATTGAAAAAAACAAAGTTATGGTTCGTTTTAATATGTAGATGGCCTCCTAAGCAAATTTTATATACATCATTAAAAAGTAGACTTTATTTCCAATCGTTCGGTACCAGTAACTTTCTTCTACGATAATTTGTTGAGGAGATAGTAGGGGGTGTTTACTTTTTTTTTCCCACGACTGTGCATGCAGTGACAACGTACAGTCGTGGAAAAAAAAAGCAAACACCCCATGCTAACTCTGCAACAAATTATAGTAAAAGAAAGTTACAGGTACCAAACGATTGGAAATAAAGTCTACTTTTAAATGATGTGTATAAAATTTGCTTAGGGGGCCATCTCCATATTAAAACGAACCATAACTTTGTTTTTTTCAATAGCAGTACACAATTTTGACGCAATAAATGAACTCTGTACCCTTCAATTAGCCTAAAAATAAATTTTTATACAATTCGTACGATAAGTTTCCGAGAAATTAATTATTTTAAAACGAGCTAATTTTTGGGGCTGTATCCAAATTGAAGTTCGGTACTCGATTGTTGACTGAGAGAGCCGTCTTCTTGATCAAGACAACTTAATCCTTACTCAAGCAGTCATTAAGGACTGCTAGATGACAGGATAGCATAAGAAATTTCAAAATATCTAGTCACTTCTATCGTAGACGGCCCCTTAAACCATCATTTTGCTGTTTTTTAAGCATAATTTGAAAACTACTTGGAAGAAAAATGTGAAATTTTTGATTTCCATTAAGCAAGACTTAATAAATCAAAATCCATCAAAAAAATTTGTAGGTTGCAATTCAGAATTTTTTCGAATATTAATTTCATAATTCATAATTCATATCATAAAATTATAAAATTGCAAATTCAACATATTTATGTTTGAGTATTTTAGTATTATTGCTACACAAAAAATTACACATTAGTAGTATAATTTCTGGAGATATTAATAAAAATATGAAAATGTAATTTAACATTAGAAGCACTAAATTTTGAATGTTTATAATTCAAAAACTTATAATTCAAATGACTTGAAATTTGGTTTCTAGGCAAAGTTTGAACCGAAGATTTGAAATATCTTGTTAAAATTGGATATTGCTATTGGAAAAAAATTAAGTTTGGGTTCGTTTTAATACGTAGATGGCCCCCTAAGCAACTTTTTTATACATCATTTAAAAGTAGACGTTATTTCCAATCGTTCGGTACCAGTAATTTTCTTCTACGATAATTTGTTGAGGAGTTAGTAGGGGGTGTTTACTTTTTTTTTTCCACGACTGTACACAAAACCGGCGGTTATCATGCATCTGAAACTGTTTAGTTGTTATTTGTAAAGTTATTTCTCTTTGAACAACTGCTACCTCATAACATTTTCGTGAGCAGATGTAGTCCAATGTGGCCCAGAGCTGTCAAAATTGAAGTCAAAATATACATGTTAAGTGACCACTTCCACAAAATCGATGGTATCATATGCTTTACGACTAGAACTCCCTTGTACTTTCGCCATTGTAAACTTCATTAAAAGCTTTGAGTCGTTCTCCATATTGTACACATTAATTTTTTTTTTCACATCTATCATTATACATTTACATATGCTTTACTTTTGTGAAACAGGTGTCAAAAAGAATTTATTCAGAATAAAGAAGAAGTAATTTCAATAACGAATATAAATGACATGAATAATTATTTCTATGACCCCCCCCCCCCTTTTTTTAAGATTAAAAAAATATTTATAAATGAGAATATTACAGAAGTTAATTCAAATAATTGTATTTACATGTATTTGTCTTTTTAAAATGTTTTAATATTTTCACGTACTTTATTAGTAATGCTTAACTGAGGAAATCATTAACAAAGTTAAACTCTTTTCAGCATTTTAATATAAACAACTTTTTTACATTTTAACGTAAAATGTCAAACACTGCATTTCAAATAGAAAATGTTTTCAAACATAATTAAACCAATTGATTGGAATGAAAAATATACAGTAAAATTATTAATATTTAAGATTCGACTTTACACTGTGTGATAACTATATGAAAGAATGTTTATACAATTGCTAAAACAGTGTACAATGGGAACTATACAACACATTTAAAATCTACATGACATTTAAATTATGCATGACGTTTAAACACTAAAATGATGCTAAAAACTTCCCAACGGTTTCAACCAAAACACTTGGCCTTTTTCAAGGGATACTAAAGATACACTGGAGAAAGCTCAACTTCTAACTCAATGAGGGATGGAAGGAAATATGAAAGAGAAATAGGGACAAAAGAGAGAAAACCAGTGTGTGTGTGTGGGGGGGGGGGAGTTACTAGTGACGCCATACGGGGACACAAACCGAGGGGAAAACAACTGAAAAGAGGAGGGAGGGGAATTAAGTATGCTTCAAAAAAATTAAACCATAATTGGGATGTTAAATGACAGGTTATCATTGCAAACTTCATTTTGACGCGTGAAAATCTCAATTGACTCTCTAATTAAAACTATGTAGGGGTTAAATTGACGGAAAATAATATTAGCGCTATCAAAATCAATGCTTTTAATTTTATTTTCAGCGTAAAGTCTATAGCAAGAGCAGTAGTCAACTTATTAAATCTATTATCCCTTTTGTGCTCTTTTAATCTCTCAAAAAAATTCCGTTTAGTCCTACCTAAATTATTATTAATTGCACTTACTTTTTTTAATGGTATATTTTCTGGCTGATAAACAGTTTTTCTTTTATAATAATCCTTAAAGCAACGAATCCTCATCATTTAGATATCCTCATTAAGATTTTAGAGTATCGAATAACATTTTCCATTTTCCTATAAATCTGATGTAGATACTTGATGACAGTCTTTTAATAATTTCCATGTAACAAAATTTAGTTTAAAAGATTGATTTTAATAACATTTAAAAAAAAAAATGACGTATATTTATCGGAAAAACAAGAAGGATAAGTATATAAAGAAACATTCAAAGACACCTAAGAACTTTTGGCTACTATAAATATATTTGGTTGTAGCACTCCTAATCTAGGTATCTATTTTAAAACAATGACGAATTTAAAGGTTTTCTATGACGCATAAAAAATGGCCGATCTAATTTTCTTGGTAAAAATAAGACGAACAGAAACATGAACTTAGCAGCACTGCACAAAAAATAGAAAATAAGTACAGAGAGAATATTTAAGCTATATTAGGAAGTTTTTATATGGTTTGTTTTGTACTCAATAACGATCACCTTCACATAGAAAATTCTTTTAAAAATGAACTTTTATTTTAAGAACCTACAAATGTCCTTAATCGTGGTAGTAAAGATGCAAAAATGCCCTTTACAATCGACTCTTTAAAATTCAAAGTTGAATCATTTGAAATATTGGTTCATTCGAATGTTTATTTTCCCTAAGGTTCCCCTAAGATCCTACGTTAAAGTGGCCATTTTTGGGGAAATTTTCGAAAACTTTTTTATTAATTTATTTGAAAGAACAATATTTTATGATTACAAATCTATTTTAGTTTTATTTCTACGATTTCAAGAAGAAGAGTTACGGCAAATTTAATAAACAATAAATAATGAGTCAAATACTGCAAGTGGGCATAGGAAGGCCAGGAGAAATGTAAACAATATTTTTACGCATGCTTTTCTTACGTTTTTCACATAAAAAACTAATAAACATTAATCGACACTTCTAGATTAATTTTATAGATAAGAATCAATATAGATAAAAAAATCTTTAAATGCGATTTCTGGAAAATCAATTTTTCTGTTACTTCATGTTCGATAAACTCCATTACATAAAAAGTTTTAAACATATTTTAGTGAAATTTTCTCAGAATGATTTCCATGTTACTCAATATGTTCTGAATTAAAATCTATGTGATAGCATAATTATTTTATAGTTTCTCGAATATAAATAAAGATGTAAATTTTTATTTCATTAAAAGAAAAGGTATTTTGTTACATATTTTGAAATATTTCAGTTGATTTTAAAGATATTGTAAAACTCCTAGTTCAGCGCACAGGTAAGTGTGATAGTAGTATATAGTACAAAGGAACCTGAAATATATTTAGTTGAATTGAGTGTAGGCTGTCTGGCGTAAGCATGAAATTTTGCTTAAAAAATGGCAACCCCACCTCCTTTTTTTACAAGTGTTATAAAGATATTGTAGGGGTTTTATGTTTTTTCATCATTCTGTATTACAACTGAACTTAAAATATGAGTATTTATTCCATATTGTGCATTTTTTTTTCGAACGTAGGTAGATACCTTAACCTTATAAAAAGACTGACATTTTATTCAAGTATAATAAAAATATTTTACACCGGAATTTTTATTTAAATCTGTTTAGCATATTTATTTAACATTTTCCTTCTTTGTATCTTTTAAGCGTGTTTTACAAAGAAATTTTTGGTTCGAACCGAAACATATTGATATCATAACACGCACGTGCCTCCCCCCCCCTCCCCTCCAAATTAAATTTTGTAAGTAATTTTTTAATTAAAATTTAATGCAAGTATGAGAACGTTTTAGATGTTAATTATTTATAATCAATACTCTAATTATTTGTATTAGATTTAAACAACAACATTTTTAAAAATTTATTTAAAATTTATTTAAATGGTTATGTAATGTTGAGGTATATATTTAACTTATTATTCAGTTATAATGTTGTACATTAATTTATACTTTTTTTAATTTAACAACCTTACATAAATTTTAATTTCATTTTTTATCTATATTTATTTTAGTGTTAAAAAATTAGAATTTATATTAACTTAATCCACAAATTGTTATTAATATTATATATATAATAATTTAGGATGTAATAGTTGATGTAATTTGTGGAACTTAAGGGTGTTCCCAAATCCAAAAGGGCAACTTTCTGACATAAGTTTTAATTTATTTTTGTTTGGAAATGTATGAAACTAACTGGTGTTGTTGTTCAGAAACTATGTAATTGAGCTGTTTTTTTGCATTTTTTTGCAAACGCAATAGATCTTTCAGAAAATAGTGTCAACCGAATTTCCGCGCGAAGGAAGAAAGAGCACTCAAGAACGGGCGAAAAACGTGTTTGTCACGTGATCGAAATAGCTTATAACTCAATAGGTAATTGATTGATCAAAAAATGAAAAAAAACAGTTCAATTCCAAACCGCTTCCATGGCCAGGTTTTCCAATTTTATACCTTTCCGTTAAAAAATGAATTTGTAAATGTGTCAAAACGTTTTGCGCTTGTTGAGCAGAGCAGTTAAGAACAGGCTTAAGGTAATTTGGGCTTGATGAGTCTGCCATCGTTCCACTAATATTTGCATTATTCAAGCTTTACTGCATTCTCAGGTCTACGCTTCTCTGTTATGCTGATAAGTTTAGAAAAAATTATAATGAATAAATCTTGATTTTTAATTTGCATAACACTTCACTTCTATTTTCTATTCATAACTGATAACGATCATTTTTAATATTTAACTTAAAATATCATCAATACATAGCAACATTAAAATTAGTTTACATTCCTTCATAGATATTTAAAAATATCTACAGATGGAAGACCTGCAAATTTTGTCAAATACTTCATGTTCGATTTAATACCTGTATATTTTTCAATCCTAAGTTTTAATAAATTTAAATTATTTTAATTTGCATATAAAATAATTTATTGAGTTTTGTTTTATTACAATAATATATTTAATAATTATTTTATTAATATTATTATTATTAATTTTTCCCTCCAACATTTACTAATTTAAACTGTCAATTTTCGCTGTTAACTGTAACTTTCCCTTATACCACGTGAAAAGGGATTTTCAATGTGAGTTTTGACGATTGTTTATATTGGATAATCAGCAATTTTTGCTCTTTTTCGTGATAAATGCTTATAATTTTTTTTGTATGTATTAAAACAGTAAGTTTTTCACTTGCATGTTCCTTTTTTAATATTTGTTATGTCTGGTTTGTTTATGTCTAAATTTGTTGGATACGGTTGATTGGGCAATGGGGAAATAGGCTTTAAAGCATTGCTTCCTATTTTTCTTTCAGAAATCAATTTTACTTTACTTATGATGCCGAAATATTGCCCTTGAAGATGCGTCACATCATAAGTTTCATTTTTATTCATGTCTCGTTCTCTTTTTTGCATTGTTTTTGTAATTTTTCTTATTAAATTTTTATACTTTCCACTTTGATATACTGCATTTTGGATAATTGGTTTGGCACTATTAATTATTTCGTGTTTTTTTTTTTCTGGTCATTTTACATTTGTTAAAATGTTTTAATTACAAAAAGTTTGACTATATATGTCAAATAGTTCCATTTTTCAATGTTTTATATGCATTCAACTTCCTGTTCATATTAATATTTTTTCCAAATTTAAAATTTATAATGTTTTAATCTTGTCTTAAAACTTAATTTATAATTTATACATTTGAAATAGATGATAATTTGTAATAATTTATAATGGTTACAATGGTTACAATGGTTAACAAAATATGCAGGAGAAAAAATTTACGAAAGGAATGCAAAAACACGAGAAGAAGAATAATGAATATTATATTGTGAAACATGTGTTGAAGATTTAACAAAGTGCGTATTTAAAGTCTGCATTGAGGAATTAGCATTCTCAAACTTTGAATCCTTCTAATTCTATGAATATGTAAGAAAAAATCCTTAATATAGATAGTATATATATATATATGTATACACACTTATTTGGGCCGATTTAATTCTAGCAAATTGAAATAAAGTGCCACAAATGGGTGTTACTATTTTAAAAATAAAAGTTTGTAGAATTTAATATGCAGATGTGTAGATTTTAATATGTAATAATTTATGCGCAGCGTTAAACAGTAGGCATTAACCCAGTTGATTGGTACATATGTCTTTTTCATACGATTATTTGCAGCAGAATTAATTAGTGAGACGGGAGGGGGGGGGGGAGGCGAGAGATGATTACTTTTTTTTTATCCATTACAGTACCGCCTTTAGTAACAAGTTTCAAGAACCTATAAAAAGATTTAACATCTGTGCTGAACTCAGTACATTCTTAATCGGGTGTGAAATGAACTCAGCTACTGTCTCATGTTATCCGCTCACCTGGGGGAGGGAAATTGGACATATTTATACTTTAGTGCGAGTATAATCAAATATAATTTACATCATCCACCTACACTAATTCAAGAAATGCAAGCGTTTAAAATAGAATACATTTTGACTGCATCTATCCGTAAACTGGAGTTCCCTGACATCAAAATCCATACGTAAACTATAATGGCTATATACTTGCTTTCATCTTGCTTAATACAAAAATTAAAAAAACCAAAACAAATTACATTCTTCATCATAAGATTGTAAACAAGAGACGGCTTAATTCATAATGACATTTGAGCTTGTAAAACAATCCACCAACATGGAATTCTTTCTTTGTTTTAAAATTGATCGAGGTCTTATTTAAGGTTCAGAAAAAATCGCTTTAAAGAAACACGAAATTCTTTACGCGGTTAAGTTTTATGCTTTCCACTGACGTTATGAAGCGATAATGTCTGCTGATATCCGTCAAGTTTACCTTAGACCGGATAGAGACATGATGGAAAGGTTCGGTCACCCACACTTGACCCCCATCGTTTGACCTCCCCCCATCGCCAAATATGTCAAGAAAAATGTATTTGCAGCGAAATTTTGATCACGTTTCTAAATTCGAATGTGAAAGGATAGTCACCTTTTTAGTTTTGACGCAGAAGAAAATGTTGCCACTTGTGAATTTCAGAAGATTAAGTTTGAGAAATTCTAATTGGGTAACAAAAATAGACATTGTGTTATTTTCTTTTTTGGATATTTTTTGTGGTGAAAATTTGCTAGTCACCTTTTTAATTCTGATGCAGCAGAAAATGTTGCCACTTTCGAGCTTTCAACTATTAAGTTTAAAGAACTATAACTGTGTAGATAAAATAAATGTTGTGTCTTCAAAGAAAATTCTGGTTGGGATATTTCTTTTCGTATAAATTTTTTAGTAACTTTTTTAGTTTTAATAAAAGAAAATGTCGTACTTACAAATTTTTAAGGACGAAATTTAAAAATTCTTCCAGCGAGAAATTTGCTACTGTGTCATTAAATAGCTTTTTTTTTTTGTTCAAATATATTCCGTTGCTAAAAATTTCCAGTCGCTTTTGTAGTTTTGATGCAGAAGAAAATGTTGCCACTTGTGAATTTTCAAGGAATTGAGTTTGAGAAGCTTTTGTAGAGTGAATTTCTGAAATACATTTTAAAAATTCGCAATCTTTTTTTAGTGTTAATGCAGAAGATAAAATGTTGCCACTTACAAATTTTCAAGGAAATAAATTTGAAAAATTCTTCCATGGAGGAATTCACTACTGTGTTATTAAAGACATTTTTTGTTCAAATATATTCCGTTGCTAAAAATTTCCAGTCGCTTTTGTAGTTTTGATGCAGAAGAAAATGATGCCAGTTGTGAATTTTCAAGGAATTGAGTTTGAGAAGCTTTTGCAGGGTGAATTTCTGAAATACATTTTAAAAACTCACTTTTTTTGTGTGTGTTAATGCAGAAGAAAATGTTGCCATTTACAAATTTTCAAGGAAATAAATTTGGAAAATTCTTCCATGGAGGAATTCACCATTGTGTTATTAAGAAAAACGTTTCTCGTTCAAATATATTTCGTTGCTAAACATGTCCATTCTTTTTTTTTTTTTTTTTTTTTTTTTTTTTTTTTTAGCTTTGATGCAGAAAAAAATATTGCAAAGGAATTGAGTTTGGGAATTTCTTGTAGGGTAAAGAGAAAATAAGTGCTATGTCATTAACCTTCCGTCTACCAGACGGGTCCATTGGACCCGACAGCAATATTTAATGTAAATTTTTCTCATGAAAAATAGCATTCAAAGTTTCGCGATTACATGACTTTTCCTGCAATTGTCTCCTCTATGTATATGCAATTGCGATTAAAATTTTGTTCGAAATTTTTTACCTATTTTTAATTTGTTTCATTGTTTACCACACGGGTCCATTGGACCCAACATTAAAACAAACGTAATATACTGTTGCTTTCTTTTTCTAGGGTTGCCATAAATCATGAGGAGGAACAGGGTTACCATAATTGGCTGTTTATCGCCCATTTGGCGATGGATTTTTAGCGCCAATCTCGCCAAATTTGGCGACTTTATAATGAAGTTTTGAGAACATTCTAGACTGATCTAGTAAACTTCGTGCTCTATATATAAAAGGTTACTTCTGGTTCAGAGAGTCATTTATCAACAGACACAGTTAGTGAGCGAATGGTGTCTATTGATGTTTTTGAGTCTTTTCATTGAAAATAGGACTTGATATTTGAAGACAAGTAATATGTGTAGTTTGTACGTGCTTTGTTATTTTACAAATATTCATCATTTTCTTATTTCCTAACTTATTTTTTGTTAAAAACTGAATTGAAGATGAACAGAAAAAAAGTATTGACTCAAGAGGAAATTCAAAAAATTATGGCAAATCCGGACGATATAGAATTCGACACCGATGATGAAAATCTGTCGTCTGATGAAGGTGAAGTAGATTATGTTGAAATACATAATGAAATTTCTGATTCCTACTCAGAATCTGATAATGATTCCAATGAAGTAAATGTAGCAACCACAAGTACTTCAAATTCTACTTTTGTTTCCAAAAATAATTCACAGATCTGGTATAAGAATGAAGTTGCCAGACCACAAGGAAGACGTACTGAAATCAATATTTTACGTGAAAAATCTGGACATTCAAGATTTGCAAATCGTGAAGTGGATTCCATATCATCCTCATTTCTTATCTATTTCCGAAAAAGACTTTTGGAAATTATAGTAAAATGGACAAACGCGGAAGGCAATAGAGTATTCGATAAAGAGTGGAAACCTATAGATATTATAGAACTTAAAAAATTCATCGGACTTTTATTACTTATTGGAGTATATAAATCGAAAAATGAAACAGTAAGCGAACTTTGGAGCATAAAAAATGGAAGACAAATATTTCGGGACATTATGAGTCGCAATAGATTCACAAGTATATTACGTGTCATAAGATTTGATGATGCTGCTGAGAGGCGTAAAAGAAGATCAACTGATAAATTAGAGCCAATAAGAGAATGCTTTGAATTGTGGAATAGCTATTTACAAGACCCTTATATTCCTAATTGGTCTATGACTGTCGATGAGCAATTAGTTTCTTTTCGTGGAAAATGTCCTTTCCGTCAGTATATGCCATCTAAACCTGGAAAGTATGGATTGAAGTTCTGGGTTATTTGTGACAGCGTAACATCGTATGCTTGGAAACTGGAAATAAATATACAGGCAAAAATGAAGTAAGAGAATCTCATCAGGGAGAAAATGTAGTTAAAAGATTGACGAAGGAAATTGAAAATTCTGGTCGTAATATTACATGTGATAACTTTTTTACGTCATATGCATTAGCAACACATCTTACTTCAAAAAAATTATCTCTTATTGGAACAATTCGAAAAAATAAACCTGAATTACCCGCTGTGTTCACAAATCCAAAACATCGTTCTGTTTATTCTACTTTATTTGGGTTTCAAGAGAAGGCGACCATCATCTCTTACTGTCCCAGAAAAGGTAGAATTGTTACTTTGCTAAGCACAATGCATAACACTTATGATATTGACAACAGCTTAGAAAAAAAGCCACAAATATTCCTAGATTATAATAAAACCAAAGGCGGAGTAGATACGATGGACAAAATGGTAAGAGCATATAGTGTGAAACGCATGACACGTCGGTGGCCTTTGATTGTATTTTATAATATGATCGATATAAGTGCGATGAATGCATACATAATATGGTTGTCACTGAATGCTGAATGTGATCCGAAAATGAAAAAAAGGCGGAATTTCATTATTCAACTTGCAGAAGAATTAGTAGGTGAAGGAGGTATCGCCGTCTCAACATCTACTTCAGAACAACTTTACGCAAATAGTTTTGAACGGCCACGAAAAAAATCAAGATGTCATATTTGTCCCTCTAAAAAAGATCGAAAAACACGAACATTATGCAAGAAGTGTACGAAAAATGTTTGCGGAGAACATTCCGTCGTTATTTGTACTTCATGTACAGAATAATTTTATTATGATGAAAAACGTTTTGTAGTCATTATAATATACTATATATATTACTTTCTTACTGTATGTGTTACTTTCTTACTCTATTACTATATATATCACTTTTATATATTGTATAAGGTGCATTAATAACAAATATATTCATTGTAGATAAATGGGTGTTTTGTATATTTTGAAATCCTATATATTTTACATATGGGTCCAATGGACCCGAATGGTAGTTCTTGCATATACTTTTTTTTTGGTAGTCTGAGGGTTAAAGGAAAAAAAAATCAGATATATTTTTTTGAGAAAAAAATTTTGTTGCCATTTTAATCTTGTATATTTTGATACATTTATTATCATACATAGATGTCGTTATTTGCGAATTTCCGAAGAATTAAGTTTGAAAAATGTTATCTCTATAGGAAATGTAAGGTCTCCGTCATTTAAAATGAAAAAAAATATTCGGTAATTTTTTTATCGCTAAAATTTATTACAAAGAAATTTGAAATCAATGATTCGTATTTAAAATCTGTGAATTCTGACAACATGTAAACAAGTTAAAAAGTCTCAAATAAAATAATATGATAAGAAAAACTTGCTTATCTTTCTTTTGAAAGCCGTCTTGAGTTATGAGGGGAAAAACTGTTTAAAGCAAAAATAAAGTATTATTTTACTGCCATAACCTTTTAAATAATTTAGTTCTTGTTTAAAATGCAGAGAAAAAAGTACTTTTATGTTTACAAAATAATATTTACATGTTAAATTTTTTCACTGGGAAAAGATCAACGTCTGTCACGACAAAATTGTATCAAAATTAAATTTGTAGATCATTTCATTATTCTACCTAGTAATAAATTAATTTTTTTTAACACTTTAAAATCCGAAATTGTTAAAATTTGCTTCCTTTAATTTATTTCGCTCTATTAGTGATTAGCTGTTTGCGCTAGTGAATAAAATTTAAAGCAAAAATTTACCCACGATGGAAAAAAAAAAGCCTTGCCCATTTATTAAAAAATAAATTTATTAGAATATAAAAACATTTTTTCAGTTTCCACATTGTGAACATTTATTTACTTTTTCAATCCTTGGGTTTCTTGTTTTTAGCATTTTTTTTCAGCTATTTTTCATCATTATTTTACCCTTTCTTCAGTTTTTATATATTTATTTATATTTTAAGCAAAAAGAAATTTATTTTAAGTTTTTCTCATTTTTATCTACCTTTGAATTAGAAAATGTAATTCTAGGAATAACTTTTTAAAAAGTAATTCTAAGAATAATTTTTTTTAATGTTATTTTATGAATAAATTTTTAAAAAATTTTTATTTTAAGAATAAAAAAAAAAACCACGTTTCTAAAGTTACCTCACTTGAATTTTGTCAATGAAAACTAAATTCTTACTTTCAAAGATTTTATTTAAAATTTTGAAGGTTATGCAATTTCTAATTCATTAAATTTGTGTCTGTCGGGAAATTGTGATTCTGATATCTGAAAACATAGACTGTTGATCGAAACCGAATAAAGTTAACACTAAACAACAGTTTTTCAAATGTTCAATAGCTCAAAAGAAAATGGAGAAATTTATTTTCTTTTCTTTTTCGAATGCATCTTCTCTATCATAAAGTTGAGTCAGAATCGACGTAAGTCTGATCATGCTTATTTTTCGAGATAACACGCAATATTAATTTTCATTCATATCCTTTTAAAAGATGGAATTACAACCTTTAATTTACTTTCTTTATCTGTGTCTGAAGTACATAATTTTCCGAAAGTGATTCACCGAGAAGATTCTAATTTTTATTTATTCTTTCGCTATCACTCTAAAATCTCTCTCTCATCCGAAACATTTTCGCTTCAAACGAAAACGTGTATATTTGACCGTTCATTGTGAACATTCTATTACAACAAAAGCTGCCATCTGTTCATAAGCGCTCATTTACGCTGTCTAATGGTTGCCATTACAAACCGCGTAGCATTTAATGTGTGGTTTGTCTAATGATACATGATACAAAATTCCACTTTCTCTCAATTACATCATTTTTATCCAAAAAAATCCTTTTCATTGCAACACTGCGCTTGAAAGAGCACATTAATAATAATAATAAAAAGTCGTTGCATATTTTCTCTTCCTGGTGTAAGGCATACTTTCTAAATCGTTTTTCCTTGATCACGATTTCCCATTAAGCGGCCAGTGTCCATGTGGCGCGATTTACTGGTCGCTTAATACTTTTCTCACGCGGCGTAGCCTTTCTTAACGGCCGGCGCAGTGGTATGAAAAACTACGGGTAAAACTGGAAACATGTAATAAAATAATAAAAGCAGCTGAATGCGGCTTTATAAATTTATGCAGTTGATTTCATTTAGAAGTATTGTCTACCGTCGGGTACATTTGCAATGGAAAACAGGAGGAGGGAGGGGAGGATTACTTTTCTAATGGTTCCGTTAGAACTCGAGGTTAATTGGGAAGGATTTCAGGAACCGGAATGCGTTAATGATTAAGGTGTTTGGAAACAAAAAATTAACAATAGTTCCGTATTCTGTTCCTTTTCTTTTTGCCGTTCGTTTCTAATTATACCCGTATGATTCTCGCCCTTTATGGGAAAAAAAAAAAAATCCATCTTAGTCGCATGCTGTGATGGGTCAAAATTCAGTCATTTATCTGAATGTGTTTAAGCTTAAGACCTTATCTAATTCTTAAGTGGGGTTCCTTTTGTATAAACAGTAGCTTTTTTAACTGAAAAGATTTTTTTTACAGAAAGTAGTTTCATATTATTATTATTATTATTATTACTACTACCCATTGATTGTAACAGAACATGCAAGACGGGAACCGTACTTCGCTGATTTTTTATTTTTTTTTTCCAAATTCAGACTTTAGATTATCTTGATGGTAATATTTTTCAGTGATTATTTTAATAAACGGCTGAAACATTTTTAAAAAATGCAATTTTTAAGTGTAATTGACTAATTAAATTATTCAAAAACTCACTTAAAACACTGGAAAAAAAAGTAATGTGTGACAGAATGATTATCTTTAAAAGACAAAGTTTATATCATTTATATTAAAGACAATTTTCAAGTTTCGTGCAATTTGTGTCTTTTTCCGAACACAGTAATATGTTCAAATTCTATAAATATCTTTTCATAAACTACTCAATGACTATTTTTAGAAAACAGAGTATTATTCTGAATTATAACTTATAACATATCCAAGTATCTTGAGATTGATATATTTTACGAAAGTGGGAGCTTAGACATAAACACAAACATACCATTTTACGATTTGAATAAAATTTATAATAGACCATCGTCAATACGATCCCTTTCCAACAAACAAAAGAAAGAATGCATAAAAAGTGGGGAAGGATTGTACTTTGTGCCGATATATTAAGAAAAAGAAACAACGTATAAAGGCACAAATAAAATATGTTTAAAAGCATACAGCCGTTTCAAAACCTCATCAGTGCTTAAAATAAAAGTAAAACTAAAACATTGTGTAAAAAAAGCGGGGGGGGGGGGACAGAGAGTGAGAAAGGCGTACCTTTCAGCTCTACTGCCAAAGGTAAAATGCGACATACGGCTGACGCGCGTGAGATCGACTCCGTAGCTGTTTGTCAGCCGTATGTCGCATTTTACCTTTGGCAGTAGAGCTGAAAGGTACGCCTTTCTCACTCTCTGTCCCCCCCCCCTTTTTTTACACAATGTTTTAGTTTTACTTTTATTTTAAGCATTGATGAGGAAACCTTAGAGGTTTTGAAACAGCTGTATGCTTTTAAACATATTTTATTTGTGCCTTTATACGTTGTTTCTTTTTCTTAAAGAAAGAATGGTTCCGATCGGATCATCCGTTCAAAAGTTATACACAAACATATATTAAACATACGAGGGTGTATCAATAAGTTTCTGCCCCCGCATAGAAATAATTGAGTTAAGTTTATGAAATTGCCATATTTTGTGAGTCCTTTTCTATATAGTCAGTGTGCAGAGTAACAAATTTGTGCAACCGGTATTTCAAAGAGAGGGAGGAGGATGTATTCAAGGAGTCGCGATAGTAGACCCAGAGGGAGGCATTTTTCTAACATTTACTGACCCTCACATGTGACATATTTTTGAAAAGTCTGTAACCACTTATTCATGCTATGCACCTCCCGAGGCCCTCCCCCAAAATTTGCCCTCCGGGGGACACTTTTCTAAATTTTGCATGCCCCCGGGGTCAAATTTAGGGGAAAGGGCTCTGGAGGTGCATAACATGAATAAGTGGTCACAGGCCTTTCTAACAATATGTCACATGTGGGGGTCGGCAAAAGTTAGAAGAATGATCTCCTTCGGGTCTACTATCGCGCCTCCTGGAATACATCCCCCCCTCTCTTTGAAATACCATTTGAAAAAATGTGTTACTGTGCACGGTGACTATATAGAAAAGGACTAATACAATGAAGCAATTTCATAAATTTCACTCAATTATTTCTATGTGAGGGCAAAAACTTATTGATACACCCTCGTATTTATACTGGAAAATTAATTGTACATTCACTTTTCTTTGACCTCGGTAAAGAAGAACGATGTTTTAAGTCATACATTGAAGATAGTGAATACTCAGGAAATTAACTATCTTCACTGTTATTATAACAGTTGTAAACCTCCTGTTGCTGGCTCCCCAACGCCTATGCCTTGGTGGTCTTCTGAGCTTAGCAAACTCAGGAAAATTACCCGCAGGGCTTTTAATAAAGCCAAGAATGATGGTGACTGGCAGCAATATAAGTCTGCACTCACCACATATAATAAGGCCATCAGGAAGTCCAAGTATGACTCTTGGAAAAACTTCTGTGATGGTATTAATGATGTCTCTACTAGTGCTAAGCTTATGAGAATTATGGCTAGGGATAGTAGTTCCAGTCTGAATGCCATTAAATTGGCGAATGGGCAGTATGCTGAAACAGGAAATGAGATTCTCTCAGAGATGATGAGGATTCATTTCCCTGATTCCACCAGTGGTGACCCAGATGTAGCTCCAGGCACACCTTCTGCTTTTAGTAGCAGTAGGGAGTGCTGGAATCTTGCTGGTGATATCATCACTCACGACAGAATCTTGTGGGCTATCGATTCATTTGACCCTTACAAGACTCCAGGTATGGATGGAATCGTACCTGTTTTGTTACAAAAGGGGAAAACGATTTTAGTCCCAGTGCTTAGTCAGATTTATAAGGCATGCCTCGCTTTCGGATACATTCCAAATGCATGGAGACATACCAAGGTGGTCTTTATCCTTAAACCTGGGAAAGACACATATTTTGAAGCAAAATCTTTCCGACCAATTAGTTTAACATCATTCATGCTTAAGACGTTGGAAAAGTTAATGGATAGGCACATCAGGGAACAGATCTTGAGTGTAAAGCCACTCTCGACCTCCCAGCATGCCTATCAGACTGGCAGGTCAACTGACACTGCTCTTTATAATCTTTCCTTTGTTCTCGAGAAAAGTTTTAAGGCAAATGAAACTGCTTTTGCAGTCTTTCTTGATATTGAGGGTGCCTTTGATAAGGTATCCACGGATGCCATCCTTAGGGCATTGGCTAACAGGGGTGCGGATGAAGTAACTCTGAATTGGATCAACTGTCTGCTCAGGGATAGGTCTATCCATGCTGCGTTGTTGGGGGATACAATTCATGTTAAGGCAAAGGAGGGCTGCCCACAGGGCGGGGTGCTTTCTCTTGTACTCTGGTGTTTGGTGGTGGATGGACTCCTTGTTGAGATACATCTGCATGGTGCATACTGTATTGGGTATGCTGATGATATTGTCATCATCATTAGAGGCAAGTTTGAAAATATTCTTTCAGACATCCTCAATAATATCCTTAAGAAGGTAGAGCGGTGGTGCAGGGATGTTGGTCTTTCTGTTAACCCAGAAAAGACGACTCTTGTTGCTTTCACTAGGAAAAAATCAATCAAATTCAATGTGATTGTGTTTTATGGGCGCACTTTGAGTTGTTCAAAGGAGGTGACGTATCTGGGTGTCTATTTCGATGAGAGATTGTGTTGGAAGAGGCACATGGATTACTGCATCAATAAGGCCAAAAAGATTTTCTGGTCATGCAGAAATGCTATTGGCAAAACATGGGGACTCAGCCCAAAAGTGATCTGGTGTATATACAATATGGTGATCTGCCCTATGATCAGTTATGGCAGCATAGCTTGGTGTTCAAGAACAATGACTGACATTGCCAAGTCAGAATTAGCAAAACTGCAGAGGATGATCTGCTTGTCCATGACAGGTGTACTTAGGACAACTTCTACATCTGCTATGGAGCTGCTGTTGGGTATGTACCCACTGCATATGATTATTGAGGCAGAAGCATTGCTCTGCTCTTATAGACTTATTTTACATGGGCAGTGGCAGAGTTACTCGAGGTATCTTACTTGGGGCAGGCTTAACTGTAAAATCAGTAAGCACCCAGTCTTTATCATGAAGGGTGACTGCATGCCTTTAAAGCATGTATTTGATAAGTCGTTCAGAGTTAGTCGTCACTCTAGAGCTGAATGGGAGACTCTTTCTGTTACGGAGCTTAAGACTGGTATGATCTGGTTTACTGATGGTTCCAAGATGAATACTGGTACGGGAGTTGGGGTTTGCTGCCCAGCTGATGGTACATCCTTCTTTTACCCGCTGGGTAGTTACGCCACTGTCTTTCAGGCAGAGGTCTATGCAATACTCATATGTTGTTACATTTGCATTGAGAGGGGGTATAGTGGCCTGTCTGTCAATATATACTCTGACAGTCAGGCAGCATTGCTTGCCTTACAGAAACATACAATTACTTCTAGGATTGTTTGGGAGTGTTACTGCTCTTTGAACAGACTTGCCAGTAATGGTAATGACGTTGCTATACATTGGGTACCTGGTCATACTGGCATCCTGGGTAATGAGCTTGCTGATAGTCTTGCAAGGAAAGGGTCGGTTACTCCATTTATTGGACCAGATCCAGCTATTGGCATTTCTAAAAACTGCATTAGAACTGCTGTTTTAGAATTTTAAGGGAGCAGCAGTATAAAGAATGGCTTGACTCAAGTGGACAGAGACAAGCGAAAGAGCTCAATAGCGGATGCCCTAGTAAAAGGGCAAAGGAACTCATTAGGCTCAGATGGAATAGTCTAAGAAATATGGTGGAACTGCTAACAGGACACTGTAGACTTAATGGACACCTTAGTATTATGAAGGTGGTTAATGACCCTCTTTGTAGGGGTTGTAAGTATGAAGAGGAGACTACCTTACATGTGCTCTGTAACTGTGAGGCATATGCTGCTTACCGTTTCGAACACATGGGTCGACATCTGATTGAGCCATGGGAAATTCAGGATATTCCTATCAAATGTCTGCTGAATTTTATGTCAGCTACTGGTCTTTTTAGGGACTAACTGAGGATGTTTCCTCTTTCATTTTGGGGGGATAGCACAATAGACCCCTGGTCGCGGTGCTTTGACTCAGCCCCCCCCCCCCAGTAATACAGTAATCTTCACTGTTTAAATACGCTAAAAAATTATATGTTAAAGATCTTTATTTAGTGTTTCAAGACATCCGTGCTTCAGGAAGTCTATTTCAATAGATTTTAATTGTACGTAATATAAAGATTTTAAGAATGGTCATCAAATGATCAGTAAGTTCACATTTCTCTTATCTTTAACAGCTTTTAAGTACTTTTATTAAAAATAATGCCGTTTTACTGGTTAATTTTATTCGGCCAACAAATGCATGAAACTACTTGAATTTTACACCAAGGTTTATATAATTTCACCCCTGTGTATACTTCGTGAGGGTTTATGCGTCCGACGTCATATTTGCGTTTCATAAAATATGGATCCATAGCAATTTAGAGACACAATTCTCCATTCTGAATATTTGCTTATTTTTGGAAAAAATTCGGAACAGCAGAAAGCGATTCGCATTTTGCCAAGAATTCGGAAATTCGTCTCTGTGCGACGGCAAAGCTCCAAACTGTTCGCAATATACATCAGCATCTATGATAAGTCACACAGTGGGGCCGAGGTGGCACAAATACCCTAAAGTGAATATTTTATTTAAGGGGGTCCGGGACACATTTTAAAATAATTTTTATTTATTGAGTTAATATTCTGAATTTTTTTGTGATGGTTAACCTTATCATTTGTAAACAAACTCACATGATAAAACTTCTCATAATTTTTTTTAATTTAAAATTTATTAAAAAAGTGGGGAAATTTAAAATCGTTATAACTCAAAATATTATTTATAGACTTTCAATTTTTTTTTCATTTAAATAAACAGAAAAATATAAGTTTTAATTCTGATTCAGCATTATTAACAATATTAATTTAGAAAAAAAATTAAAAATATTTAACGACAAAATTTAGAAAAAAGTGGTGCAACTTAAAAAAGAAAAAAAAAAAAAAGTCATGTATTCAAAAGTAAATATTTTTTCAAATATGCTGAATCAAAATTAAAGTAAAACAAATGAAAAAGATATGTTCCAAGTTTGAACTCTTTAGCTTTAACGGTTCTCGAGGTATAAGAATTTAAATACGAGAAATGGAGAAAAAACCTATCATCAAGAAAAACGCATTTTTACAAGAAGTCGTTTCCATGACAGCCATTGTATGAAAGCTAGATTTTGAAAACAAACCAAAACGAAAAATATTTTTTGTTCTAATTTAGATAGAAACTCGATTTAAATGCCATTTTAAGCACGAAAAAAACAGAGAAATTTTTAATGAAATAAAATTTTTTGAAAATTTTGAAGATTTTTGTGTCCCGGACCCCCTTAATCGTCGTTTCTAGTGGTTTGCTGATCTTTGATAGCTAAAAAATAAAGCCCTTATTACATTTTTCCGAAAAAAAGGTCACAGGGGTCTAAAAATCGGCTTTATGTAGACTTTTGTTGATTTTGCAGATTTAGCTGAATTTTGTTCCTCTTCGTGTATTTTCAAAGATACAATTTCGAAATTTTGATGGTATTTATCTCCTATATAGAAGATCAGAAACCATAATTAACCCATTCAAATATTATATTACTATAGGGAGAATTAATGTATAAAATAGTCACATTTTAAAATAGCCACTATAATTGATTGTCGAAGCTTTAAAAAAAAAAAAAAAAAAAAACTTCCACCAGCCTCCGAAGTGTCTTGGCATTTTTTTCTCATCTACATATACATACATTCAAGAAACAGCTGTACTGTTTACTTCAGCTGCGTTTAGACTTAGCCTCTGTATTCCCTTTTGTAATTCCCCCATTTTATTAAAGGACCATAATTATCTCGAGAAGGATTCGACGTATCAATTTAGGACTAGTCTTATTCGATTCCTTAGACGAAAATACACAAGATTCATCTCAAACAACCCTTTGCCTTTTTTAAACTTTTTAATTAATTTCCCATTTATTTATTTGCTTTATCCAGCATATTTCTTAATTTTTAACAAACAGTTATTATATCGAAAAGTACTTAACTTTTTAAAATAAAATTTTTTGTGCGATACGTATTTTATTTATTTTTATGAAGAAATTTCTGGTTCGAATTGAAATATTTTAATTTGTTACCGTTTAAAGGATCGGTTGTTGGTACATTTTGCGTTGATTCAGTACTTTTTTTTAATCGCTTTTAACAAATTTTTGTGATGTAATGGGACTAATATTATAGATTATAGGAGTTTTGAGGGAAAATTTAGGTTTTTCGGACTAATATATGCTTACGGCCTGAATTCCAGCTTTTCATCCCCCCCAACCTTGTCATAGTTTCCTGAAATTGTCAAATGTGCGCAGAAAAATGTGGTTATAATTCAATAGCTATTGCTCGTATTGACCTGCGAGTGGCTCCATTCGATTCAGTGGAAAAAATTGCATAAGAATTATCACTGAAATATTTCATAAGGAAATATATTTTAGTGCCCTGAAATAATCAAGAATTTAAGTTATCAAATACTGGCAGAAAAGTGATTATAACTCGTAAGCTATAATAGGTCGTATCGACCTGAGAATAGTCTCATTCGCTTCCTCTCAAAAAAGATACATTGGAAACAGTGGTCAGTTCCTAAAAGATGGGATGAAATGCAGAATTTTTGGCCGAAAATCGGTGTTTCACACCGTTCGTCTTTGTTTGATGTCGTTGTTTCATAAAGTCTCAATGGATGAGGCCGTTTTGATTCCATAGGCAGACACCACCTCTTGCTGACCAAAGACGGATTTGAACTGCGTTCTTGTTTAGCTCACAGTCACAAGCTGCTTCGGTATAAACAAACCAACAACATCCATTTTTCATCCACTTTATGGATACTGTTCAAAATTGACGGTGCAGATGATGATTTAAATGGAAGTGAGCAATTGGAACGTTTTTTAACCCTTTGAGTGCGGAACAAATCTTGTGGATGTATATGCCAAAAATGCGAATGTGTTTGGGTATATATAAAAACTTGTAAGCCGACGATATACATAGAAATCGTACACTTTGCTAGTGCAACCAGCTTAAATGCACACCAAACTGAGATAACAAATAGGAGCGCTATCACCCTCTCCGCAATTTTAGCATAAACAAGAGGAGTGCTATCTCGCTTCCCGCAATTTTGGAACATAACGAGAGGAGCGCTATTGCGCTTCCCACTATTTTGGCACATAACAAGAAGAGCGCGGTAACTGAAGACTCTAGCGTCATTTTTTGACTGCTGCCTTCAAAATTTTTGCCGTGTTATAAATTCAGTAAAAATCATCAGTCAAATCTCGTGTCGTTATGATCGGATTCAAATTGAATTTTTTAAGCACTGCTTTTCGGTCAACTCTTTGTGGGCGTTCGGATCTTGGTAAATCATTGAAATTCAAATCTGCGTCGTCACTTGGGAACTTGGCATGCCATCAAAGTAGAACGCTAACGCTCTTGACATAACTTGTTGACCTTTTGTGTGGGTATCACACACGCTATCAGATATATCTTGACATTGAACATTCTTAACACTTTAACTACCGCAGACTTTGACGAAATATGACTTTTTTGGCAGACATTCATAAAGAGGTTTTCAACGTTTATCGAGTCGGTACACAATTCCCAATAACAGCAGTGTTGGTTAATTATATATGAAGTGCTAATTTTATACATTTTAAATTAAAAAAGATCAAATTTTAGTTCTTTTTACATGTTCAATGCCAGATTGAAATCACTAAACATACTTGGGTTAGGGGGATTCATGGATTCTTTAAAAAAAAAAAAAAAATGGTAATAAATTGTCAATAGTTCCGTTTCATTGTAATAAATTGTCTTCAATGAAAATATTGATGGTACACGTATTCGCGCGGCATGGCGTCCAGGGAAATACTGCTGACACTCATATTTGTGTTCTCAGATTTGTCTGGCAAAAATATGATCGTTCTAATTAATTTTTAGTCTACTTGTGTGTTTTTTTCTGTATGAAGTGTACTACTTTCCAGACTCCATACTATAAATTTTATACAAATGCAATGAATAGTTTTGATTTAATTCAGAGTTAATTTTTTGTTTATTATTTTTTCAGACCTTACTAGCAAAATGGTCATTTAAAAGAATATCTCATCGTTGATTCTCGCTTCAGCTCCACATTACGTTTTGCGAAATTGCGGAATTCAGCAGAAACATTAAGATTATCAGTTGCACATCTCCATCCTCTCCCATTCGTGATAAGTGAAAAGCATCCTGTCTGATCCAATCTGCCTTTTGTTTTCTTCGTCTTCGGTGGCTTCTGTGAGCGTAACTATCCAAGGTCACTGCCGAGTGGTCACTTGAATCTCTGGGCTGCAACTCCATTCTCTGCACGCCACGACTCTCACGTCTCCACGATAATGAAACTTTAGTTTCATATCGCGGCCAAAGATCAAATCCAGCCATTGAAATTAAGGGGGTCTTGACTCTTATACGGACCTCCACCGCATACACTGAAGCATTGGTAACCATACGGTAGCGACTTAAAAGATTAGCTTCTGACACCTATAACAATTTATCAAATTTCATTTTTCGTTTTTGCTCAGAATGTGTTTTTTTAACCCTTATATTTCTGTCGGTAATTTCACATCTAGGTAAAAGTTCGGGGAAAATATTATAAAAACAATAAACATATAATTGCGAAAGATTCGCGAGAATTTGATCATATAGTACTTGGTAAAACAAGTACCACACGTTTCATTATAATAAAACGTGTAATTTTTTTATAAAATGAAGTCACGAATTATTTTACTTGATTTCGCAAGTGTAAAGAACCATCTAAAATGAAGAAAAATTGTTGGAAGGCATTGTTTTTATTCTTTGTTTATAGATTAAAATGTGCAAATATCAGGTCTTCACTGAAGCTGGTTTTATTTCTAAAACTACTTTTGTCTACATTTATATAAAATATATAATCCAAAAACAAATGTTATATTTTTAGAACTTAATTATAAATTATTAAATAAATTTTAAGGCTTTTTAGAACATTGTAGGTTTTCAGTTACGAGAACAATGCCTTTGTTTAAAATAAAAGTACATGAATAGATCATTTCCTACTTATTTCGGAAGTAAGGGAATGTGCTCGTCTCACCTGTTGTGGCAATGGACTTGATAAATTAATACTTTTGAAAATAGTGTTGATTTTCTTCCCGGAAATAACACGTGTTTGCGCATTTAGAAAATGTATCATATACAGGGTTCGTACGGGTCCTGAAACTTCTAGAATAGGAAATTCTTCAGTACCAGTATTTTCTTCCAGAAAACCTCTCCTTAAATACGGCGAAATTTCGCGAGTTTGAACTAGATTTATTTTTTTTATTAAATATATATATATAAGAAAAACTTTTTAGTGGTTTTTAGTGGTGATGCCGTGAAAGTGCAGTTGGAAACTTCGCTCCGATGAGGTCAAGGACTCTCCCTCCCTGAAGATGGCTCCTTAGAAAGAGCACGAAACGTTGGGAATAATTTGTAATGTATTTTTAATATAGTTTTTATTTACATGTACACTGATGAGTATCGTAAGATTTTTAATTATTATATATATATATATATGTACTGATTTTTCACATGGAAAATAACGGGACCCATACGAACCTTGCATATAAAGCAAAAAAGAAATGAAATAAAAAATATATTGTTCAAGGTATAGCTAAAGAGCGGAATTTAATCTTTAATATCGATAATGCGGCAATATATATTTCGCTTACTTATCATCCAGAATTGATTAAAATTTGTATTTCCACGTTTTTTGGCATATGGAACTTAAATAATGTAATAAAATTATGATGTTACCTACCACATTTAGTGGCAGGCCCACAATACCACTCGGCTGCGGTCGGCTCTTTTTACGGAAAGAAGAAAACATTTGAAATAGCAAATTTTAGGTCATACAATTTTAAATAACAGATAGTTGATTGGTTGGTTATCTCTTTTCTTACTATTCAGTTTCATTAAATTGGAAATAATGCCTTTAAATATGAAGATGTTAAAATTATAATAGTAAAATAACAATAAAGCACATGCACTGAATAAAAACGAAAGACAAAGAATATTATAGTGTCGTGGATGAAGACGACCACCACCCTCCAAGTTATAGTTAAAATTTAAATCTAATTCAGAAGATTTTTTTTTTTTTTATCACCGTTTAAATGACATGGCTCAATTCCCACACAATTTCCGTGTATATTTTTTTCCCTTTTTTGTGGGGAGCAGAGGTTACGGCGGCTGAATCTCTATTGTTATGTGTGTATATGTTTAAGAAATTGATACTAAAGGAAAGAAGCCCCACCAGTGGCCGAGAGGTTCTGCTCTCGAAGCTGGTAGACGGGAGGTGCTGGGTTCGATCCCAATCGCGCCCGTCGGCCTAATCGTTCGGAGTTTTCGTGGTTTTCTTCGAGCCGTGGATCTTCCATGCGTTAATACGGATTAGGTTCCCTTAGAAAGACCCCCACTGAAGGCACTCCCCCCGGGCCTATATCCCTCGTGTAGATAATTGGCCGTCAAAAATCAACCCAACCCAACCCTAAAGGAAAGAAAATTTTCCATTTTGTACGGAATTAAATAATAACTGACGTCGGAAACTGGAAAACACATGAATTATACGGGGTGTTTCTGAATGAATATCTGGGTTTTAACGCTTGGTAGTATTTATTACATAACACTTAAAATTATAATTAATACATAAAATGAAAGAATAACTCAAACAGTTTTACCTACAAGCTTACAAGTGTTCAGTGTGAGCACCTGTCGTCACACGGCACACATCACGTCGATAGCTCAGTTCTTCCCAAACGTTGATTAGCAACGAAATTCTGTTCAGGCGCTCACACGATCTGACGCCATATGATTTCTACATGTGGGGGTTCATAAAGGATCGTGCCTCCACTACTAGCTAGCCATTGCAGCTGTTGCAAAAATGACCCCACAAGCACTAATCAACGTTTCGGAAGAACTGAGCTATCGACTTGATGTGTGCCGTGTGACGAAAGGTACTCACATTGAACACTTGTAAGCTTGAAGTTAAAACTGTTTGAATTGCTCTTTCATTTTATGTCTTAATTATAATTTTAAGTTTTATGTAATAAATACTACCAAGCGTTAAAACCTCGATATTCATTTAGAAATACCCCGAAGAATAAATAAGACAAATTAATCAAAGGTCACTAAATAAGGCAATCGTCGAAACATTAGCAAAATTTTCATCAGCATATCTTGAAATTTTCCCTCCGTTACAGTTCGATAAAGAGTAGTGTAGTATGTTATTTGGTTTAAATATGAAATTGTTAGGATTTTCGAAATACCCAAAATGAGTATTTGTGTAGGAGCATGCAGAACATGATTATATCTAAACGCTAATTTAACGTGGTGAGGAAAATTGATTGTGTATGTGCAATTGCAGTTTGAAAATATTGTTCCTTTGCATAAAATAAACTGTCTTTTACTCATAATAAAGTCTTGAAAAAGCGTTCAAACAGTGTTGAATAAATTAATTTTTGACAATTTTGCTTTACATCAAAACCTATTTCTTAAACATAAATTTAAGGACTTTCTTACATGAAAGAGTAAAAATTGATAAAATAACAGTCGCTAGCCTTACAACTTACGACAATCCTTAACTAATAAAAAATAAAGTGAAAGTGAAAATAAATGAAGCATGTATCATTTATAGTTACTTTACAGAGACAGATAAAAAGAATTTCAATACATTATGGTTTAGGAAGGAAATTGTTTCCAGTTCATTTTAATAATGTTATACGATATTTGTAAGATTATTACGATAATGTTAACATACACTGTTAAAAATTTTGCAGCATTCTGGCAGGTCATTCGACCGTTTAAAAAAAAAAAACGGTTTCATAACCATAATTTAACTATATTCTGACCATAAAATGGCCAATAATATGTTCAGAATAGTGTTAAAATTACGGTTGTGTAACCGTTTTCGGAAAAAACGGTCAAATGACCTGCCAGAATGCTGCAAATTTTTACAGTGATGATACTGAAATTGATATGCAATACGGATGTGGACTACAATATGCTTTCTATAGAATATAGAAAAAATACACGGGAAAAACCGTACTAAAATACGGAAATTGTACTGGCAATCGAGACGCTAGTACTATTTCCGTATTTTAGCGGAAGTTTCCCCCCCGTAAATTAAAACAACGGAAATTTTTCTGTAATTTACCACCGGGAAAAAGTTCCGTTAAAATACGGAAATAGTACTGGCATCTGGATTGCCAGTAGTATTTCCGTATTTTAGTTCTTTTTTTTTTTTAACAGTGTAGCATTTACAGTTTGTTTACACGGAAGTACAAAGGAGTTCTATTATGTTATGATCTATGGGGGAAAATTGATTGCAGAGTATTTCAAAGATGTTACACTACTTCAAACACGATGAAATTGATATACATCTCTGAGATACACTACTAAATTTTTTTCTACAAATTTTGGCGCAGCGTTTATTATTCATTGGCAGAGACGCACAAAAGAGTTCGGTTACAGGACTGAATCTAGATGATAATATAGCTGAAAGTGCATTTTCAGCTGTTGTATACATTTTAAAATGTATATCACTTTCTACTGTCTACAAATATATCACTGTCTACAAATTCTATAGACCATACGTAAGTTTTGCGCGAATGAATTCGCATTCATTACCAGCTATGGACAGTAATTTGATGAAAATGGTTTTTTACTGCATTTTGCGTTTTTTTATTCGTTTCTTTAGATATTTATTGCATTGTAAGAGAAAATGAAATTTCTTTAAAATATTCTGATAGTATTGAAAGCTGTTTCATGAACTAAACATGTTTCATGATTTTTCGTTCTTGTTTATTTTTACTGCTTTCGTATTAATATTTAGAAGCTGACTGTTTAAAAATGTGATAGCTTAATATGAATACTACTCTCTGTATGCTTTCCAAAAACTTTTTGGAATTCCTTTTACGATTTTTCTTGTAAACTCTAACTAAATTTGTATTTTCAAGCCTCTGTTTTTTGAGAGTTTAAGACTTATTTATTAGGCTATTTTGGAAAACAAAATTATATTTTTTGTTAACAAATTAAGTTTTAAGAAGGTAACGCAATATAAACCTTCTAATACAAATTGTTTTACTCTACTATATTTCCCTTATATCTAAGTATCAAGTGCAAGTCTTGTATCTTTAATAGTTCATCATAAGAAGACCCAAAAAATATCCCCTTCCCCCCGTTCCTTTTTTTCCCCCTATTTCCGTGGGAAATCCAAGATAATAAAATGTTCAAACACAATATCATTTGGCACAATGGCGTAATTTTGTGTTCCCATAATCCCATTAAATGAAAAAATGCCTAATTGAAGCATTTTCGAATTTTTAATTTTGACCTTTTCCTATGCCCTTAATTATCCCAATACCGCAGCGCCCAGCGGCTTTGCGCGAGTGGTTGTTAAAATATGGCAGGTGGTATTTGTATGTCTACTAACATGAGGGGGAAGTTACATACTCCTACGGATAACTTAATTATTACTAATTAAGTCTTATTTTGAGAAAACCTCATTATTATACTGCATTAGGTGAACGAGGGGAGTAAACATGTTTTTATAAATACTTGAATTATTGAAAAAATCTTCTTTCCAACTCCTCTGCAGCTTCTGTTTCAAGAAAATGGTAAAATGTAGTTTACTTAGAACTCCGTTATCCGTTTATCAGCTATCGTACAGTGATAGAATTTTTGAAATTTGTTAAGTACTTTCAGAGACTATTTCCTGGAAACAAAAAAGTGTTTCTTTTTTTACAGTATTAGTATACCTTGATTAACCACACAAATCATAATGTCGTTAAATGATAAGTTGAAAAACATCGGTTTATCATACATTAAACCGTCATTTTTGTGCGGTATTTGACTAAATATAAAGTACTTCCTTTCCTAATTGGCCATCCTTTTTTCTTTATTACTATTATTTTATTTAATTGCAGCAGTTACTTGTACTTTTGGTTTATCCCATTGCTCAGAGAAGTTGTATCCTACACTGGCATCACAAAAAAAAACTTACATTTTTTCTCTTTTTATTTTTTTAGTGTATTTAAATTAAGAGAAAACAATGTTTGTACGCACATACCTCTTAGTCGTTATATATATGCCAAATTTAAATTTTTTAGGCTGTCAGTTTCAGAGAAATCATACTAAAAATATAACCCCAGAAAACGTTTTCGCCTGTTTGACCAATTTGAAATTTAATTTTTCTTTTTAACTGCACTACTCTGTTAAAAATCTGCAGCAAACTGTCCATTCATTCGACCGTTTTAAAGATAACAGTTACTTGACCACATTATTAAGAACATATGACCATATTATTGGCCATATTATAGTCAGAATAAAGTTAAATTACGGTTATGTAACCGTTTTCTACAAAAACGGTTGAACGACTAGGCAGTTTGAAGCAGATATTTAACAGTGACTTTTCGTAACTAAGTTCCTAGCCTCATTAGTTTTACGGTAATCATGCGTTTTCCAATCATTTAATTCTTTCATATTTCGAATATTTTAACAAACGTTTTAAGCGAGCCTTTTCTTCTTAAAAGCAACCATCATATCAATTTTCATGTTTTTAGATTAAAAAAATTCAAAGAATCAATTCATTTTTGCTCTTGCACTTTCTCGAGAGTAACTGAACACAGTAAAATTGTAGCCTTTATTTTAAGCATAATCAGTCACCATTATTATTCAGAGAGAATTTTAGTATTCGGTTCAGTAGTTCAAAGTAACTGTGATTCTATAACGCTTTCAGCTCATTTTATCTTTTTAAATTTCTAATCTTTTAGAAAATGTCTTGAGCCTAAAAATTGTCAAACTATGTCAAATTTCCCATTTCTAGCACTAACAATTCCAAAGAAATCATAATATAGAACGTTGCTCATTTCATCCTTTTAAATTTCGAATTGTTTAGAAACGTCTCATAACGATGCAGTACATTTTAAAGTGAACCACCATGTCAAATTTCATGTTGCTAGCCTCAGCAAATTCCAAGCTATCATAACTTTAGAACGTATTTCCTCCTGCATCTCCTTAGGTAGTGATGTCAATATAAAATGTAGTTTATGTTCTAGCAGAGGCTGTCACCATTATTTTTTAAATCGGTTCGGCAGTTCTACAGACTACCTCCCTTTTCGAAATAAATATTGAATTGTTCTTTCTCGATGATATTTTATATTATATTCATCAAACTAAGATTTTTATATTGCGGTATAACTCAATAATTAGTAGAATATTTTTTAACACAATAAAATACCTGGTATTATAAATAAAACCCATTTTAATTCTCGCACAAAAATAACGATCCCTCAAGGCCCGACCCGCGAATAGTCACACTCATCTTTTCTACATGGTTACAAAAGTTACATAAAGTAAATTAAATTCATTTGTTGCTAAACTACAAAAATAAAACAAAAATAAACAAAAATAAAATTATATTAAAATTATAATTGTGCAAAGGACCGTTCACAAACATTCCGGCGGCCGTTGTCATGCTGACCAACATTCAACAAATTATAGAAATTTCATGCAAGATGAGTAAGTTTAAACATAAATTGAAACAATTATACAATGTTACAACACACACACACACAAACAGAAATATACTCAAAAGTGTATTACAAAAAGTAGACAATAACCTTTAAAAATTATACTATACAAATGCATTGTTTCTATTTATCGTTTACTAAAGGCAATACACCTAGTTTTGTGATTTGGTCTTTTAAAAATTCCCTGTTTAGTATTTTACTTTTACAAGGCTTATTTTATTATCTTTTCCTAGAAATAATTTCACTGTTCTACCCAATAATCAGTTCCAAACTGGAAACTATCCTCTTTTTAAGATAATCATAGTGGGCATTTTAAAATTGTCCTTCTCTTAATGCAATTTTCGTCTCTGATGTAATGTACCGAGATAATTATTGTGACCATTTTTTTCTAGATGTTCTGAATTAGTTTTGTTAATTTTTGCCAAATTCTTAATCTATTATTACTTAAAGTTAACAGGTGAGACTCTGAAATAGCTGTAATTGGTCTTCCAATAGAGAAATAAGCGAGTGTTAATAAGTCATATCCATCTAAATCAGTTGACAGAGAGAGAAGCGGACGGGAATTGAAAACTTCTTCAATTTGGATAATCACCGTCCAAAATTCCTCAGATGTTAATTTTTGATTACTAGTTAAGATACTAATATTTGACTTTGTGCCTCCTTCTTAAAGACCCATCATGATAGGGAGATCTCGGAGGAATGAAACTTTAGTCCATCTTTTAATTTGGCAAAAAGTTAAACACGTTTTCATTAAATTTTTTACCAATTCCTTTAATCTTTAGTGTTCAGTATTGCTTCCTGTAAAATTAGTCGCTTTGTTTGAGAAGGCACGAGCACATTTTCCACATCTGCTGATAAATCTTTTTAGAGCAGCGAGAAATGCATCGCTTGATAAATCAGTTACTAATTCTAAATGACAGGCCTTTGTAATAAGGCAAATAAAAATACACGAATAAACTTTATTCAGTTTAGATTTCCTTTGGTTAGGATACTTTATCATGAAATTAAAAAAACAGTCCTACCTACAACACCTACGCAATTAAATGGAAAATTTTGTGTAACTCTTTCAGGAGGCAAGTTGCCCCTAAGCTGTTGATGATTAATTGTTCTTTTGTTTTTCGTTTAAGCAAATTGCACAGCGATGAACTATTTTTCTATAAAGATTACGATTATTCAATGGCCAGAATTTCTGCCTCATAATAAACAGAAACCCTTGAGGGCCAATATGCAAACAGTTTTTATGATGCTCTTCTCCAATTAATCTGGATAATTTATTATCCTTTTTCAAAATTACTGGAAATGTTCCACTGTAACTCAGTTGGTCAGTTGGCTATGAACAAGCCTTCCACCAGCTCTTAAAATTCCCTCGTTATCCAGAAATGGGCATAAAAAATTTAGTTGACTATCCAGTAAAACATTATCCTTTCTCCTCAGGCATAATAGTTCCCTTTTCAATTCTTTCTGACGCAATTCAATTGGCTTAATTTTGGCTCTTTTCCTTTTAAAAGTCTTCAGTGAATCAGTGATTCTGTTTTTCTCTTTACAATTACTGTACAATCTATAAGTAAAACTTAAAATGCGAACAAGTTTAGTATAATTATTACTTTAGTTTAAGAAATCAAAAAGAGATTTAACTGTAACATGTAATACATACTTACAAGGGCACCACCAAACATGATGCGCACAGATTTTGAAGATTTCAAAGTATGTTGTAGGGGTCATACCATTAATTATTCTGATGAAAGGGTTTCTTCAAATGGGCCCTAGTTTTTGAGAAATTGGGGGTTAAAGTTCAGCGTATATTTCAAATACCCATAAGTGTAATTTTCTGAATGTGAATTCGTGGTGCAGCGGAAGCGTGCGAACTTACGGGCCAGGACATTGCGGGTTCGATTCCACGTCGGGACATATTTTTTATTTTTTACTTATTTTTATATTTTTTACACGTTAAAAATTTTAGGCTGAATTGGGCATTCTACAGCTTTGAACTTTGATATTTTCCTAATAAATTACATTTACATTTTCGAATTTTTCAGGGCAATTAATTTTTCTCTTCAATTTTTAAACTAATATTTCTATTTAAAAAACTCCAAAACTAATTTATGCCTAAAACTTTATTTAAAATTAATTATGATTTACATTTTTTATTTTAAATACAATTCTGAAATAATGATTTTTCTTTTTTCTATCATTTTTTTTTTTTAACTTTATGAAATTTTAAAGGAAAATTTATCTTTTTCTTCTATAAATTATACAAAATAATTTTCAGGTGCAATTTCTCAAACGTATTTAGGATTAGATAATTCAAATAATGCATCTCTTGAAAGAGTAATAAAATATTAAAGCACTAATGCTTAAATACAAGTTTTTTACCAGTTGTACAAATTTTTAATACTCTGTAAAATACATTTATCTTTAAAGTTCAACCGCAACTTCATTTTTTGTTTGCACAAATAAACTAGTATGTTGTGGCCATCACAAAACTTTCTTCTATATAAATCACGTCAATTAAATCATTTAAATAGTACAGGAAATTACATTAATTTAGCACCAATTCATATCAAAATGTATCTGAATTTGAAGTTTGATAAAAATTCGTGCCTTAGTTCTTGAGATAGAGCTATAGCGGAAATTCTGAAAAATGTAGTTTAGCAGCGCCACCAGTTGAGTGATTTACACCAATACATAAACAGGAATAATTGATATCCAAGTATACATGGATCTGAAGTTCGTTGAAAATCTAAGCATTAGTTCTTGAGATAGAGCTATTGCGGAAATCACAAAAAAGCATTGCAGCGCCACCTATTGAGCAATTTACACCAAACTGTATAAAATGCCAATTCATGCCAAGGACTAACTGATTCTAAAATTTCATGAAAATTCGTGCATTAGTTCTTGAGATACATCTATAGTGGAAATTCTGAAAAATATAGCATAGCAGCGCCACCTGTTGAGCGATTTACACCAAAATGAACAATATATCAATTCATGTCAAGGATTAACTGATTCTGAAGTTTGGTGAAAATTATTGCATTAGTTCTTGAGATACAGCTATAAGGGAAATTCTGAAAAGTGCAGCATAGCAGCGCCACCTGTTGAGCGATTTGCACCAAAACACAAGCTGCACTAATTCATATCAAAGTATACTTGAATCTGAAGTTTCATGAAAATCCGAGCATTAGTTGTTGAGATAGAGCTATTGCCGTAATCGTAAAAAATGCAGTATAGCAGCGCCACCTGTTGAGCGATTTACACCAAAATGTACAAAACTTCAATTCATGTCAAAGACTAACAGAATCTGAAGTTTGATGAAAATCCGTGCATTATTTGTGTAGATTGAGCTATTGCGGAAATCGTGAAAAAAGCTGCATAGCAGCGCCACCTGTTGAGCGATGTACACCAAAAACTAATCAGCACCAATTTATATCAGGGGGTAACTGAATATAATTTTTTATTAAAATGTCAATATTTCAAAATTCACTATCTCAGTGCCAAATTAAATGGCAATCTGTGTTCATCATGATAATTCTAAAAATATGAAATTCCGTGCATTAGTTCTTGAGGTATAACTGTCACTGAAATCGTGTAAATCCAGCAAAATGCAGCATAGCAACGCCACCTATTGGGTTATTTACACCAGAACCTAATTATCACCAACTTATGTCAACGTCTAACTGAATATGAAGTTTGAGGAAAATTCGTGCATTAGTTCTTGAGATAGAGGTATTGCGCAAATTATGACAAATGCAGCATAGAAGCGCCACCTGTTGAGCGATTTGCAACAACACATAATCAGCAGCAGTATTAATCAAGTTATACTTAAATCTGAAATTTGATGAAAATTCGGGCATTAGTTCTTAAGATAGAGCTATTGAGGAAATAGTTCAAAATGCAGCACAGCAGAGCCACCTATTGGGTGATTAACACTAACACGTAGTCAGCATCATTTCATATGAAGGACTAACTAAATCCGAAGTTTGATGAAAATGTGTGCATTAGTTCTTGAGATAGAGCTACTGCGAAAATAGTGTAAATCCTGCAAAATGCAGCATAGCAGCGCCACCTGTTGGGCGATTTACACCAAAACCTAAACAGCATCTATTCATGTGAAGGACTAATGGAATCTGAAGTTTTGTAAAAATCCGTGCATTAGTTCTTGAGATAGAGCTTTTGCGGAAATCCTTCAAAATGCTGCATAGCAGCGCCACCTGTTGAGCGATTTACACCAAAAACTAATCAGCACCAATTTATATCAGTGTCTAACTGAATATCATTTTTTATTAAATTCCGTGCATTAGTTCTTGAGATAGAGCGCCCACAAAATTTGTGTCACATACAGACAGACAGACGGACGGACAGACAGACAGACAGACGGACAGACAGACAGACAGACTCACAGACAGACATTTTGTAAAAACATGTTTTTCGGAATCTCTGACCCCTAAAACGTGTAAATCCGTCGAAAACTGGAATTCGAAAATTTTCACAAAACCAATACTTTCTTCTTGTAAAGATAGAAGAAAGTAAAAATGACAGATTACATTAAGAAATATTTTTTTTATTATAACAAATAAAAACACTCTCTACGTGATTAAAAAAATTCAACTGGATTGCAGAAATCGTCTGTTAATGAGATAAAATTTACGATACATATAAATACATTTATATATTTTTTAATCGTCTGCTTTGCTTTTCTCGGTAATATTGGAATAAAATTTCTTTTATTGATCTCGTTTAGCTTCTTTTGCAGAGAATTAGAAGATTTGAAATATTGTTATATATAGGGAAAATTTCGGTATGAAAATTAAAAGAAGGCTACAGATTGTGACAGATTGAATGCTAAAGATTGTGTTATGGAAGGAACCAGTGCTGATGCGGAAAATTCTCGTTTGGAAGAGAAACAAAAAGGCCGAATTACAAATGCATTAAAATATTGCGAGACGTTACAAAATGATGATCTGTTTACAAGTTCTCCACTGGATGAAATATCCTGTGCTTCTATTGGTATGCCTGAAGAATTTCATGGTGCAATTTTAGAAATATTAGAAGATCGACAAATTATTGAGGCCGAGGAATTAATATTGAATGAAGAAGATGAATATAACGTATTTAAAAATGTATGATTTTTTACTTTAGCAAAAAAAAAAAAAAAAAAAAAAGAAAGAAAAAATATTCGTTATATTTCATTGTTAAAAAAAGTCGAAATCAAACAATTGAGTTTTAAATATTTTTTTTATAGTGTCCGGAATTTCATGAAGATGGTGAGAATTTTGTATCTGAACCACGCGATTATATTCTATTGTAGTACAAAAAAAATGCTGTTGCATTAGCTGAAGTCTATAATAAATAAGTAAATAGTAAAAAAGGGCCCCAGAGTGGGATCGAACCCGCAATGTCCTGGTCCGTAAGCTCACACGCTACCGCTGAGCCACGAACACATATGCAGATAGTCATACTAATGGGGATTTGAAATATACGCTGAACTTTAACCCCCAATTTCTCAAAAACTAAGGCCCATTTGAAGAAATCCTTTTATCAGAATAATTAGTGGTATGACCCCTACAACATACTTTGAAATCATCAAAATCTGTGCGCATCATGTTTGGTGGTGCCCTTGTTAGAGTTAGTTAAATTTTTATGGTCTGCGGTACAGTCCTGCATGATGACATCAGTAGGAATAAGCTTATTTGGATCATTTATTATTCATCAGCCACCAGGAAACTGGGGCCTCTTTACTATAAGCCACCTTCTAGAAGCTTACTTTGATCTAAACCTCGCTATATCAGATGAGCATGATTGTCACTGGAAGGAACATGCTTCCATTGGTGCACATTTGTCAGTTCTTATATGGCTTTGCTCTATTTGCAACAAACGTTTTTAATTAACAAAGTTCTTTCTGAAGCCATGAAAGAACTATTGTTGAATCACTCCAATAAAATACAGGACGGTTATAATTCAACTTCCCCTATAAACAGCATCCTACAGCGCCAACGGGTGAACGGAATCCAATGAAAGTTGGTATATAGACTATACACGAGATGCGTTCACGGAATTTCAAAAGAAAAATTTAGTTCCGAAATGTCCACCATAGGGCGCCTTTTCCGGAAAACATTAAATTTAACACAATAAACGACCAAAACGGAATACAGAAACAATATTAACAATCCAGAACAAGAATTAATGAGTAATAAAATGTGAAACCAGGAAAAGCTGCCAGGTCTAGGGAAAAAATGGCGAGATTTGCATGCTTGCGAAGAAGAGGAAGCTTAATGCAAAACAGGTTAGGGTATAAAACGTTTGCAGACGTTGTCATGTTTTATGTGGATGTTTCCGGCTGTAATGATGACGGTATCTTTAATTGAACGTGCGTTATTAGTGAAGCTGTTTTATGAAAACAAGGGGAATGCTTCTGCTGCAGTTCGTGAATTTCTTCGTATAAAGAACCTACGGCGCGGACCAATGTCTACTAAAGGTATCCGGCCATGATTAAGAGATTTGAAGATGCGGGGAAATTAGGAGTGCAATCTGGAAGAGGCCGTAAACCTGTCACACCGGTACTTGTTGATGCCGTCAGGACAGCTGTTGCCGCACAGTCACAGATATCAGAATTTGGGGGCAGTAGCGCACGTGCAGTTTCTCAACAGACAGGCTATTCTTACAGCCCCGTCCGAAAAGTGCTCAGAAACATAATGCACTACTATTCCCATACAAGATCAACCATACGCAAGAGCTGTTGGATAGGGACAAGCCACAACATCTCTTATTCGCTTTTCTCAACAGAATGACTGTTGATCTGTCATGGCCTTGGAATATTATGTGGAGTGACGAGGCTCATTTCTACCTCACTGGGACAATCAACACACACAATTACCGCATGTGAGCTCAGGAAAATCTGCGGATGCACACTGAAATTCCCTACATTCTCCAAAGGTGACTGTCTGGTGTGGATTCACGGCGACATTCATTCCTGGGCCATTCTTCTTTGAGGAAATAACTGTACCTGGTCCTGTCACATGTTCCGTTACGGGCCGTCGGTACAAACGTCTACAGACGTTTGTTGTCCCGCAACTACAGCAATGGCGGGTCCTTACATCGACCATTTTCATGCAGGATGGTGCGCCTCCACATATCCACGAGTCCTTGAAGGCGCTATTGCTCCAACACTTCACAGATGAACGTGTTATTAGTCGATTCTTTCGTAATCCATGGCCACCATATTCGCCAGATCTAAATCCGTGCTATTTCTGGTTATGAGGCCATTTAAAAATTCTGGTGTATCGTGGAGGTGTTACAACGTTGAATGACTTAAAGAACTTCATAACACTTCATGTGCGAAGCATCACAACTGATCAGTTACGATCTGCTGTTGAACACACTGTCCATCGACTTGAAATTTTTCAGGAGAATGAGGATGGTCACATGGAGCATCTTTCCCTACATCGTCCTGGACACGATTAACTGCTCTTGTGCAATTTCGTCCTAATCTGTTCTTGTTTCCGCAAACTAAACTTTTTTTTTCCTCAGACAGCGTACTGTTATTTTTTCCTTACCTTTACTTAATGTGGTTCGATGACAAGGTGATCAGAAAATAGTCAATAAATGCTAATATTGTTTCTGGATTCTGTTTTGCCGTTCATTGTGTTAAATTTAAAGTTTTTCCGGAAAAGGCCCCCTCTGGTGGACATTTTGAAACTAAATTATTTTTTTTCGAAGTTCCGTGAGCGCATCCCCTGTATAGTCCATATACCAAATTTCGTTGCATTCCGTTCACTTGTTTGCGCTGTAGGATGCTGCTTATAGGAGAAGTTTAATTATAACCACCCTGTATATTGTTTAGATTAAGTTTCAAAGCAGATAGCACTCGTGACATCAACTTTGCTAGAAAAACAGCCGAACATAACTTCAACCTTGATAGTGGCTCGTGTTATTGGAGAGAGACTAGACTTACGAGTAAAAATCTGATTTTCACTTCATCACAACTTCAATGCGATTTCCCTTACATTACTGCTCCATAACTTGCCGAGGATGCATCAGCAAATCCTTAGATTTCTATCAAGGTAGCGTTTGCAGTTAGAATGCAAATTTCTATTCCTAGACAAATTATTATATGCGGTTCAGAGGAAAAACGTTTCCACACTTTGACTTCATTGTCTGCTAGAGCATTATCGCAATTAAGCTTCAATGGCGAAAGCATTTGAAGAAATATTTTGGCTTTGGTAATTACTGGACCTACCAATCCGATAGGGTCAAGTGGTAGGGTCTAGTTATTGTGGACAAAATATGACGTTGAATAAATGTATCGTTCTGTAAATTCAATTTAAAATCAAAACAATCCTTTTTGGATTTTCACAAAACTCCAAGTGTTGTAGTCTCTTCTTCATTGGAGAATGGATAATCATTATTGTCTACTGTAATTTCTGGATTATTATTACACCTCTTGTGAAGATTCATACCTCTACAATTCGATATTTCTGTTACCTGATACTGTAGTTCTTTAGCAGTAGTTAATGAAACTGAACAGGTTAATCCATCATCCATGAAAGTCGGAACATAATACTGGTGCTGCAATCGAAAAATATTTTCCTTCATCAGTAGAAAGCTGCTCAAGAGTTCTCGTGGCTAAACATGGTGCACAAACAGTACCAGTAATAGTAGACAATTCATATGTTTTAATTGCTTCATTTAGGTCATTGTTTCATACGATTCTTTGAAGAGATATCTAATTGAGATGAAATTTTATCAACCTATTCATTTTCGCTAAGTTTGCTGTAAAAACAAAAATATGTTAAAGAAACCACATAATTATGTTAAAGAGATCATCTTGAATCACCCCTCCGTTATTCATAATGGAATTTAACGAATTATTTTTCGATGTCGTACTTGAAGACAGACATTAAAAACAGTTCTGAACTTGATGGTGGGTTTATGGATACGATATATTCTGTGATGAAACATATAGTAAGAAATTTCTATTTTTTTTTTTTTGCGTTCAGTAACTTCCGTCATGCGATCCGTTTCTTCATACTCTTTTAAAAATTCACGGTACATGTTTAAATATTCGGGTTCTTTAATTAATCTATTTCATGAACTGTTCAGTCTTTTAAAAGCAATATCCTTTGAGTTGCCTAAGCAAAAGGGGTTTTCCTTCAAGGGCATTGTTACAATATATCTGCCTCTGTCATCCCAGATGTGCTTTTGTTTATGATGTTCTTCACTAATTTCAGATTCCTTGCTGATTGGCATTCTTCCTTTCACAGTCTCACTTTTCCAGAAACGTTTGAGTGTTTCATTTACGTTTATTTCTTCTTTTATAAGCCCACGGTGGACACTATTATCATTTGTTGATGGTATTTAACCTGAAACTATTATCCCGAATACATTATTATACAAAACTAGCTCAGAATTTTTAATTCGAAATTGGCCTGGTTTTAGAATTCCTTAAAAAACTTCAGCACCCAAGAGCAAATCAACACGCTCTGGAATGTTGAACTCATAATCAGCTAATTTTATATTATTAAATACTTGCATATTGAGATTTATTTTACGAGATGGATTTAGATCTACCGTAATTTTATGTACGACTAAGGAATCAAGATTTTTTACACAACTCTTGTTTTCGTTGCTTATTGGCCCATTCACGCTGTATTTAATTTCTAATGAGGCGTCATTCAATTCTGATATTCTGCTCTAGTTATCATGATTACTCATAAATGTTAGAGTGTTTTGCAGAACAAATTCTGGAGTTGATATTGACAAAACATTATCTTCTCAGCCAGATGCATTATTTGAATTTCCCATCTGCGTTTCATTTCCCCTTAATTGAATTTGTGCTCCCGATATATTGTCAACTGTGTTTTCCTGATATCGATTTTTAGGGAAATGAAAGCTTCTCTTATGACGTTTACAAAAACACAGATATTTAGAGTTGCATGATGATATATTATGAAAATTCAAGCACTTAAAGCACAACTTATTATTTTTTACTATTTCAATTCTTCCATTTACTGGTCATTTTAAATAACTAGGACATTGAGCCAAATGGTGATTTTCTGAACACGAAACACATTTCGATTTTTTTTACATCTGATTGAAATGTTTTCGACACATTTTTTATGGTTTTAGGCTTATTGCGTTATTTCTGAAAAGGGCAAGAATTTTAGTACAGAGCTTTTCCAGTGAGGGGAAATACCAATCAGCTTCCTTTCCTAAATCTAGAGATTAAACCAACTATCCGATTGTCTTATGGATATGCAATTTCTTTGTCAAGAGTTTCAAATTAATTGCCTTAAAGTTTCAAAGTCAGATACCTTTCGTAGCTTTAATTAACACACAAAATCAGTCGTTAGACGAGAAGCAAACTGGTACGTGAAATTAATTCATTGGGACGCTGAGTTTTTTTTTTTTTTTTTTTTTTTTATTGTTCTAAACATATTTGAGGTGTTGGCTGAAATTCTCTCAACACTACATCTTTACCTTTTCATAATTATTTAATTCGTCATCCTTGAGGTATGTTATTACACTATTAGTTGCCCTTTCACTTAAGGCTGTTCTCAACAAGCGCAAAACGTTTTGACACATTTACAAATTCATTTTTTAACGGAAAGATATCAAATTGGAAAGCCTGACCATGGAAGCGATTTGGAATCGAACTGTGCTTTCCATTTTTTATAAATAAATAACCTATTGAGTTATAAGCGATTTTGATCACGTGACAAATACGTTTTTCGCCCTTTCTTGAGTGGTTATTCTACTTTCGCGAGAAAATTCGGTTCAAAACGTCCACTTTGACACTATTTTCTGAAAGATCTATTGCCTTTGCAAAAAAAAAAAAAAAACGGAAAAAACAGCTCGCTACTTTCATACATTTCCGATCAAAAATAAATTAAAACTTTTGTCATAAAGTTGCCCTCTTAGATTTGCCCTTAATAAATCGAGTAAAATTTCTGCTATCATATTTTCCGGAATTCAAATATACCGAAGCTTCACATTTAATTGGTACTTTTAATGTTAAAGTTTTATTGCTCTTAATACTGATATTAGCTATAGAACTAGCATTTTTAATTTTTTCCCAGTTAGTTTTAGATGCGATAAAGTTCCAACCCATTTTTAGATCTTCTAATTTAAATTTTTCTAATTCTATTATGTTACTATTTTTGGTTTTGTGGGTTTCAATGATAGAAGTTGCAAGATCATTAACTGCATTGGGATCTTCCTTATTATTTTCCATTGTTTTTTATTGTCTTATTTAACTCAGAAACCGACATTTTATCATTTATCTCAGTATCTAATTCCAAGGCTAAAAGACGTAAATCATAGCTGCGGTTTTAAACATTTTTCTTATTTATTGAAGTTTTCACAGTTGCTTTAACATAACAATAGAAAGTTATTCAACATAAGTTGATAAGTTCGTATTAACATAAATAAACCCAGTTACATTTTATTCAAAAGATACATATTCGAAGATGAAAATTATTTCTTATTTGAATCGTTTGCGCTTCGAAAATAAGCAAATTCACCTCCGGTTCGAAGAACCAAATGCTTTGAAACAAACGTTAAATTGATCTTTCTCAATCATATTATATATTATTTTAATAAAACTCAAATTTACTTATTGCGGTGTTCGATATGTTCGATACTACATAAAAAATCATTTTATTTCCCACATAAAAATAACGAACTTTCAAGACCGTGCATAATCGAACTCATCTTTTCTATGGGGTTAAAAAAGTTATATTAAAGTAAATTCATTTGTTGCCAAACTACACAAAACATAAAGTTATATCAAAATTATAATTCTGCGAAGGCGCGTGCTTGACCATTTCCTACAAGCAAACAAGCGTTTTTCCTTTATAATATTAGTATAGAAAATTATTATTATTATTTATATTTTTTAATATCATTATTTTAAATTAATATTTATAATTTTTTTTATTTAAACTATTAATTATTATAAAATAAATTATATATTCTTCTATATAAATTCAAAACTTAATATTTTAGCTTCAACATAAGATAAAATACCTCATAACACATTCATCCATAAAGTAGAACTATTACAAAAAATACAACGTAATAATTTGTTCCATTTGTGCTTTTGATTGATTTAGCTGATGATTTATTCAAGAACAAAATATTAAAAATCTCAGAGCAGATTTTTCATATTTCATACTTTAAACCCATCTTCGTTAGAGAGGTTTTTTGTTTATCTATTTATTTATTTATTTATTTATTTTGCAAATATTATCTAATATATAAAAATGAAAATTTGTCCATCTGTCAATCTGTCTGTAATGCTATACAAATCCACAGTTTGGAAGCGAGAATTGTGAAATGTTACATACATGTGTATTAACCCTTTATGTACTGAATTATGAATTCATGAACATTTTATCTTCTAAAGCATTTTTCGTGAATTGCTTAAACTACATTAGAAGCTTTACATAATCATTTAATAAACTTTAGAAGGATTTTAGAAGGATTGAAAGATTTTGAAGGATTAATTAAATTTGAATTTATAGGGATTTTGTGCAATATTTATAACACCACTCAAATCTTTTATTTTAAATATTTTTCGTAGTATTTTGTAGAATTAGGAAATGCACAAATGTAATGTTCGTACAATAGAAATATAGAAATATCTCCGAATTGAAAAATCTTCACCCCTCTCCCCCAACGCTAAGAAAGCTGAAAGGCAAAAGAAATCATCCTTTTAAAAGTATTTTTCTTTTGTGTAACCAATAATGCTTTTGGAACAAGATAAAGTATCTATAACTCATTCTAAACTGTATTACAACTAATCGATGTATTAAATGAATTATATAACAAGTAGAGGTCTGCACGGGCCCGGGCTTGGCCCGAGTCCCGTACCCAACTCGGCAAAAAGATTGAGCGGGCCTGCAGGGCCGGGCCGATAAAAAAATATTAATCGGGCCTACACTGTAAACTGAAATGTCTGAAATTCAGACACATAAGTGTCTGAAACGGAGTGTTCAATTTTCAGACATTTTAAAGTGTCTAAATTTTTAAGACGCTTGTATGTGTCTAAATTTAAGACACTTCAAACGTCTGAATTGCATCCATGTTTGACCACCTTTAATTTCTCTGCAAAAGCATTTTTCCACCTTTTTTTCGGTAAGCCTTAATACACGGGGGAAAAAATCCTTTAGAATATAAAAACTGTACCGCCAATCAAAACGCCAGTACAATTTACGTATTTTAGTGGAAATTTTCTTCAATTTCCAGAAATATTTAATTTTTTTTTGGAAATTTCTATATTTAAAAAATAAAAATTATGCTTTCAAGGAAGGGACATTTCACCCACATTTCAGTAGAAGGTCTCAGAGATTTTACATGATTTACTCATCTAATTCATTTTACAACATTAACAATATTATACTTACCCGTCGCAGGATACGAACCCGCGACCTTATGGTCTGTAGACTAGGCGATAATCCCTCTCGGCCACGCCTTCACAGCTGGAAGTTCAAATATTGTTAGTTATTTATGACTCACAATTTATTCTACAGAAACGGTAAATATTTTGTTAATCTGCTTATAATTCTGAAAGATTTCACATATCTTCTCTCTAGAATTTTGAATATTTTGCTTTTAAATTTCATGCGATGTAGAACCAGTAGAAATTTTTTTTACTTCTATCGAAGAAATTTTCAGAACACAAATATTAGTGTTTATACAGAAGACACGTTATTTTTGAAATATTAAAATATTTAAAATGTTTTAACAGTGCGTATGTATGTATATATTATATATATATATTTAATTCGGGCTTGTCCCGTTTCAGTTGTGTGTGTGGGGGGGGGGGGACAACCTTTAAAAATAAAATCAATTTTTCATTCAAAAATAAGTGCATTTCTTATTGCCAAAAGCCTGTGTTTAATTTTAATGCGAAGATATGTCTATATGAAAATGTGTGAAGGAATATAGTGTTCTGTTTTCTTTGATTATTTCTTCTTTTTTTTTTCGTTTGATCAGGTGAATATATGGCACAATTTTTGAAATTGGACTCATTACTTCCTCCTATATGCTAAATATTCTGAACAAAATTTCTCAGTTATAAATATTGTGTATAATTTTTCAGCAAAAATAATAAAAATCATTAGTTTACGCACAAATTTGTTTTCTTCCTTCCCCCCCCCCCCCCCGATCAAAATACAGAGTAAAATTTTTTGATGAAACTAATTTTCCCACGCTGAAATCCTGCACGGTGAAATCATACCTGGAGTAGATCGATACTGAATCATTAGCTAAAAAGTTACATAGTAAGAATTTTCAGAAATATTCCATAAATCAAAAAAAAAAAATTAATACGTTCGACTTCTCAATAACACGTTCTAATAATAATATGTTCGACTAATAATAATACGTTCTACTCAAACTAGATGGCGTTACTGCTTTTGGTGCATTTAAATCATTTTTCTCTTGGGAAATTTTCGTAATTAAACTTGACACTTTCTATCCAGGATTGCGATTTGGAGGAGTATATGTGCTCAGATCTGGCCCGGTCTTTCTTTCATTTGATTTGATGGGACTTGCCAGATCAGGTCCTGACTTTTATTTTTCTGCTGACGAGCAAAGTCGTCAGTGTTGAATTCAGACACATTTCTACGGGAGGGATTTCTGAGGCTCCGGGGGGGGGGGACATTATAGAGTTCCGGGGGGGGGGGATTACTTTTTTTTACCATTGAAAACACAAAACCTCAAATTTTCCGGAGGGACATCTCTTTGCTCCGAGGGGGGGGGATTTCTCTCCCCCGGGCCACCCCCTGAATTCAACACTGATAATCGTAACCAGCCAGAGAAGCCAGAGGAAGCTCTGGAAAGTTTTAGTGGGTGTAATTCTGAATGCTTTTAAGATGTTAAATAATGAAATACTGTACTAAAATATATCTTAGTTTTTGCGATTTTTTTGGTGTGTTTCTGTATTTGGATAATTTTAAAGTGTGTTTGCAATCAAACAATTTAAAGTTTTATTATAAAATTAGCAAAATATTATGAAGGTTAAAGTGAACAAGAGGTTACACTGGGTCTTAAATTTATAATTAAGTAAATTTCAAACATGCTATAATTTCGAATTTCATTATAAAATTTATAAAAGAGAAAAAAATTGTGTGACAAAATTAATATCTTTTCAAAAATTCCGATTTTTTAAACCTATTAAAAATAATAATAATATTCTTTCATAATTAAAAAAATAATAATATCTAGTCTGGGAGGGGATTCAGCCTTCTTAGCCCCCCCCCCCTCTGTGGGTGCGCAATGCACTGGTTTGAATATAAATAAATAAATCATGTCTAATATACATGGGTTTAGAAAATGCTGATTGCGAAATATGTGGACTTGTCCTTGAAAGAGTATATATTACCTTTTAAATGGAAATTTTTAAATACAGAAATATGCAAGAAATGGAAAATTTTCTGGAATTTAAGGAAGAAATTTTGCATTAAAATACGTAAATTGGCAGTATAATTTCCATATTTTAACGAATATTTTTTTACATTGTATAAAGCTTACAAAAAAAGTGAAAAATTAACTGCCTATTACCGAACTTCCAGATTGGTCAAAAATGGATGCGATTCAGACGTTTGAAATGTCTTAAATTCAGACGCATACACGTGTCTTAAAAATTAAGACACTTTAAAATGTCTGAAAATTGAACACTCCAGTTTCAGACACTTATGTGTCTGAATTTCAGACATTTCAGATTACAATGTTTATACCATGATCATATAGTAAGACACTTAAGTGTCTAAATTTCAGACACCTATGATGTCTGAAATTCCATATTCAGACACTTAAGTGTTTGAATTACTTTTTCAGTCACATATGTGTCTGAATTTAAGACGCCCTTATTTGCAGTGTATCGGCCCGATATAAGAATTTAAGCGAAGCAGATGAAATACGAGCCATTTTCAATTAATATGACTTTCTCGAGAAGTATAAATGTGCGTCAGGAGCCGATGCGAGTTTAACAACGCCGATACAGAAATGTAACATGTCCATCGTAGAGATCGCCATCGAACAGTTACATGATGTCTGATCCCGGGTTTAATTTTTTCAGCAGACTCTTGCCGGGACGGAACTGGTCTTAATCGCCCTCAGGATGTGTAAGGCGCAGGCATTATGTTTTTTAAAAGTTTTAATAGCGATAATGAACCTCTGTTAACAGTATCTTTGGTAGTATACCTTAAGGTGGTTCACATATTCACTGCTCAACAATGCGAAACTTTCAGACACATTTTCTGACTCATTTTTAACTATAAAGGCATAAAATTGACAGGCCGGACTATTGAAGACATTTGGAATCGAATAGCTTTTTTCATTTTTGATACATTACTTAGTTGTCACGTGACTGTGCGTTTTTCCTCTTTCCTGTGCTATCGCTTCCGGAAATTCGATTCAAAACACTAACTTTGGCAGTATTTTCTGAAAGATATATTGCTTTTATCTAACAAAAAACCCCGCATTTACATAGTTTCTGAATAAGAACATCTGCCAAGTTTACGCGTTTCCGAAAAGAAATGAATTCATAAATGTGTCGAAATGTAGCTCCTTTTGGATTTGAAAAAAGCCTTGAAAATGAGAGACATGTTTTGCACAAATCTACTTTTTATTATACAGCATCAAAAGTTATTATGTTTTTAACCCTTTATTCTAAACTACATTAATTTTTTAATGAATTCTTATTTGAATTTTGAAACGTCAGTAATCGTTAATGTTTACTATTGTGTGTTTTCTGTTTTGCGAACACATAGTAATCTAAAATATACTGTAAAATGTTCCCATAAATATGTATGTAGTATACATTAAAAGAATCTTAATTGCACGCCGAGAAAAAACGGAATTTTTTGTAGAAAATGAGTCGGGCCTGGCCAGGCCTGTTTTCACTGATTTTTGTACGGGCCGGGCCCGTGCAGACCTCTAATAACAAGTTATTTTAATGGTACTTATAAGTACCGTCAGTAGATAAAGGGTTAAAACATGGTCGAAGCAATTAAAGCAATCCGCAATCGAAATAATTTATATTTAACTTTTAATTAATAAAAAACCACCAATTTACTATCAAATTTCAACATTTTTCGTTATAGCAGATGCCAACAATTAAAAATTCACAATAAAATTCTTACCACAACAATTACCTTTCTATTGCAAGACGCATTGCATATTACGTACACCACGCTGCAATACTAAAAAGCTGATGCGGGTATTACGATAACTCTTTTACCTCACATACAAATAATTAAATATATACATATTACGTACGCCACGCTGCAATACGAAGCTCTAGCTATTACGATAATTCTTTTACCTCACATGGTAATAATTAGATATTATTTAATTGTGCTTAATTATTACAAATTTTTAAAAATAAAGAAACACATTTTATCATAAACATCTACAAAACTTTTTATTCTATTTATTCCCTTATTCCAAAGATATCGTTCTATCGCCTGCTGCCATAGTACCGTGATAAATTAAATTTCATAAAAAAGGGGCACAGTAGTAGAAAATTATTTTACTAAATCGAATAGTTATTTTTTATTTTGGTTTTTGAACTAAATTCATAAACTCCCGTGCATAGAACGGGTTAAACAGCTAAGTTTGATATAAAGTTATTCTACAGTTCTCAACCTTCATAATTCTCCTCAATAAGTAGCTTCATATTTCTCATTTTTGATATTTCTTCAATTCAAACACACGAATATGATATTTTCCATTTTCCCCGTTTTAGTTTATTTCATTTCTTCTACGCACTCGTAAAAAGAGAATGCCAAACATCGTTTTTCAATAATGGAAGGGGGTAAATAATGCCGTAGATAAAACATTCCATAAGCTTGGGAAAGTTTTCTGGGAATGGAAAAATATTTTTTGTCAATCTCTTTAATGCAAATGTCCGTTCACGCTGAGAGGACTCTATCCATCATAATCTACTATCACAGCTATCTGAGATAGAAACATTTTATTCTAAAGAAAGTTTCCAGTAATACAAAGTGAAACATTTCAAAATGTTTGTATTAAGGTTTTTGTGGATATCTGAAATATAGACTTTTTTTAATGGCATTACCGATTTTAATCAAATCGTATATTTTTAAACGATAACTTTGATTTCTTTTGAAGAGCATTTTTTTTAACCGTTTATGTTTAGGGAAAAAAAGAACTTAAAAAAATTAAGACGATAATCTGCTCTAATATTTTTTTATCTTTTTATAACTATACTAGCATATGGCCCCGTCAAAAATGACGGGAAAGTGTTATTGTAAGTTTACAACATTAAGTCAGACTCAATTAAACAGGTGATTGATATGCATGATTATTCAGATAGTGGCAAGTCCTCAAAAGCATTAAAAAAATAGTGTTTGTAAGAGTCAACCTTCAAATGAAGAAAATATGAAGCACCTCAATGCGGGGGAAAAAAAAAAGAGCTTTTTCCAACAACCCTATGGCAAAATTCTCATTTTTTCTGCACATCTTTGATGAAATTCGTGTTTTTTCGCAGCCTTTTGACGAAATGAGTGTTTTATCGGGATTTGTTTGAAAAATTTGCTTTTTTTCTGCACTCTTTTGACAAATTACACCTCTCCGGTTTCTTTGACAAAATTCAGGGAAGAGTGCCACTTGGCAAAAAAAAAATTGTTCAAAATCTTGCCAAAAATCTTTTCAAGATGGCAGAAAAACATCATTTTTAAATCTTTGTTATTTATAAATCAATGATTTTGCCCAAAAAAATAGAAAATGATGTAAAAACATGGATTTATAAATAACAAAGATTTAAAACCGAAGTTTTACCGCCATCTTTAAAAATTTGTTACGAATGCCGGTAAAATCTTGCTCACAACTACCAAAAAACTTACTAATATAAAATAAAAAGATAAATATAAATAAATACCAATAAATGAGACGGCGATTCAGAAAAAAGGGGAGTTTCATACAGAAAAAAATATATAAAAAAAAATAAAAATACTTACACAAAAAACAATCAGTTAAAATTTACAAAAAAAAAAAAAAATCAATAATTTAATGTTTATGGTGAAATTCTCGTTTTTTCTGCACATCTCTGATGAAATTCATGTTTTTTTCGCAGCCTTTTAAAAAAAATGACTGTTTTTACCACAATCCTTTCACGAAATGGGTGTTTTTATCGGGATTTGTTGCAAAATTCACGTTTTTCCTGCGCCTTTTTGATGAATTACACCTCTCACATTTCTTTGACAAAATTCAGGGAAGAGTTTCGCATCCTGTGCCGCTTGACGAAAAAAATTGTGCCAAAAATCTTTTCAAGGTGACGGAAAAACTCAATTTTTAAATCTTTATGTTATTTATAAATCAATGATTTGCACAAAAAAATAGAAAATGATGTAAAAACATGGATTTATAAGTAACATAAAGATTTAAAAACGAAGTTTTACTGCCATCTTGAAAAATTTGTTACGAATGCAGGTAAAATCTCGCTCACAACTGCCAAAAAATTTATGAAACATAAAATAAAAGTAAAAGGATAAATATAAAGAAATACCAATAAATGAGACGGCGATTCATAAAAAAAAGGGGGGGTTTCATACAAAAAAAATTTCAAATATTTACATAAAAAACAAACAATCAGTTAAAATTTTAAAAAAAAATCAATAATTTAATGTTTAGAAAAAGGGATCCTAGTCAGGGTCTGAAACATCGTCAAGGTATGGTACTTCTCTTCTAACTGAATTAAATTTAAATTTTGATGTATGTTTGGTAATACACCCTCGATGTTTTCAGACTCTGAATTTTTTCGGCAGCCGTTGGCTGAATCGTCTGTCTCTAAAACGGTAAACAATGTAAAAATCGATATATTCATCAATAAAGGGTGCATTTTAAACAGCTAATGCAAAAATCCTAATAAAAAAAAAAGAAATAAACAGCAGAGCAAGCGAGACTTACCTTACAATCAAAATACGTTGACAGAAGCACAGGTGCATCCGAATGTATGCAGCAAATTAGTTACGTAACAGAAAATTTAGCTGACTAACGTTTCACCTGATACTGATGAACCAATAAGCTTCAAGATCCCCCGATTTCAAAATTTACATTTTTTTTAGGTTCTTATGTTGAAACTTACACTTTTGCAACCTTTCGATGAAAATCTCGTTTTCTCTGTGATCCTCTAATCAAAACCTATTTTTTCTGTGATTATTTGACGAAATTCACGTTTTTCGCGATACTTTGATCAAATGATGCATTTTTTCTGCAGTCATCTGATGAAATTTATGTTTTTTCCACGATTATTTGGCGACATTCACATATTCCATGATCCTTAGACGAAACATGCATACTAAAGGACCCTTTGGGAAAAATTGTGCTTTTTTCTGCGATCCTTTGATGGAATTCATATTCGTTTGATGACACCACCCTTTTTCTACGATATTTTGATGATTTTTGCAATCCTTCGGGGAAAGCAGACAGATGATAGTTGCAAGCTCCTGGCTATATGTTTTTTTCATCCTGTTTGTTTCTACACATGGACTAAATGCACAGGTCATGGGAAAGGATTAGAAATAAACTCAAATTGCAGTTGCTTGTACTCGCATTTTTATTTTGTCAAATTCTGCTACCACCCCCCCCCCCCCTTCTCGTCCTAAAAATGTCAACAAATTTTAATACTGATTTGCATCAATCCCAGGGATGATAAATTGTGCCGAAAAAATGGAATTCCCTGTTTTCGCTGGAAAGTGGCATGTCTGTAAATGCTTTTAAAAATATATGCATAGTTGAAAAAAAAAAAAAAAAAAAAAAAAGCTGTTGCATTTTTCAAACAGCAAAAAATAATTCACAGAAATATATTAAATTCAGCTTAAAAAATGCAGCATAGGTGAAATAAGAAACTTAAAAATAAAACAAAAAACATATGGCATTTCTTTAAAAAATCAGATGTTTATTTTTTAATTTTAGATGAAACTTTAAAATTTGATTCATATATTTGGCCAAAACTAAAACACCATTATGTGCATCATTGAAAGTAATACACATACAAAAAACTATGTTTTTTAACGGTACAAAAATTTAGTAAAATTTTAAAAAAAAATGTAATTTTGAATTTTAAATCTTTATTATAATGAAACGTTCCTGTGAGTGATAAACACTTTATGAACATGAACTTAAAATATGCATAGTTTAGATAAAAAATAAACAAAAAATTGTGCATATGGGTGTATAATTCTGTTCGGTGTAAACTCAGCTGAGTTTATTAGGCAAACTGAGAAATCCGTTGATTGCCGCGATCGCGCAATTCTTTTCCTGGTCAATTGGCGCCTTCTTTCCGAAAGTCCATAATAAAAATTAAAAAAACTTTTAAAACATTCAAAAATAACTATTGACAGATGAAAGCGAGTAGTGGCGAAAAATCAGCACGTTTCTATTATCCCTCTGTTTTTCCTAAAGAATCAGCGTTTCACTGTTGCCACTACAGAAGAGTGAAATATATGAATCATTATATGAATATTATATGAATATTATTTAAATGAATAAATATCAATCAATAAATAAATTATATGAATATTATTTTACACAAACATCGCTACGTTATGCGCGGAACGATATGCGCGGAGCACGCTGATCCCGCAGGATCACAGGATCAAAATGAAAAAGTGTGATCGCTAGACGCTTGTCTACAGAAGAGTGAAATACATGAATCATTGATATGAATCAATATTCATATGAATGATTCATATGAATAATGATGAATAATCATTAAATAATGTTTTTTAAAATATTTATTCAATAAATTACGTAATATTTCATATGTATGTCGTAAACTGACTGCTTGTAAATGTAAACAGTCGTAAATAAAATTGCTGCTTATAAATGTAAACGCATTGAAAAACGCATTTCAAAAAATGAAAAACGCATTTCAAAAAACTTAAAGGCTTTAATATGCTTTAAAAAATATATTTAAAGCAGAATCAGATGTTAGCCGTATTTTTTTTTTTTTTTTTTTTTTTTTTTTGATGAATCGTCAAAGAGTCATTCATTTGTTTCTTAATTTGCTGGAATTTGAATCTGAATGGCAACAGTATCGTTTGAGCTTAATTTTAATTTAGAACTTAATACATTATAAATGGATATGATACACATGTTTTATATGAAAATATGCTGAACAGACATTATTTTAAGTAGTAAAAATTATCATTTAGCTGTCATATGTTAAGATATGTTTTTCATTAAGCCTAACATGGCGTTTAGCTACGGTCGTTTCGCAGACCAGAGTGGTTCGCACCGGCATCGTTCCGTCGGTCACGTGCACTCAGCTTTTATTATAAGTAGATTTTCACTAGTTTAATTCTTTCGTAATAGATGTAAAGTATTAACAACAAGTAATTAACGAAGGTGACATGCACACACACTTAAAAAAAAACCTCGGAAACGTTTCTCTACCTGGTGGGGCAGCAATGTGGCCCAACGGTTCTGTTATGTTTCCGCATATTTCGGTCAGATTTTCGTAACGTTTCCGCATATTTCGGTCAGATATTCGCAAAAGTTTTCCGCATATATCGGTCAGATATTCGGATATGTATCCGCGTATTTCAGTAGAATATTCAGTAACGTTTCTGCGTGATTCTGAAATGTTTCTGGATATTTCGAAAACGTTAGTATATATTTCGGATATTTTTGTGTATATTTCGGATATGATTGTTTATATTTCGAATATGTTTGTGTATATTTTGGATATGTTTGTGTATGTTTCTTAAATGTTTCTGTGCATTTAGGAAACTTTCCTGAATTATGTCACATATTTTTTTTTTTTTATTTAAGAAAGCAATACGCTTTTTAAAAAGAATTAATATTATCCGATGGAATCTTATTGCAGAATAATTTTAGATTTACTGTTAATCATTTGTTGCACATACAAAGTTAAATAGCTCTTACGAAATATATACTCTTGTTCATGAATCTATAATAGATATTACACATTATATATTTGAATAATGAATAATAATGCAGTTTTAGTATTAGTAAAGTACAAATAGCACTGTTTATACGGTTTTTCATCTTTTCGTTTTGAACTTATATATGTTCTAATTCACAACTTTCGAAATGATGAAATGCATACCGAAGAAATTGATAATTTCACTTCTACTAATGTGTTTTATCCTCGTTTATGAATTACATATTTCTAAAAAGATAATATTGAAAATATGATTTGTATATCTATACGTAATTCTTTTTTAAAATGCAGACTCGTGAGCTCTATCCTGCAAATAAATTCTTCATGAAACCTTTTAATTTTACTACATATAAATAGATGGATTCTTTTATGCCTTTAAATAATTTTTTTTCGTATAAAAATATACACTATTTAAAAATAATTAATATCTGCGATTAATTACTTTATTTTTATGAATTGTATACTAATAAATAGATACATTTTCTCAGGTTATCTCAGCACTTCTCAAGTTATATAAATAAAATAAATACTTTTAAAGGACTATATTTAAAACCGTGATAATTGTAAAACAATATATTAAAAATGTACTTACAAATAGACAAAGTTTTTTCAAAAATATATCTATTTATAAGTATTAAAATCACGAAAATAAATTAATTACTCAACAGATATGAAATATTGTGAAATAGTATTCTATAATTATGAGATTAAAAAACAAATATTAAAAGGTATAAAAAAAATCCACCTATTTTCGTAGGAAAATTAAAATTTTCAAAGTATTTGCAGGATGGAACTCACGAGATCGAATTTTTAAAAAGATTTTTTTATAGATTTATAAATTAAATTTCAATAAGATCTTTTTTACAAATATATGATTCATAAACAATTCGGATAAAACGTATAGTATAAATGAATCATGTTTTTCTTCTGTCATGTAAACGATATATTACATTGTGAAATGGAACATAAGTTCAAAACGAAAAGATGATAAAAACATATAAACAGTACTATCTGTACTTCACTAACAGTAGTATTCAGGGTTCGTACGCTTCAATGACCTTTTACGAGAATTTTCGTAAAGTAATATTCGCCGTATTTAATGAAAAAAAATTCTATCTTCAGATATACCAAGCAGCACTTTACGAAATTTCTAGTACGAAAACACCTAAGATCCCTTGATACGTACGAATCCTGTTACTATTCGTTAATCAAATATCTAGTCTTATATCTATCATAGATTTATGGACAAGAGTATATATTTCGAACGAGTTATTTAACTTTGTATCTGCAACAAACTATAAACAGTAACACTAATATTACTATTCAATAAAATTCAATCGAATAATATTAATTCTTTTTAAAAAGCGTATTACTTTCTTAAATAAAAAAATATAAAACATAAATGCTTACTTTCTTCAAAATATCCGTTACCTCTCTTCATTACATTCAACCACAGAACAATAAAAGTCACGTGATCAGTGGCGCAGCCAGAATTCGGCTCTAGGGGGGGTTTTGAGTTTCAGATAAAGGTGTTCGCCGGTTATATGAATCACCGTTTAATGTAATCGATCTTTTTAATTAACCAAATCATAACGCTTTTTTTCCGCAGTTACATCGGCTATATTTCAGCGTTTATAATATTAGAGTTAGAAAACATAAAATGCACTAATGAATTAACACAAAGCTAGGTTAGATTTATAAAAAGTGTTTAAAAATGATGAGGCAAACTTTAAGAGATGGAAGAGCACAGTCCAACAAATAATTTTTGCATAGAAAATAATAGGGTTCCAATCCACTTGTTCAATCAAAAATACGCAGGGATTTCATTCCAAGACAATCCCGAATTCTTGTTCTTAACTTTAACCCTTTGCACTCCGTTGTCGCCGTTGCGGCGACATCATCTTTCTTTGGTATATCGAGCGCCCTTAACTTCAACGCTGAGCGCCAGCAAAATAAGACATACGAATGATCTCATAATAGTTCCATTTTACTTTTTAAGTGTGGAGTGCAACCGTAATAATGTTGGCAAAATGCTGGTGGCCATCTCCGCTCCAACATAGGCTATATTTTACATCGGTACAACAACTTCCAAAGCGGTGTAGGAACAAAAAACATTCTAAAATTGCTTTCTGGGATATTGTTGGTTCTAGAAATTTGAAATTTTGTCTAGTGGTTTCTTTTAAGATATAAATGCTCACTAAGAATGGTTTCTAAAAAATTAAAAATTTAGAAGAGGAAAAGGAACAGTTAACGTTCTAAATTACGATTTATTTGTTACAGTTAGGGCTAGAAACAGGAAATTTGGCATGGTTGTTAATTTAGAGACTTAAATGCTTGCCCAGAACAGTTTTTTAAAAATTCGAAATTTAAAAGGGTGCAAGAACAAAAAACGTTCTAAAATTGTGATTTGTATGATACAGTTGGTATAGAAGGTTAGAATTCTGGCATGGTGGTAACTTTTGGGATGTATAAGTGCTCAAGAACGGTTTCTAAAAAAAATTCAATTTAAAAGAATGAAATGAGCAAAAAACGATCTAAATTATGATTTAGTGGGAATTTTTAGGGCTAGATACCTGAAATTTGGCACGGCTGTTACTCTAAAAACGTAAATGATCACCAAGAACAGTTTTCCATTAATTCGAAATTTAAAAGGATGCAAAAGCAAAAAATGTTCTAAAATCGCGATTTGTGCGATACAGTTGGTTATGAATGCTTGGTTTTCAACATGGTGGTTACTTTTATGGTATAAATACTCGCTCAAAACGGTTTTTAAAAAATTCGGAATTTAAAAGAGTGAAATGAGCGGAAAACGCTCTAAAAAATGTTCTAAATCATAACATACTTAGAACTGTTAGGGCTAGAAACTTGAAATTTTACATGAATTTTGAAATTTTACGTTACTTAAGAGACGTAAATACTCGCCCAGAATTTTTTTTTTAAATTCGAAATTTAAAAGAATGCAAGAGTAAGAAACATTCTAAAATTGCGATTTATGTGATAGTTGGCATAGAAGCTTGGAATTTGGCACGGCGATTACTTTCATGTACTAAATGCTCCCTTAGAACGATTTTTAAAAATTGCGAAATTTAGAAGGATGAAATGGGCGGAAAACGTCCTAGAAGCGTTCTAAATTATGATTTTGTTGAAGCTCTTAGCGTTATAAAGAAGAAATTTAGTATATATATTATTACTCTTAAGATGCAGATTCTGGGTATAAACAGTTTATTAAAAATTAGAGATTTCAAGATGTGAAATGAGCTGAAAGCATTCTAAATTACAATTTATTCAGAACCGCCCGTCAGTCACTTCGTGCCTTTCGAAGACGATCTTTTTTCTAAGCTAAACGTAAGTAAATGTCTGTATTTCGACACAATCTTTTAAGAGCATCTCGGAAGACCAAATTTACAACGCCTACAAAAATTTCGAAACGCTCTGATGGATAAAAGTATTTTAAAAAATCTGAAAATTTTTCGATGAAAATGCTAAAAAGGTAGGTGTTTCGGCGTGATGGGTTTGCTCGGCTTTGGCTCATGTTTTCACTATTAAATATGCAAAATTTTTTCACAAAATTTTAGTAGTAAAATAGAGTAAGAGAATTCAGACAGTAAAATTTGTTTTTGTTGTTTTTATTTTAAAGAATCCGGCGCAAAACAGAAAAGAACAAACGAGAGGAGAACAAATTTCTTTTACAAATATATATCAATGTTTTTCCAGGGTCTGTAAAACCGTTATATTTATAACGGATGAAGATTTTATATAATTCAGACAACAAGGATTATTTTTTAAAACTATAAAACAACTCTACGGGAAAAAAACAAAAAACAAAAACCAAACAAGAACATGTCTTATTAAAAATGCTTTTACCTACAATAATCAAAATTTTTTAGCAAAAATTCCATTTAGAAATATAAAATAGGTTTAAAGATATAAAATCATGCAAAACTGAGGTAATTATCGTGGGCCCGGGCAACGCTGGACGGGTCAGTTGGTATAATTTTGATGATTTGCAGGTAGCATTCTTTAAAATGAAATAATTGTAAATCGATGTGTAACTAATTTATTGCTTATTAATTAAAATTAATGCATGAGTCGCATAAAATTTTGTACAATTATAGATAGTATTTTTTATAAATTCTAATAAAATAACCCTCCCCTTTCAAAATCCATACTTACCAGGCATGTATCTATAAGTCAATGAAATTACAATCAATGCTTCTTTCCTACGAGGCACGGGTGGTAACCGACAGCAAGCACTATTACTCGTTGCTATATATTACCAACTAATGAAATATATTCTTTAAATTTGATCACAGAGCCCCTGCGGAACACATGGTTTGAAAGAAACACTTGATTGCGATAATTTGTTCAATCCTAATCAAAAACAACTTTTTATAACTTAAAAAAACTATTTTCTTAATTCTTATTTTTACAAAGATTTTTACCTGGATGCGAAAATCTTGGTCTTTAGATATAACTGAGAGCAAAAGACGTAAAACAGGGCGTTTGAAACAGAAAGAGTGTACAAAGTGTATGTTTTATGTTTTCTTTGGAATTCGATGGTCTATTATTGTTTCGAACATGGAACAAAGATAGAAGTGGAATTCAGAAACGGCCCACTATATAATACTTGAATTCAAAGCGTCTGTGTGGCAGGAAATCTGCTTCTTTTCCATTCTTTTAGCATAAGACGTCTCGAAAAGTGACTTAGTCCAAATAACCATTTTTTACTTAACCAATGCATGTAATGGCTGCATGCAATGCATGCGCTTTCACAGTTTTACGTAGAATTTTCGCCATTTAATTGAATCACTTTGTTGAATAGAATTTGATTTAACAAAGCGGCGGATTCATAACAAAGCCAAAAAGTTTAAATATTAATTTTGGTTTTGATTCATATAAACGTCAATTATAGTAATTTTACTTAGCTCTGGGGGGTGTTTTAACCCCCAAACCCTCCCCTTGGCTGCGCCACTGCACGTGATCATGACGTTTGTAGAACGTATTGGACATGTGCAGAAAAACCAAATATTTGCATTCAAATACTTTACACGAAAATGAGAGTAATATTTCAGATTTAATAGGTTACTCAAGAGAATTCATAGTTTACACAACATTTTCGGAAACATTTCCGTTATGGACTGTAACGTTTATGAATTTTTTTACAATGTATTCGCTTCAAATATTTTACACAGAAATGAGATAACGATTCCGATTTATTCAGTGACATGGAGTTCCATTACCTGAGATTGATTCTGTTGAGCTGAACTAGGTTTCAGACCAGATGCTATAATCATTAAGGCTAGCTGGGCGACAAAGTTCCACCAGATTCGTCCGGGATAGCTCAGACTGCAGAGCACTGGCGGCTTCAGCCAGGAGATCCCTGGTTCGAATCCTGGTCCGAATATTTTTCGCCCAGTTGAAAATTTTGGAAGTAGTGACTACTTTTGAAAAGTAGTTGGTAGTCTCTTCTTTATAAATCATTTCTTTTTCAGCTTATATTTAGTTGTCTTATACTTTACATTCTAGAAAATACTATTGGTAACGCACTGCCGCATCAAAGGGGGGGGGGGGGGAGGTGTTCGGGGTTAAAACCCCTCCGAGAGCATTTAAAACCTGATAAGATGTATACAAAACCACTTGTGTTAAGAAAAAGATATAATTTTTAAAAATCAAAGTAAAGAAAAGCATCAACAGCATATTTTTTTAAAAAACCATTCACCTGTTTAAAGGCTTCATAATAGGAACCACCATTTCAAAACAATATAAATGAAAGAAAAAGTTAAAAGCAGGGTTGTACTTTATGTTGTTGCTACTGCTCTTTCTCCTTCTCTTCTTTTTTATTTTCGCTGAAGATTGAATGAGATGTTCTCTTATGAAACCTTTAAACACATAAATGCTAAATTTATTAGGATTGTTTATGCTAGTCATGCATTCGTTTTTCATGTGCCACGAATTTTTAAACACTACCTTATGGAACTAAATTGTTCCTTTTATCCGTAACAAAGTTTCAAACCCCCTCCCAAATATGGATCTTGTCTGCGTCACTGGAACCTATAAATTCAATTATTAAAGTCGTAGTTTATATTAAGACTTCGAAACGGATGACGATAGGTTACTCTAAATTAATTGGTACAGATGTCATATTCGCCCCATATTGGCGCGATTTTTTTCGGTTGCCAATTTGGCGAAAACATCAACAGCATAAACAACATAATCCGGGTTACCACATCAAGCAAAATAACGACACTTTGGCGCAAGTTATGTACCTGTTGCCTATATGATACTGGCGACAGAAAAAAATCGCGCCAATATGGGGCGGATATGACATCTGTACCAATTAATTTAAGTTCAAAAACAAACTTTCCATTTTATTCAGAACTAGCAGAACTACCCGGTTTCGCCCGTGTCAATTATAAGGAGCCTTCCAGGTAAAATAAATTAAAACGAAATAATACGGCAATCACAATAACTGAAACTTGTGCATCCATTCCCATTCACAAAACATTAAAAAATCAATCAGAAAACATGACGTTATTGTCTCGCAACCATAGTAAAATCCCTGAGCTTTAATAACAGAATGCGCGTCGTTATCTTTGCCGGATGTAAGAGAAAAATGTGTGATTTTCCTCACAATACGAAAAAAAAAAAAAAATCCACCAAATCGTGCAGCATTTAGTCTATATTATAAAGGACAAACATATCTGTGCGTAACACATACGTCATTTTGCGAATGGCAACACTTTGAAATTTGAAATAAAATTTTGGTTTTGTAATTTTCTCTACTGCAAATTTTTATACTTCTAAACATCGCACATTTTAATTTTTACACCGCCGTATCTATATTATAAAGTACAAACATATCTGTGCGTAACGCATACGCCATTTTGCGAATGGCAACACTTTGAAATTTGAAATAAAATTTTGGTTTTGTAATTTTCTCTACTGCAAATTTTTATACTTCTAAACATCGCACATTTTAAATTTTTACACCGCCGTATAACGAAAAAAAAAATGCTCTTTTAAATGCAATTTGTTTGAAAGCTGTATCTCATTTTAATTTTAAGATATTAATTTTTTTGTAGTTTTTATTACTTTTTTTGTCATTGTGGCAGCTGAAGTACTCCATTTCTGTTGAAACTAAGGGGAGTGAGGGGAAATGAAAATAGTAGATTGCTGTATCTTTTTGTTGCCATTTTCTCATAAAAACCGAAAAAAAATTGAAATTAAAATACGTGCTATGTCAAGAATATCGTCTGTTATAAAACCCAGTGAGTTTTGGCATTATTTCGCTTTTATTTATCAATTAAATTATTTTGCCGTGCCAACTCCATTGCGAAATATTAATGAACAATTTGCACATAAAAAAAAGTTCAGAATTTCTCTCCCGCTAACTTTCTACAATGAAATTAAAGCTTCATCAATAAATAAATAAAAGAATAATGTATAAAAAAAGCACGTATTTAAAATATATGTAATCGAACAATTTAAATTTTTAGAGCCGAATTGGGAAAAATATGTGCTTTTAAATATAATTTGTATGAAATAGAGTTGCTAGGCAACTGTTAAAGTAAAAGAGGAAAAATAATCTATACATTGAAAACACAAGATAGCTTTTTTAGACATCTTCCCTGAACTTTCTACTGTACCAATTTTGCTAATAATTCTTTTTTTTTTTTTTTTAATGAAAGCTGTTCATTTGTAGATGTCCTCGCATTAGCTATTTTTCTAAATATTTCCACTTTTATATTTTTAATTTAATTTGAAAAGTTTTTTTTTGAAATTTCATCAAAATGGTAGCAATCGTATTATTTCCACTGTTGCAGAAAAAAAGAAATATTGGGGTTTATTTATCCTTAATGATACCATTTGCTCATTACAATTAAAAATAACTTTATTTTAAGTCTGAACAGAAAATGACGTCACTATTTAAAAAACATTTTCGCTCATAAAGCTAATGTCACAACATATTTTCATTCGGCTGAAACCGAATTTGAGACACTTGCCGCAATGCTTCAGTAAGTGCCATATTTAAAAGAAACAATCCTTTTCTTTGATAAAACTATATATTTTTATACGAATACATCTAAAAGACATCAGTTTCTGGAATTTGTACCTCGCGGTACTGAAATTAGAACCTCAAGCCAAAAGAATACATTTTCATATGCAAAGTTTTAGCTGACAAACGGAATACTTCACGTTTCAAAATCTATCTATATTATAAAGGAAAAATATGTCTGTGCGTAAGGCTGACGTCATTTTGAGAATGGCAACGCTTGACGATTAAATGTCAGTTTTGCAATCTTTACTACTGCAATTTTTTTAATTTCTAAACATCGCGCATCTTCAATTTCTACGCCCGTTATATAGGGAAAAAATCTACTTTCAAATGCAATTTGCTTGAAAAGTTTATCTTAATTTATTTATTTATTATGTCTTTTTAAATAATTTTCAAGTATAATGTGTTTTAATCTATATCCATTGCGTACAGGCTCTATTACGAAATAAGCCATTTGCAGTTAAAATAATATAAATAATTCAGCATTTGTCCCTGATTAATTTTTATAGCGAAATTAAAACTTCATCAATCTATTATATTAAAAAGGGACTATCCGTTTGTATTTCACAGCCGTTCCTTCTAGAATATGGAATGTTGGGTGATCAAATTAAGGCCAGGTATCCACAAGGGTCCGAGGATGTGAAAAGTGGTCGTAGAATTTTAAAATTTGACTAGTTTTCGAGATAAAATTTTTTACGTTATTTTTAATGACATTTCTGTAATGATGGAAAATAAAATTGCTCCATTTTTGTGGATAAAAGAAAGAAAAGGGAAAATGACAAGGATTATTAGGTATCATTGTTTGAAATCATTTTTAAATTGAAATTAACGTTTATTTGACTAAATAGTGAAAACATTATTGTAGTTTTCAAGAAAATTTCACGAAATACAAACTGACACATATTCCAGCTTCGGGAATCCGTTTATTTTAGAAACACAAATTCGACTCTCGACTGGAATATTGAGATAAATTCTGTTGACGTCAAAAGAAAAAAAAACATCGTACGTTATTTTAATTTAATTTAAAGTCGAAAAGTAGATTTTCAACTATCCCCTTAAGATGGCTAATAAAACATTTCAGAAGCGGACATTAAAAATGAAATGTTTTAGCGAGAAAAAATAATTCTCTAAATATTTATTTTAATTCATAAATATAAAATGCTTCTGAATAAATTCGTCCAAACAAATTCATTTTTGTATAAGATGACCCAAATGAAATCATTTCTACCAACACCTAAATTCGAAGCAAAATCTTGGAAGAGCGAAAAAAGCTCTAGGCAACTAAAGTTATAATATATGTGCATTTATATTGGGAAAGCTTTTGACTTAAATTGTAAATATAACTTATTATTTGAAATATTGTGTTTAATAAAATTAATATTGTAATGGCTTTCTAAATTTAAAATAAAGTTAAGATTTCATTTTTCGCAAAAATATCGATTGTCTCATGCAATTCAAAAGCAACACAACGGATTGCTACGCAACTAGTATATATAAAGTACAAACACTATGTCAGTGCCAATAAATTGTGCCCCATAAATTGTAACCCATAAATTGCGCCTTTACTGCAATTTTTCTAACTTCTAAACATAACACAATTTCATTTTTTACAATGTCGAATAGAAAAAAGTTCTTTCAAATTAAATTTGTTTCAAAACTGTATCTAAATTTTCTGATTTTAATGGATTTTTTAAAGTAATTTTCAAGCATGGATATTTTTAAAGGTACGTGCAACCCGATTACGAAAAATGAATCCGTTTACTCTTAATGCAATAGTATAAAGAAAAGACATGCCTATGAGTAACTTGGTATCATATTTTCCGTGGCAACAACCTAACACAATAATTAATGTCCCTTTTACTGCAATTTAACCTCTAAACCTCGCACATTCGATTGTTTCAACGTCTTATAGAAAACAAAAGTGGGTCATTTCATGTCAATTCAACCAAATTTTTATGGAATGAAACCCGACCGACAGGGATTTGGATGAAACTTCGTGTATATACTAATTCTATCTTGATATGCATACATCAGACATTTTTCCTTCCTAGACCTCATAGTGTGTGAGATATGGGGGGTCCAATTTTTGGATTTTTCTCAAATCGCACATTTCTGAGTCTGTATTTTTAGACTGCAGTTCCATTTTCAAAAAATTGTTTCTCTGGATCTAAAATGCGAATCATCTTAAAAATATCACCGTAAGTACATACAAAGATGCAGATTTTAATAAAAAAATATTTAAAAAATTAATTTTAAATATTTAGTGTCAAAACATTAAACCAAAATTGAAAGTTATGGTTATTTTTCCAAATTTTTGTGACTTTACGAAAAAGGCTCTACACAAAAAGGCAAATGAAATTTCCAATTTCTTTTTGTTTTAAATAAAAGTTTACACTTTGGGCTTTCTATTTATGAAATAAAAATGATGTCTTTCTCATGGCTTATGCAAAAATTTTGACTTATTTTGGGATGCTGTACCTATCAAGATATAAAAAACTTTAACTTTGCTTACGGTACCTAAATAATTGCTGCACATTTTAAATTTAAATTTATTAATCAATTTGATTTATTTTCTAAAATGAAACCTTAAAATCAGACTGATTTATTTATTTTTATAACAGTAGAAAATTTGTATAGTATTGGTACTTATCACACATTATCTGAAATTGTGTTGTTCTCAATCTTATTGAATATGTTTGTCACATAAATGTACGTCTATCATTGGATTCAGTGGTATAGTATTTATATAAATACTTTCACAATGGTAGTATGTAAAGAATATGTACGATATTTAATGGGGGGGGGGGGGGGGGATATTGAAATCGTCGATTTTTTTCTCATTTTACTCAGAAAAAACAAAGCAAAAACTTTAATTTGTAAATAAAATAAAAGAAGCGCTTATATTAAATAAATTCAACAAGTCATAAGAACCACAGTAATGATTTAGGTACCACAGTTTAAATTAGACACATTAGAGATTTTTTTTTTCCTATGGTTAATGGTGCAATTTCCTAAAACAGGGCAAAATTTTTACATAAGCTAGGAGAAAGACTTCATTTTTATTAAAATTGAAATAATCATTAATTAAATCTAATGCATTAAATAAAATTGCTTATAAATATTTAAAAAATTAGATTGTTGTAAATTTCCAATTTCTTTTTGTTTTAAATTACAGTTTACACTTTGGGATTTCTAGTTATGAAATAAAAATGATGTCTTTCTCAGGACTTATGCAAATTTTGCCCTGTTTTGGGAAGCTGCACCAATCAAGAAAAAAAAAATCTGCCTAAATTTAGCTGTGGTACCTAAATAACTACTGTGGTTCCTATGACTTGTTGAATATATTATTCAATGTTTCTTTCTTCCTTTATTTTGCAAAGTAAAGTTTTTGCTTTTTTTTTCTTCTGAGTAAAAGGGGGGGAAAAGTCTGTGACTGCAGTCTATCCTCCCTCCATTAAATTTTGTGCATAATCCTTATGTTTCTTTTATTTATTCATTCATATATTTTCTTTTATTATAAGTATTTTTTTAAATTTAAACAATCCCTTAATTTTGTTTTTACAATATAACTGTAAACAAAAAATCTTTTGTTGGTATAGAATAAGAAAATGCAATAATGACTTTTTACCAATCACATTTTCAATATGTTTTTTTCTGTGTGTGTATGTGTGTTTGAATTAAAACACTTTATTTATATTTAACATTTTTTTTTTAAACTTTCTATCTCATTATCTTGGATAATTTTAATCATTTTAAATATGTTTTTTATAGTTTAAATACCTTATCTTTAACAAAGCCTAGTTCATTTCTACAGGATGAAACATATTTCTACACCTGCCTTGTATAAACAAATTCTGACAAAGGCAAGATAAATTTTTTTTAGTAAAGGCAGGTGTTTTCGAATCTCTTAATCAAATTAATATTAGTCTGCTGTTTCTCATAATAGAAGGGTGATCTATTTTTCCTTGTGCTGCAAAAGAAAATAATAGATGAATTTGCAAAACCGTCATGACAACTTCGGAGAGAAAGAAATAAGAATCGTGTATATGCCAGAAATAAGAAAAGGTAAAGCCACAGCCACATCTCCAGAAACAATTGAACTAATTGAAAAGTTTTATAATTGTAATAAATATTGAAGAATCATGGCTGGAAAACAATGTAGTTAGCATTGCTAAGAATGTACTATGCACAAAATCGATTGATATTATGTATATCTACATGAGTTGTATTATCTTTTGAAACAGGAATTTCCAAAAAACTTGAGGATTATAACTCTAGGTATTCAATCCAGTATTAGCAGCACTGTTCCTTTAAATGAATTTGTGACAAGCTAAGCAAAATATTTGGAAAATGTTATTCCACTCTTTTATAACGAAAGCTAAATTTAATTTCTTAAAAGAAACTAAACCAAACTTTGGCCCTCAAAAAGCTATCGTTTTGTTGGATTTCAGCAAAAATTTTACTTTTCTTATTCAAGATGAGGCTTAAAGTTACCATTGGACCAAAGAAGCTGCACTCTTGATCCAACTTTTATATACACTCTATCTCTCAGTATTAGATTATCAGCAAGCAATATACAAATTGTATCTTATGATATGCAACATGATGTCACTCATGTATGTTTAACACAGAAGGAAGTGATATCAATTGTAAAATAGATATTTCCTGATGTAAAGAAAGTCTTTGACTTTAGTGATGGGTGCTCTGGCAATATAAAAATTGCAAATTTTCATAAACCTTTACCAAAATGAAGAGAATTTCCCCTTAAGACATGTAACATTTTTTTTCTGGAGGTGGGGGTAAGGAGGGGGGATAGCCACCGATTTTGAAATACAAAGACATTTTAGGTACTAAATCACGAAGATCTTCCTAATATACCAATGTTTTGTTATGTTATTAAGTTTGGAGTTGCAGTAAGATAGGAAAATTCAAATATATATTAGAAGTTTCTCAATGTTTCTTATTCATAATAAACATAAATTTTAAATTGCACAAAGAAAAAATGTTGAAAAATAAGTCTAAGTGATACTGCAAAGTTCGTCATTTATTTATATATTTATATTTAGCTCAATTATATTTTTGAATTTCATTCTTTTAAATATAATGTTTATTCTGATTTTTTAGCTTTAAAAATTTGCATATAATTTAACAAATTCTTTATTTGTTACATAAAAAAATTACAACAATCTAAATTTTTAAAATATTTATAAGCAGTTTTATTTAATGTATTAGATTTAATTAATGATTGTTTCAATTTTAATAAAAATGAAGTTTTTCTCCTAGCTTCTGTAAAAATTTTGCCCTGTTTTGAGAAATTGCACCATTCAAGAAAAAAGAAATTTCCAATATGTCTAATTTAAACTGTGGTACGATAAGATTGAGAACAACATAATTTCAGATAATGTATTACATATACCAATACTCTACAAATTTTCTACTGTTATAAAAATAAATAAATCAGTCTGATTTTAAGGGTTCATTTTAGAAAATAAAATGATTAATAAATTTAAATTTAAAAGTTGCAGCAATTATTTAGGTACCATAAGCAAAATTAAAGTTTTTTATCTCTTGATAGGTACAGCATCCCAAAATAAGTCAAAATTTTTGCATAAGCCATGAGAAAGACATCATTTTTATTTCATAAATAGAAAGCCCAAAGTGTAAACTTTTATTTAAAACAAAAAGAAATTGGAAATTTCATTTGCCTTTTTGTGTAGAGCCTTTTTCGTAAAGTCACAAAAATTTGGAAAAATAACCATAACTTTCAACTTTGGTTTAATTTTTTGGTCCTAAATATTTAAAATTAATTTGTTAAATATTTTTTTATTAAAATCTGCATCTTTTCAGGTACTTACGGTGATATTTTACGGATGATTCGCATTTTAGATCCAGAGAAACAATTTTTTGAAAATGGAACTGTAGTCTAAAAATACAGACTCAGAAATGTGCGATTTGAGAAAAATCCAAAAATTGGACCCCCCGCCCCCCATATCTCACAAACTATGAGATCTAGGAAGGAAATTTTTCTGATGTATTCATATCATGATAGAATTAGTATATATACCAAGTTTCATTCAAATCCCTGTCGGTCGGGTTACAAGGTCTGGCTGAATTGACATGGAATGACTCAAGTACTTTCAGTAAGATTTGTTTGTAATGTTTATCTCAATTTACAGATTTTTTTATGGATTTTAAAGTAATTTTCAAGCATGCATATTTTTTAAATATGCTTGCAATCCAATTACAAAATATTAACTCAATTGTTCAAAAACATTGTAACTAATTTAGAATTTGCTTGTTTTCGTGTAATATTCAATAACTAAATTGCCAAACGAAATTAAAACGCCAAAAATAACATAAAATAAAACACGAACTTAACAGATTATGGCTGTAGTATACAATCGACGAAGTAAACAAAATATAGGAGCCATTTATTTACGGTGAGTTGACTACACGTTGAAAAGATTTGATGGAATGTGAGGTCATATCTAGCCTTTTTTTTTTCTTGTTCTTAAATTGTTTTCATGAAATTTGACTGTTTGTATTAAAGTAGATATTTTAATTTTAAAAAAGAATTAAATTAAGGTGCTACGTCATTTTACCACTCTTATAGTTGAAGTTTTTATTTTATATATAAATAATGTGCGTTTTCTGTTTAGAATGATGTCAATTTCAAAAATGCAAAAATATAGCAACGCATTATCGTTACTTTTTTCACATTATTGTGTCATTTTTTAGGGTGTGGCAACGGGAAAGAAACGATTTTATTAGAAAATTAAAAAGATATATTTTTATAATGTTAAATTACGGAATATGGTATAAAAAAGGGATAAATAGTGTTCTGATGATTTTTTAAAGTAGACAGTGATCTTTTCCACGTTCTAAAATGTATGTACATGAAGTTTCGTGTAAGTCGGTCTAAAATTGAAGATTTGTATAAAGGACATACACACAGGGAACGGCTTTTATATATGTATATAAACTAGCTGATCTACCCGGCTTCGCTCGTGCCAATAATAAGGTTCCTCCCGGGTAAAATACATTAAAATAAATAATACAGCAATGACAATAACTGAGATTGGTGCATTCCCGTCCACGAATCGTTAAAAAGACCAATAAGAAATATAAGTAAAATAGTCTTAATTGCCTTTACTATTAACTATACCATAATAATATATATTCGAAACAAATGTCATAACATATATTAAAGTACAATTAATTGCTTAAAAAGCGTCATTTCAATGAAAGAAAACATTAAAAATATTAAAAATTTACAGGTTTCGACTCTTTCATTGAGTCATTTTCAGAATAAACAAACAAACTACAAACACAATGCCAATTGTAACATTATACGGATGATAGCAACGACCTAACCCATAAATTTTGCCTTTACTGAAATTTTTCTTAACATATGAATATCATACAATTTTGGTTTTCACACTGTCGAATAGAAAAAATTTCAATCAAACGAAATTTATTTGAAAATTGTATGTGAATTTTCATGTGAATGGATTTTAAAGTAATTTTCAATCATGGATATTTTTTAATTTGCATGCAGCCAGGGATGAGATTTCCGCGTTTTTGCACACCAGTATTTCGTTATAGAAAATCATTTTTCATTTTTCATTATAGAAAATCATATTTCATTTAATCGGAACACTGTTGCGATTTAACAGAACACATTTTTCTCTAAGAATATACCGGTGTGCAAAAAAGCGGAAATCTCATCACTACATGCAGCCCAATTACGAAAGATATACCTGTTTTCTCTTAATGCAATATTATAAAGTAAAGACATTACTATGAGTTACTCTAGCGTCATATTGTTGGTGGCAGCAACCTAACCTAACCATAAATTTAACTTTTACTGCAATTTGACCTTTAAACATCGCGCATTTGGTTATTCCAACGTCTAATAGAATACAAAAAGTACTTTCAGTAATATTTGTTTGAAAATCTTATCTCAATTTACAGATTGTTAATCCATTTTAAATTAATTTTCAATCACGGAGATATTTTTAAAAATACCTGCAACGCAATTAAGAAAGATATATCCGTTTGATATTAATGCAATATTATGAAGAAAAGACATTTCTATGAGTAACGCCTAGCATCATATTGTTGGTGGCAACAACCTAACCGTACCATAAATTACGCTTTTACTGCAATTTAGTCTCTAAACATCATGAATCCCATTATTTCAAAGTGTAACAGAAAACAAAAAACACTTTCCGTAATTTGTTTGAAACGTTTATGTCAATTTATAGATTTTTTATGTTTTTTAAAGTAATTTTCAACCTTGAATTTTTTAAAGTATGCCTGCAACCCAGTTACAAAAGACTATCTTAATTGCTCAAAAACATTGTAAATAATTCAGTATTTAAAAATAAAAAATATATATTACAATTCATCAGACATACAAGTAAAATTACATAAATACATTTAATACAATTAAAAAGCAAACGTTTCGAGCTAAATTTTAGCCCCTCATCAGTGCAACAAAACATTCAAATGACAGAAAACTATATATCATATTTACAGTTAAAAATTATTTGCAGTTAAAATTAAATAAAGTATAAAATTTTTTAAAACAACAAAAAGTTTAAAAAAAATTTTATACTTTATTTAATTTTAACTGCTAATAATTTTTAACTGTAAACATGATATATAGTTTTCTGTCATTTGAATGTTTTGTTGCACTGATGAGGGGCTAAAATTTAGCTCGAAACGTTTGCTTTTTAATTGTATTAAATGTATTTATGTAATTTTACTTGTATGTCTGATGAATTGTAATATATATTTTTTATTTTTAACTCGTATATCTGACGTTAAACAATGATTATTTATTTTAATTCAGTATTTGTTTGTTTTCATGTGGGAATCGCATTCCTGCTGCGATTATAACTTGGGTTCTTCTGAAAAAATTTTAATTCAACTTGCATTATTCGTTTTTCAGTTAAGGTTTTGGTACGTAACATTGTTATACGCTGATTAGCCATAGAATTATAGGGGGGAAATTCCATAATCATGTGGAACCCGATTATGAGTGATTAGTCTTTTTAAAAATTCTGAATGGATTCCATTGGAACTTGTATTGTTTGTTAGATAATTTTACACGGATGTTTTTTAAATATTGCATATAGTTTTACGTCGCTTTGTTATAAAATTATAGAAGAAAGTTCAATAGGCAGGTGAGTCCGATTATAAAAGATTAGCCTTTTTTTAAAGTTCTACTGGACAGATTTTGATGAAATTTGCACTATTAAATTGCACCCAACTTTCTGGAATAGTTTTAGTATATAACATTTTGTTGTACATGCTTGGAATTAGCTGAAATGATCTATAATCAGGCGAAACCAATTCTGAATGATTAGCCTTTTAAAAAAGTTATATATTTTTTGTGGAATAGTTTTAGCATATTGCATATCCGTCTATCATTCTTAGACCAAATCCTACTGTAAATGATCAACTAAAAAATTAGGCCCAAAATAGCCGAAATTTTGTCTTACACACTAGAAAATATAATAGCGCAGTGATGATCGTATCGTTTTCAGCTATAAGGAAGAACATTTGAGATAAAGATACATATTGCTTTAAAATGGAAGATCAAATTCACCCATATATTTCCTTTAATTAAAGATTTGTTCGTAGAATTTGTCCTCAGCGGGAGAAATGTGCTACTCAAACATATAAGTGATCGCTAAAACGAAAATAACAAAAATATTTTTCCCTGTAGTTGTTGAGAAATCTAACAAAGATACTAAGGTTTAAAAATATAATCGTGTTTCAAATTAAAAACTATTTTTATTTATGTACTACTAATGGGCAGTATATAAGACATCTTTAACACATTATAAAGATTCATTGCCGATAATTTTTAAATGGAAACTCATACTTCTATTCATAAAATCCAAATCCGTAGACGTGCTCAGTCGTAATATCAGTGATGAAATTTTGTTTAAAAAAGAAAAAAGCTTACCCTAAAAAATAGTAGCTATAATTTCTACTTAATATAAATCGTAGAAAAATCGTATTTTATATAACCGTATTCGATATAAATCGTAGAATGTTATCGCTGCATTTCAGGTATTAAAACATTTATCTAAATGATATAATTAAAGATACTGTAGCAGCCGGTTTTTAGAGCCAGTTTGAAATTATATTGACGAAATTAACGTCATATCTAGCAAATGATTTTTTTTATTATTATCTTTTTCCTTAATTGATTTCTTGATATTGAAACGACTTCATTAAAATAGATTTTTTAATTTCAGAAACGTTCAACTAAGGTACTGCGTCATTTTAAAAACATGCTTAGTTAAAGTTTTTACATATATATATGAAAAATGTGCATTTTCTTCTTTGAATGACGTCAATTTCAAAAACAGCTAAAATATAGTGAGACAATCCGAATTTTTATTGGCTTATAAAACAAAGTACTCGGGTTATCAATTTTTTAAAAATTATTGAGCAGTTTTTTAGATGTGTGGCAATAGGAAAGAAATAATTGAGATAAAAAATTTAAATTGAGATATTTCTATAATGTTAAATTATGGAAGCTGGTAGAAAAAAGGGATAAATAGGTGTCTGATGATTTTTTAAAGTAGACAGTGATCTTTTCCACGGTCTAAAACGTATGTACATCGAGTTTCGTGCAAATCGGTCAAAATTTAAAGATTTGTATAAAGGACATACACACAGAGAACGGCTTTTATATATACTAGGGGATCGTACCCGGGCTTCCCGGGTTAAAGAATATAGGTGAAAACATTCTTTTTAATTGAAAACTAATAATTTTTTTATATGCAATAAATTTTTTAGATTGATCACTTACATTAAAAAATCATTTTTCATATGGAAAATACGAATTATACAATCAAATAAATTTTTCAAATTTATCAAAAGCGATATTTTCTTATTAGCCGCATGCTAAGAGTTATTTGCCAAGATTTTGCTACTTATGGCATCCTTTTATATTCTGATAATTTCAGAGCTTATACATGTCTGGTAAATTTGTGTTTTATTTATATTATTTAATTTATTTATTCATAGGGAAGTTTTTTAAAAATGGATATTAGCAGTAAGAAAATGATGAACTCTTTATTTTGTTTTAAGGGCAAACGGATTAATCTTTCGTAATCGAGCTCCGAGCGATATAGATAAATTAAAAAATATTTCATGCTTTAAAATTGTTTTTAAAACCATAGACAATCAGTAAACTGAGATGAACATATTCTGATAATTTCAGAGCTTATACATGTCTGGTAAATTTGTGTTTTATTTATATTATTTTATTTATTTATTCATAGGGAAGTTTTTTAAAAATGGATATTAGCAGTATGAAAATGATGAAATCTTTATTTTGTTTTAAGGGCAAACGGATTAATCTTTCGTAATCGAGCTCCGAGCGATATAGATAAATTAAAAAAAATATTTCATGCTTTAAAATTGTTTTTAAAACCATAGACAATCAGTAAACTGAGATGAACTTTGGAAACAAATTCCATTTGAAAAAAAAATCCTATTTGGTGATCTAAAAGTTTAAATTGCACGATTACAAATATGCTAGATTTGGGTATTTTCAATATTATTCTTTTATTTGTTTATAAAAGAAGTATTAATTTCGTTAATTTATCTTTAACAAATATGTTATATTGGTGTTTTTTTTTAAATATTATTCTTTTATTTGTTTATAAAGGGAGTATTAATTTCGTTATGCAAAAATAGTCAGAAACAAATGTTGAAAAATGTTTGTTGCTTTATATGCAACATGTTTATTATTATTATGTATTGAAACCGGCAGGTGATAAGATAAACTTTAAAAAAATCATGCTTAAAAATTATTTTAGAAAATATAATCCATCAGTCAATGAATACAGTTTTTAAACAAATTGCATTTGAAAGTAAATTTTTTTCCCTATGCGACGAAAATTGAAAATTTACGATGGTCAGAAGATTAAAAAATTGCAGTAGGGAAAATTTCAAGACCGAAATTTAATCGTGAAGTGTTGCCATTCGCAAAAAAACGTCAGCGTTATGCACAGATGTGTTTGTTCTTATAATATAGATACTTAATCAGTAAAATATAATAAAGATCAGTTATTAGGATGTGGTTATCAATTGAGGCTCTTATGCTTGGATTTCCGGGATGAAAACAGCAATTTTCACCTTCTCAAAATTTGCATACGCACTTCTCATATCCATATTCATCATTTTTTTTTAAATTGTATTATTTTTTTATCATTTAAAAATCATTTTAACTCAAAACTTGAAGTCATGATTGTTAGCAACATCTTTTATGTGAACACACGCACTCTTTACTTGAGATTCGAATCTCAATTCCGGAGGGTAAAAATTTCCATAATTTATGTTTTTTAGACGCATTTGTGTGAAAATGTTTAGTTTTACCTAAGAAAATGATTGTTTTCTTTTAAATATGACTTCATTTTCACTTAAATAAGCATTTCGCCTAGTGTCTGAAACTTAGTATCAGAACACATGCAGAAGGAAAAACAATATAGAAAATTTATCAGGAAAAATGCGTGTTTTCAAAAGCAGTATGTCATTTTCCGTTATTATGCCCCTAATATAATATTCTGCTCCTAATTGGATTTTGCGCCACTGAATCTATACAACTATTTTTATTAACAATTTTGAATTTTTATCAGAAAATAGCATGATTAAAGTTAAAAATACCTGATTATTTCTCTCTTGTCTGCAATAATGAAAGCTATCTAATTTTCATCATTTTGAAGAAATTTCATAAGATGCTTTTAAAATTAAAATATAAAAATGGGAATATTTAAAAAAAAAAAAAAAAAAAAAAAAAAAAAAAAAAACAGATAGTGCGATCACATTTTCAAAGGAAAACAGATTACAGACAAAGATTATCAGTTAAAAAAAATATATGTATATATTAGTAAAATTTGTTCAGCAGAAAGAACAGAGCAGATGACTAAAAAACAACCTTGTGTTTTAAATATATAAATTATATAAAATTGGGAAAAATAAAATTAAGCAAATTATGTTATTTTGATAAATTTGTAGTAGAATGTCCTAAAGAATAGCATTAAAATTTATTATTCGAGAGAATTTTCGACAAAAACTTCAGGAGCACGATATTATTTTAAACCACGAATTATTTGTTTGCTTGTCTAACTCGACGAAGCAAATCCATCCAGGCGATAATCATCAATTTCTGTAATATAAATCGCTATTATTTGCAGGTCATCTCTCTTTTATAAAGACACTCCAAATTTTTGTAAAACATTTCGTTTTATCAGTGTGTGATTTCGATTACATTATTTTCAAAAGTGAAGCATTTTCACCTGTAAAAAATTTCAAAGCAGCTGGGCTGTGAAAATGACGCACTTCTACAAATCATAATTCAGATTTAAGAATTAAAATACACGCTTTTTTATAAAATGACGTCATTTGCCTCCGCTAAAGCAATATACTTTTATAATCCAGTCCTAAACTTCGTCTATAGGAAAGTGTGCATATGACGTCATTATCACGGAATAACATACAATAATCTTGACATAGCTAATATTTTAATTTTAACTTTTTTTTTCAGGTTTTATGAGAAAATGGCAACAAAAAGATACAGTATCTCCTATTTTCGACTATTTCCCGTTTACTTTCAATGACTTTCAATAGAAATGAGGTACTTTTGTTGCCACGATAAGAAAAATGGTATTAAAAACTACAAAAAAATTAATATCTCAAAAATAAATCGAGATACAGCTTTCAAATAAATTGCATTTAAAAGAGCATTTTTTTCCTTACACGACGGTGTAAAAATTTTAAATGTGCGATGTTTAGAAGTTCAAAAATTTGCAGTAGAGAAAATTTCAAAAGAAAAATTTTATTTCAAATTTCAAAGTGTTGCCATTCGCAAAATGACGTATGCGTTACGCACAGAAGATATCTTTGTCCTTTATAATATAGATACTAAAATAATAAATGACTATTGTGTAAAAAGAAATATTATTCAGATCACACTAAATTTAGTTTTAATAATAACGAACTCCTTATGTTAAGGAAAAATAAAACCATTGTATTAACAGAAAAAATATATTACAATGAATAATCGCAGCTTTGATTGTTTAGAGGTTAGGAAACATATGTGTATATATTGTGTTTTTTAAATGTTAATGAATTAATAAAACATTATTGAGTAAAAAAAATATCATTTAATAATACTGAATTTAATTTTTATCATAACGAATTCTTTATGTTAAAGAAAACTAAAACCACTGCAATAACAGAAAAAAATGCCCTATTCCAATGAACAATAGAAAGATGGAAAACAAACTGTCCACGGTTACATTCGTTCTCTGGAAAAAAAAAGACGTATCTCATGTTCTTCGCTGTCTCCGAAAGCAAAGCACTCAACCAAACATAGAGAGGACTATGATATCTTTTGCAATTATCTCATCTTTAACATGTTCTGCAGTAGAATGTGATGCGTGTACAACACGATTATCACCTTCAATTCCACAAGAGCCTCCCTCTTTGCAACTAACGCTAAGAAGATAGGCATGGTCGGGTGCCCTCCTACCACATTAGAACTTGTCTAAATAGGTCTATATAATGTCGGATGCTACGGAAGATGACATGTTTTGGAAACTTTTTTCGGATATTGTCGGAAACACGCAGGGTATTTCGTGAGGAGCTATTAATGTTACAACTGATTTCATCACATACAGAAAAATAATGCTTTTACTACGTGACTCTTCACTATTCACTTTTATTGAGAGGGGAGAAAACTGAAAAAAATAAATGTTCTTTATATTCTAGAGAAATACTTTATTATAGTGTAACAGAATCCGGTTTATTGACCTTTTTGCATTGTCTAAGGTATTTCACTTATCGACAATTATCTTTAAATATTAATTATGCAAAAGTTAACTGGAGATAATTGTTCATATTTGTTAGGAACTATTAAGTGTTAAACTGTTTATCTGCTTGAGTAATTTTGCGGAACGGTCGTGTAAAATTGCATCCATTACAATGATTAGTAGTTATGAGCCTCAACATCAACTGCCCAAGACAAATTTTTACTTTGACCTCATTTTATTTAACACATAGGACCTACAACACGTTTAATTTAATTTCTTTTATATTACTCTTGCCGCATACAATAAAATTTAATTCTTAAGAACACGTTCTTAAAAGAAACTCGGTTAGATGCACATGAGTCATTAATTTTGTATAGACTTTTAAGATAAAACGTAATTTTCTAGTGAGAAGGACAGAAATCCTTTCCCCTGAACACCCTCCATCCCCCTTATTAATGCATTAAGATTTCATAATCGTAAATCATCAGGAATTTCACAACTTAAATAATCTAGGAATATACCAGATATAAATGCTTACCCTTTTTTAACCTAATCCAGGATGGACAAAATAAAATTGACTCTGAAAATATTTATTAAGATAGGCGCGAAATTGACCTTGTTAATCACAGGAAAACTGCCCACAACAGAAAATGCTGAAAACGGTGACGTCGATGCAACAACCAGTTGCTGTCACATGTCTGCGCATGTGACTGTACAAATAAATACGCGGATACAAATAACGGATACAAATAAATCTGTTAGTCCTGAACACCCTCCATCCCCTTTATTAATGCATTAAAATTTGATAATCGTAAATAATCAGGAATTTTACAGCTTAAATAATCTAGGAATATACCAGATATAAATGCTTACCCTTTTTTAATCTAATCCAGGATGGACAAAATAAAATTGACTCGGAAAATATTTATTAAGACAGGCGCGGAATTGACCTTGTTAATTACAGGAAAACTGCCCACAACAGAAAATGCTGAAAACGGTGACGTCGATGCAACAACCAGTTGCTGTCACATGTCTGCGCATGCTCATCTCCCGCATGTTCTTTGCTTCTTTCTGGGCACCTCGATCGCCTGATCTCTCTCCCTGTGATTTTTACCTGTGGGGCAAATTGAAAAGTCAGGTCTACTTAAATAATACTCACACACTGGAAGAGCTACACCAGAATATTGAAAACGTTATTGCTGCTATCCCTCAGGCAGACCTGCTACACGCGCCTCATAGTTTGATAAATCGAGCACATAGCTGCATCGACGTCGACGGTGGCCATTTCTAGCCTTTTCTGAGATGGGCAGTTCTCTTGTTCATTAACAAGGTTCAATTCCGCGTCAGTCTTATAAATATTTTCTGAGCCATTTTTATTTTGTGCATTCTGTATATCCGTTATCTGAAATAGCTCAACAGTGTAACAACGTATTAGCGCAATAACATTTTTCGCAGATAAGGAAATCCCTTTCGTTTGAGAGTGAACAAACGAGTCTATTGCCACCTCTTATGGGATAAGCTGTGGAATGTTCGGAACGAAGAGGAGTTTGATCCCGACCTCGCTATGGGAAATATGGAGATGAGTCAGTAAGTTTTTCGACGAGCTTCGTAAAGATTGCTCAAAAAGAGCTCTGAACTGAACAGATAGTTAATTCTTTTTTAATTGTAAGCACGTGGCAAATGCTATGTTATGTTAAAGCCAGGATTATCGCTTATGGAGTTCTCGCGTGGAGAACTGATGTAATTGATTCATTTATACATAATCTGCTTTTTTAATTAAATTTGTTTTGTTTTTAAAATTGAATTGAGTTTTAATTCAATTGTTTTACGAGCTGTAGTGATACTTTCGATAATCTTCGCTACCCAGTCGCGTGCCCTTGCTACAGCAGTATAAATAGCAGATTATCCTACGTTTTCTTGATTTGCTTTCTAGAACTGGCCATATGTCACTATCAAAAAGTTTCTGAGTGAAATGTGTCGGCCAGGTTTTTCCGAGATAGCCCAGTTGGTAGAGCGTTGGCATCAGAAGCCAAAGGTGCCTGGTTCAAATCCTGGCCTGGGTATTTTTTCACTGAATTGGAAAATTAAAACTCGTATGATTTAATTATCAATTAGAATAATTGAGTTAAAATTAATGAAGCGTAAAATGTATCTGTCTACGTTCACAGGGAAATCAATGAAAATAGACAATGAAGATAGCTTTAAAACTTTTCAATTTTAATGTTTTTCAAACCTATTAATAAATGTGGATGGAACAGATACATTTGCAGACAAATAAATCTATTAGTATTTTTATGATAAACAAATTAAACCCAAAAGTACCTGCTCCATTCACAAAGTAATCAATGAAAATAGACAATGAAGATAGCTTTAAAACGGCTCAGTTTTAAAGTTTTTCGAACCTATTAATAAATGCGCATGTAACAGATAAGTTTGCAGACAAATCTATTAGTATTTTTATGACAAATAAATTAAACCAAAGTGTATTTTAATTCATTAAAAGGAAATTGACTTCACGATCAATGTTGCCAATTTAACCCATTTTTTATTTTTAAAAAATCTACCGTAATACCAGAGTTTCTGTGTAGAAATCTTTATTTTATTTAAGGCTGTTTGTTCTCAACTGTTCTGCTCAACAAGCGTAAAATGTTTTGACACATTTACAAATTCATTTTTTAACTGAAAGATACAAATCGGAAGGTCTGACTATGGAAGTGATTTGGTATCGAACTGTGTTTTACATTTTTTGATAAATAAATTACCTAATGAGTTATAAACGATTTTGATCACGTGACAAATACGTTTTTCATCCTTCCTTGAGTGGTTATTCTTCTTTCGCGTGGAAATTCGGTTCAAAACGTCCACTTTGACGGTATTTTCCGAAAGATCTATTGCGTACGAAAAAAACGGAAAATACAGTTACATAGTTTCTGAATAACAACACATGCTAGTTTCATGCATTTGCGAACAAAAATAAATTAAAACTTATGTCATAAAGTTGCCCTTTTAGATTTGAGAACAGCCTTAGATTTTTCCGTTTCTTGAAATCATGTTAACATGGCTGTTGACAAAAATATTTTAAACAGAATTTTATTTTGAACCATATATAGAAAGAAGTGATATTAAAGATATTATAGCATCATACTACAATTAATAAATATATATATCCTGGAATTTACAAGCATTCCTATCAAAATACAGGAAAATCCTCGGCCGGTGAAAGGGTAAGAAACGTCTGTCGTTGAATAAACAAAATTTTCAAACAAAATTTTCTAGGCGAAATTCGGGTAGGATGGTAAGATGGTAGTGTTTTTTTTTTTTTTTTTTTTTTTTTTTTTTTAAGAGGATTGAGTGAGTAAAATTACGAACTTTCTAAGTTATTAATAATTATTCTTAAAAATATTCAAGAAGGGATGAAAAAAAAATACAAATTCATAAAACATTTAAATTATGTATTAGATTTTGAAATATATATATTCCCATTATCATAAAGCAGACTACAGATTTTTCGCAATTTTTTCCACGGCACGTGTTATTAGTTAGTATTACCAAAAAAAAAAATAATAATAAATAAAAAAAAAAACCTGAAACGTTTTCAGCAATACAGTAAGATTTTCTCACAAATAACGACTATTCATAATTCATATCCCGGCACGCTTTTCTTCGAGGATACTAACATCTAAACTTAATGACTTCTTATATACGAAAAAAAAAATGCTGTGGGGGAAGTTTTCCCCTGCCTCCCCTCTCTCTCATTGTGGAAACTTTATGATGAATTGTCATTAAAGCAAGTGCCTAATTGTTCTTTCAAGATATTTTAAGAGAGAAGCGCTAAACAATGAAAAATGAAAATTCTTTGCTTGTCAAAAGTGGTGAAATTTATGGAGTATCCGAAACCCTGATTGGTTATCGTGCATGCCACCCCTTTTGGAATAGGTGTTAAATTATGTACCTGCCGTACCTCGAATGACTAATTGTTCGGCTGTCATTAACTAACTAGCATATTCTCAGTTTAAACGCTTTAAATACTTTTTTGCAAAGATAATGGTTTTTCACGGGATCAATAGTTCGGTATGAAAGGCTTTACAAAGCAGCTCAGTTTGTAAGGATTGGCGTTGAGAGTATTTTTAGCAACTTGTTTCTTTTTTTCTTTTTTTTTTCCTTTTTCTTTTCTTTTCTTTTTTTTTTTTTTTTTTAAGCGTTCCGAATAGGATCTTATTCATTCAATTTTTTCAAAGCATTCATAGAAGATAATGAAGAAGCTGGTTCGTGTTTCGGATTAAAATATTTCTTAGCCTTTCATAGTTGTTTCATAAAAACTTAAACAGTTTGCAAACTTTCAATTCATATTACATTTCTCTGCACGGATAGTTATACTATTTCGAAAAATAAATAAATAAACAGCCTGCAAAATTAAAATTCACATTACGTTTTCTATCCATGAATAGTTTGATTTAAAATCATAATTATGATCTGTAGAAAAGAGTAAATTAAGTTTATTTATCTTATTGAAATTACATTCTCCTATCCATATAGTTTAATAAAATATATACAGGATGCGGCAAGTATTTGAGAACCAAATAACGCCTGCTTTCGAACAGTAACAGACACTAGAGATGGAGCATTTTTGACATTTTAACGTCCTGTACAGGTGACCACATACACAATGGATGACGACATTCATTGAAAATGCCGTCAGCTGATATAACCGCGTCTATACACTGACGAAACTGATCGCAGGCAATAACCAGTTGGGTATTGGGAACGTTTACCATTGCATGCGCATACACAACGTCTGCCCTGAGAGCCGCAACAGTGTTGAGTGGATGACTATAGACGGCTTGCACATGACGTCACATGTTCAGAAGAATCTGGCATCGCTTCATATGACGCTCAAATATAAGGCGAATGTGGTGCTCTCCATTTGACTTATTAGACTTATTAGCAGTATAATAATAAAAAGTAAGGGAAATATAAATAAAACAGAAAGACAACACGTGCTTTTAACGGAAAACGGGGAGTTCTGACGTTCCGTGTGGGCTCCAGATGCAATAGTATCAGTTGTTGCTAATGGCAATGTGACGTTAATGCAAGCCGTCTATTGGAGTGCCTCTCAACTACGCCCGATACGTAATAGCAGATCGGGTTAATATCTGGAGAGCTGGGATGGCAACAAGTTGAGGATTACATAGTCATGAAAGTTGCATCGGCTGTATGGGATAGTGCAGAGTCTTGCTGAAAAATGTACGGCCTTCCACGTGCTACAGAAGTAATCCTGAGCTTTAACATCTCGATCTATTCAACGGCGTTGACTATGGCATGTTGAGAAAGAAATGTGGAGGCATCCGGTCGTGTTCGCTGCTCACGACCCTCAGAATCATCAGTGAGGCTGAAAATTTTCTGTGCATGACGGTCGGAACCTCTTCCTGAATTTTACACAGCCACAGATCTTTTTGAAGTTCACTTTCTGGACCTGGACAAAGTTTTTCTCATCGGAGGGAAACAACAACATTCCTGGCCCCTCTAAATGTTTCAACGTGTTACGGAGGCACTTGGTTATGTTCAGGTGGTTAACACTGGTCCTCTCGGACAAGAAATGTCCTTTCTTCTTCTCATACGACCTCTAACGTAGGTCATCATGAATCACACATCGGATGGTGGCCTCATCAACCTGTAGCTCCCTAATGAGTGCTCTCATCGACATCCAAGGATTTTCATCGACACAACTGACGAATTCCGACGTCTTGATAATTTCATATCGCTGACAATGTCTTTCAAGCATGAAACGGTTGCCACATTAAACCTTTCAACCTTCAGTTCACTCCTTACTTTAAAGACGAATGACCGGAGCGAGTTTCAAGACTACGGCAATCTCTAAATTGGAGTGTTCTCCAGTCAGTGAAACAATGACAGCAAGCCACTTCATTTCCTCAGTTAGTCTATGTTCTGGAATGTTTACGTGTAACAGAAAAAGGATTTATAACTATGATGTACAGGGTGGTATTTCACGTATAATCTGTGCTGTCAAATACCTGCCGCACCCTGTTTATTGGAAGAAATTAGAGCTTCAATATTGAAGAAAGTTATTGGATTTCGGAAAACGTGTAAAATAGATTGAATAAGATGTTGAACTTAGTCCTTCAAGAACACTGAAGAAAGTTACTGCTTTTTGAAAATAGCTTTTACAAGAGTTTCTTCACCCCCTCCCATTTCAAAACATGCAAAATGAGATAGGGGAACATAGGATAATAAATGAGAAACGGGATAATAAGAGTCTCTTGTAAAAAGTACTTTGCATTCCGCAACTTTCACGAAGCTTTTACAACATTTTTCAAAATTTTAAAGTCAATTTGTAGCGCGTAAAGCTCTTTTTTTAAACAATTTCTAATACAGTTGAAAAGTCTGTCTGTCTGTCCGCCTGACCGTGCTGTTATTCTTGTAAATATACCCGGATTTCCATGTATTTTTTATATGTTATTGAGGTTTGCAGTAGGACATGCCTTATTGAAAATTAAATGTGTCGCATTTATAGCTCGTTTATAGGGATACACAAAATAATTCCATTGCATTATTTATTATTTATTATTATATATCAATTTGTAGCGCGTAAAGCTCTTTTTTTAAACAATTTCTAATACAGTTGAAAAGTCTGTCTGTCTGTCCGCCTGACCGTGCTGTTATTCTTGTAAATATTCCCGGATTTCCATGTATTTTTTTATATGTTATTGAGGTTTGCAGTAGAACATGCCTTATTGAAAATAAAATGTGTAGCATTTATAGCTCGTTTATAGGGATACACAAAATAATTCCATTGCATTATTTATTATCTATTTGGAAAAATCGTTTTAAGTCATTTTAATGATGCTATGATACTTCAAACAAAATGTAATTTAAATGGATCACTGAAGTGCACCATAATATGTTTTCTATAGACTATGAAGCACTTTGCATTTATGGTTTATTTACAGAGACGAGCAGAAGATTCCGTTGAAGGACTGACTATGATCCATAATTGCTGGCAGAGTATTTTCCACTGTGTATTTTCCATTTTAAAATTTATCTAATATTTAGTGTATTACGTGGTGTATATGAATTCTATAGATCATATACAGTGCTGCACAAAAGAGTTCGCACACATTACCGGATATAGGCAGCAATATCTGAAAATGGATTTTTACTGAGTTACCTATTTGATTTTTTTTTAATTGTTTGAAAAAATGAAAATTCTAGATAATATCCTGTTAGTGCTGCAAAGTGCTTAATAATCCTTCTTCCATGCTTGATGCATCATTTTTACTATCTTCTATCTTCACAAGAAGAAAGTACTGGAATCGTGAAAATTTTCGTCTTTCGGTTTTCGATGGATTTATACCTTTTAGAAGATCCTGAACATGATTTGACTGTTGACAAAAATTTTGAGGACGCTCTATCTCAAAAAACTAATGCACGGAATTTAATAACACTTTATATTCAGTTAGACCTTGATATAAATTGGTGCTGATTAGTTTTTGGTGTAAATCGCCCCTATAGATGTCGCTGCTATGCTGCATTTTTCCCTCGATTTCCGTCGCTCAAGAACTAATGCACGGATTTTCATCAAACTTCAGATTCAGTTACATGTTGACATAAGTTGTTGCTGATTAGGTTTTGGTTTAACTGTACCAACAGGTGGCGCTGCTGTGCTGCATTTTTCAGGATTTATACGATTTTAGCCATAGTCATATCTCAAGAACTGATGCACGGAATTTCATCAAACTTCATATAATGTTAGACCTTGACATAAGTTGGTTCTGATTAGGTTTTCGGGCAAATCATACAACAGTCAAACAAACTACTATGCTGCATTTATCACGATTTTCGCAAAAGCCATACCCCAAAAACTTTTGCACAGAATTTAATCAAGCTCCATATTCTGTTACATTTGAACATTAATAGATATTTTTAATATGAATTTAATTTTAAAGGAAATCAATCCCATCTTTGAATTAATAAATTTAAATTTTTCTTAAATACGAAAACGCCAACAGAATGAAAATGTGTCCGGACCTTTGAATCGAAACGGAAACATTTTTATTTTGTTGGTGTTTTGAAAAAAATAAAGAAATTTAAATTTATAAATATTATTATTCAAAGTTTCACTCCTTTTCAAATATGAATCTCACCTTGTCTGTGAATCGCATATAGCACTTTCTGTGATACAGGATTTTTTCAATCGCTGTATCTGACATGCTGTTAACTTGTTCAGCGATCTTTTTTTTCAACGGAATCAGTTGCAAGCCACTGATATGCGCAGCTTTTTATTTTTGTCCAGCTAACAGCCGAACAAGTCTGCAAATCATTTTCAGTGTCATTCACAATGTGAATGGCACATTCCATCGTAAATAAATTAAGTCAAACAGTCGGAATTCGAAAGTTTGTGTCGATTTGTTTACAAACAACTCTCTCGTTCTCCCCTCTTCGTTTCCTCATTGGTTAGTTAGCGATGAACTGTCTCGCAGCAAACGAATCGCAGCCGAGTCATTGGTTTAAAAAAGTAGAAAAAGCATCTTTGTTTTATGTCTTTAATTAATTAATGTGCACACATTATACCATGAACATTGCATTTTTAGAACATACCTCTAATTAAAAAGTTCTCTCGTGTTTGCGGATAAAAATGATTCGAAGGTTTTGAAAATGACATCATTATGATGCAATTGTAGTATAGAAGTAATAAAAATTTTTATGAATAAAAATTCTTGTTTTTTCTTTTGGAAATTATGCTGTTTAAATGGCAGTATTATACCAACCTCCTGCAATTAACGTTCAGTAGACGGTTGGCCAGACAAACCGAAATCATAACACTTTTCACTATGTTAGAAAGTGAAAAAAAAAAAAAAAAAAAAAAAAAAAAACGTACTTCCAGCATATACCATTTATAGACGAGAATGTATCCAATTCTTTGCATAGTCCTGTATATAATTTTTTTTCTATATTTTACAAGCATCTCTTAGTATGCTAAATATAGTTCAGCAGAAAAAGGAATACTTAAAAACCATTCCTAAACAAGTCACCCACATAAGAACGTAATTCTCACACATTCTTTTGTGCAACGCTGTGTATGACCTATAGAATTTATACACACCCTGTAATCTGCAAAAACTTAGTTAAATTTAAAAACGTTTACCCCAACAGAAAATGCACTTCAAGCAATTATCTCTAATAGAAAAGTACTCTAGCAGAATTCTTCTGCGTATCTCAGTAAAAACACGACAAAAGCTATGCCCACCCTATTTTACAGCATGTTTTTCCTTGTGCATCTCAATAATCTATATCAATTGCATTATGTTTTAAATAGTGTAAATCATTAAAATACACTGCAAACGATTTTTCCTCTTAGGACATTATGTAATTGAATTCTTTTTAGACCGGTAGCCGGCAGCACAGACACATGGTTCGTACGGATACCGTTATTTCTCCAGGAAAACTACCAGTATATTTTTATAGAAAAAGAAATCTTCGTTAAACGCGCAAAATTTCTTCTTTTAAGAAGAGATTTTCTATAAGATAATACTGTTGCCGAAAAATTTACTGGTCTGCAAAATTCAAGGAGGCGTACAAACCATGAGACAACCATCTCATCGAGTTGGAGGCTGGGATTCCAGAATTAGCTAAAACTCGATTCCCATATTACAACGCAATCGGTCTGCCAAATCATATCTTGGTGGAAAACACCTAAAAACCCGATTTTACCGGTTGACTCGTAGGTTTACCATTGTGGTTCCCTGCTCCCAGTCCGCCATGTTTTCATACCTTTGGGTGCAGGAAAACGCAATGGTAAACCTACGGGTTGACCACTAAAATTGGGTTTTTAGGTGTTTTCCACCAAGATATGACTTGGCAAACCGATTGCGTTTCAATATGGGAATCGAGCTTTAGCTAATTCTGGAATTTCAGCCTTCAACTCGATGAGGTGTTTGTCTGTGATGCCGACTCCCGGTCTGTTTGTTTGAGCTTATAAATGAATAATAAATGCTTTCCCTCCATATTTTGGAGAAAGAGCGTTTTAGCGCACAGCACAAATGCATATCAATTTCATTACTGGAACACCAATAAAATATGTCGCCAATATTTTTTTTCTATCGTCCATAATATAACAGAATTGTTGTGTAATTCAAGAGTTACATGATTTTGTTTTTGTCATTTAGGGCTTTCTGTTGGTGTTTAGGTGAACTATTATGTGTTACTTACGTGTGATAACATGCATTTAAGGGCATGAAGTCTGTTTTGGTTCTGATTTGTTATCAGGGAGAGGTTATAACATCTTTTGTTGGTACTGCTTCCAATATGCTCGAATGGCGTTTTTTTTCTATCTTCAGGCAGGCATTATTATTTCTGAAAACCATGAAAAGCATTATAAAAACTATTATATAGTTGAATAGATGTTATTGTGCAGTGTAAACCTTTAAAGTAAGTACATAATTTGAAATTATAATTTTTTGAGCAATTTTTATTATGCAACTCAGGAGTAACATTATGACATTACGCCAAACAGAAAGATAAATAATTTTTTTCGCTATCACTAAAGTATAATGCTTTCCGAACAAAATAAAAAATCATGCACTGAAGGGTTAATACTACACATTTCATTTTCAATATTGATCATGCTGTAGTAAACCGACACTGCAAAAAAAAAAAAAAAAAATTGTTGATTTTACGGTATAATACTGGCAACTGAGGTGCCAGTAATATTATTACTGCCTTATTGAATATTACTTATTAACGTTATGGTTTATTACTGTTAATTTTGCTGTTATAAACTGGCGCTCCATCTGACAGTATTGTACTGTATATACAGGGTGAGTCTAAAATCATGGGACAAACTTTAAGGGGAGGTAGGGGACATCACAAGGATTCAGATTTCCATGGCAACCCATGGTCGGAAATGCTTTCCTGGCGTGGTAGTGACGACACAAAACACAAGAAAGAAAGGACACGAACAGGGAGAGAAAACATGTTTATTTTTGTTAGGGCTGAAAAAATGCCGGGACAATGCTGGAAAGTGCTGAAGAACTTGTTACACCCATCGTGGCAGCTGCTGGGGAAGTCCGGGACACTCCCGGTATTTTCGAGAACATTAGATATTCCATGCGCCGGAGATGCGCTTTCATGCATCACGGCCCGGGGTCGTAATTTCGAACATCTACTTTTATGACTATCATTGTCTCTTTAATGTTCTTTTTTCTTAGTTTTTTTTCTGTACTCAGGATAATAAACATATTTTCTCCTCTTATTCGTGTCCTGTCTTTCTTGTGTTTTGTGTCGTCACTACCGCACCAGGAACGCGCTTCCGACCATGGGTTTCTATGCAAATTTGAATCCTTGTGATGTACCCTACCTCCCCTTAAAGTTTGTCCCATGATTTTAGACTCACCCTGTATGTCAACACTTTTTTTTTCAGTGTAAATAACCTATATTGAATACATGGTACATTTTCAGAAGTTACAACATGCACAGACTGACGGCAGCGGCAGACAAGCCGAAGCCAAGTCATAAACACATTTCAACTATGTTTGAAAGAGTTGAAAATTAACATAATCCTGAAAAAATGCTGTGCTTGCTAATTATGAAGGTAAAATTATTGAGACAATTGTGGTGAGCTTATTTTTGAATTCATTATTTAACTGCAATAAAATGAAATGCTCAGCTGTGATAATCTTTCTAAGAATTATCTTCTCACTCTTAAAGGGGTTCGACACCCAAAACAACAATTTTTTTATTGTCAACTTAAAAACAATAGACATTATTATGAAAATATTAAATACAAATCTATACTCCTATTATAAAAGGAAAAAATTGTTTATTTGTAGGAGGTAAGCTCTGGAACTACCGAACCGATTCCAAAAGTAATGGTATCAAAATGATGGTGTTAGTCCAACTTAGAACATAGGCTATATCTTATGTCGGTGCCACTACCCCAAAGGGGGTGTAGGAGCAAAAAACGTTCTAAAAATGCGATTTTAGCGTTACTGAAGGGCCTAGAAATATGAAATTTTGAATATTAGTTACTTATAAGATATAAATGATGTCTAAGAACTGTTCTTAAACAATTCGAAATTTAAAAGGGGTGAAAATGCACAAAAAGCGTTCTAAAAAACGTTCTAAATAGTGGTTTCTACGCAATCTCAGGAAATACCAAACCGATTTAAAAAATATTGGTGTTAAAATGATGGTGAGAACACTTGCTCCAAGATAGGCTATGTTTTATGTCGGAGTCACTACCCCAAAGGGGTTTGCAGGAACAAAAAACGTTCTAAAAATATGATTTATGTGTTACTGAAGGGCCTAGAAATATGAAATTTGAAATATTAGCTATTTATTAGATATAAAGGATTTCTAAGAACAGTTCTTAAACAATTCGAAATTTGAAAGGGGTGAAAATGCGCGAAAATAGTTCTAAAAAACGTTCTAAATGGTGGTTTCTACACAATCTCAGAAATACCAAACTAATTTAAAAAATAATGGTGTCAAAATAAGGGTGTCAAAATGACGGTGACAACCGTTGCTCCAACATAGGCTATGTTTTATATCGGTGCCACTACCCGAAAGGGGGTGCACGAGCAAAAAACGTTCTAAAAATGCGTTTTTTGCGTTACCGAAGGGCCTAGAAATATGAAATTTGAAATATTAGCTACTTATTAGATATAAAGGATTTCTAAGGACAGTTCTTAAACAATTCGAAATTTAAAAGGGGTGAAACTGCGCGAAAAGCGTTCTAAAAAACGTTCTAATGTGGTTTCTACACAATCTCAGGAAATACCAAACCGATCTAAAAAATAATGGCGTCAAAATGATGGTGACAACCCTTGCTCGAACATAGGCGATGTTTTATGTCGGTGCAACTACCCCAAAGGGGGTGCAGGAGAAAACGTTCTAAATTGCGGCTTTTGCGTTACGGAAGGGCCTAGAATCATGAAATTTGGAATGGTAGTTAGTTATAAGATATCAATTATCTCTAAGGACATTTCCTAAAAAAATCAAAATTTAAAAGGGTGTCAAAATGCGCAAAAAGCGTTGTAAAAAACTTTATAAATTGCGATTTCTATGCAATCTCAGGAAGTACTGAACCGATTTCAAATATAATGGTGTAAAAATGATAGTGACAGATCTTGCTCCAAGATAGGCTATATTTTATATCTGTTTCCACTACCCCAGAGGAGATGCAGGAGCAAAATGCGCGAAAAACGTTCTAAAAACGTTCTAAATGCCGATTTGTCGGCAATATCTTAGGAAGAATTAATCTGATTTCAAACGTAATGGTAGGAAATTGATGCTGACAGCCTCTGCTCTAACATAGACGCTATTTTATGTCGGTATCACGTTGCAGGAGCAAAAAAGCGTTCTAAATTTCGATTTTTGTGATCGGTAGATGCTAGCAACTTAAAATTAGGCAAGGTACATATTTGTGAGATATAAATGATCTTTAAGAACAGTTTCGAAAAAATTTGAAATTTAAAAAGAGGTGAAAATGCGCGAAAAGAGTCCTAAAAACGTTCTAAATTGCGATTTCTACTCAATCTACGGAAATACCAAAGCTATTTCAAAAGTAATAGTTGCAAATCAATGGTGACAGTCCCTGCGCTAACATAGGTTATATTTTATGTTGCTGTCACTACCATCTGAGGGTTGCAAAAGCAAAACATGTTCTAATTTGCGTTTTTTGCACAACTGAGGGGTCTAACACTTTGAAGTATGGCATGGTATTTACTTACAAGATGCAACTGCTTTCTAAGAATAGTCGAAAGAAAATTCCAAATTTAAAAAAATGAAGTGAGTGAAAAGCGTTATAAATTATAATTTTTAAGCAAACTTATAAATTACCAAACCGATTAAAAAAATAATGATGACAAATTTTGGGGATAGAACCTGCTCAAACATAAGCTATATTTTATGTCTGTGCCACAACCACCAGAGGGTTGCAGGAGCTAAAAGCTTTCTAAATTGCGATTGCTGTGATACTGAAAAGGCTAGAAACTTTAAATATGACATGGTAGTTACTTATAAAACATAAATGCCCACGAAGGAACGTCGAAAATAAATTCGATTTAAAAAGGGATGAAGCGAAGGGGAGGTGCGAAAAGCATTCTAAAAAAGTTCTAAATTACGACTCTATGCAATTTCAGGGAATATAAACCGATTATAAAAGTAATAGTTGCGAATCAATGGTAACAGTCTCTGATCCTACACAGGCTATATTTTATGCCGGTGATTCTATCACCTGGGGTTCACAGGAACAACAAACGTTCTAAAAAAATGGCTTTAAAAGCTTTTTAAATTACGTTTCTGTGAAATATTAGGAAATGAACAAACCGATTTCAAAATTAATGTTGGCAAATTAATGGTGACAGTTCCTGTTTCAACATAGCCCTTTATGTTGAGAGACTTGGTAGGACTTGGAATTTGACATCATGGTTAATTTTAAGATGTAAGAAGATGGTTTCTAAAAAATTCAAAACTTCAAATGAATACTGAAATGAGCGTATTAATTAAGCATAAAAGTTTCAAAATATTTTCTAAATTATCATTTATTTAGTTTTATTTCATTTTATTAATTTAAGTCTCATTTCTGCCTAATGCAGTGTAATAATGATGTTTAATCAAACTGTGTTTTAATTAGTAATTTGTGAATTATTCCTAAAAGTAATAAGTACCTTTTAATAAAAAAAACCTTTTAATAAAATAAAATATTACCTTTTAATAAAATAAAAATTTAGTTAGTACCTTTTAATAAAAATTAGACATATAAATATCACTTGGCATATTTCAAATATTACGCGAGCAAAGCCGCGGGTTTGCTAGTAATTTAATAAAACAAATTTATACATGGCAATCTAGTATAGTTACATAAGTTAGAGCGTTCACAGACAGACGGCAGTGGCAAACAAACCGAAGCCAAGTCATAAACCCTTTTCAACTATATGTTTGAAAGCGTTGAAAATTAGCATAATCCTGAAAAGTGCAGTACTTGCTAATTACGAATGTAAAATTAATGAGATAATGGTTTTGAGCTTATTTGTGAATTCATCATTTAACTCCAATGAAATGAAATACGCAGCTGTGATAATATTTCTAAGAATTATCTTCTCACTCTTAAAGGGTCTCGACACTCAAAATAACAATTTTTCCATTATTAAATTAAAAAAAAGAATAGACATTATTATGTAAGTGTTAATTTAATCAACAATTTTTTTTTAAACAAAATTTTAAAAAAAGGTAACCACCGAATTTGAAACGTTTCTATCATTTTTTTTTTTTTTTTTTAATTTTCACCCGATTCTTTTATTGCAGGTCAGTAACGATATTTTGAATAGATTTAAGGACCGGATTTTTTTAAATGGTAGTAATTTTAGAGAGAAAAAAATAATAAGTAAATACAAACAGAAAAAAAAAAAAACTAGAGAAAAGGACTAGTTTTTGTACATATGATTTTTTTAAATAAATAGTCATATAAATATTAAAAATCCGGAAAAGCTTTAGCATTTTAAAGATGTGAAAATCTGAAAAAGCATTAAGTGAGATAAATGAGTTTAAAGATTTTATAAAAGGTGATATATGTTGATTGAAAAGTTATCAGATGCTGATTAAATCATCCGTTGTAGTTCTATATACAGTATCAGTCTGAAATTTTGTCAGTGCGTATTCAAATATATGTGGTATGCGATAAGATAAAAATCTGAAATCGAAATTTTTGCGAAATTTCGATATTTGTAGAGTGTCGAGTCCTCTTAACAAGTGATTTTTGATGACTATGAAAAGTTATTTTTCAAAAGATTCGTAACCAAACGCGAAAATCATTTAGAAAATGATAATCTATAAAATACGAAAAAGATGTTTTTATATTTATTGAAAAAAAACCTAACACAGAAGAAAAGAGAAAAAAAAACTTTCCGATTTTGTAGACATGTAGACCTATTACCTCCATTTCTCGATTGAGAGAGAACAATCTATACGATACTAATAATTTCCCGGATGCTTACCCCATATTAATCTGAGCCTGATACGGTTGCCTAAATGGTGTTAGATATATAGTGTAACTTCAAAAATCCGGCATCAAAACCGTCTTTTCCTCTCCTTTTTCTTTTACACTTTCAAGTTATGGTAGAAGAAAAATAACAATTGGTCATGAATTAAACACTTCAAGATCGAAAGTAAAAATCTAAAAAAATAATATTTGACATTTTTTTCATTTGTCAGAGGCGATTATTTTCTGAACAAATTTTCTGGGAGTTTCACTGTTGCACAGCAACGGCTTGGAGACTATTACACAAGATCTTTGCAGTCTCTCTTCTGACGCTGTGCTAAATAGAACATCCGATAGCGCTAATAACAGCTCCTGAGGGTGAACAACAGGCATAAGAAAAGGTGTCACTAGAAAAAACATAAATTTGACTGGAAAAAATAATATTTTCTTTAGAGAACAAGACTGCATTTCCGACAATGAGATTCTCCATTTATATAAAATACAAGAAAAACTTGTTAAAGAATGGCCAAAAAATTGAAGCAAACAAAATTGAGATCGATGTTTCCGAAATTACACGAGAAGAAATAATTTCTCTCTTTGTTAGATTTTTTTCAGTAACATAGAATATATCCATTAATGTAAGTTTATTTTTATACTTAATTTTCGTTTTTCCTTGCATAATTATCACTTAATAATGAATTAAATTAAAACTAAAGGCACCATTACGAATATAGTACTACTTTTGACATTCCTTCAAAAATCAGGAATTTTCAAAAATCCGGCATAGTCTCGGTCCCGATGATGCCGGATTTTTTAAGTTATAACGTATTTCTTTATTTTAATAATTTAAAAGTAGCGGGAAAGACCGAGCTAAGCTCAGTTAAAAATTACTTTGTGTTCAACTCTATAAAAATCGACGTTGATGCGACAGTTGTATTTCTTCAGCAGATATGCGTTGTACGGAACAACGTCACTGTTTTTCAAGAACGTTCTATGAACTCTGATTGGTTAATCATGTATATCGGCTCCTATTGAGAATTTCTGGAAATTTCCTGCTGTCTCTGAAAGCCAACATTTCCGACAAATGTCGTTAAAATTTGGCAAAAACTTGCAAACTTGGCGACTTTTTTTCATTTGGTACCAAGCATGTATTTTGACATTGGTAGAAAGTCGATTTTTAAGTCCAAATCTCACCAATGTTGCCACCATTTCGTCAAATATCACCAAATTTGGCGAAATGTTGCCAACTTCGCGTTTAATGCCCACTGTTTAAAAATTTAATAACTGTTTCGACCTTTATTCCCATTGAAATGCACTGACCCGTAGTAACCCCGAAATGACCCACTAATCGAAATTCAACCGTGTGACCTTGCCCAATGATCTATAATCCAAAACGGTAGGTCACAAAATTTAGTCAAAATAGTTACAGCCGTTTTTTAGAAAAAATTAGCTTGACCCGTAGTGACCCAAAAATGACCCACTGATCAAATTTTCTGGAACATGCTACTTAGCCCAATGTGCTCATAAATCCATAAATCTTTATCTCTCGTAATCTAAAACGGTAAAATACAAAATTTAGTCAAAATCTTTAAAGCCATTTTTAGATAAAATTAGCTTGACCTTTTACTCGTAGTCACCCAAAATGACCGCCTAATAAAATTTTCTCGAGTATGTGACTCAGGCAAATTGTCTTCTAGTACCTCAAAATGGTAAGGGTACAAAATTTAGCCAAAATCGTTAAAGCCGTTTTTCAGATAAAATTAGCTTGACCCGTAATGACCCCAAAAGACCCACTAATCGAAATTTCTCGAACATGCGACCTAGCTCATGGGTCTTCTTGTAACCCAAAATGGTAGGATATAAAATTAAGTAAAAATCGTTTGAGCCGTTTTTTAGATATAATTAGCTGAACCCTGGCCCAAAAGGACCCAATAATCGAATTTTTTCGAACATGTAACCTAGCCCAATGGTCTTCTCGTGCCCGAAAATTGTAGGATACAAATTTTTGTCAAATCATTAGAACAGTTTTTAAGATAAAATTTACATACACAGGCACACACGCACACAACACTGTAAAAACAAAACAAAAGAAAACGGTTTAAAATACGGAAATTGTACTGGCAATCGAGACGCCGCCATGCGCCAGTACTATTTTAACGGAAAATTTCCCCCGTAAATTCCAGAAAAAAGGAAATTTTTCTGGAATTTACGGTGAAAAATTACCGTTAAAATACGGAAATAGTACTGGGGTCTTGATTGCCAGTACAATTTCCGTATTTTAATCCTTTTTTTTTTGTTGTTGTTTTTTTGTTTTTTTGTTTTTTTTACAGTGAAGATTATATTCTCGTATTATAATATAAGATTACTCGTATTATAATATAAAATGTGTTGCTATTAATATTCTGATGTTTACAACAAAATAAATATAGCATAAATTTTTATCCTTTTGCTACAGTAACATTGCGAAAAAATGAAACTGTTTCATATGATTCTAAGTTGATACAGTTGATTTTATAAAATAATAAATATCGGGTCATTTTAACACATCTAAAAGAAATGTTCCGTGATTTCTTAATTTAAAAAAAGCATTTTTTAAATGATTTTGGTATGTTTCTTTCATAGAATTAGTTTAGGATTTATTTGGATTATAACATTCTTAAAGCTGTTCTCAAATCCAAAGGGGCAACTTTATGACACAAGTTTTAATACACTTTTGTTCCGAAATGCATGAAATTGACAGGTGTTGTTATTCAGAAACTATGTAATCGAAAGACGTTTTTCATTTTTTAATAAACGCAAATGATATTTCAGAAAATACCGTCAAAGTTGGCGTTTTGAGCCAAAAATGTTGAAGTGCAATAAAATATTCCATTAAAAAAAAAAAAGGCCCTTTTGTGATAATCTTTCTGAATTTTCTCACTTTTAACAACCACTTTTTGATAATCATAACAAATCATTTTCTCGGAGATTCATAACGATTTTGGCGAAAAGATGTTTTTATATCCGTAGAAGAAACCTAACATCTAAAAGAAATGTTCCATGATTTATTAATTTTAAAAAAAGCCTTTTTTATGATTTAGGTATGTTTCTTTTATCGAATTCAGGATTTATTTGGATTATAACATTCTTAAATATTATAAAATAAGCACCAAATTTTCAAACAAATTTTTAACAATTTGTGACTTTTAAGCTAATAAAAAATAAACTAGACTCAAATCTCGTAAAGAGAACTTATCCAATGGTTTTCGTTAGCGTTACACAAGATTTTATTCTAAATTTCACCCAATTATCAAGGAATGAAATACTTTTTCATATACAATGGAATCCTAAAAAAGTTGCTAATTACGAATGTAAAATTAATGGGAGTATGGGGTACTTATTTGTGAATGCATTGTTCAAGTGCAATAAAATATTCCATTAAAAAATTAAAAAAAAGCTCTTTTGTGATAATCTTTTTGGGAACACATGCTCACTTTTAACAACCACTTTTTGATAACTATGACAAATTAATTTTCTCGAAGATTCATAACCAGATACGAAAAACATTTAGAAAATAATCCACAAATGGCGAAAATGATGTTTTTATATCTGTAGAAGAAACCTAACATCTAAAAGAAATGTTCCATGATTTATTAATTTAAAAAAGCTTTTTTTGATTAATTTTTGTTTTGTTTCTTTTATCGACTTTAGGTTATGATTTATTTAGATTAAAACATTGTTAAATATTATAAAATAAGCAGCAAATTTCCATACAAAATTTTTAAAAATGTTGGCTTTTTATCTAATAAAAAATAAACTAGGTTCAAGTATCTTAAAAGGGACTTACCTAAGGGTTTTATTTAAATAAGCATGTCGTTTTGTTAACGTTACACCAGATTTCATTCGAAATTTCATCCAACTATCACGGAATAAAATGCGTTTTCATATACAATGGAATCTTAAAAAAGTTGCTAATTACGAATGTAAAATTAATGAGAGTATGGGTACTTAATTTGTGAATGCATTGTTCAAGTGCAATAAAATATTCCATTAAAAAAAAAGGCACTTTTCTGATAATTTTTCTGGGAACACCTGCTCACTTTTAACAACCACTTTTTGATAACCATGACAAATTATTTTCTCTAAGATTCATAACCCAATACAAAAAACATTTAGAAAATAATCCACAAATGGCGAAAAAGATGTTTTTATATCCGCTGAAGAAACCTAACACGGACAAAAAATCTTTCGGATGCATGCAGACCTACCGCCGTTTGTTGGCTGAGAGTGAACGATCTATGACACTAATAAACCCCCCGAATGATTAAAACCCCATATTAATCTGAGTCTAACATGATGAACGGCTGGATATTGGCGTAATAACAGAGAACTGGTGAGAAAAAAGCTCAAGGAAGCTACGTTTTTTGAAAAAGTAAATGATGTACGGTGAACAATCGAGGAGGGTTTTAAATCAAGGCGGAATCACGCCTATAAAGAAATGTACTTCACGATTTTTCGCCAGAAGGCGGGTTTCACGAGGGTTTTTGGATAGTAAAATTGAAAAAGATGCGATTAAGGTTAATGTAGATTTATCTGTGACCGTTTAGGGAGAGAATATAAAACGAGATCCCCCCCCCCCCCTCTTCTCCCAAGAAAATATGCGCATTGAAAGATCCGTGATATTCATGGTTTATTTCATAAAGGTACTCGCTAAGTAAGGGATATTAGTAAACCTTGAGGTGCTCATTTGCATGTAATGATAATGGTTTAAAACAAATGCATGACTGTAAGCAGATCAATCTTTAAACCAAGAACGAAAAATCATGCATCACGGCATAGATTATGAAACACTTACCAACACTATCGGAATAATACTAAAAAATTTCATTTTTGTTCATACAATAAAATGAGATATCCAATCATTCAATAATTTAAAAAAAAAAAAAAAAAACCACAAAACTTAGTAAAAATTCATTTTCAGTAATTGCTGCCCACAGCCGGTAATGTGTGTAAATTTTTTCGTGCAGCCCTGTATATCATCTACACACATACACAAGTCGTAATACAATGGTTTAAAAGAAATGCATGACTATAAGCAGACCAATCTTTAAACCAAGAACGAAAAATCATGCATCACGGCATAGATTATGAAACACTTACCAACACTATCGGAATAATACTAAAAAATTTCATTTTTGTTTATATAATGAAATGAGATATCCAATCATTCAATAATTAAAAAAAAAAACCCACAAAACTTAGTAAAAATTCATTTTCAGTAATTGCTGCCCACAGCCGGTAATGTGTGCAAATTTTTTCATGCAGCCCTGTTTATCATCTACACACATACACAAGTCGTAATACAATGGCTATTACTTTTAGTTAAGTTTTAAAATGAAAATCGCAGCTTAAAACGCACATCCAGTACTTATGGCTCATAGTCAGTACTATAACCGAATTATTTTGAGTGCCTCTGTAAATAAACGATAAATTCCCTGTATTCAATAATCTAGGGTAAACATGCTTTGATACACCTCGGCAATGTACATCAATTTTATTGAAATGGTGTAACGTCCTTAAAATACACTACAAACGATTTCCTCCTAGTGATCGCAATATAACAAGAACACTTTTGAATGTGCCTATAAACGAACTGTAATTGTTACTTACTGTCTAGAATGCATGTTGCCAACCATCTCAGTGATGCATATCAGTTTCATTATATTTGAAACAGTGTAACATCAATAAATTGCACTGAAAACGAGTTCCCCCTAGTGATCGCAATGTAACAAGAACACTTTTGAATGTCCTTGTAAACGAACTCTAATTGTTACTTACTCTCCAGAGTGCATGTTGCCATCCACCTCAGTTATGCATATCAGTTTCATTATGTTTGAAACTGTGCAACATCAATAAATTGCACTGAAAACGATTTCACCCCTGGTGATCGCAATGTAACAAGAACACTTTTGAATGTCCCTGTAAACGAACTGTAATTGTTACTTACTCTTCAGAATGCATGTTGCCATCCACCTCAGAGATGCATATCAGTTTCATTATGTTTGAAACTGTGTAAGTTAAAATTCTGGATACAAATAAATGTAAATACATTGCTTTACACTCTATAAAAAAGAGCGACTATTCACTCCGAATAGTCACTCTGTCGCAGAGTCAAAATATGCCCAACCTCTTTAGAGTGACTATTCACTCCGAATAGTCACTCTGTCGCAGAGTCAAAATATGCCCAACCTCTTTAGAGTGACTATTCACTCTGAGCAAAAGTGAAATCTTTGACTCTCTGAAAGAGTGAATAGTTACTCCTGGACAGTGATTATTCACTCTAAGCATGGGTGGCTAATAGGGCTGGGCGATATATCGATAAAACCGATAAAATCGATATAAATTATAAATCGTGATAACGATATCAAAAAATCCTATACAACGGTACATCACGATTATCGTAATCGTGATGTAAACCGCGATTATCATAATCGTGATGCAAACCCCGATTATCATAATCGTGATGCAAACCACGATTATCATACTTTTCATTAAACTGCAATCGGCGCTTTTTCAACTTCGAGTACTCAAAATTCTACCATTCTAAACCGCAGGTAATTACGATGATCATGATACTAACGGAGTAGTTTCTCCCTGCCTAAACCATTATGATTCCTGCCTAAACCATGATGACATTAAATACCGAATAATCGGTTTCGATCATCATGATACGTCTCACCCTAAACCATGATCACTCCTCAAGATTCTCCCAGCTTCAACCGTGATATTAACCGAACCCTCAGTTTTCGATAATCATGATACTATCATGGTATTATCATGATATTACCATGGTATTACGCTGTGATTTCTCTCAGCCTAAATGGTTTTTCAAAAGGGGAAAAGTGATAGTTTCGGTGTTCAGATGACAGGTGATAAATATGATACAGCTGGTTTTTCTCATGCAGTTGCCGACAGCAAATAATATTGTTTGCTTTTTTTTTTTTTTTTTTTTTTTTTTTTTCAATCTGGTATTTAGATTTCAGCGGTTTTGAATGAATATTTGTTCGTTGTTAATGAACAATATGTGAATCAGGGAGATAAATAAATGAAATATTACATTTTATTTGCAACAGTGGATTTAATTGGACAAATGAAATAATACTTCCATAGCAATATATATTAATGTTTATTTCAGGTTCTTTTTTTATGCAGATATTTTTACTTCTCTGAAGCTCGTTTTTTTTTTTCTCCTGTTTTCTAGTTTCTTTTAAAAATTGACATATGTGAGTATTTGGTATTTACTGCCTCTGTCATTGTTTGTTTGTGGGGAGTGGGGGAGAATATTTAGATGTCAATATTTATTTAATGTCACTAGAATTCAAAATAACAAACAGGGCAGAAAAATTAAGCAGTTAAAGTTTGTGTACTGACAATAAAAAGAGGAGAGACGTAAATTGTTCGGTGTGTGTGTGGGGGGGGGGGGGGGGGTTAGTTTTTTTTCTTCATTTAGCGGACATTGGTCGAAACGCAGGAGATCCTCATCCAAGTTCCCCGATAGAACAAGCATAAGAAATAGTCTTAAAGGTTAGGAAAAAAAATATTTTTTAATTCAGAATTTTTAAGTTTAAATTCTTAGGGCTGTTCTAAAAAATATATTATTTCACGCAAAAAATTCTAGCACAATCACGGATTTTTTAAATGTAATAGCAAGAAATTAGTTGAAAGGGACTCATTAAAATCCTTATCCGCTATTGCATAAAGTTATTTAACCTTTTGCACTCCGTTGTTGCCGCTGTGGCGACGCCATCTTTCCTTTCAAAATTTGTTTTTGGCACCTGTAATAAAGGATAATAAAATTTCCTTACTTAATCTTAGCATTTTTGAAATTGTGTACTTGAAGGAAAATTCTTTTATAAAAGTGGTGCCGACCGAATAAAATTTGTGTATGAGACGCCGGAATCCAAAGGGTTAATTATTGCGGTTCATGTACACAGCATACAATGACAATGGAAGAACGAAATTAAGGGGAAGGTAAATTTTGATATTTTGAAACACATTTGATTATGATTCGCAGATCACGCAGAGTTTTATTTTTTCCTTAAAAAAAATGTAGAATATAAAAATGAAATAAAATAAACAAAGAGTTTTTGTCGGGGACGCCGACGCATAGTAAGACAATTTTAAGCATAACAGCACAACAGCAATATAAATATTATTTAACAATTATAAAATATAAACAATTCAAAAACTGACTTTAACCAAACTATTATTTTTCTCTCTCTGTTAACGATTTTTTTTTTAGTTCTTTTACTTTCTACTATCTTTACAAGAAGAAAGAATTGGATTCATGAAAATTTTGTCATCCGGGTTTTGACCGATTTATATGTTTAGAAAGTCTTGAACACGATTTCACTATTTTTAAAAAACTTTGTCTGTCTCTTTGTAACACATATTTTGTAGGCGCTCTATCTCAAGAACTAATGCACGGAATTTAGCAAAATTTTAGATTCTTTTATATCTCGTTATAAATTAGTGTAAATTACTTGACAGGTAGGTGCATTTTTTACGATATCAGCAATAACTTTATCTCAAAAACTAATGCACGGATTTTTGTCACATTTCAAATTCAGTTATACCTTGTAAATTGGTGTTGATTAGTTCTTGGTGTAAATGGCCCAACAGGCGGAGATACTATGCTGAGTTTTCACGATTTTCGCAATAGCTCTGTCTGAAGAACTAATGCGCTGATATTTATCAAACTTCAGATTCAGTTAGACTTAGACGTAGACATAAATTTTACTGATTAGTGTTTGGTGTTTATAGCCCATAAGTGGCGCTGTTATGCTGTATTTTTCAAAATTTCCGCTATAGCTTTTTCTCAAGAATTATCGCACGTATTTTCATAACATTTCAAATTCAGACAGACGTTGACATAACTTGTTGCTGATTAAGTGTTAGTGTTAATCGTCCAATAGGTGGCGTTGCTATGCTGCATTTTCCACAATTTTAGCGATATCTGTATCTCAAAAACTAATGCACGAATTTTAACCCCTCACTGACAAGCCCGTGTTAATACGTTCACTAAGCTCCAGGTTTCACTGCAATACAAGTAATATTTAAATTAATATAATTCTATTGATTTAAAGTATTTTTAATACATTGAACAATGATTAATACTTCCAAGGATTGCATTCATATTCGTTATTAAGTTTTTTTATAAAATGTTGAAATAATCATCTTTTTTAAGCATTTAAAACAAAATTCAGAGAAAACAACATTACAATTTTGCCCTTTTCCAAGACAGTCAGAGGGTTAATCAAACACCTTATTCTGTTACGGTTTCACATAAGTAGATCCTTCTTAGGCTGGTGTATACTGTCCAACAGGTATTGCTTTTATGATTTTTAGATTGGGAATTTTGGTTACAGACATCTAATAAGGTTGGTGCTGAAATTCAATGATTTGTTTGAAAGATGCGATGCTTATATTTCCTTTTAAATGCATACAATTTGGTGCACCTATATCTTTAGAATATTCATGATGGGCATAGATTGTTATTTAATTTTGCCTCTGTGATAGCGAATTTTGAAGTAATAACACGTAAAAATAGAAGAAATTGTTGCCATTGACACATCCTACTAGTTTCTTTTAGCATTTATTTATTTAGATTTGCTTATTTATACATAGTTTTTTATTAATCTATTTGAGAATGATATATATATATATTTTTTAATTTTAATCCTTAATAAAATATATAATGTATATTGAAGTTATACATACAGGGTGTCCAGCGAATAAGACCCGGATTTCAAAATTAAATATCTCAAAAACAAAGATCAATAAAATTATGCGGTAAACGGTTTGTTTATTAGCTAAGCTGTAAAAATGTTGTGCAGAAGTTGCAAAAATTAATTGCAAAAACAGATAACAGATGGCGCTGTAATCGCAATGTGTATGAATTGTGTTTTGAAGTCGAGAGCCATAGCGTCTCAATCCTTGATGGCTTCCTATGGAAGAACGAAAATTGGGAAAGATCGCTTTTTCATTGGGGTGATGTGCAGAAGTGGATGCATCTGGTCACAGAATTATTGCCTCAGATTCAATTTTAGAGAATTTCAATTAATAAAATTTTCAATAAAAAGTTTAGCAATCATTATCTCTCTATTCTAAAAATCTCTCTATTCTAAAAAAAAGTAACTACCGCTGTCACCGCCGCCGCCGCCGCCGGTTTTGATTTTTTTGTGACCGAAGGCCTTTCTTCGTTAATATTAACAAACATAATGCATACAAAAATATGAAAATTGGTGGTTTTATACAGAAATGTTTGATAAACACGCTGATGCAGACAGTTTTCAAATCGAAGAATTATTTTAAGAGTTATTTAATGCTAAAGTTGGACAAAATCGTTCCACTAAAAAAGTTTTATAGCAGCAAAAACTATACATGGCAGTGTAATCATTTTTAGATCATTTTATGCGTTGGAATTTGCCGGAGTGCAGATTGCATTATTTTTTTTATTTTGACTCATTTTTTCAGGTTTTATTTCTATTTTAAATTCAAATTTTCAGCATTTCTAGAAATATTTTTTACAGATTTCAGAAAATTGTACTAATTTAAACTGTTGCCAACTGTATAAAAAGTGCAAGCAATAATGTTTGCTTCAAATTAAAAATTTATTTACACGTGACTATTATAAACAGGAAAAAAACTTTCAAATTAGAATTAAATAATTACGTATAAAAAGCAGGAACTTATTAAAAATTACGTCATAAAAAGTATACACGTGAATTTTAAAAGAAAAAGGATATTGTAAAATAATAAATTCATTAACATGCGTTAGAAGTCTTAGGAGAAATTACGTCATATTTACGTCACATTATAGTTATTACATAAAATGAACACAAAATAATATTGCAAAAGAGTTTAAATTTAGAAATTGCGCTAGACATTTATTTGATATTTTGAGAATTAATTTAAAATGTCTCATTTAAAAGAACTTTCTTTTCGCTTTGTTAAAAAATACCAGGAGACAAAGACTCTCTTTACTTAACTCCTTTTATATTAGCTTATTTTGAAATGTTGTTACACGTGTATACGTCATCAAGTTATTTTTATTTGTGTTTTTATTAATGTTGTACGAATTTATTTGTTCTTTCGTTATTTAAAATAAAAATTATATCAATTTGTATAATTTGGCGAGTGGTTTGGCGATTTATATAATTTGGCGAAATTGGTCGACAGGATAATCAAGTAGTACCGCAGCGGATTTGGCGTTAAAATTCCCCAATCAAAGAGAAATGAATAGAAATTCGTTTATTGGGAGATCGCCACTGTTTTTTAAATTATAATTCAATCTTTCGAAATCTTTTTAAAGCCGATCAAATTAGCGTGCATTTAGAGTCTGCGATGTCTGGACGGGGGTTGGCGAGCGTAGCTCCTAGGGGGCCGAGCCCCCTAGTATAAGAAAAAAAAATATTTATTTGGGTAATGTGCAGAAGCGGAGCCATGTGTTGACAGAATTGAGATTTGTTTTAAATTTTGTTATAAACTACTTCGGTCCGGTTATCAATATCTCTGTAGTATGTCTTTTCTCTCCTAATTGGTAGATCGTGGAATCGAATCCTAGTAGAGGAGAATTTGAAAAAAAATGGAAATCTTTACTTTTTAATATTTATTTAAACTGTGAAAAAAGTTTGAATAAAAAAATCTAAAGTTTCTGGTTTTAAAATTTAATTAAGTTAAGGGTGTATTCGAAAAAATATTTTTCCACCCTCAAGAGCTCGAAATTTTCTGATACATTTTCAGACTCATTTTTAAAAGTAAAAACATGAAACTTGCTGGGGTGATTTCTGAAGACATGTTTAACATGCCGTGTGATTTCATTTTCAGCTCAATTAATTAGAATTTGATTTTTAAATAATTATTTACTCAGCATGACCATTTTTTTCATTCCCAGATCTCCCGTTTCGGAAAATTCGGTTCAAAACGCCAACTTTGACAGCGTTTTTTACAGTATTTTCTGCATTTATCAAAAACTTAAGAAGCACGGCACCTTATATAGTTTTTAAATAAGTGAAATTCCCAGTTTGATGTGTTTGAGAGCAAAAATTAATTTTAAAATGAATCAGAAAATAAGCAGTTTGGATCGGAATACACCCTTAAAAGAAACCCCTTTTTTAAAAATCACTGAGCATTTATAATAATGATTCATAAATCATTTTTTTTTTAATTGTAGAGAATAGTTTGAATGAAAAAATACAAAGTTTCTATTTTTAAAAATTTAATTAAGTTAAAAAATAATGTTAATTTTTAAAACTCGTTTTCATTTTTTTTTATTATTGAGCACAGAAATATGGTGCAGCTTCTAGCGATAGGATGCGAAGTGTTCGAAGGGAATGCAGCATCCAAAATACTTTTGCTTTGACGTTGATGATATAACTTATCATCATTTTTTTTTTTTAAGAAATAATTTAATGCATAATTTCTGTCTCTAAAACTTTGTTTACAAAGAAAAGAAATATATGTGTTGTGCTAAAACCAAAGTATTATGCCGTGATTTAAAAAATAAATTAGAAGGGAAAAAATACTTTTTTATTTATAATAATTCAGGTATAAAAAATAATACCAAAATATTATGCCGTGATTTAAAAATATAAAAAATAAATAAAAAGTACAAAATTATTTTTCTAAATATATGCATTTTGATTTAAATAATTGTATGGCATTAAAGATTGAATTTAATAAAAATTCTTATAATGATTTCCAAAATTTTTATTGAAAATTCTATTAATTGAGATTTTCTAAAATTAAAGCTGATGCAATAATTCTGTGACCAGATGTCTCCACTTCTGCACATCACCCCATGGAAAAATGGACTTTCCCAATATTCGTTTTTACGTAGGGAGCCATCTAGGAATGAGACGCCATTGCTCTGGACTTCGAAGCAGTTTACAAGTATTGCGATTACAGCGCCATCTGTTAACGGTTTTTGCAACTAAATTTTGAAACTTCTGCATAACATTTTTACAGCTTAGCTAATAAACAAACCGTTTACCGCATCATTTTATTGATCTTTGTTTTTGAGATATTTAATTTTGAAATCAGGGTCTTATTCGCTGGACACCCTGTATATTATAAATGTACACATATTTTTTTGATCATATGTCGCAATATCGATATATCGGAATATCGTGATATAAAGCTGCCGATTTATCACGATATTTCATTTTAAACATCCCCCAGCCCTAGTGGCTAATCACTCTTTCGGAGGAGTGACTATTCACTCTTGCTAAAGGAATGCGGTTTTTCACCCCTTGTAGGAGTGAATAGTCACTCTTTCATAGGAGTGAATGTTCATTTTTTATGTCGTCGGTTCTTTTTTATTTTGCTTTTATGAAAATGAAAATAGATAGAAGCATGGTAAAGATCGGAATAAAATAGTTTATTAGCGATATTTATTTAATTCATAGTTTGTAACACTAATTGAATTTTTAAGGAAAAATTCAGTTAAAGTTACATACGAAATTAAATTAGATTACTGACAGAAATAAACTAAAATATTTTATTTCAATCTTATCCTTTGTGTTTGCTTTTATTGTATGCCCTATAAAGATATTACTTTTAAAGTTTTATTAATAACTAACTTTTTAATAGGTGGATGTTATTTGTTTAACAATGTTGGATTTTATTTTAATTTTTGTTTTAAATATAAAACCGTACTTTTTCCTTAAATTATTGCTATTTTTGCAAAGTCCTATTGTTCTAAAATATTTTTAAATTATCCACTTAAAAGCAATGCTTATAAACTCACTTCTTTTTTAAATAAGTTCTAAGCATGATTTAAATGTTAAGAATGTGTAAATTTTTTTATCCCCTGTGATTTGCCTTTGTTTTATTTAATATGAGCATGGAGTCTAAATTTTGAGTTCTCTGGAATATTGATATATTTTTCTTTTAAACATATTCCTTAACTTAATCATGATTTCTAATTTTCGTCTGTTATTGCTGAAAAATGGAATTAATACAATACTTATTAATGAAGCAATACGATAAGCCATATTTAATTTAAATGTTTACTAGCGTAGATATAGCATTTTGTGATTCTGAGCAAAATAGATTTTATATGTTTTATAGGAAAAGATTGACCTCGGAAATAGAAAAAAAGGAAACTTAAAAATAAAGTAAATGACTGCATTAGAATTATTCTTATTGTTTGAAAAACATTTTAATGTAAAAAAGTAGTTATTAATCTCTTTAAAAATATATTCAGTCCTGTATTATGTAAGTACATGTGAACATTTTAAAATATATACTAAAGCAGTCTTATCCATAAATTTCAAAACAGGCATAAAAAAAAAACCATTTTAATCCAATGCTTAAATGCCATGTTTTATTGTTTAGCGCCAAAAATTGTGTGCATCAAAAACGTAGAAAATGTTTTTATAATAGAAGGACATTTAACAACTGATGCAGAATATCTATAATTAATTTTTTTTATGTTACTCAGTCTCGAAATTTTAAAAGCATAACCCGCAGAAAAACGTTTACATACAATTAAAAAAATAATAATATACAGTAAAACCTCCCTAAAGCAACCACGTACCGTTCCAATAAAAATTGGTCGCTCCGAGAGGTGGTCTCTTAATGGAGGTCATGTTTACATCTAGATTTTAATTTTAGAAAAATGGTAACAATGTTACTAAAATTTATTTTTCACATTGGAAAAAAATGTAAAAATGTAAGTATCAAAATAAATGTTAATTACATAAGTTAAATACTGCAGAGTTTTCAAAATGAATACATTGAGCTTTGCTTTATAGTCCAGGGGAAATGTATATTTTACCTTGCAAAAGGTCGGGTAGAAGATTTTTTTTCTGAATTGTTTATAATGATGTTAACATGGAAAAGCCAAGTTTTCTAACAAAATTTCTTAAGGCTAAATTTTCTGAGGTCAAAAAACAACAAAATTTTGTGACTTTTTTATATTTTTTCTAAATATCTCGAGACTCGTTGCCGTAGCATATTATTTGCCCATTGCAATATTAAAGCACATAAAATTCTCTACAATTTTCATACTTACAACTTTTTTATACACTCAATAGCAAGCGCAGTACGCCATTTCAAAAATAAGGCATTTGTTTTTTCAATTTCTTAAAAACCGTGAAAAACGTAGTTTTGCCTCGATTCTTCAAATGTTCCCCGCGGATTTAATTGTGTACGTCGACTTCAAAAAATTAGTAGCAGTAAATTATCTATTATTTGCACATTCATGTCTTTATTTTCATCTCAACAGACATTTTATATTCAATAAATTTATATAATTTTAAAAGTAGGGCAGAGTGTAGATGAATGAGACAATTTTCATATTTAGACAGTAACTTTAAGTGTATACAATGTTAACTTCAAAGCATTGTTTAAAAGAATATTTCAATGTTTAGTAACGTATTGGTACGGTAGTTTCAATTAAGAAAGAATTATCGTTTAATTTTAATAATTTCAATAATTTTGTAATATTAATAACTTTTATAATGCATACATTATTTTCCCAGGTATCAATGGGATTGGTATGAAAATTTGCGAAAAACATATTTTATTCCACACTACAATGGTATATTTTATTTTCCAATTATTGATAACATATGTTTTAATGTTTTACTGTTTTAAAGATAGCAAACATTGGACTGTAGCTCCATATAAAAGGAGTGTCGCAAAAAAGAAAGATCTTTTATGTAAGAAATACTTTTACCTTATAAAATAGCTACAATAAAAATGACAACAGATTATTTCACTAACTAATGTTATGCATTTATCTCTTGTAAAATTTAAAAATTCTTTCAATAAAATATTTGAGATCACTAGTTTCATAAAAATATTTAAATGATTAGTTTTAAATAATATTGTCAATTTTGTTTCTCCACTTATAACAATAAATATAACAAGAGTATCATGCAAAAATATATAAAACTTTAACATTATCTATTAATTGCTTTAAAGATCAAACAGAAAAACTTACTTTGGTTGTTGAAAAATATGCTTTGTGGAATATTATAATTTTCTGTATTATGTACTGTTTTGAAACTATATCTGTTGATCTCAATGAAACTATTTATCAAATGAAATACCAATTTATTTATGATTGTAGGCCATATAAAATTTTTTGTTTTCGCATTGATCCCTGATTCATTCAACTCCACATTCTCTACAGAATAAAGTAAGGTACGCAATAGGACTACATATGCTAAATGAAAAAATGTATTTTAATAATAATAATTTCTACAGGCTATTTATTTAACAATATTTTTATCTCTTTGATGGCATTGTTGTAGGATTATTAGCATCCCGTTTCAAAGGAATATCCTTATCCTGAATAAAACAGATATCTGGATCATCTAGCCTAATATTTCCCATTTATCAGCATTTTCCTGCACTTTATTCCACTTTTTTCGCGGACTAATGTAGTCTCATGCGAAAACATTTACACGCTAATGTCAAACCTATGGGAGCATTCTTTTCAGAATTCTTGCTTGAATTTCAATATTTAATTTTTTTTCCTTATGATACCTGAGGTCGATATCTAACGTTGCGTGCTTTTAATTTTTCGAATTTGGTTGCATTTTCTTTTAATGAAGATACTTTAAATTTCAGAACGAGTTCCAAACAGTTTTCTAAAATTAAAAGTGTCCAAATATTAAAAAAAAAAAAAAAAAAAAAAAAAGCAACCAAACCTGAAAAAGTATAAAAGCACAGCATTAGATATTGATCTCAGGATTGAATTTGATCAGGATATCATTGATTGAAAGATTATTTAAAAGTAATAACATGCAAGCGAGATATTTGTCAAGAATGCTTCCATAGGTTTAATATTACCTTGCGAATGTCTTCGTGTGACTAATTTAGTCTCATAATTCATATAACTATGACTTTAAACGCCTCAATACTACAACTACCGTAAAATCTTTGAAAATGAAATCTCTATATACGGGATCCGGTCTTTAAAGAAAAAATTATATGTTTTCAAGCGAAAGAGTATGAACAATTATACCTGCTAAGATGGAAACCTGTTTAAAGCGGAATATATTTCGGTTTCATTCGGTTCGGTTTTCAAGGTTTTAATGAAGCAATATTTTACAAAGCTGATTACATAGTTCAGAATTACGTATTTAATGATTACGCACTTAAAATCTTCAAAATCGGGCTATTAGAGGTTTATTAAAATTCTCGTGGTAAATTTTCTTTTTAAGGGGGGGGGGGGCGCCAAAATCCATGCTTGCCAAAAAGGTGCAAAAAAGGCTAAATTTGGCCCTGAAACACATAATTTACTGCTACCATTATATAGAAGTTGACATACACGATTAAATCCACGGGAAACATTTGAATAATCTAGGCAGAACTACTTTTTTCACGGTTTTTAAGAAAATTGAAAAAATAGTCCTATTTTTGAAATGGCGTACTGTGTCTGCTATTGAGTGTATAAAAAAGTTGTAAATATAAAAGTTGTGGAGAATTTTATTTTATTTAATATTGTAATTGACAAATAATATGTTACGGCAACGGGTCTCGAGATATTTCAAAAAATTCAAAAAAGGTCCCACAATTTTGTTGTTTTTTGGCCACAGAAAATTTAACCTTAAGAAATTTTGTTAGAAAACTTGGTTTTTCCATGCTGGCATCATTATAAACAATTCAGAAAAAAAAATCTTCTACCCGACCTTTTGCTAGGTAACCCCCTTTTTTTGGTACATTTCCCCTGTACTATTAATTTTACAGTTTATATTTCATAACTTTTATTTCCAAGTCCTTCCGAAGTGCAGTAAATAAATGCATTTTTTTGTGGACGGTAACAAATAATGACGATTTCATTAGTTTATTTATTTCTTTGAGAGTTTTCTGACAGAATAGGGCAGAGGAGTTTATTGACCGCCATTCTTAATTTGTAATCAGAGTTAAATTCATTGCCTAAAAAGGCACAAAGGGGTTTAAACACTTAAAAGTTACCAGCATAAGAAAAAGAAAAAATCTAGACTTAGTTTAGAAGTTTGATGAATAATGCACTCTCCAAAATTATTTATTTAATAAAACCTTCTTCAAGCGACCAGGAAAAAACGGAATTTATTTCATTTTCTTCAAAGAAATTGGTTTCTCATGGGGGGAGTTCAACTGGGATGGTCTCTGAATGGAGGTAAAATTAGTATTGAGCCTATGGGAATAAATTTCGTTCCATGAAAAAATGGTCGTTCAGGGCGGTGGTCACCTAATGGAGTTGGTCGCACAGGGAGGTTTCACTGTACCAACTTTTTCGCAATATCATAAACACCAAATATTATATTTAACTCCGAAACAATAATACATGCTTTTAACTGTATATAATCCAAAATCAGTAATAAACTAAATATATATATATATCTCATACAACGGCAAATTAATGTTTTCGAATGAGTCTCCTACAAATTGAAAAAATCCAGATATCTTCTCTTATGAGTCAGTCACCCTTTCAAACGAAAGAGATAAAACTTTTTTTTTTTTTTATCGTTGGTTTAAAAGTATTATATTTTGTAACACAGTATTGAAAGGGAAGAATAAAATATTTACACTCATTTTTTTTTTTATTAACACTTTCCAACAAAGTGGAAAAGTGTTTATGCATTCGGTTTGTCTGGCCGTCAGTCCGCCTGTCCACGCTCTAACTCCCGTAAATATACTCGGATTTTCATGAAATTTATAAAGGTTATTTAGGGTCACCAAAGCATGTTTCGTATTGTATATGAAGTATGTAGGACTAATCGTTCATTTACAGGGGCACTCAAAAGTATTCCATTACATTATGGTATATGGGAAATATCTCCCGTAAATATACTCGGATTTCCATGAAATTGATAAAGGTTATTTAGGATCACCTAATCGTTCATTTACAGGAGCACTCAAAAGTATTCCATTACATTATGGTATATGGGGAATAACTCTCGTAAATAAACTCGGATTTTCATGAAATTTATAAAGGTTATTTAGGGTCACCAAAGAATGTTTGGTATTGTATATGAAGTATGTAGGACTAATCGTTCATTTACAGGGGCACTCAAAAGTATTCCATTACATTATGGTATATGGGAAATATCTCCCGTAAATATACTCGGATTTCCATGAAATTGATAAAGGTTATTTAGGATCACCTAATCGTTCATTTACACAAACACTCAAAAGTATTCCATTACATTATGGTATATGGGGAATAACTCTCGTAAATAAACTCGAATTTTCATGAAATTGATAAAGGTTATTTAGGATCACCAAAGCATGTTTGGTATTGTATATGAAGTATGTAGGACTAATCGTTCATTTACAGGGGCACTCAAAAGTATTCCATTACATTATGGTATATGGGAAATATCTCCCGTAAATATACTCGCATTTTCTTAAAATTGATAAAGGTTATTAATAATTGGAAATTTTTCCAGAGAGAAACATTCGCCTTGCATACAATATTTCAAATGAAAATTTAATTTCAAATTATATTTGCTTAAAAGGCGCAAAGACCAACCTAGTGAAAAAGATTCCATGCCGGGACTCGAACCCGGGCCATCAGTATAGCGCACTGACGTTCTACCGACTAAACCACATGGAACGATACCCAGCCTGGAACTTCTCACTATTACAGGTTGTAATACCTGTAATAGTGAGAAGTTCCAGGCTGGGTATCGTTCCATGTGGTTTAGTCGGTAGAACGTCAGGGAACTTCTCACTATTACAGGTTGTAATACCTGTAATAGTGAGAAGTTCCAGGCTGGGTATCGTTCCATGTGGTTTAGTCGGTAGAACGTCAGTGCGCTATACTGATGGCCCGGGTTCGAGTCCCGGCATGGAATCTTTTTCACTAGGTTGGTCTTTGCGCCTTTTAAGCAAATATAATTTGAAATTAAATTTTCATTTGAAATATTGATAAAGGTTATTTAGGATCACCAAAGTATGTTCGGTATTGTATATGAAGTATGTAGAATTAATCGTTCATTTACAGGAACACTCAAAAGTATTCCATTACATTATGGTATATGGGGAATAACTCTCGTAAATATACTCGGATTTTCATGAAATTGATAAAGGTTATTTAGGGTCACGAAAGTATGTTTGGTATTGTATATGAAGTATGTAGAATTAATCGTTCATTTACGGGGGCACTCAAAAGTATTCCATTACATTATGGTATAGGGAGGTAAAATCGTTTGCAGAGTATTTTAATGACCTTATGCTATTTCAAATGTATTGAAACTGATATAAATCACTGAATTTCACTACGATCACGTTAGAACAGGACATTCATAGCATTTTTTATTAATTTACAGAGACGCACAAAAGAAATCGGTTACAGTACAGTACTATCTTTGAGTAATAATGGCTGGAGTGCACGGTTTAAAATTCGGTACGCACTTTTAAATTTAATTAATTTTTTGCATCTTACCCGTTATATATAAATTCTATACCTCAAATACAGGACTGCACAAAAGTATTCACGTACCGTTCTCCTTATTAGAGGAAATTGCTGAAGGTAAATTTTCAACTGAAGTATATGTAGCTCTTAAGTGAACAAAATTTTGGCTTGCATGTAGCTAATAGATTGAAATCTATAAATCACATGCAGGGCTGCAATTGGTTAATAAGCAATGCATACGTAAGTCACTCTTTCAGGAGTGAGACATTTCACTGCTTTCTAGAGAGTGGAAAATTCCACTCTTTAAGGAATGTATTTTTATAAAATTCGCTCCAAAAAGAGGGAAAATGCCTGTCACTCTTTCAAAGAGTGAACTTGTCACTCCTCGTTATTTTAGAGTGTAAGGCGCGTCAAATATAATAAAATCCTTTAAAAACATATTAAAGTCATTTTAAAAAACTAAAACGTTTTCAACCGAAACTTACTCGACCTTCATCAGTGAAAATCTAATAGTTGTCTCTCTGCGTCCTCTAGCTTTGCCCGGAACAGGCCATTTTACTTCAAGAGTGGCAAGGAATATAAGGTGGAATAAAAAATGTTCTATTCAAAAAATTTTCAAAACAGTACAGGTTTATCCATCATGTATTAATTAGTTCTTTCCAGACTGCGCGGATATTATATGATAATATATCGTTACAGACTATTTCTTTATTAGATATTATTACTAGAGATTCTCTTATGATAGCTTCTTGGTAATTACTTGTACGGAAGATAATTTTGGCTCTAATGAAATCTGCCTTTATAGGCTGAGTTTGTGCTAATCCTGCTAACGCAGTGTGGAGTCTGTTTAATCTCAGATCTGCTTCATGTTCTTTTATTCTGTCTCGAAATTTTCGCGGTGTCATACCTATGTACATAAATCTTTATTATCTTTCTTGAAGGGTATAATACATACCCCTGATCTATTGATGGCTTGTATTTAACAAAACTTCTTTTTCGTATTTAACAAAACTTCTAATTTTGGGGCAGGGACTGCGATTAATGTAACACCAAACTTAAAGAAGGAATGCCTCATACTCTCAAAAACCTTGGGATGTAGTTAACTTTTCAAAATTTCAAACTTTTAATTGGAGCTGTACTTCGTTTCTCTTCATCTTTCACTTTTAGGCTAATATCAGACGGACGTCTTTTTGCACCTAACACTAGCCTAAATCTGTTTACGATTTTTTCAATGAAACGGGATGGAACTGAATTCTCGGTTGCTATTTTTCTAATTACATCTATTTCTTCATTAAGGAAATGGCTTGAACAAACTTCAAATGCTCGTTTTATATAAAAATTGAAAGTTGCTAATTTGCAACTTATAGGTGAACTGCAACTAAACGGGATAGTGGAATTAGATGTGTTAACTTTCCTTAAAAACTGCGCGATCAAGATTCTGTTTAGCCATATTTCTGATTAGTTGGACATCCAAAAAAGCCAGCTTTTGATTTTGTTCTACTTCTAGTGTGAATTTTATTTTGTTGCCTAGGCACTTGATTTTGATCTTTATAAAAGTGCCGTAGGCTGCGATATTTATTTTTTTTAATGAATCTCTATTTTTTGTATGTAAATGTTTCAGTTATCATTACTATTGTTAATCCACATTCTATGTATTGGAGACTTAAAAATCTGAAGAATGCTATACAATAAAATCTTCCAAGACGGAATCGCATAGGAAAGAAAAAAAAATGCGTTATATAGTTCTCTTCTTAGCAGATGTAAATGTATTATATATTCTTTTCTTACGTATTGGTATATTAATTTTGCATGGTTCAATATATTTTTCAGTTTAAGACAGAAATCCGTCATAGGCAAGTTCTTTTTCACACGTTTTACTATATTTTAATTTAGCGATATTTTAATAAGCCTAGAAATCTACTGTTCTTTAAAAGAAAAATTTTCATGTTTAATTATAGAATAATGGCGATTTAAAAGTGTTTGCATTTTTTGCAAAAATTTTTGGTCCAGGCCAAATTTTACTGATCTTTGAACGAACCAGGCCACGCCGAGACAATGATTTTTATACGGACTGGGTCAGAAACGAGACTGAAAATTTTGGCCTGTGAAGACCAGGGAGAATGAAACCAGTCCCTGCTCGGTATTGAAAAATGTTAAGCCCGGCCCGAACCTTCAGACCCTTAGCTCGGTCCAAAAAGGGTGGAGACCAGGCCCGACCCGAATGCCGTGAATGAAAATTTCCCCGAGCCCGGCCCGTGCAGATCTCTAAACACTCTGGAGCTAAAAATAATAAAAATGAATTCGACATGAAAATTTAAAAAATATTAGCCATAGAAACTGCTTTAGACTTAAAAAAAAAAAAGAAAAAAGAGAGAAAGAGAGAGAGACAGAAAGAGAAGATCAAGTAAATATTTAAATGTGCCGTAATAATATAAAGTTTTATCTGTAGTGTAATATCCCTTTTTATACTCCATTTATTATGAAATGTCCAATTACATTTCCTATGCATATTTAAGCCAACCTTAATTTCCTACAAATAACTTTCAAATACCCATGTCAGACCATTCATTACACTACCACATTTTTCTCTCTATATTACATACTCCATGACAGTTTTAAGTTATCAAAACCCCTCAAGTTACACAAAGGAACGATTTCATCGAAGCTTTCAACTGTTTATAATACTTTAATCATAGATTACAAAAAAGCGGGGGGGGGGGGGTTGGATTAGGCAACCAGAAGCAATTAGTTTTGTGACACCTCTAATTTTCTTCCAGCAATTTTTGCCCACCAATTAAAACACTTCATAGCAGAAAATATTCCCGTGACCATCGCTAGTACAAAGACGTCAAAACGCACCCTGGCTATGCAAATGAAAGACAGATTATCAATTAATAAAAGTCAAAAAGATAAACCCTCAACGATTAATGCTTCTGGCAGAAGAGTGATGTGCTGCCAAGTAATTTATCATGATTACATGCCCTTTTCTAAAAAAAATATGACTGCGGTTGCTTTTGAAATTTCCTGTGCAAGTTATTTATCGTTCATATTGGAAAAATTAACAAGTAATTATTCTCTATTGCGATTTGTAATTCTGAATCAATTGGTTACTCGTGAAACATAAAATGTCCAAAACATCTTTTGAGCTATGCATAGATAAATATTATTTATATTCTTAAGGCTGTTCTCAACTGCTCTGCTCAACAAGCGCAAAACGTTTTGACACATTTACAAATTCATTTTTTAACGGAAAGGTATAAAATTGGAAAGCCTGACCATGGAAGTGATTTGGAATCGAACTGTACTTTCCATTTTTTTGATCAATCAATTACCTATTGAGTTATAAGAGATTTTGATCACGTCACAAACACGTTTTCCAGCCTTTCTTGGGTGGATTTTCTTCTTTCGCGCGGAAATTCGGTTCAAAACGCCCACTTTGACGCTATTTTCTGAAAGATCTATTGCGTTTGCAAAAAAAAAAAAAAAAAAAAAAAAACGGAAAAAACAGCTCGATTACGTAGTTTATGAACAACAACAACTGCTAGTTTCGTGCATTTCCGAACAAAAATAAATTAAAATTCATGTCATAAAGTTACCCTTTTAGATTTGAGAACAGCCTTAAATTAGCATAATTTAGAGATTCAAATCAATAAAATATTAGTGTACTTATTGTGTAGTATTCACAATTCAGTTTGGGAGAGAATATTTTATTCCCTTTCAAATGCCAACATTTTAGTTTATTCCATAAAAATAATGGAAAAAACTGCATTTGCAAAGCAGAATCAAATTGCGGACTTCTTAACCCTTAAATGCCGGGTATTGCTTTTCGGCAACATACCCAATTTAGGCTCTAAAATACTATTAAAATAATATTGAAGCTATAATGCCTAACGTTGCCAATAAAATACATTCTGAAAATATTATTAAATCGATTTTCAACATGTAGATGGCAAGACTTGTGCTGCTTAAGAATAAAGATAGATTTATTTTTTCAATTGTTGCTACTTGTTCTTTTTGTTTTATTTGGAAGATTGCGAAATACCCTATTTTGTTCTGCAGTGAGCAAGTAAAATTTATTTCTTATTATAGTTCATAAAATTATTGTGTGTTTAATGTTATAGAATTTTATCAAGGAAAATTATTTTTCCAATTAAAGACCAGTATTGCCGATTAGTAACAAACTGTTTCTTAGCCGTAAACCATACTTAAAACAAAATATAATTTTTTAAAGTATTTTTCCCATGATTTATTTAAAAAATGAAAGCCGAAAAACATTATTACAATGATTTTTGAGAAATTAGGCATTTAAGGGTTAAATAGGGCATAAACATAATGCCCTATTAGATCCATCCATCCACCTTACGACTAAGTAAATACATGTAATTATAACATATACAGGGTTATTCTAAATGATGGACCCATTTTCAAAAAAGTGTATTTATTAAAGTACAAATCCAAAAGGAACAATCTTTATATCAAATGAAAAGAGGAGGTTTCAAAGTTTTTTTTAAGACATTATAAATGTTCAATGTGTCCAGTGTTTACTGCACGGCAAACATCTACGCGATAGCCAAACTCGTCCCACACACCAGAAAACGTATCTGCTGTTACTGAGTGCACGGCTTTCAAAGCGGTGATGGTTCAGAAGCGGCCAGTAGAGATCGCGCGGCAATAGGCCGCGATTTCGTTTCACTGTCAGTTGTGAGTGAGATGGCTACGGTGGAGCATAAGGTTTTCGAGACGAGTTTGGCTATCGCGTAGGTATTTGCCGTGCAGCAAACGGTGGACACATTGAACATGTATAACGTCTTAAAAAAAAAAAAAAAACGTTGAAAATTCCTCTTTTCATTGGTATAAAGATTTTCTATTTGTACTTTAATAAATACAATTTTTTGAAAATGTGTCCATCATTTAGAATAACCCTGTATTGTTTCTGGTGTTAACACTCCGTTTTCTATGTACATGAAAAACGCACAGCGATGAATAAGGTATCATAAAAAAGATTTTTGGACAGGTTCTTGCGATAATATAATCACATTTCGTTAAATCACGATGTTTGATTAATAATTGTAGTTAACTAAAAATTAATTAACACTATTTCTACCGGTGTCAAATGACACCTTTTAAAAGATTTCGATTTCTGGTTTTTCTTTTGTAATTTTTAGTCTGAAACAATTACAAATCATTTTTAATACATTGAAGGCTCTTTTTTTTATGTCTATTACATTAAAAATCTACGAGCTAACTAAAAATAAATCAAAACTTTAAAAAGGTGTCATTTGACATCGGTAGAAATACTGTTAAGAAGAATATCAGAAAAAAATCTCGATGAATTCAATGCGAAAGCGTCGAATTAGTTATATATTTAATAGCATAATAATATATGTCAATTTTGTTCCAGCAGAACACTAAAGGGCAATTCATATATTTGTAGGTAATACAGCGTAAAATTCTTTTATGTGCCCACGTAAATGAATGATAAACGCAATGATAAAAACGCAAATATAGAAAATGCAATATTTTCTATAGAAGCCACATTATAGTGCACCTAATAATAGATATTACTTTCATTACGTTTTGTAATGGTATAAAACATTAACATATAATTTCAGTAACTATCGTCCATAGACCGTAATGTATTCATATTCTCTTATAATAGAAATAGAAATGTTATGCACGCCATAGACTACAGTAAACATGTTCGCTGTGTTATTAATCTCAATAACGTATATAAACTTAATTAAGTTTGATGTAGTTTAAAATTTTAGACTTCGAAGAAAGATGGTCCATAGACCGTAAAGAAGACCGCAAAGTAGCCAAATTCTTTTGTGTGTCCCTGTAAAGGAAGTATAAATGCTACACGTATCCTTTTTAATTGAGAACATGCTGTGCGAGACTTTAATAATAATTTTGTGACTATCGAAGTATAGTTACAGAGTTTGATGACGGCCTAGGTCAGGGATGGCGAACATATGGCAAGCGTGCCAAATTTGGCACCTAAGAAAAATTCTCTGGCACGGGAAAAAACTTATAGATTATATTTAGTTTATGGAGAACAACCCATTTTATGTTTTTTTACAAAAAGTACAGTTTTGTGTAACAGGTATATAATTTACTTCAAAATAATCCGTTACTTTTGAATGAATTAAGTTATTATAAATCTCAACGAAAGCGCCCTGTAGCGTCATTTTCTCGCCAAACCATTCGACATATAATGTTTTTCAAATAATTTTGCTTCTCTATCAAATTTCAAAGGTTTCATTTTAATTTAAGAGATAGTTGGCATAGTAGCATACCTAATTGCCATTCTTCTACTTCAGATTAGATTTTATTTTATTTATAGGTTTAGGGTTTTAAGTTAGGTTTTAATTTTGAAAGTTGAATTATAATTGTTAGTGTAAATAATTATGTATTTATTGAACGTGCTTCTACCTGAAGAACTAAAAATGATCTGATTCGGAAGTACACTGTTAAAAATTTGCAGCATTCTGGCAGATCATTTGACCGTTTTTTTCTAAAACGGTTACACAACCGTGAATTTAACACTATTCTGACCATATTATTGGCCATTTTATGGTCAGAATATAGTTACATTTTGGTTATGAAACCGTTTTTTCAAAAAACGGTCGAATGACCTGCCAGAATGCTGCAAAATTTTTAACAGTGTATACAATAAAAGAAAAACTCATTTATAGATTATGAATACGGAATTCGACGCAACGAGTAAATACAGCATAATAAATAAGTTAGGAATCGAATTTAGTTAGTGTAAGTGTAAAAATATTTAAGTAAAAAGTATATCAAAATTAATTATTCATTTTATATAAGTTAAAATGTTCCTGCACTGTTAAAAATTTTGCAGCATTCTGGCAGGTCATTCGACCGTTTTTTGAAAAAACGGTTTCATAACCATAATTTAACTATATTCTGGCCATAAAATTGCCAATAATATAGTCAGAATAGTGTTAAAATTACGGTTGTGTAACCGTTTTCGGAAAAAACTGTCAAATGACCTGCCAGAATGCTGCAAATTTTTAAGTGTGCCACGTTAGAATGTTGGTATATAAAAATTTTGAAATTTTTGGCACGCATACTCAGAAAGGTTCGCCATCCCTGGCCTAGGTATAGTAAGCACATGTCCTTAGGTAGCCTTGCACATTATGTCGGATGCTGAAAGTCGTGCTAGAGCTCATTTATAAGTAAGAGAGTGGCGCAGTATACACATTGCGCAAGCTCATTGGTTGTTTGTATCCAAACTACAACCCACATTCCAAAACGTGGCGACACTCGCTTGAATGATTTCGATTATATGGGTGAGACGAATGAACAAATATTAGCTTGACAATCAGGGCCTGCTTAAGACTTAAAAATAGAGGAAGCCCGGTGTCACACAGGGGGCCCCCATTGCTCTTATTTACTAAATCCATTTTTCCTATGCTTAAATAATTTGAAATTTTACTATCAAAATTTCGAGTAAACTAACTACCTATATACATATAAAATTAATTTTATTATATACATAATTATACATAACCAATTAATTTTGTAAATGTCAAATATGGAACTACAGCTGAGAATCATTGAACTTCAAAGTATGTTTTATGACTTACTAATTGCAGCATAGTAAGAAAAAAAAAAGTTTAGTAAGAAAAAAAATGCATTTTTTACCCTGATTGACTTTTCTTTTCTAAAAATTAGTTTAGAAAGGTAAATTTAGGTGTCCCTTTGTATCTCAGTGGATAAGCACGGGCTTCACGTGCCTATTCGGTAAACAGGCCCTGTTGACAATAATGGTATGATGGCCAAGTCCATGATGCTGGTAGCGTCGCCAATATTTTTTACAAAATCCTATCGATTATTCCATTTTTATTTCCCGTGTGTCACCACTATCTTACTTATAAAGGCACTCTAATTGTGAGTTTTCAGTTCAAATACAACACTGGTGATCTCTAACGCCCGTTTTCACCATCTACCTCAATCGATGGTTAGTGGGGGAGGGGGGGGGGGGATTTGCCTTTAGAAGGCCTAAAAAAGGATTTTTTTTTAGTAATTTTTTTTTCTAGAAATGGAATGAAAATTTTAGCTACGGGTTTTTTTTTATGTTATTTATTATCATTCGAAGAACATTTAAAAAAATTTTTAATAAAAAATTGATGATGTGACTCGAGTTACGTGGGTGGATGTCCCAGCGTGCGAGCCGCGTACTTCCAATGGGGCGGGTTCCAATAGATCGCCAGAGTTGTCTGCAATCAATTTTCATTAAGGATTATGAAAGTAGATAATATTATCTGGAACTCCACGCACTTTGAGGTAAAAAAATTGAAAATCAACAAAGTGGCATCCATTTGGTTAAAAAAAGGTCTATTTCTGAAGCATTTTTCGCACTTTGGCCTGCTTCTAAAAATCTTTATTTTTTATATAAATAGTTGAAACTAGTCCAAGCACCAATAAATTATGCATTACCTTTAATTTAAAAAAAAAGAACTTAGCAAGACTGAGCAAAATGTTCTTACGTTCTGATTCCGCCCAATTTGAAAAAAAGTCATTTTGCGTAAAATGCATTTAAAGTGCTCCAAAACAGTATAAGCCTACGGACGCGTTGCGCTAAACCACTAAATAACTTTGAAAAGCCTTCGAATTTGACCAAATCGATTTACAGGGATAATGTACATATATATATCGATATATATATGTATCAATCGATATATATATCTATATCGATTTTTTTCAATCGAAAAAAAGCAATTCCCCCCCCCCCCCTTAATGTTGTTCTCAACTGCTCTGTTGGACAAGCGCAAAATGTTTTGACACATTTACAAATTCATTTTTTAACGGAAAGATAAAAAATTGGAAGGCCTGGCTATGGAAGCGATTTGGAATCGAACTGTGCTTTCCAGTTTGGGTAAATTAATTACCTATTGATTTATAAGCGATTTTGATCACGTGGCAAACACGTTTTTCACCCTTTCTTGAGAGGTTATTCTTCTTTCGCGCGGAAATTCGGTTTAAAACGCCCACATTGACACTATTTTCTAAAAGATCTATTGCGTTTGCGAAAAAAAAAAAAAACGGAAAAGACAGTTCTATTAGTGCATAGTTTCTGAACAACACCACACATTAGTTTCATGCATTTCCGAACGAAAATAAATTAAAACGTATGTCATACAGTTGCTCTTTTGGATTTGAGAATAACCTTAACCCCTGTGTAAAATTTCAAATCATTCGAACATAGAATCAATGAAGGAGGTGCGTTCTGGATTCTTTTCTTGAAATATTTAATGAATATTTACAGGTACATGATTCTATACATATTTACAACAAGTATTATCAAATACTTAATCTGGTTTTTCGAGCAAGGGAGGCTTAGCCTCATCAACAAACTGTAAAAAAATTACAGCGATCATGCTTTTTAAAATCAAAACATCTCTTCCTATCGTTCCAGCCATAAAAACTGAAGTCACATTCTAAGGTAGGATGCGCGCGCATCGCGCATCCTTCGTTGCCATGAGGAGCAGAGAAAAAGTTTCTCTTCACACTCCCCACCTGAACTGAACTTGTGAACTCTTAAAGAGTCCACAAATCAAAATTCCATCATAAAATCATAAAAATTCAATTTTTCGTATAAGTGGTTCAGTAATCTAATACAATTTTTAATATTCGAATACAAAATACTAAATATAAGAAATCAAACAATATCTAATTAATCACTTAATTAGTCAAATTCATAATATCAATAAATTCTAAATAAAACATTTTAAATTCAAACAAAGTAAAAATAATGACAGTTAAATAACACACACATTTTTTTTTTCTTGCAGTTAAATCATATACTTACTTATACCAAAATTCAAAGATTCTATATATAAATAAGACTAAAAATTAAAAAAGAGAAAGAAAATATTTAGAGTCCTAAATGCAGAAAAAACAAACTAAATAAATGTCTATAAAAGTTTATGAATGTTTTAAAAAGTCTGCAAAAAGTCATTTGTTAGTCATTTTGTATTTCAAAGGGATACAAGTGCTGAATGGATCTTTTTAAGATTCCACTCGCTGTTTTTATTTCGTATGAACGAATATTGCCATCTCTTCCAGGAATGGCAGTCTGAATCTTACCAAGTTTCCAAAGAAACTTATTTTTTGCGTCATCTTGAATTAAAACAACATAGCCCACTTTCAGTGGCGTATGGGCGTTAGGATTTTTCAAGGAATGGGCTGTTTTCAAATCCATCAAATATTGTTTTTTCCATTTGGTCCACAATTGTTTCAATAGGGTGATATTTTTTTTCTTTTCAGGAGTGTTGATCTCTTTGAACAATCTTCAATTATTTCAAAAAAATTAATAGGAAATGAAAGTTCTTTTCCAAAATTTAAAAAGTGCATTGGAGTAAGAGGTTCTGGTTCATCGCTGTCGCTATATACATACGTCAATGGTCGCGTATTCAAAACTTCTTCCACTTCTGTCAACAGAGTCGCTAATTCATCATAACTTAAGAATGCTCTACCAATTACTTTTCTCAAACAGTCTTTGACTGACTTTACTAGTCGCTCATAGAAGCCTCCTCACCATGCAGCTCTTTCTATAATATTCTTCCATATAATTCTCTCTTTTGTAATAAAATTTAAAAATACTTTGTCTGTCAGTATGTTGTATAAAATTTCGAGTTCACCTTTGGCCTTTTTGAAGGTTTTTGCGTTGTCAGAATAAATAATTTTGGGATTTCCTCGTCTAGCTGTGAATCTTCTGAATGCCATCAAAAAAGAATTTGTTGTCATATCAGACGCAAGTTCCAAGTGAATGGCTCTAGTCATACCGCAAGTAAACAGGACAATGTAAGATTTTTTCGTTTCTTTAAAATTTCTGATATAGATCGGACCGGCGAAGTCTAAACCGCAGATTGCGAATGGCGGTACTTCACTAGCTCTGTCTTTTGGTAATGGTGCGGTGATCTGGTCTGCTGGTTTGGAGAAATATTTTTTACATATTATACAATTTTTGATAACACTCTTGACAACTGACGACCTTTAGGTATCCAAAAACGAGATCTAATTTTTGCCAAAGTACTGGCTGCCCCCCCCCCCCCCATGCATAGTTTTCTTGTCTTCTTGTCGAACTATTAGAGTAGTTAACCAAGAATGTTTGGGGAGAATTATTGGGTTTTTCTCTTCTGCAGACAGGTTAGAAAATTCGAGCCTTCCGCCCAACCTCATCAACCCGTTTTTGTCAATAAAGGGCATGAAATTTGATAAGGATGGCGTCTTATCCACTGATTTACTATTTTTTAGAGATTCTATTTCTTCCTTATAAAATTGTTTTTGTTCATATTGTATCAAAAAATTTTCAGCTTCGAGTAATTCTTCGGTTGTTACTACGTCTTGCACTTCAGTTGATTTTTTCAGCTTCATAATGAATTTCTTTACCCAAACGGTAATTCTCAAAAGTTTCTCTAAATTACTATATTTTGAAATGTTTATGGGATTTTCGAGTTTTTTGACTAAGCACTCGCTCTGAAAAACATCGTTAGGATTTTTTTTGTATTCTAATTCATCTGAGTAAGCAATTTCTTTGTTTTCTGATATTGGCCAACACTCAGGAGGTAAACTTAGCTATTCTGGTCCCTGTAACCAAGTTGCATCATTGATTATCCTAGAGATTTTTGATCCTCGAGAAACTATATCAGCTGGATTGGCAGTACCAGGGCAATGATACCAGTTATCAGGTGAGGTCAATTTATGGATCTCTTCAATTCTGTTTCTGTCAAAGGGCTTAAACTTTTTAGGGGATCCTTTTATCCAAAAATAGGATATTTTTGAATCCGTCCAGTAATAAGTCGGTACCTTCAATTTTAGAGCTTTCAAAATGTTACTACTTAGCTTGTCCGACAACAATGCGGCCATCAATTCAAGCCTTGGTAAGGTAAGCGCTGTCAGTGGAGCAACCCTGTTTTTCAAAGCAACAAAAACTGTTCGAACATTTTTGGTGGTTGTTGCTACACGTAAATAAGCAACCGTACCATAAGCCTTCATGCTCGAATCGGCAAAAATATTCAATTGTAGGTCATAATCATGCCAATTGGTGATGTCAGAAAAATAGTATCTGGGTACTGAAAAGTTTTTCAAATGAGGGAGTTCGTTACACCACACTGCAAATAGAGGCGTCTTAAATTTAGACACATATGTGACTGAAAAAGAATTTCAGTCACTTAAGTGTCTGAATCTGAAAATTCAGACATAACAGACGTCTAAATTTAAGACACATAAATGTCTTACTATGATCATGCTATAAACGAACCGAGAAACATGTATAAATTATCCAACAACCGTCTGATTTTAAGACGATACGCTCCAAGCGATAGTTAAACATCATCTTTGGTACTATTCTTAACAGCCAATCAGAACGCTGATTTCCGCGCGTGTCATCTACAGCACCTTCATGAGATAAGAACAGAAAGAATTAAATTTTCACCGCCGCCATTGCTTGGATTAAAAGGATATGTGTTAATCTGGGTATTTATAGAACGAACGAGTAAGTCATATTTAATTCTAATATTTTATTCCGATAGATTTTTGTACCTTTGAATGAATATGAGTGAAATCGTTTGTAAAAATTTATCTCTTTTCTGTAGTTTAATGCTAAATTTTTGATTTCACTAACGGTCGTCTGTTATATGCCTTCTTAATGTAACGGAATGGAATATAATTGTTTTGAAAATTAAATAGCAATGCTGTAATTCTATTTGCTTGACATTTGTAGATAAACGAATGAGTGATAGTTTAATCTTCATTTTCGATAGGGTGATGTGAAATAATTATAATTTGTCTTTGCTCAAAAACAAAACTTGCAACATATAGGTTTGAAAAGTTGAATGATTCATCGCTTCATTTATCAGAGATAAAAACATTAAATTGAAGCCATTTGTAACTGTGTTTATTCTATGTTTGTTTTTTACTGTTTACTGACTATAAACGCTTGTAGTATATGACATCAGGCATTTATTTTATTTTTTGTTATTATTATTATTTTGGAGCTAAATATGATGATTCATATTATTATGATATTAGGAAAAGTTTTCAGATTGAAAAAAAGCATTAATATTGTGAAATTTGACTGTATATATTTCAGTTTTTAATCACCTTATTGATTTTTTAATTTATTATTGAAAATCGTAAATTTTGATATCCAATGTTTCAGATTTAACATTTACCAAATTTCTAAAAATAATATGAATTTTTTATATCATCCAGTAAAATTTTCGAAACATTAAACAAACGGAGAAACATTTTATTCATATTTTGCAGTTTACGTTGCTGTTTAGCAGTATAATTATAAAGTTTAATTAATATTTTTTGTGTTTTTTAAATTGGTATAATATGGTTGATAATTTAGACATAAATAAAGAGTTGTTTATGCCGTGATATGAAGTTTATGTATAAAACTGCCTTATATTTTTAAAAGTTCGTATTTACTTATATGATACAGTATTAAATATATTTTTAAGCCATTTAATAACTGCTTTTTTATGTTCAAAACGTTTTTCAAACAATTAAGAATAGTACGTATACTGCCTGATGTATTTTTTTTTTTTTTACTTTCTATTTTCTTCTGTTTTTTTTTTTGTTTGTTTTTTTCTATTTCTTAGATCAATATTTTCTTATCAAATATATAAAATCTATTTAGCTCATATTCAAAGGATACAAATTTTACAGGAATAAAAAATAAAATAAATTAAATATGACTTATATCGTGTTGTTCCATAAAAAAGAATAATAATGATATAAATTTTTAAGCAATAGCGGGTGAAATTTTTAAATTGAATACGGAATATGTTTAAAGAAAATTATATACATATTCCGAAGAATGATATATAAAATTAGATACCAAACTGGTGTTTACTTTTAACTAAACAATGACAAATTACTACATATTTAAAAAGAAAAAAAATATATTACACATGTTTACTACTTAAAATGACTTAACTATTTTATTTATATGTACTTAAATGACAAATACAAAAATGGCTAAGTTTTGAAATTAGAAGTAATTTTTTTTTCTCAATGCTATTAAAATAGAATATTTATTTACTATTTTATTATTTACTCATGGTTATATAGCTGTTGTGATTATCATCTGATGCATATGTAAAATTGCCTATGGGGCAAAATCTAATTTTTGAATTATATGAATTTTCCTTTTGGGGGGGGGGGGGCGGGACGGGAGGGGGATTTTCTTGCCCATTTTCGCGTACACGGGATTTTTTAAATCTCTTTCGACATTCCACCGACTATGATAAATATTTTGAACTTTTAGAGTAGGACAAGATAAAAAAATATATATATATATTCATATACCTTAAAAACACTTAATAGCGGACACTTCGGGACCGTGAAATTTGTCGGATAATCGGAGATGCCTGCTTTTGTGAGGTAAAAATAATACAAATATGTATGCCTTGCGGATCAAAAAAGTATTCGCTAAATCGAAGTATCCGCTATTCGGGAATGTCCATTAACCTCCATAACGGATACTCCCGAATACCGGGCATCTGTATTTAGCTAACAATACTGCAGGGTTGCATATTTTGCAAAAGGACTCCTTGATTAAAGCATGGGCAGTGCCCCGTTCTCTTACGATTTTAGTTCCCCCAAATTTCATGTGCAATATTTGCGAAGCTTATATTTTAAATCTGTTTCGAAATTGTACTGATTATAATCAATATTTTGAACTTTTAAAGTAATGTAAGATTAAAAACAAAATTTTAAAAAATCTAATATTTAGATAAATATTTTTTCTTTTTAATCTTATTCTACTCCTGAAACAAAATACTCATTATAATTAGTACAATGTCGTAAAAGATTTAAATTATCAGCTTTATGAAAATTGCATACTAAAATTGGGAGCACCAGAAAATCAGGCGGTATGGGGGTAGAGGGGGCAGGACAACGGCCAGATATTTTCCCAGTATTCAGCGTGGTCAAACATGGCTACATAAAATGCTTACAAAAAATGTCTGCGATTCAGACGTTTCAAGTGTCTGAAATTCAGTCGCAAAAAGTGTCTGAAAAAATTCAGACATTTTAAAATGTCTGAAAATTGAACACTCCGTTTCAGACACTTAAGTGACTGAATTTCAGACATTTTAATTTACAGTGCAGCTACTCCAAAGTATACGTAAATCTTCGGGTAAGGTGTCATCCCAATCTAGACCCAAATTCCAAATTTGTTGAATTATACATTTTAGTCTTAATGTAAATGGTCCTAGGAATCCAAGTGGATCAAAAATCCTGCCTAAAACTTGTAGAATAAATCCTTTGGTGTCTATTCTTTTTGAAACGAAATCAACTAAACCTCGATCATCAAAATAAAGTAAATCTTTGGAATTATTCCAAGCGATTCCTAAAACTTTATAAGGGAGATTTTGTTCTCCAAAAGCTTCAGAATTGACTTCTGAAGTTATGCCATTTTCTTTCCATAGTTCACTAAGTGGTAAAGAGTTCGTATGCCCTTTGTGTAAATGCATACTTGCATTTTCAAATATATCAATACATTGTAAACTCGTGGATAGGGCTTGATCAATATTTTCATGACTTCCTATAACGTCATCAATATAGATATTTTCATTTAAAAATTTTACTGTGTTTGGATATTTCTCGGTGTATTTTTTCAAGTGGTGTTTAATTGTTGCAGCCAATAAAAAGGGACTGCTACTAATTCCAAATAACACTCTGGTGAATCTATAAATTTCAAAGGGTTTAGAATTATCAAACAAATCTTGTGAAAATAAAAATCTTGTTACATCACGATCGTTTTCATCTACAATTATTTGTAGAAATGCTTGTTTTATATCAGTTGTAAAAGCTGTGGGACAACACATCACCGTAACAAAACATCAAATATTTCAGGATACAAATTTGGACCTACATGCAGGCAATTATTCAAAGACAGTGAGCCTGTGTCATGAGCAGAGGCATCGAAAACTATGCGTAATCTGCTCGTTGTCCTATCAGTTCTAATTATTTCTCGATGAGGTAAATAAAAAGTTACATTTTGTTTTTCTTCAGGATCTGTAACTAACTCAATAATACCTTGTTTCAAATAATCTACTAACACCTCCTTATACTCAAAAAATAATTCAGGGTTTTTAATCAATCTTGGTTTGAGTTTAAAAAATCTATATTCTGCAATTTTCCGATTGTCATTTAAACATTCCCTTTCAAGCTTCCACGGAAATCGAACTGTATATCGCTTATCATTGTATTTAATTTCTGACTCAAACTGTTTCATAACGTTGTTTTCTGAAAAATCTGAATCCTGTTTAGTATTAAAAAGGCCAGATGATTCGATATTCCAGAATTTTTCAATCTGTTCAGAAATAAAAAAAAATTCTACTATTACATTAAATGCTAAGGGCGTATAACTGTCAGTTGTTTTTCCCTGTAGACACTAACCAAAAATGGTGTCGACAGCTACTAATTTTTCATTCAAATGTTTTATATTTCCAGTAACTATATCATAATAATAGTCAGCACCTATAAGTAATGTAATGGGTTCTTTGGATGTGGGTGTGTCCGCAAGGGTTAAATTTTCAAATTGTTTACTTTTCATCAAATCATTGATTTCAGGTAGGGGGATTTCAGTAGCTGATATTTGATTGGTGACTAGCGCTTCTATATCTAATTTTGAATTAGGTACATTTTTATTTTCAATAGTTAGTTTAACTACTTCAAAGGTTTTTCAATGGGGTTCTTATTTCCAAATGTAAAAACCGACAATTTTTCTTTTCTTATTGCCTGTAAATTCAATTTATTTGCTATTTCTTCAGATATAAAGGTTCGCATGCTCCCACAATCTAAAAGTAACCTAATTAGAGATTGTTTTCCGTTTGATTTTATTTTTACACAACAAGTTTGTAGAAGAATTTTATTATTTTCTGTAGAGGAAATAGCCGAAATTACTTTTTCACTAGTTTCACTTTCATTACCTTTTAATTCGGGTCAGTTTACTTCTTTTATTAATTTAGATTTTAGGCATATCGTTTGATTATGTCTGCCTGAACACTTCTTGCAACTAGTTTTAGAGTTATAATTTTTGATAACGTGTTTCCTGCCTAAGCAAAGGAAACATCTTCCTTGAGATTTCAACAAATTTCTTTTAGTGTTTACATCAACAGCCTCACACAAATCAGATGAATGTTTACTATCGTTGCAAGAAATGCAATGAGCCACAGCCAGCTGCCTATCTGAAGTCGATTTATCATTCGAAATGTTCATAAATTCACAAGTAGATTTAAATTCAGACTTTGTTGTTTGACTCTTTATTTTTGTTTTATTATTTTCAAATGCTTTCATTCTCGAAAAAAATGTGTGTTCTCTGCTTTTTATTTCAGTGTGCAGAAAATCTAATAATTTATGTATATCTGAATGTGTTAAATTATCTACATTTTGTCTATTATATTCCAAAGCTAATTCTGCCGGTATTAATTTAAAATTACGGCGATAAGCATGGAGCCATAATTTGCTGGTTCGAGTCCTAATGTGGACAAACATCGAGCATTTATTTCTATATCACTGTGCATTTTTTTTTCAATTTTTTCATTTCGTTAGCCTTATAAACAGGGGATAAATTAAGAAGCTTGTTCAGGTGATGATTAATTATCACGTCTTTTTGACCATAACGCGTTTCTAAAACTTTCAATGCTGCGTCATAATTAGCTTCTGATATTTCAAAACGTTCTACAGCATTAGCCGCAGCTCCAGATAAATAACTCTTCAAATAATGAAATTTTTCAATTTTCGAAAGCGATTTATTTTCGTGAATTGTATTTTTAAAAGTATTAAAAAATGAAATAAATTGCGTACAGTCGCCATAGAATTTTTGTATATTGAGTTTTGGCAATTTAACAACTGAGTTTTCATCGTTAATCACATTCGATTTTAAATCTTGACTGTTATTTAAATCAATATTAACAATTTTTTTGTTTTCAAGAGAAAAAGTTTCTCTTCACCCCTTAATTCTCGCTCCCGTCATATTCACGGGCTGTGTCTTTTACTCAAATTGTTTGATTCCCACCAGTTTTATAAAATAGTGAAATTGGGTATATTTTTTGGTATCGTTTTTACTGTCATTAAATAAGGTGAATATTTCTTTTTCGTAAAAGTGGTGCCAATAAGCAATTTGAATTATTCAACCGTAATTTAATTCGAGCTTTAAGGGGTTAAGCTCGTAAAGCTCGGTCGAACGATAAAATGATATTCATCATAAAACTGATTTGACCTGATCACGGCCGAAATCGAATTTGATTTTGATGATTATACTTTTGATTGCACATTGATATTACCATTTAATAAACGGATTCTTTCTGATGAATAAAACTGTGGAATTTTTACAGTAATTTTTATTAACTCTTTGTGGAAAAACACAGTATTCCAAATTTGTTTAAAACATCCAAACCTCAGACTCTTAAAACCTGCACTAGATTAATTTTAACATAATTATTCCAATTGGTAAATAAATCATATTAGATGTAAATTTCCAACTGGGCGAAAAATGTCCGAACCAGGATTCTAACCAGGGATCTCCTGGCTGAAGCCGCCAGTGCTCTGCCATCTGAGCTATCCCGGACGAACCTGGTGGAACTTTCCTGGCTTTAAACCTGGCTTAATTTAAAACTTGGCATCTTATTTTTTTTAATTCATATTAAAAATTCTCTTTTGAAAAGATCAAATTTCACCTTAACGTAGCAGCACGATTTGGCAAACACTCTTGCTGGGTCGGCATCTTTGACAAAAAAGTGTCTTTATTTGCTTTTTTTTTTACAGTGAAGTATCTTTTACACAAACATACTGCTGGTTTAGCAAGATTAATGGAACGACTTAAAGTGCAGCATGTTTATCTAATTTTAGAATAATAATAATAATGATGATGTAAATTAAAACTTATTTTAAAATAACTTATTTAAAATAAGTTCACAGTAATTTGTATCCACTTGCCTTTCCTCTCTATAAATTTCGCCAAACAACTAATATATCATAAAAAGCCCAACAATCTTATGGTAGATCTAGATATTTTATTTTAAATATCGCGTTTGTATTTTCCTATTTTTAAAAGATTTCTTTTTCTTTTACAATGGATAGCTTGAGGTCGAAGGCCGTTTTTTACTTTTTCGTTTTTGTTTGCAGGGGTTTTTTGTTATGAGAATACTTTTACTTTCGAAACAAGCTCCGAAAGTGAAAGAATCCTAATTTAAAAATTACCTGCAAACAAAATTGAAAAAGTAACAGGCAACCGGATCAACCTCAGATATCCAATACAAAAAAATAAAAATAAATAAACCATTTAAAAATATTGAAATGCGAACGAGATATTTTTTAAAGTTTTTCCCATAGGATTAGCATTAGCGGGTAGGTGTTTTCGCGTGACTGAAGTAGCCTGTTAAATGATTATGATCAGTAAATTTTAAAAGTCTAGACTTAATATGTCATTGTTAAGTATAATAATTTGACATTTTCATAATGGACCAGGAGCCGGCCGCATAAACTACCACCTCATCGATTTCATGAATGAAATTCATGCACTAAATGGAACTCGATTAGCATATTAAAATGGAACTGATCTGCCACCTCATATCTTGGTGGAACACTCGGGCAGACTGGATTTTAGTGGTTGATTTTCAGGTCCCCAACCACCTCATCGAGTTCACGGATGAAATTCATGCACTAAATAGCACTCGATTAGCATAATGAAATGGAACTGGTCTACCAACTCATATCTTGGTAGAATACCCGGGCAGACTGGATTTTAGTGGTTGAATTTCAGGTCCCCAACTATTTCATCAAATTCACGGATGAAATTCATGCACTAAATATTCTAAAAGTTCTATTTATTGCATGAATTTTATCCGTGAACTCGATGAGATGGTTGGGAACCTGAAATTCAACCACTAAAATCCAGTCTGCCGGGTGTTCCACCAAGATAAGAGGTGGCAGACCAGTTAGATTTTAATATGCTAATCGAGGTCTATTTAGTGCATGAATTTCATTCATAAAATCGATGAGGTGTAGTTTATGCGGCCGGCAAACTAACGTCAGTATAAAAGTTATCACTAAAAAGATAAATGACGGTGTTCTGTGTATGCAAGTTTTCTCCGAAACCCAGATTTTGTACAGAAACGTACTGTAAATGAAACCAAATCTTCGATCGATTAATATTTATAATTAGAGATCGACCAAAAATTCGGTTTCGTTTTCGGTCCAAACTTTGAGTTTCACCGAAAATTCGTTTTCGGCGAAAATGCTGCTGAAAATCCGGCCGGACCGAAACTGTCTGTATTCTAAAAATCTCGCTTCTTTCTTCAGAAATTTTCAACATTACTCATTGGTTTGAGCTGTATCGGCTCCAATGAGACACTGTTTATTGATTGCTATGAACTTCACTGTTTATAAATATCAGTCATGACTGACTCAAGACGTGAGTGCATATTATAAAGCGAGCAATGCATATAAGACTTAACTTCGAAGACGTTTTTCACGTGCTCATTAAAAAGTATACAGACTAAACAGTAACAGGAAACTTTCAGTTTGAAACTGCAGAAGTGTTTCAAATACTCTTTGAGAAAGTTCTAGTACAACAGATGATCCATTACAAGAATCATTATGAAAGTTAAATCGAGGTATGTATACCTAAAACATTTTTTAATTAAATAAAATTCGTATAATTAGAAAATCATTCTGTGTCGTTGATGAATTAATTACATTTTATTTTACATGAAAATAAAAAGTTTTGGTGAGAGGCACAGAGAACCAACTTGGGTTACACGTGTAATTAATTAATAATTATGTATAATTAATAAACTGTATAACAAATTAATAATTATGCATTTTTATGTATGTATTAATTGCTTAAAAATTTTTTGAACATTTTCGTTTTCGGCCGAAAATAGGAAGATTATTGAAATTCGGTTTCGGTCGATCCTTATTTATAATAGCTTGCATTCGATTTTTCTAGTTTTAATCTGTAAAGGGGGGGGGAGGAATCTTTTTTTTCAGTTGACTAAAAAAAAGGTAGTTTTCACTTGCATTTCAAAAATTTTCATAAAATTTTGTGAGTGTGGAGAAGGGGGGATGATTAGGGAAATCTCACCTTATACCGCACTCAGTGTATGTATGTATTAATTATTTAAAAATTTTTGGACATTTTCGTTTTCGTTTTCGATCGAAAATAGGAAGATTATTCAAATTTGGTTTCGGCTTCGGTCGATCTTTATTTATAATAGCTTGCATTCGATTTTTCTGGTTTTAATCATTAAAAGAAGGGGGGAGAGGGAATCCTTTTTTTTTTAGCTAACTGAAAAAAAGGTAGTTTTCTCTTGCATTTCAAAAAATTTCTTAAAAATTTGCGTGTGTGAAGAAGGGGGGATGATTAGGAAAAATCTCACTTTATACTGCACTCCCTCCTCTTCCGCGAAACCTGATTTAAATAATATTTTTCCGAATGCAGTTCACCGCGCATTCAACGATATTCGTGATGAAGCTCTCCTTGTTCATTACCTTACAACAAATACCCGTAATGAAATACCTGAACACCCACACATTTTGCTATCTCTCCGTATCCCTTCGGCAGAAGAACAGGGGGTGTCGGCCAAAAAGATTAGGGCTCACTAAGCACCGTTATCTACTGACAAAATAGGCGTCTGGCAGGTGCGAAGATTACAGAGCGGAGGTGAGTTGCTCTTCACTCATAACACGGCTGAAAACCGGTCCTGGATATATTGCCGAATCTGCAAAGAGGCCGCTCGTGGGTAATGAAATCGTCTGCCATTTCTAATTTGAGGAAGGATCGGCCGACATAGAGAAGGCTGACTAAGTGGGCAGGAATTGAAACAAAAGAGTTTTTACTTCTTTTTCTTATTTCTTTTTTGCAAACGTTAAAAGAACTACGAATGTCTAGATAAAGAATTTAAATGCTTAAGATAAGATAAAGTATTGGTTGATTAGTTGGTGGACTGGATTCTTTTTCATTGGCAAATAGTCCCAATTAGGACATACTCATAATCATACCGTGCCAGACATAAATTCATGCAAATTTTTAAAAAAATTATGAAGCACAAAAATAAGATAGAAAAGCGAGAGGATAAAGTTTTAAAAATCCGTCTATTTTTAAGTAAGAATTGACTAGATTTCCCTGGGACAGTCCTAGCATTCGAACTTTTTTTTTTATGTTCCCGTAAATACAGCTTAAAAAGAAAAAAAAGGAGGGATAACTTATGCTTCTTTGAAAGGAATCTTGGTCAAAAAGCAAATTCATTCCGCATTTTTATTCACCATCTGTTTAACAACTCCATTTTGTGCATAAAATGCACTGAGCAAAAAATAAAAAAAAAAGAAAAAAAATGCAATTTAACAAATTACAGCGACCATTTGGAAAATTCAAAGGAAAATTCATTTCTTGAAAGGCTAAAATTTAAGACATAAAAAATAGCACGAAGTTGATCATACATTACGTACGCCATGAATTAACACGTAAAAATTGCAAGCGACAGAAATTTCCTGCGACTCGTACGTATTATCCACCTGAAACTGACGTATTATCCAAGCATTTCATTGGCTGTTCGGGAAAAACCTTTTCCATTGTCAGATTTCCAAGAAATCTGACGGCCAACTTTAAATGAAATTTATTTCTTAAACTTCTAAACATCCCACAATATTACTTTTTATACCGTCGTATAGAAAAAAAAAATGTACTTTTAAATGCAATTCGTTTGAAAGCTGTATCTCAATTTGTTTCTGAGTTATTAATTTTATTGTTGTAGTTTTTATTACCATTTTTGTCATAGTGGCAAGGCTCTGTTGTCCATCTCTGTTGAAAGTAAAGGGAAATACAGATTACTGTATATAGACCAATCTGAAAACGAATAAAATGATGATTAAACCAATAAAAACCTTCAGATATGCTTTTGATTTCCTACCCTGACGAGGACAATAACCATTTTTCCAAATGGTTAAAAAAAAAAAAAAAAAAAAATGTGTATAAATAAAAATTTTAAATTTAAAATAAATATACCTTGTATATTCTAAGGCTGTTAGTCATTTAATTTCAGAATTCCCCTCGTACATTTTTTACATAGCATTTCTGGCAAAATTTGCATTTTAGAATTCCCATGCAATGAAGAATAAGAAAGATGAATCATCTATTTTGAGCTCGATTTTGAGCACTTAAGAGTTAAAAAGCATTATAATTGTCGTATATATCGGGTTGGGGGCATTTTATCATTCATCAAGGGGTTGATATGTGGAATGGCGACCACCCCCCTGGATCGGTCATTGCACCCCTGCTTCCTCCCACAATCCTTGCGAGAAAAAAGTATTCTGTAGGATGATTTTGGAATGCCGAAACAAATTTGGAATTTACCTAATGATTTCAAGACACATAGTTCCTAAATTTGCTCCTCATTTCTCCGTCAGTCACTGTCCGAATTTCTCTCGTAAAATGGATTTTTGTAACTTTACCAGTTTTACAGTAGGTGTCAAAGGTATTCGTATATATACGAATTGAATATTTCCAAATGAGCGAAAAAAATAACAGCCTTTTTCGCTCAGTTGAAAATATTCAATTCGTATGATAACTTTACCAATCAGTTTGATTGTGTTAAAATAATAGTTTATTTATGTACCCATCGTTTATGTGGAGTTCCTTTACCTGCGGTTTATTCTGTTGAGCTGTCTACATGACAGACCAGATGTTATTACCAATAAGGCAAGCGAAATATGCTTGCCCGGTTGCCAGCCCAGTTACCTTAAACGGTACAGCATTGGCCCCGTAAGCCAAGGACCTGGGTTCGATTCCTGGGCTGAGCAATTTTTTGCTCAGTTGGAAATATTCAATCCGTGTGGTAACTTTACCAATCTGCTTGATTGTGTTAAAATAATTGTATTCGTATACCTCTGGCATTTTTAAAGCTATTTTAAATTAACCCCTTTGCCGCCAGGACGCAAGCTGCGTACGCCCTCTCATTTCAGGAATTAGCGACCATGACGTGTATGTCGTTCACTACACAGTAATGGTTGCATATTTGAACCGGATTGGTCTGTGATATGCAACTGATATAACAGGGCACTGGTGGAATGTGAGTTTTATGGCACAAATATTTTACACCGCATAGCCTGGTATATAGCCCTTCACCAGCGAAATTAAGTCTGGAGGTGAAGGAGTTGATAAAATATTGCACAATAAATAATCAACATAATTTGACGAAACAAAAGACAATTGAAAAACATTAACTTTCACACATAGTTCACGTAAAAAAATAAAATGCGTATTAGAAGCTAACGGTGGAAAAGGAAATGTGAGTACATACTTAAGGGTGTTCTCAAATCCAAAAGGGCAACTTTCTGACATAAGTTTTAATTTACTTTTGTTCGAAAATACATGAACTTAGCTAGTGTTGTTGTTCAGAAACTATGTAATTGAGCTGTTTTTTTTTTCCATTTTTTTGTAAACGCAATAGATCTTTCAGAAAATAGAGTCAAAGTGGGCGTTTTGAATCGAATTTCCGCGCGAAGAAAAATCACTCAAGAGCGGGCAAAAAACGGGTTTGTCACGTGATCGATATCGCTTGTAACTCAATGGGTAATTGATTGATCAAAAAATGAAAAACAGTTCAATTTCAAATCGCTTTCATGGCCAGTCTTTCCAATTTTATATCTTTCACTTAAAAAATGAATTTGTAAGTGTGTCAGAGCGTTTTGCGCTTGTTGAGAAGAGCAGTTAAGGCTGTTCTCAAATCCAAGATGACAACTTTATGACATAAGTTTTAATTTATTTTTGTTCAGAAATGCATGAAACTAGCAGGTGTTGTTGTTCAGAAACTATGTAATCGAGCTGTTCTTTCCGTTTTTTGATAAACGTAATAGATCTTTCAGAAAATAGTGTCAAGGTGGGCGTTTTGAATCGGATTTCCTCGCGAAAGTAGAATAACCAATTAAGAATGGGCAAAAAACGCGTTTGTCACATGATCAAAATTTCTTATAACTCAATAGGTAATTGATTGATCAAAAAAATGGAAAAAACAGTTCAATTCCAAATCGCTTCCATGGCCAGGCTTTCCAATTTTATATCTTTCCGTTAAAAAAATGAATTTGCAAATATGTCAAAACGTTTTGCGCTTGTTGAGCAGAGCAGTTAAGAACAGCCTTAATGAATGCGTCAAAAGCAATGGTGCTAACTTATATGGGCCCATGGGCGCCAGCCCACCCAATGTTGTGATCTCTCCACCTACCCAATTTCAATTGATTTAATTCGTAATTTATTTTTTAAATTTTTTAATCGCTGAAATGAAATTAGATTCCATTAAAGTTCTCAAAATAATTTTCTTTGAAAAATAGTAAGAACATCAACTAGACTTACAGGAGCACTGAAAACCCCTTCAGCGGATGCGTAGTTAAATTTTTCACAAAAACAAATTTCTTGCATATATTGCCATCTGCTTTGATATCTTGAATCGATAAAGCACTTTGGTGACTAAAATGTATACTTTTCTTGACATTTAGTTTTTTGCACTTTCAATAGTCAGTAATTCCAATGTTATTTAAAATAAATATTAATGTACAGTAGGGTGGAGCGAAAAAAATTATTTTTTGAAAATCAAAAACGGGTAGGTGCCAAAAGTTGCCTTTATACTAGTACATCATCTGCGTGCAATATTACCGCTGAAAAAAAATGGCTTGAGTCTGCGCTTTTGGTCCAAAAGTCGAAATTTTGTGTAAAATTTGACATTTTTTCAAAAATTTAAAATAAATTCTATAGAGATGGTTATTATTTAAAAGTGCTATTTAAACCTTTATTATTAATGACTTAACATATTTAAACGATAAAACTATATCTTTGTTCTGTATAACTGGAACAAAACTGACAACTTTTGGTGAAAAAAAGGCGTTTCCACTCTGTTGTGTCATACAACTAATTGTTATTTGGAATACAGCTCTTACGTAGTTGCTTTGAAATCTACCAAGGGGGTATCAAGTGGGAGTGGCTGCATTTCATGACACAACAGTGCATAGCTTGACCACCCTTCCATCTGAGCACAATGTTTTATTTATATATTGAATTGTGATTTTTTATCAAAGACTGACATAAGATTCCTATGTATCAACCTAATCCATCTCTTCTTTGTATCCACAGACGTTGGGTGCTGCTGTGACACTTCTTCACGTATATTTCTACTGTTTGTGTATGATAAGGCAAGCAGAGTAATGCAGTGGATTAATGGAATCTATTCAGCCCTCTAGTATCTATCACCAAAATTACATCCAGTTACTGCATAGTGATTGGGAGTTCCGTTCCTACAACATTTTACAACATTTAGGTATTTCATCTTTGAGTATGCCATCATTTACTCTACCTCTTGAATTTTTTATATGGTGATAAGCTTGTTGTTTAATGTGATGGCGATCGTCATCAAAATTGCAATAAGAATTTGCTCTCGATGTGAAAAGCTACCATTGTCCTAAATGAATTTTTTTAGTATTTGTTTTTTGCCGATTTCTGTGATGTTTTGTAGCCGAGTAATTTCTCATAAGTTTTTAGATCAATTTTTTAGATGTAAATTTTATTTGGTGTAAGCCATCATGTGGTATAAACTTGGATTACATACTTTGAGTGAACCAGACTCTGATGGTCAATTAGTTCAGTGCTTATATAAAGGCGAATAATTTTATGCGCCATTGTAGGCCATCTTGCCTAGGACAAGTTTCTTGGGTTCCTATTCGCTAGTTCTTCTGAGCAATATCTTGATGAAATAACTTTGCAGATATCTATCAGGTATTTCTGGTATGTGCTGAGTACCCTTTTCTTGATTTCAGGAAATAATGTTTAAAAAATACTCTCTATGGCTTCAAAAATTGAAATAAGAAGGGAATAAGCACGTGGACAAAGATTTTCCTATTGGTCCGGCGCATCCCTGTGGTTTAGAATCTAATTTTTGCCAACGATTTTATCTAATAAATGATGCAGAGGAAATTAACTGGACTTGGAGGAGACATATGATCAATTGTAATGGTTCATTCTAAACATGCCCCTCGCAGAATGGATGACAACGACTAACAGAATTATCCGCCTTCAAATGAGCACTCACTGTCCATCAGAGTCTCTACGTTCACTCAAAAAGTACTATGTTATCCAAGTTTGGCTCCAGAATAGTTTACATTCAAATGTAATCCACAGCTAAAGAAGGGATCTAAAAACTCATGGGAAATTGGTTACACAAAAACAACTTGGATACTAAACAACACACAAAACGGAATAAAAAAAAATACTGAAAAAAAAGGTTATTTAGGACAATTGTTGCTTTGCATACACAGAGGAAATTCTTATTTCAATGCTCTCTGACGATTGCCCCCACATTAAACAGCTAGCTGTTCAGCACATAATAGTCGAAAGATGAAAGTAAATGATGGCATACGCAAATCGGAAATATCGACAATCAACTTTGAAGCGGATAATTATATAAATCTAACTCACTGGAAAAGTCTTGTGGTAACAGAACCTCTAATCAATATGCATTTATCGTGTGCAATCTTAGTGAAGATAATAGAAGGCTGAATAGATTACATTAATATCATCCGCACTGCATTACACTGTTTGTCTTCTCTTACACAAACAGTAGAAAAATACGTAAATGAGATCACAGCAGCAACATTCAAAGTCTGTGGATCCAAAGAAGAGATGTACCAGATTGATACATAGAAAACTTATGCCAGTCTTTGATAAAAAATCACAATTCAATGTATAAATAAAAAATTGATTTCAGATGGTAGGGTGGTCGAGCTATGCACTGTTGTGACATGAAATGAAGCCACCTCCACGTGGTACCTCCTGGGTAGTTTTGAAAGCAACTAGATAAGAGCTGTATTCCAAATAACAATTAGTTGTATGACACAACAGAGTGGAAACGCCTTTTTTTCACCAAAAGTTGTCAGTTTTGTTCCAGTTATACAGAACAAAGATATAGTTTTTTCATTTAAATATGTTAAGTCATTAATAATAAAAGTTTAAATAACACTTTTAAATAATAACCATCTCTATAGAATTTTTTTTTAATTTTTGAAAAAATGTCAAATTTTATCCAAAATTTCGACTTTTGGACCAAAAGCGCAGACTCAAGCCATTTTTTTTCAGCGGTAATATTGCACACAGATGATGTACTAATATAAAGGCAACTTTTGGCACCTACCCGTTTTTGATTTTAAAAAATTAATTTTTTTCGCTCCACCCTAATGTACAGTCCTCTCCACTTAATCGGCTCACGGATAATCGAATATCCCGCTTATTCGAATAGATTCCTCCGGAACCGAATTTATTCCTATTGGTTCTATGTTATTTTTCCCCGCTTAAACCAAATACCTTTTAGTAACTTTTCCCGCTTAATCGAATAACAACTGCGTGACCGATGTTTGAAAATAACCGCATAAAGCACGTTTCAGCTGGAATTTCCTTCCACCTTTTTGTCATTTTCGGTTCCTTTACGCTGAAAACAATTTTTCAGTTCTTCCTGCAATGATTTCGGCCGGCAGGTGCATAATGGACAGGTCAAATGATCTCCCCACCATCACTCCTTGCTGTTAACCAGGCTTTAATTGCAATGTGCAATCACTTCGAGACTCGATATGGTAGTTGTGATATTTTGTACTCATTCGAAAAATAACCCGATATTTACTCCTTTAAAATACCACTTAAACAAACATCTTTTTCTTTTTTTAGGCAGTATAAGTAACGTAAAGAAAACTTTTGACCCAATTCAAACGAGCTGTATTAAGTGTAATGTAAACCATATAAATGTATGTACTGACATTAAATTAATACGTATTTACTTTATACTTTATATTAGCATTTGTATTTATTTTAGTTTATGTTATTCTATTAACAATTTTATTATGCTGTTAATTATATATACCGTAGATGGTTATTTTTCTTTTTTATCACGCATTAAATATTACAGTTATGAATCCCCGTTTAATCAAGTAAATCGCTTAATCGAATATTATTTCTGGAACCGTCAATATTTGTTTAAACGGGGACGACTGTATTTATGAGGAGAAACATTTAAGAATATAATTTAATAAAATTATTTATAAAATTATAGTTAAATTATAATAATTTAAAAATTTGTCTACAAAAAACATAATTTAAACATAATTATCATCTTTAGACATTCGCTTCTCCCCGCTGTCTCCCCACACAAATACATACTATGGGAAAAAAATATATGTATTATTTTACTCAAAAATTTTTGAGCCCACCCAATAAGATAGCGAATGTTTTAATCTGCAACAATTGACATGTAGAGTTGGGTTTCTTTTTTAACACATTCCAAACAAAGTTGAAAAGAGTTTATGCATTTGGTTTGTCTGCCTGTCCGTCTGTCCACGATCTAACTCCCGTAAATATAATCGCATTTTCATGCAATTGAGAAGTGTTATTTAAGGTCACCAAAGCATGTTTGGTATTGTATATGAAGTATGTAGGATTAATAGTTCATTTACAGAGGCACTCAAAATAATTCCATTACATTATGGTATATGGTGAAAAATCGTTTGCAGAGTATTTTAATGACATTACGCTATTTCAAATGTACTGAAACTGATGTAAATTACCGAATTTCACTACGATCACGTTAGAACAGGGCATTCATAGCATTTTTTATTCATTTATAGCGACACACAAAAGAAATCGGTTACAGTTACTGTCTTTGAGTAATAATTGCTGGAGTGTACGTTTTAAAATTCGGTATGCGCTTTTAAATTTTGTAGGAAATAGGTTTTAAAAAACTATTATTTCATATGAATTTCACTTGTGAGATATGCAACTGTTTCTGATTGTTTAATATATATCATGGTGCAATTGTCCAATTTTTAATTTTTTTTTTCTTTTTGTATTGGATAGCTGGGGTCTATCTCTCTCTACACCAGCCCCATTTTACTTGTTCGATTTTGGCAACAGATTTTTTTTTATAATGTTACTTTCACTTTTGGAACCGCTTCCGAAAATAAAAGTGTCATTTAAAAAAAAAAAAAAAAAAAAAAAAAAAAACACCTATAACCAAAGTTGAAAAAGGGTAAAAAGGGCGGGTGTGAGATTGACCTCAACTATCCAATTAAATATATATATATATATTAGAAAATATCGAAATTCGAAATGCAAACCAGATATTTGAAAATATCCTTCCCATAGGTTTAGCATTAGCTCGCGAGTGTCTTCACTTGACGGAATGGGCGCCTTAAAGAAATTTATATTGTGGATAGGAATGTCAATGAAAGAAAAGTAGGAAGGAATTTCCAAGCATCAACAGTGAGTTTTTCTAACTATCATTTTCTCTTTCTCTGAATATTCATATCTGGGGTAATTTTCTCCACCTCTTACCTATAATTAGTTAATTAATCTGCACTCAAGCGAGTTTCCCTTTTATGCATGACGAGGATCTTGGCGAGAAATTCTTCTTCAGTGACCTGTCTGACCTAAGGGCAGTGACTGTTTTCGATCAATTAATTTATCAGTGGAAGGAGGAATTGACGAAACGTGACTTCGGACGCTGATAAACAGAAATTAATTCATGGGAAACAATGGATGTTAATAATAAATCCATTTAGCAGTGTGTCGAAATTGGGATTGATCCCGAAAACCCTGATGAATTTTCTTGGATAGTTCTCAAGTCGTTAAAATAAGTATCACGTCTTCAGATATTAGTCTAATTTCTAATGATTGATTGTGCCCAAAAATTGGCCTTAATCAGAAGTCATTTGGTTAATTTCAGTTGAAGAGAGTTTTCAGCATTAGGGTTCTAGCTTGATTAGGCATTTTATGGGTAAATTTAATTTACGGACGGAATTTGACTCATAAAAATTGAGAATACAATACTATACATTAAGCTGTTCCACTTATCATCTGTGTTGCTTAAACTATTTCATTACAAATCAATTTAACAATGTGTCAAAATTGGGACTGGTCAGAAAAAACTCTGTGAATTTTCTGGGATAATTCTCAAATCATCAAAACAAGTATCTCGTCTTCAATTTCTAATGGTTTATTGTGCACCAAAATTGACCTTAATCAGAAGTCACTTGGTAATTTCAGTTATGCAGAGTTTTCAGCATTAGAGTTTTAGCATGGCTAGACATTTTGTGTGTAAATTTATTGGGAAATTTTGTAACAATTAGTTGAATTTGATTCAGAAAAATTAAGAATACAGTTGTATAATTTATAAAGCCGTCCCACGAATCATCTGTGTGTTATTCAAACTATTTCATTACAAATATATTTAACGATGTGTCGAAATTGGGACTGATCTCAAAAATCTCTATGAATTTTCTGGGATAGTTCTCAAGTCATCAAAATAAGTAATCACTTCTTCAAATATTAGTTTAATTTCTAATGATTGTGCTCAAAATTTGGCCTTAATCAGCAATTAATTGACTAATTTCTGTTGCTAAATGTCGTCAATATCAAAGATCAAGCTTGACTGGCAATTTATGTGTAAATCGATGCTTTCTGAAATGTTTTGAAAGTGAAATTGAGAACTGAGACTATTATAAGTCCTTTCCAAACTGCCTCGCTTATCACATGCATTCTTCAAACTATCTTATTTGAAATGCATTTAACAAAAAAAAAAAAAAAAAAAAAATGGGTATTGAAATTAGGATTGATCCCGAAACCTTCAATGAGATTTCTTGAACAGAGATCAAGTCGTTAGAGTTGTTTTAGTCTAATTTTTAATAATTAAATTGTGCTCAAAACTTGGCCTTAATCTGCAGTCCCTAGATTAAATTTCAGAAACCTACAATTTTCAGGTCTCAAACTCGATTAGAATTTTATGCGTAAATTCAAGATTTTGAAATATTGGACTCGAAGTTTTGTAACAATCAATTAAATATGACTCGTAAAAACTGAGAATATAGTACAGCAAAACCTCCCTAAAGCGACCACGTTCCGTTCCAATGAAAATTGGTCGCTCCGAGAGGTGGTCTCCTAATTGAGGTCATGTTTAAATCTAGATTTTAATTGTTCAAAAAAGGCAGCAATTAATGTTACTAAAATTTATTTATCACATTAGGAAAAAATATGAAAATTTAAGTATCAAAACAAAAGTTAATTACATAAGTTAATTATTTCAGAGTTTAAAAAATGAATACATTAACGTTTGCTTTGATTTTACGGTTTTATCTTTAAATTTTATTTCCAAGTCTTTTTGAAGTTTAGTAAATAAATGCAATTTTTTTTGGACAGGAACAAATAATGACGATTTCATTAATTTATCCATTTGTTTGAGAGTTTTCTGACAGAATAGAGCAGGGCACAAAAGGGGTTTAAACACTTAAAAGTTACCGGAATAAATAAAAATTCTAACTTAGTTTAGAAGTTTGATGAATAATGAATTATTATTCCCTCTTTGGAATTATTTGTCTAATAAAACCTCCTTAAAGCGACCAAGAAAAAACAGAATTTGTTTCATTTTCTTCAAAGAAATGGGCCGTTCATGGGGGGAGTGCAACTGGGATGGGCTCTGAATAGAGTTAAAATTAGTATTGAGCCTATGGGAATAATTTTCGTTCCTTGAAAAAATGGTCATTCAGGGAGGTGGTCGCTTAGTGGAGGTAGTCGCACAGCGAGGTTTTACTGTAGTTTAATTCAAGCTGTTCCACTTGACACAGATGATGTTCAACGTGTTTGTTTTTTTCTCTTTTCAAGAGAATAAGTCTCTTTCTCTCTCTCTTATTTATTTTAAAAGTATATTAAGGTTTCGAATAGTACATTACTATTCATAAACGGTTTTTATTTGAAATGCTATTGTAATTTTGGTTTAAATAATTTATACCTTTCAATACTGAAGTGATTTTTTTTTAAATTATTATTATTTGATTTCGGGATTTATAGAAGGCTAAGTCAATGTGACTTGCAGATTTTTAAGTTTATCGCAAGCTCTATAACTACACTTTGAATATAGTATATTTGGTATTACATACACTATGCATCTTATTTAACATAATTCTTATTTAAAGGATATTGTCAGTGAAATTATTAGTTTTATAAGTAATTTGTGAGCATAATACTTCAGAATTTTTTTCATTTAGTTCTTCAAGATCATTCGAGCAAAATAATATTAATGCTTTACGTTATTTTACATCTTTTATACAATTGTGTCGTATGTCTTTAATTTTAGATTTTTATTGATCTTAATTCTGTCACATTTCATTTAAGTTTACAAAACTAAGCATTCTTAAACTTACAATATTAGAAAACATTTTTTTAAATTTAGTACAGTAATCCCTTAACATTCGCGAGTCTTTATTATTCGCGAAATAAAAAATGAAGAACGTTTCAACATTCGCGAATACTTAATTTGGTTATTCGCGAATTTTGTTTTGTAAAAAATATTTTTTTACAAAGTAAACTCGCTTTGTCCATTTCCGTAAACAGTTTGACACAGGACAGCTGCATTGTACTATTATAGCCTAAGTTTCGAGAATTTCAGCCCTTGTATTGAGACAAAATATAGATCAGTTATTCCGAGAAAGCGGAAACATGACTTTATGCTAAAAATAAAAAAAATCTTAAATTTTCTAAAATTTAAAATTTTTATTGCAAGTGAAAAATTTTCTGGGAAATTTTAAAGTTTCAACAGCAACATGTTAAAAAAGCAATAGAATGTGATCTTTCACTGTTGTTGAGTCTTAAATTTAAAAGAGAATTAAATTTAAAAAATCATAAAACTCGGCTGCGTAAAAAGCTAATTATTTCTCATCAATGTTAAGCTATTTTTTATATTACTTACCTATTTTTTTATTTATTTGTGTTGATGCCTTTTAAGTTGTGTTTAATTGTTAGTTCCTATCTATAAACACTGTTTTGATGAGGCCTATAGATGTCTATGGTGGTTAGAGTTGCAGTAAAGCTAGAGATCCTACCTACATAACTTCCAGATTGTGTACTATTTAAACGGAGCTTCTGACTGTAAAATAGTCAATGAAACATCGTCTTCATTTTGAAAGACCCATCCAATGATATGCCACTCAATATGGCGCGCAATTTTTTTTTTCGTGTCTACCGCCATTTTGCATTTTACGGCCGACATTTTGAATTTATAAAAACAAAACCTAGCCTATAACCATCGGACGGTTAAGACGAATCGATAGAGACCTCATTCATTAAAATCCATCCAGCTGTTGGGATGTTTCGGGGTATAAAAGAAATCCACATACCCAGATACGGGTGAAACCCATAACTCTTCTTGGCAGTCGGGTAAAAAGAGACCGCAACTTTTCCTTATGTGAAAATTCATAAACAAAACGTCTGTTCTTCGAAACAATCGTATATTAATAATTTTTTTTCAGCCATCAACTAGCAACTAAACTTTGTACAATACGTTTATAATTATTCAAATTTATTTACAGCATGTACTTTTTAATGCTTAATAAATGTATTTTTATGTTTCAATTGCTTTTTTTTTTTCAATTAAAAAAAAATTATTAAACCTAACCCCCTTTTATGCACGGGAAGATAGTCTCAACATTCTCGATTTTGAAATTCGCGGAGGTTTCCACGAACGTAACCCTCGCGAATGTTAAGGGATTACTGTATACGTGATTTGTAACTTTAAAAGTAATACAAAATTTGAATTTTTTTTTTTTTTTTTGCGAGAATTTTATTTTATTTTTTGATTGATAGAGTTGATAATTACTTTAAGTGACTGGAAATGAGTATAAATGTAAAAATAGTTTTCTAAAAAACCCCCTTTTATAAGTATTCAATGTTCATCTTGAAAATTACGCCTAATTTTTGGACTGCAATTCCCCGACAAAATTCAGTTACAGTACACAAACTTGGCGTATGGGCACCGAACTAATTTTGAAAAATTCACTGTTTTTTTTAGCCCCCGGTACGGTACGCTATTTCTTTCTCCCAGCTTATTTTGTGTATTCCAAAAAATAACGTTACGTTGCAGAAGCCAGCCGTAAAACAAAGCAGTACGATTAAATACTCTATAGTAATTTTTTAAACTTCTAAACATCGCACATTTTCGATTTTTATACCGTCGTATTGGAAAAAAAAGTTCTTTTAAATTCCTTTTGTTTGAAAACTGTATCTCCATTTATTTTTGAAATTATTAATTTTTTTGTCGTTTTTAGAGCCATTTGCTTAATATTGGCAACAGAAGAACTCCATTTCTGTAGAAAGTAAAGGAAAAATAGTTTAAATATAGTAATTACATATTTTTGTTGTCATTTTCTCATAACAACCGAAAGAAAATGTAATTAAAATACGTGCTATTTTGAAAAAAATATAAACGAATGATTTCTGTTAAAACAATAGAGCTATTACAAACTATATTTAATTTTAAGTATCTATGAATCATTAGATAGCCGTTTTTTTTTTGTCGATTTTCTTGAATGATGATATCTTTTTGCTGTATTTGTGCCTTATTTCGTGATAGTAATGTGCTATCCATGCTTTATTGTAGATGTTTAAGAGTAGATCGTAAATGTGGAATTCTTAAGCGGATGAGAATGACGTAATTTTACATAATATAAAACGCGTGCTTTAAGTCATAAAATTGAAATATGTTTTGTAGTACAGAAGAGTCCCGCTTAACCGAGTTATTTTCTTCTGATGGATTGGTGGCTTCTATTATTATGAAACAGCCATTATAAATGAAGCGTTAGGTAAAAATGAAAGAGCATCCGTAAAATGTTAGAACTCTGATTTTCTGGTCAGAATGGGAGAAACAAACGGCCATAATTTTTTTTTTTTTTTTTTTTTTGAAGAAGAAAAATCAGAGTTCTAACTTTTTATGGCTGCTCTTTCATCTTCACCTAACGCTTCATTTATAATGGCTGTTTCATAATAATAGAAGCCACCAGTCCATCAGAAGAAAATGAAGTAATGAAAATACCGGGGGCGACACTAAATTCTGAAAAAGCAGAATTCCTGTTCTCTAGTTTTTTTTTTTTTTTTTTTTTTTTTTTTTTAGCAATTGGTAGAAAACGCAAGCAAGTGAATTTGTTAAAAAATATATAATTTTTGCTCTGTTCCTCTTTTAAGATAGGACAACAGGAATAAAAGAAAATGAAACATTATATAAAACCATATATATATTTTTTAATTTCCAAATTGATTGCTCAACGTATAATCATAAATTAATTCATATTAATTGATAAAAGCGTATTTTAAAAAAATATATATTACACCCTTCATTTTCTATTTAAAATCTATTTTCTACTTTTTCTACTTTAAAATACTTCATTATTGCAGTTTCACAGTCATTTGGCTTATTTTGCCGAGCGTTTATGGGCGCATCATTAAATCCATTGTTCTTTCAACTCGTATACAATAGTGCGAGTAACAGAGAATATTTGGCGATTTATTACCTGTGATGGGCTAATTGAAAAATGATTTAATATTAATGCATTAATATATAATTGCGTTCTTAAAATATTCAAATGCTGCACTGTACCATCGAAACGCACCTTTGAATGTAGTTTTTATAATTCTAGTGCAGCGATACTCTACCTTTTTCCTGGAGAGCCGCAAACATACGTTTGTGACGTCAGGCGGGTCGCAACACGCAGCGCGTGTAAAAAAAGAGTAATTAATATAGTAAGATAACATAAATAGTACAACAAAGTTAATAATATCAGGAGGGTTGAACATTTGTTGTCGAAGAAATACTAGCAAAAAGTTTTAACACCACAATTTCAAAACAATAAACTTCGTGATAGATTTTTATCGCAAAAGTTGTAGAAATGTACAGGAAAGCTTATTGTTTGGAAATAATGGTGTAAAAAATTTTTGGTACGAATTTTTTTCCGCGAGAAACGTTAAACCTAAACTCTAGAAAGCTGTATTAGCTCTATAATAAGTATAAAACTAGTAATATAATAATGCAGAATTTCAAAGTTCTAAAAGGAAAAAAAATAGAAAGTTTTCTCTTTTAGATCTTTTGCTGAATGTAAAATTTTTTTATTGTTTTATATGCAAAAATATAGTGCAAATGTAATTAATTTGGACTAATGCTTGGTTAGTGTTGAAGATTAAGAAATGTATGTAATATGCACCTCTGTAGCACAAATAAGACTACAAATACTTGTAAAAAGAATTTTTGACTAACAAAACGGCATGTAAGATGTTTTAACATAATTTTTAATTAGTTATAAGTAGCAGGGCAGATTTTGCCTTCCCATGAAAATATATAAAACAACACCGTAGGTCATTCATTTTTATGAATATCTCAACTAATTTTATAAATATAGATTTACGATTATGTGTCTCGTACCGCATATAAAAGGTCGCCGGGCCACACACTCTCAGAAATAAAACTCTCACTTTTGACGATTCAAAAACAGTAAAGTGTTAAAATCTTATCCCTCTACTCAAAGTTATAAAATATATAAAACAACACCGTAGGTCATTCATTTTTATGAATATCTCAACTAATTTTATAAATATAGATTTACGATTATGTGTCTCGTACCGCATATAAAAGGTCGCCGGGCCACACACTCTCAGAAATAAAACTCTCACTTATCCCTCTACTCAAAGTGATAAAATATATAAAACAACACCGTGGGTCATTCATTTTTATGAATATCTCAACTAATTTTATAAATATAGATTTACGATTATGTGTCTCGTACCGCATATAAAAGGTCGCCGGGCCACACACTCTCAAAAATAAAACTCTCACTTTTGACGATTCAGAAACAGTAAAGTGTTAAAATCTTATCCCTCTACTCAAAGTGATAAAATCTCACGCAATAACTTCACAATTCGTTATTTGTGAGCAACAAATTAACCAGACCATATTCTAACCATTCATTGAGCAAAGAAAATTTCACTAATAAATTATTTAATCAAGCCATATTATAATTATTCATTGACCATGAGAAAACCATAATAATAAATTAGCCTCACTTAAAACTTTCAGAAATTATAGCAGTACCAATAAAATTACAATCTACCTTATAAAAACATAAACACGTAACAGAATTCATTACATCAATCTAAAAGCAGATATATACAAGTCCCCAGTAGCCAGACTGGAAGAGCAACGGTCTCCCACGCCAAAGGCCGCGGGTTCGAATCACCCCGAGAGAAACGAGAAGTTAATTTTTTCTTCTCCCTGTCAATAAATACAGGAGCTTCCAAACTGTTCGATAGATGGCACCACCAGCCAACTTTTGACAAAATTTATATCGTCAAGCAATTGAAGAAAGTAATTTCATCAATTTTACAAAATTTTCACTCGGGGCATTTCCCATGAATCTGATTCGTCAAAAACAAAGAAAATTTCGGGAAATCTGAGTATTCATTTCTGAGTGTGCATGCCGCAGTTTGAATATGGCTATTCTAACTTATCAGGAAAGGTTAAAAATCCATTACAAACTTCCATCTTTACATACAAAAACTAGGTTGAGTTAAATAAAAGAGTCTAACAACATCGTGTCATTTATGATAATAAAAGTATCCCGAACATAAAAACGAAACAATTATTGCCTCGATTGTTGCATTGTGGATTAGCAAGTGTTACTTTAACACTTTTGAGACCGACCTCTCTTACACAAATTTTATTCGATTGACACCCCTTATTTTTAAAAAGTTACTATTGCTGGTGCCAGAAAGTAATGACAGATGTACCTTTTGAAGGTGCATGTATGCACCCATGGTCCTGAACAGGTTAAACTTGTTGACAGAAAACAGATTTGCTATATCTATGGTATGTATCCCTGGCTATAGATAAAGAACATATAACTCAGCATAACATAGGGTGATTCCCCTGTAGTAACAGACACCTTAAGAATTCTTTCTTGTTCAAATCATCAAAGTTTCCAATCAATTTTATTCATATCTTTGTTTATGAAAGTATAGTAGGGATACATTAAAAAAATATTGTTGACAATTTTTTTTTAGTTCAGAGATACATTAAAAAAATATTGTTGACAAATTTTTTAAAGATTATACATTTTTTATTATTAAAAATATTTTTTTCATAAATAGGGTCAATAACTCCAGTAACTGACGCCCTCCCTCACTGGAAAAGAAAAAAAAAAAATCCGTTAAAATACGGAAATTGTACTGGCAATCGAGACGCCAGTACTATTTCCGTACTTTAACGGAAATTTTTTCCGTAAATCTTGTGAAGAAACGGATTTTTTTCTGAAATTTATGGAAAACAAATCTGTTAAAATACGGAAACAGTACTGTCGTCTCAATTGCCAGTACAATTTCCGTATTTTAAGAGAATTTTTTTTACAGTTCTATTTCGAAAAACCAGTAACTGAAACATAGGTTCTACCAGTTAAGTCAAATAAATTACATCTAGATGGTATCATTTTGTATAATTTTACAAAGAATTTGAGTTAGATTTTTGCTCTGAAGTGTCAATAACGTGGGGGAGGGGGGGGGGGGGGGGTTCAACCTATAACAAAAAATAATTTTTTTTAGTGCTGGAAAACTTCAAATTATCATAACTCTGTGAATTTTGATCGTAAAAGAATGGAATTTTTACTGTGGTACTTGTAAAGTATAGAGGATAATGTTCAAAATATATCTTATACGTCCCAGGGACCGTCTATTAAAACGTGTAACTCTTTAAAAATTAATAGCAAGTCTATTTCATCCATATAATCCATACCTTATTTTGAACACTTTTGCAATCTACATTTCCTACTAATCTGCAACAGGTAAAACAATTAAAGTTATAAACTATATATAAAAATCCCTTCAAAATATCAAAATACTCAGTTATTGCTATAAGTGATAAACATAAATTTAAAAATAAAAGGCAATATACCTTTATTTATTTACATTTTGACATGTTTCATTGCATCAGATGGCAACATTCTCAAGAAAATAAAATGATAAAAAATATTTTCGCAAAAATTCAAATCGAAAAACTAGTGAAAAAAAAAAAAATCACGCGAACACAATGATAATGAAATTAACTGCAATATTAAAAATGGAAATTTGTGAACGTGAATTATTTTACATTATTGTTTCATAATTCTGTGTAGTATCCTTCCAAATTTTAAGGACCTGCATGGACACTGAATCATTGCAAATATTCTCATTGCGTAAGAAGATCTCTATTGATTCTTTGATGATGGATGGCAAATAAGATCTTGATGGATAAAGTATTCTACTGCTTTTAAAATCTATTTGTAAAGGTTCTCTGTATATAGTCTGGCCAGAGCTGTAGTTTACTTGTTGTATTTGATGTCTGCTATATGTTCTTTGATGCTAGATTTGAGATTTCTATCTGTCATTAGTTTTTCAATTTGAATTTTTGCGAAAATATTTTCATCATTTTATTTTCTTGATAATGTTGTCTGCTGATGCAATGAAACATGTCGAAATGTAAATAAATAAAGGTATTTTGCCCTTTTTTAAATTTTATGTTTATCTCTTATAGCAATAATTGGGTATTTTGACAATTAAAGTTAGTTTCGATATTTTGGGGGCATCCTGTATATCCCCTTTCAAGTAATATTATTCAAAAGTAAATATTTTATACTATGCATTCAAAACAGAGATGTAATCATCTGTGTACATATTTTTGTACATAAAGACTTTGTCACTGAGACCCAATCATTTTCACGGGTTGAAGAGTTTAGTTTTCTATTATAGCAACAGCTGGGGCTAATGGATAATAAATATCCCCACTAGAATTGTTTAAAACAGAATTGTTGAAACAAGGATTCAAGAAGCAGCATTTAAAATATTTCAATTGCCAACTGCACCAATTGAAACATAGGGATGCGTAGAATGTTTATGTCATTTTTCTGCATTTATTGCATTATGAGTTATACATAGTAATTTTAATTCAATATTTTAACCCACAGGAAAAGTGTTTCTTTGTCCAGTATTAAGCATGCTTTAGCCAAAAATGAAAAAAAGATTATTTATTTATAATAGTTCAATTAGTTTTGTTATTGAAACGTCATTTTCCTGGTAGCCATGGTCCTGGAATATGCACACATAGTACATAGTACCAGGATAATGGCTCAAATTTCAGAATAATGATATTCAACGAATTGTAATTTTGATTATAAACATCCACCAAACCATAGATCAGAATAAGATCCTGAAATTTGGAGTGTGGAACTTTGTTATGTAGGCGCTTAAAATTTTGAAAAATGTTTAAATTAAAGGCATTTTTTAAATATAAACTTTTTTTTTCATTACTCATTTCATTTCTTTCTTCTTTTTTCAACTGTCTATTTCTTTCCCTGGAAAATAAAAAAATAACAATGGAAATTACAAAGTTCTTAAACGGATATCCTTTTATACGCAATTAACTTCCTGATAAAATACTATTAATAATGATTTTAAAATAAAAACGAATAAATTTAATTTAAAGTATTGATGTATTGCTCAGTTAAACACTGTCCCTATGTATAGTAGTTTATGTTATAAACTTTTTAAAATATATAATTTCATCTTCATAGCATGTACATTCGCATTTAATTAGAATACTGATGCAGCTAGTAATAAATAAATAAATAAATAAATAAATAAAATTATTTCGATTTACTATAACTGACATATATTTATTAAAATTAATTCATTTATAAAATAACTAGAATGATTTCACAGTTAATTGCTCGCTATTTCAGTAACTTAATAACAGCACATTTGCTATTATTTTGTATTTACAAATTTTAAAAAATTATATTCTCTATTTTTAGATTTACTGTTATCACTTCATTTATGTTTTAACTAGGACTGGGCGATGTGGAAATTTCTTAAATCGATTTATCATCCATCCAACATCACGATTTAGTGCTAAATCGCGATTTAACACTGATTTTACATTTTAGAATATGGAAGCCTATTTTTTAAGTTTTAGTAACAAAATACGATCTTTATGTGCCCCCCCCCCCTCCTGTATTATTTAGTATACTTAGCTTTTAATTTGTCAAATAATTTTGAAAAGATGTATATTTTACACATAAAAAAGCTTTGAATGTCCCAAAACACTAGGGGTTTTTTTTTCCACTTTTAAAATTAGTGACCTATTGTAATACATTTTATAAACTCATTCTATAAGAAGTAATATAAAAGAAAATGATTTTTTTTTTGTCTAACTTGTTACGCATGCTACAATCTAAATTCCTTAAGGGGGGGGGGGGGGGTCTTCCCCTAGCCCACTCAAATAGCACTTCATTGCTAACAGCCTACATACATTTTTTTTTTTTTTTTTTTACAGACACAGATTTAAAAAGTTACTGAGGTAAAACAGAAGCATATTAAAAGACTTCAATGATGAATTTAAGTATTCATTTACCATGATGAGAAAAGTAGTAAAAAAAGGGGAGGGTGAGATATGAGAAATAAGGTGCAATTTTATATCTTTTTAACTTTTAGATTAAAATAAGATTTGTTTAACATAAATGCTGACATTTATATAGCGGATGGAGAAGGATTGAAAGTGTGACCCTTGGAGCACATCACTGAAATTGCTGATTTTTTTCATGGTTGTTGCAATCCTTTAAGATTAGTAATAAAATATAATCTTAAAATATATCTCTTTTTAATGATAACAAAAGGTCAAAAAAGCAAAAAATCGCAGATCTGCAGAAAAATCTAATGAATGCCTCCTCCAGCCCTCCCTTATTCTGCTGTAAAAATAAAGTGTTACTTGACCATTACAGAACTTTATTAAAGTATTTTTAATTAATTACAAAATAATAATAAATTAAAACTAAAATATTCCCATAATACCTAAACATATGAAAATTAATTTTTCATGAAAATAATGCATAAAAATATAAACTAAAAATGGATGAATTTGGATATAAATAGTGAATCAATTTCAGCAAGATACTCAATCCATGTGACTGGCATTGAAATCAGATGTCAAATCTGATGCATGACTATTTTAAACTATTTTAATTAATTACAGAATAATAGAAAATAAAGAATACGTATTAAAATATTACCCAAACATGTGAAAAATGAATGTTTCATTAAAAGAATGCATAAAAATAAAAACTGAAATTCGATGAATTTAGATTTTAAATATGAAACTTTATTCTTTTTTTTCCAACCATAAATACTCAATCAATTTCAGGAAAAAAATATTATTAGTAAAAGAAAATATTTCATGGGGATCACGGCCAAATAGTGATACACAAAACAATGCATGACTATACCTTTAAAATAATTTCATTAATTACAAAATAATAGAAAATAAAAAATAAATGTTAAAATTTTACTAAAACATGTAAAAAATGAATTTTTCATCATAAGAATGCATAAAAGTATAAACTGCAAGTCGATGAGTTTGGATTTTAAATATAAAACTTTATTATTATTATTTTTAATCATATAAATGCTGAATGAATTTCAGGAAAACAATCTTTTGAAACAATGCAGGATTCTACTTTAAAACATTTTAATTAACTACAGAATATTGGAAAATAAAAAATACATATTGCAATATTACTCAAATATGTGAAAACTTAATTTATCATCAAAAGATTGCATTAGCATATAAATTGAAATTCGATGAATTTGGATTTTAAGATTTAAACATTACTTTTTCCTTTCAACTTTCCACTATATAAGTTCTTAATTTCTGAAAAATACACATTCCAATCTCGTAAACTCTGAATCTTGTTTACAAAATAAATAAATAAATATCAATTCTTACTTAAATCATCGTTTTCTTAAATCGCCTTTTTCTTAAATTGGATCCTGCTAAATCGATTTAACACCAGCTTGCCTTGTTTTCATTAAATTGTCTTTTTCTTAAATCGGAAAGCATGGAGGCTTGCGATGTTTGCTTAAATCGGATCGTCCTAAATCGATTTAACACCAGCTTGGCATGTAAGTGGTAGATACATCAAAGTAGATAAATCGGTTTTCCGATGTTAGCTCTGAATCAGTATTTTGTTTTAAATAGATTTAAAGCCAATGGCTAAATCGCGATTTAAGACATTGGCTAAATCGCGATTTAAGACATTGGCTAAATCGCGATTTGACATTAGCTAAATCGAGATTTCCGATTTTAGCTTAAATCGATTTAAGACCAATGGTTAAATCGGATTTCCGATGTAAGCTTTAAATCGATTTAAGAGTTAAATCGATTTAAGGCCCAGGCCTAGTTTTAACATTTAGTAATGAAACAAGACAAAACAAAATGTTTGTTCAAATCATATACCTTTGCTGACACTTTTATTTCAAACATGTGTTAAATTCTTTAAATTTAACAAGTTGGAAATTGCACGTCAAACGTTGCAAATGAGGTGCGTTCTTACTATAACTAATTTTATAAGTATTTTTTCCACCGCATATTGTACTGAATGTAGCACTGTTTACAATGTCGCCTCTAATCCTGATTCAATCCACGCCGATACCATCATTGTATTTCCGACCCCGTTTCCAATGAAAAAGCCAGTTTGAAGATGAAACTAGCCTAGGTCATTTTCACCCCTGCTAGCTCCTAGGGCAGTAATCCAGCATTTACACATGACTCCTTTCGGGTAAACAAACAGCGCCAGTTCACTCGTTTTAGCGTGATTTTTTTTTTCGCTATTTACTGTTTTTTTTGAAACTTTATCATTTTTTTTTTTTTACCGATTTTTAATAAGATTTTCAATACGATTCTTGGCGGGGTTTTTTTCGTTCTGCTGCGATTTTTTACATGCGTTAAGAAAAAAAAATCAGTTTTAAACTTTTAGCCTAATATAGTAAATTTTGTCCACCACGATTTTGGAAGTTTTTGTAATTTTCAATGCAATTTTTAGCCCTTCCCCCTTTTTTATTTCTTTTCGCGATGATTTTTTGATGACCACAAAAGGAATTCTGTTTTAAACATTTAGCATAATAAATTAAATTTTGTCTCCCGTGATTTTCAATACGATTTTTTACGACAATTTTTTTTTATATTCAAAAACGAATTCCTGTTAGAATGTTTTAGCTCTCACTGTAGTAAATTCTAAAGTAGCTGTAGTAAAATTAAAGGTTTTTTAGTTTTCTCGACGATTTTTCAACATTAGTAATAAGGAATCCGGTTTTAATCTTTAAGTTTAATTAAAAGAAGAAAAAAAATGTTCTCTTTTCAATAAAGTTTATACGCAATTACGTACAGGGATTTTTGGAATTTTTTCCCGCGTTTTGCGGCAATTATATTTTTATTTATTTATTTTATGTTCGTAAGAGTAATTTGGTTTCAAGATTATTTTCTATATTGATTATTGCGATATAAAAAAAACTCCTTTGACAAAGAAAATTCAAGGTGAATTTATTATCGAGTTAAATACTTCATTGTTGATAGTTGTGTTTTTGAAAATAGTATTACTATTGTAAAATTAAATCTTCATACAGATAATTTGAAATGATAAGGTAATTTTCTCGGCATATCATAATTTTTCTATTTAATTTCAATAATATATTGTGAAGTTTGCTCCAGTATGTTTATCTATTTATTTATTTATTTATTTTTAGCTTGATAATCTGATGGCTTTATAATATTGATTTCGATATCGTAATAAATGACTTCCCCAAAGCAAAATAAAGGGAAATTAGGTCTTAAAGATTTGCCTTATTTTTAATAGCTATTTTCTTTTAAATATTACCAATATGCGATTTTTGATAGTTTATTAACAGAAAAATCTGCTTTTTGTAATGCACGTATTATAATTATATGTTAATTGATATACCATGCTATCAGGCATTATTGTTATTATGGAGAGCAACATCAGTACAGGCACTTCGTCTTTTTTTAAGTAACTAAATATTTTTTAAATGAGAGTCAAAATGTTAATTATTACAGACTATATAGAAGATTCTTTTGAGAGAAATGGTGTGTCTTTGTAATAACCAAAAAATATAACATATAACGAAAGGTTTGTACTGATGTTGCTCTCCACAATAATAATAAAGCCTGGTAGCATGGCAGAGATCTGCACGGGCCGAGCTCGAGCCTATTTTCATTCACGGCACTCGGGCCGGAACCGGCCATAATTTTTCTGAAAGCTCGGGCCGGGCCGGGATCGGGCCTTACTGTTTCCCTGAAGGATTGGGTCGGGCCGGTCTAACTTATTTTTTCCGTACCGAGCCGCCCCACCAGTGGCCGAGAGATTCTGCCCTCGAAGCTGGTAGACGGGAGGTACTGAGTTCGAACCCAATCGCGCACGTCGGCCTAATCGTTCGGAGTTTTCGTGGTCTTCTTCGAACCTTGGATTTTCCAAGCGTAAATACGGGTTAGGTTCCCTTAGAAAGATCCCCACGGAGGGCACTCCCCCTCCCCTTAGGGCCTATATCCCTCGTGTTGATAATTGGCCGTCATAAACACAACCAACCAACCAACCGTACCGAGCCGGCACTGGTTTCATTCTTCCTACTCTTCACGGTCCAAAATTTTAAGTCCCGGTTTTGACTATGAAAATCATTCTCTCGGCGTCCGTTCAAAGATCAGTAAAATTTGGCCTGGAACGAAAAAAAAAAAAAAAAAAAAAAAAAAAAGCATACATTTCTAAATCGCCATTATTCTATAATTAAACATTAAAATTTATTCTTTTTAAAGTAAAACGTGTGAAAAAAGAACCTGCTTATAACGAAACTCTGTCTTAAACAGAAAAATGTGTTGATCCATACAAAATGAATTATACTAATACGTAAGAAAAGAATATTTAATATATATTTACACCTGCGAAGAAGGGAACTTGTCTATAACACATTTTTTTTCTTTCCTGTGCAATTCCGTCTTAGAAGATTTTACTGTACTGCATTTTTCGGATTTTTAAATCTCTAATACATGGAATATGGATTAACAATATTAATGATAACTGAAACATTTACATACGACAAACAGAAATTCATTAAAAAAAATAAATGTCGCAGGCTACGACATTTCTATAAAAATGAAAATTATAAACATGAAAAAAAAAAAAAAAAAAAAAAAAAAAAAAAGCCAGATAAGTGTTTTTGGTCAGAACTCCCCGTACGAGACAAATTTTTAACCAAGTCGACGAAAAATCAACATTTTTGTAGAAATTAGTTCGGGCTGGGCCGATGAAAGTTTAACTTTTTTCTAGTCCGGGCCGGTCTCGGGACGAACTTTTAACTTTAATATACTGGGCCGAACTTTTAATTTTTATACTTGGCCGAATTTTTATTTCTATGGGTCGGGTTGGCCCGTGCAGACCTTTATAACATATTATATCAATTAGCATATAATGGGATTTTGTTTTGTGTATACGATTTCAAAAAGATATTTAACTTGTTACTGATATCATTATTTTGCTATTTGAAATTCATACACAAATTTTATACATAATTTGATTGATTAAATGTTTGACATGTTTTGGCTCAATACTGTTTATTAAACTTAGCCACAGCCCTCGCTAAGGGCGGGAGGGGGGGGGGAGACTCCCCCCACCCAAAAAAAAAAAAAAAAAAACTTTCGCGAATGCTGTTACACTTGTGGCAAATTTACAAACTTGGTTGGCAAATTTGTTTAAACTTTAATAAAAACTATAATACACTTTCTTTTTCTGATAGACATGGCCAAAAATTAAAAATGTAATTATGAACATTATTAAGCTTTTTACAAATAAAAACTGTTTATATTTTTTAACTGTGGTAACTTGGCAAAATTATAAAACTAATTGGCAAACCTCAAGAACTATCTATTTTTGTTTGCCAATGGGTTGGCAGATACTGAAATTTCACTTGGTAATTTAAGGCCCCCTCCCCCCTCCATTAAAATCTCGTAGCGATGGCACTGAAAGGGCCGTAGCGACCCCATGGGGGGAGAGTCGGACAGAGTCAGGGCCGAAACAAGAGAGGGTCAGTTGGGGCTTGTGCCCCGGGCGCCAGAATTTTATTTTCACAGATAGTGAAAATGAAATTTGTCGAAAATGCTCCCACAGTTTTAACATTAGCTTGCCATTAACTGTCTTCGCTTAACATTATCTGTCTTCATTTAGATAGATAATGTTAAGCATCTAGATAATGTTTTATAATGAAGATGAAAATATTTTATTTGTAATAATTAAAATTCTAGTCTTGGTTTAAAATATAAAATGGAATTTTAGTCTTTTCTGGGACCTCCCTATAAAAGGAATTTTGAAGTGTAAGTTTTACTCTTTGTATGAGTCTTTCTTGTAAATACTAGTAGAATATGATTTATTCTTTTAATGCTAAGTTAGCAGTATTAGCAGTATTTTTTTTTAATGCAAAATATCTTACGTAGTTTGATTATTTTAAATTTCTTAAATGTAAATAAATTTTATATGTATTTGTTTTCTTTTAAAAAAATTATAGTTATTATATTATTTACTTATTTATAAAAAAAGTTTGTGTAATGGTGAAAAAACGATTGCGTCATAAGGGCGGCAAAACAATGTTAGCCTCAAGCAGAAAATTGTCTAGAGGCGGTCTTGGCTCTGGTGTTACAAAGATGTCAATCAAAGTTTTGCATTAACATTAAGCAGTCAAACATTTTAATCCTCAATAAAGCAAAAGAACAAAGATTATCACACGCGAAAATGACCGTAAACGGTTTCTGTTTATGTTTATACTGGAAATTTGTACCGCAGTACCCTAATCAGCCAATCATAATTCAGAAAGAAAAATTACGTAGCTTCCGGTTTTTTGCAGGGGAGGGGTTTTATGCTTGCGTTTGTAAATGGGTGCAAAAGGAAAGCAGGAATGATAGCGGCATCTGTAAATCTGGTTTGATACGAAGTGACATTGTAAACTCTGCTTGTATGTTTTAGTGCGCTTCATAAGTGCATATCAATTTCATTCTTTTTCGAAAGGCTGTAACATCATTAAAATGCACTTGAAATAATTTTTTCCCATTGGCCGTAATGTAACTGAAAACTTTTAACTGTCCCTGTAATTAAATTGTGCATCCGATTTTCATAAAATTTGAAATGTCTCGCCAAAATTTTGCAACAATTATATATTTAAAGTTTCAGACCATTCGGTTGGGTAGTTTTTGCTGTGTTATATGCGGGCTGAGGGACGGACAAACAGACGGACCGAACGACGACTATAGGTGCTACGTACAGTGCGTGTAAAAACTTTAAGGACAGCAAAAAATAGTAAAAATTTTTATAAATTGAAAATGCGACAAGTGAAATAGTAATTTGATGTTGATCATAATGTGGAAATACTAATATAAAAGTCAACAGAATGTATCTGGTGTCTTTTTTAATGCGAAAAAATCATAATTATGCAAAAAACGCTATTTTTGACTGGGTAAACACTTTAAGGCAACCAGTATTTTTTTTTATAGAAATATTACATATAATTATTATTAAGTATTGGCCGAAACGGGTATTTAATGCCGGAACCGAAACCGAAACCGAATTTCGAAGATCTTCCTATTTTCGGCCGAAAACGAAAACGAAAATGTCCAAAAACTTTTTAAAGTACTTAAACTGTATGTATTAAAGTAATTAATACATACATAAATATATTATTAATTTTTTATACGTATTTATTAAATATGCCTAATAAATAACTAATTATGCGTATTTATGAAAGATACATAATTATTAATTAATTATACGTGTGGCCCAAATTGTCTCTCTGTGCCTTAGATCCAAAACTATTTTTTTCATATAAAATAAAGCGTAATTAATTCATCAACGACACAGAAAGATTTTCTAATTATACGAATTTCATTTAATAAAAAAATAGTTATCTTTCATAATGATTTCTGTAAATGATCATCTGTTATACTAGAACTTTCTCAAAGAGTATTCGAAACTCTTCTGCGGTTCCAAACTGAAAATTTATTACTGTTATGCCTGCAGCTTTTAATAAGCAAGTGAAAAATTTTAGTTATATATGCATTGCTTGCTTTATAATTTGCATTCACGTCTTGAATCAGTCATGACTGATAATTACAAACAACGAAATTCGTAGCAATAAATAGTATCATTTGAGTCGGCCGATAAAGCTCAATTTGATGAGAAATGTTAAATATTTCCGAGGGAAGAAACGAGATTTACAGAATACCGGTAGGTTTTTTTTTTTTTTTTTTTTTTTTGAGTTTCGGTCCAAAATCTGAGTTTTGGCGAAAACAATTTTCGGCGAATTTTCGTTGATGAATTAAATAAGTTTTATTTTATATGAAAAAAAAAGTTTTGGATCTAAGGCAGAGAGCGACAATTTGGGGCACACGTATAATTGCCGAAACGTCAGTGAAGGCTTACTGTGGAGACACGAAAAGTTTTGGTTTCCGTTAGTCTGTCTGTCTGTTAGTCTATCTGTCTGTTCCGCGATAACTGCCGTAAAAAGCATCCGATTATCTTAAAATTAAGGATGCATGTTGGTGAAATCCCCGGATTTAGCTGTATAGTTTTTGGTTAAATTTGGTTCATTCGTTCGAAATATATAGAACATTTTATTTTGCGACTTAATGCTTTCCTATAGCAATTCAGACGATTTTTCCATTTTTATTTGTTGAAAAGAAATGGCTCATATGATTGAAGGATTTAAATGCTAAATTAAGGATGATGAAATTTCCTAATTAGAACCATACATTATTCATATTAGTTTGAAATTTTGTGTATACATTTGTCAGAGTTTTTAAATTCGGTGTATAACTTTTATGGAGATATATTATATATGTGTTTCAATAATATAAAATATTTTTTTAATATAAATTTTCTTTTTAAGCACATATTTAATTGTTTTTATTATCTTTTAACTGTTACCTAGCAGCGAACTACACCTAAAAATATCGTAAATGTGAAAGTATGTGTAATTGTTTGAAGTTAAATCAAAGTCAAAAGGGTCGAATTAATGCCTTTGAGTCTTTACATATAGATGGAATTTACCACAGAACTAAAGAAAGACTATGTTCTATTTATTTTGTTCAAATATTTTTCTTTTAAATTAAAAAGTTCATTATTTTCATAAGGAATAAATCGACATTTTGCTATGAAATTTAACATTTTTTTTTTTTTTTTTTTTTTTTTTTTGCCGTTGCCACGAAAATTCAATCCCGGAATAAAAATTTATCCTAAACAGTTAATTATGATTTGAAAGAATTTTATGTGCGAGAGGAAGATGAAATAAAAAATAGACATGAATACGCCTTCATATTAGAAATAAAGTGAAAATACGAAAAGAAGGTGAATTTGATCTCATATATCAAAAATAAAATGAATACGCTTTGAGGTTGAAATAAAAGGGGCTTGTGTTATGATATTAATTCTTATTATTAAAAAAAAAAATGTTACTAATATCTCATGGTTTATCGTCTGCACACAGCTAACAGAAATGTTAATTCTCAATCGAAAATTCCAATGAGAAAAAAAAAAAAACTTTTGAAACGCAAATATATAGTAAATATCAAAATTATGCACCGCAAAATTATCGCTGTCGAAAATGACGTCATTGTATCGAGAAATAAATATTTTCATCCTTAAAAAACAAGCATTAACTAGATTGCCTGAAAAAATGTTTTTTGACGGGTGTTACTTCTTAATGCCGCCTCATTTCAGAAAATAGGAATGAAAATTATTTTATTTTTAAAGGAAATTACATTTTCATTCATAAAACATAAACGTTTAATATAATTGCGTCAATGTAAATCATTTTCTGTGTTACCAGTATTGAAAAATACGGCTCGGAAGTGTAAAAAGAAATCTAAGATTTGCGCTAACCATTAGCGCAATCAATAAAAAGTTACGTATGTAAATTATTAAGAACACGGGGGGTTCAGGGGGGTGGAGCCCCCCTGAAGAATTCTACTTAATTATTTAAAAAATATACCAGAATTAACAGCTCATGAAAATTTCGAAATATCCTTCCATAACGTTTTTAATTTAATGCTTCTGATGTCTGAAAACTTCGTATTTTTTATTCCTATAAATAATTACATAATTTGAAAACTTTAAATTGCGGTTTGTAGGAAACTGAATATTACCAAAGTGAGACTAAAAACGATGAATTGCAGAGCTGACGTTGAGGCTCCTGATCTGCAGATTTTCTAGTTAATTAATATGTATATTTAATAAATACACATAATTAATTAATTATTATGCATATTTAATAAATACGTATAATCAATTAATAATATATTTATGTATGTATTAATTAATTTCATATATACAATTTAATTACTTTAAAAAAGTTTCTGGACGTAATAATAATTATATATAACATTTTATAAAAAAAATACTGGTGTCCTTAAAGTTTTTACACTGTCAAAAATAGCGTTTTTTTGCATAATTATGATTTTTTCGCAATAAAAAGGACACAGATACATTCTGTTGACTTTTATATTAGTATTTCCACATTATGATCAACATTAAATTACCATTTCACTTGTCGCATTTTCAATTTATGAACATTTTTATAATTTTTTGCTGTCTTTAAAGTTTTTACACGCACTGTATTTATATAATTACGAACGCACCTAAAAATGGAGAAAATATGGTCTACTCCTCCAAACCGATAAATTTATGATAAAAATACCATAAAATTGTTATGTTTACACTGTAAAAAAAGACAAATGTTTCTTAAACTACGAAAATGTACTAATAGTCACCAACGAAAGTATACAATTAACATCTTCTGAGTCACCCAATTTTCCGAAAAGCGTTTTCTTTACCTTTAGACCAATGTCAGACGAGCACCTTTTTTGCGGCTTTTTTGCTTAAGTATTATCCATTCGCAATGCTATAGCATTGGTCTTACTCAGAAAACAGTTTATTTTCGAAATTTAAAGAAGAATTTATAAAAATAAACTTTTATTATCTGCCCGTAATTTTCGGAAACGTTTCCGGGTAGCTTTTACAATGCGTTAATTAGTTCTCTGTACCCGAAAAATCCGTTTTTCGGATACTATCCATTCTCAAATAAACATTTTCTGCTGCATAACTGAATATGTACAATACATGCAATTGTATACGAGCAGCTATAATAATAATAATAAATTCTTTTAATTCTTTTTTAAATTTCGAAAATAAATTGTTTTCTGATTTTTTTTTTTAAAGATAAAGGAACGTTTTTCGGAATCTTGAGTGACTCAGAAGAGGCTATTGTATGTTTTCGTTCGTGATTATCATGCATTTTCGTGGATTAAGAGGCTACTTCACTCATGCAAAAAGACCCGCTCGCTAATGCTAATCGTATGGAAAAAAATTACGAAGATATCTCGTTTGCATTTCGATATTTTTATATGATTTTCTTTACATTGGATAGCTAAGGCCGATCTCCACAAAGATCAGTTTTTAATTTTTCGATTTTTTTTGCAGTTTTTTTTTTATGAGGATGCTTTCACTTTTGAAACTGGTTCCTTAAATGAAAGTGTCCTCATTAAAAACACCTGTAAACAAAATCGAAAAAGTAAAAAATGGTCTTTGTACAGATTGACCTCAGCTATCCAATGCCAAAAAATCATATAAAAATATTGTAATGAAAACGAGCTATCTTTATAAATGTCTTCCATAGGATTAGCATTAGCGAGCGGTTTTTTTTCGCTTGGCTGAAGTAGCCTCTTAAGGGTGTTCTCAAATCCAAAAGGGCAACTTTCTGACATAAGTTTTAATTTATTTTTGTTCCAAAATGCATGAAACTAGCTGGTGTTGTTGTTCAGAAACTATGTAATTGAACTGTTTTTTCGTTTTTTTTTTTTTTTTTTTTTTGCAAACACAATAGATCTTTCAGAAAATAATGTCAAGGAGGGCGTTTTAAACCGAATTTCCGTGCGAAGGAAGAAAGAGACTCAAGAGCGGGTGAAAAACGTGTTTGTCACGTGGTCAAAATTCCTTATAACTCAATAGGTAATTGATGGATCAAAAAATCGAAAAAACAGTTTAATACCAAATCGCTTCCATGACCAGGCTTTCCAATTTTATACCTTTCCGTTAAAAAATGAATTTGTAAATATGTCAAAACGTTTTGCGCCTGTTGAGCAGAGCAGTTAAGAACAGCCTTAAGAGACATTTGCCTTTCTTTACAGTGTACTTAATCCTGCTGTAAATATGACATTTTTCAAACGTCTTCAAAAGTTCTTCCACAGCCCTACTGTCATAGCGAAAGGAGGCAAAATAACAGTATTCTTTAGATTTCAGTAAATCTCAGTTTTTGTTATTTGGAGACCTACTTTCAATTTTAAAATATCTAAAAATAGCTTTTCACAAAATAGTAATAATAATAACTAGAAAACAGGAATTCTGCTTTTTCAAAATTTAGTGTCACCCCCGATGAAATATATATATATATATATATATATATATTTTTTTTTTTTTCGACTGTATATATATATATATATATATACAGTCGAACCTCGATTTAACGAATCGTTCGGGACCAGCAACTTTGTTCGTTAAATCAAGATTATTCGTTAAATCGGGATAATCAAAGGAATTCTTTTATTCAAAAGCACAAGTTAAAAAATGGCTGTAAATAAAATGAATATTCCTCACTTACTTTAATAACGATTTTAAACATTTCTTGCTTTACGAAAATACATTATATAAAAATTCATTTTTTTTTTATGCACCGCTATAAATCCGAATAATTTTAATTAATAAAAAATCTCATTTATTCAAATTTTCTAGATAAATTATAAGATTTTTTTTATAAATGTTTGTTTGCGTTATTTCAATTTTGTATTCCAAACTTCTTTATCGATTTTTTCCTGAAGCTGTGAAAATAGTATTATCAATATTATAAGCCATCTAATTCCGTTTCAAAGAATCTAAACTGCTAATTGCTTCTTTGAATGTTGAATGCTTCATCTCTATTTCATCTTCTTTATCCGATCCATCACTACAGCATGAATAACCTCGGTATAATGTACATTTTCGTGTGTTTCTGCGTCATATGATACATATTCAGAAAATCAACAATCAGGAACACTGAAAATATTTTATAAATATTAGAAAATTTCTTCAATTTTTCACTTTTTTTTACATAGAAAGTTATTCGTTAAATCGGGATTATAAAATCGTTAAATCGAAGTATTTTTGTTCCATTTTTGCCGGGACCATAAAAAAATTTGCTAAATCGAGAAATTCGTTAAATCGCGATTCGTTGAATCGGGGCTCGACTAATAGATAAATAGAACAAAAAATATTTCAATTCTAAGACTTAAAGCACACGCTTTTATTTTATGTAAAATGACGTCATTCGCATCCGCTTAAGAATCCCACATTTACGATCCACTCTTAACCAGCTATACTGTAAAGTATGCATATTCACTATCGCGAAATAATACAGAAATGAAGCAAAAAGATGCCGTCATTAAAGAAACTCGACAAAAAAAACACGGCTATCTAATGATCCATATACCTTCATTCGTTTGTAATATTAATATAGATACTTAAAATTAAATATAGTTTATAATAGCTCCATGTTTTAACAGAAATCATTCGTTTATATTTTTTCAACATAGCACGTATGTTAATTACATTTTCCTTCGGTTGTTATGAGAAAATTGATAACAAAAATATATAATTACTATTTTAGAAGTATTTTTCCTTTACTTTCTACAAAAATGAAGTACTTCTGTTGCCAATATTAAGCAAATGGCTCTAAAAACTACAATAAAAAAAATAATATTTCAAAAATAAATGGAGATACAGTTTTCAAACAAACTGCATTTAAAAGTACCTTTTATTCCCAATACGGCGGTATAAAAATTGAAAATGTGCGATGCTTAGAAGTTTAAAAAATTGCTATAGAGTATTTAATCGTACAATGATACATCTGCTTTGTTTTACGGCTGGCTTATAGAACGTAATGTTATTTTTTGGAGACGACAGAAAATAAGCTGGGAGAAAGAAATAGCATACCGGGGGCTAATAATTAAAAAAAGGTTTGAATGGAGGTTCTAATTTGATACTTTAAAATTATAAGTAATTATCTTTAATTTTTATGTAAAACTCAATAAAGTAAAATGATAAAGCTTGATATATATATAAATAGGAAATTTAAACATTTCGCAACATAATTGAAAAGTGTTTATGAATCTGGTTCGTCTATCTGCTTGTCCGTCCATCAGCCACGCTCTAACTCTCGTAAATTTACTTCGATTTCTATGCTATTGATATATGTTATTGAGATTTCCCATGTCATGCTCCCTATTGAAAACTTTTGCAGTTCATTTACAGAGACGCTCAAAAGAATTCTGTTACATTATCGTCTATTGTAAAAAAATCATTTGCAATGCATTTTAATAAAATTACAATATTTGAAACATAATGAAATTAATATGAATTTATGAGGTGCACCTTAAAAAATAGTTTCTATTATAATATGGACGGCAAAGCATTTATCATTCATTTACAGTGTCACACAAAATAATTCAATTACATAATGGTCCACTGAGAGAAATCATTTGCAGCGTATTTAAATGATGTTGAATTTCAAACATAATAAAATTGATATGCATATGATGTGCATTAGAAGATTTTTAATTTAGAATATAGAGTGTGTAGCATTTATTGTTCTTTTTTCAGGGGCATACCAAAGATTTCGATTGCAGTACTGTCTATGGCTAATGAGCGATAATTGCTGAAAGTGCGTATTTTGTTCTGGTATGCATTTTTAATTTTAACTAAACTTTCAGATACTGTGCATAAATTCTATAGAACATATACAGGGCTACACAAAAGAATACGAAAGGAGTACTGTCTGTGGACGTAAATTGCTTAATGGTGGTTTTTAACTATGTAATGCATTTTACAACTGAATTATATTTAGTATACTTAAAGATGTTTGCAGACTAATAATAAATTGACATAGTTACGCAAAGAACTGGATATATTGCCGTCAATTTATGATGATTTTTGAAAATACGGTTTTAGTTGTGTTGTGCTTTTTTGCCTGAATTACATTTTAGCTTTATACGTGGTGCGTATAAAAATTTGTAGAGGTTGTCCAAAAAAAATTCAGCACATTTCCATATATTGCTGAAAGTAACTTTTGCGTTTTCTAACTGGACTGAATTATGTAGTATATATACAAATCCATTACTCATATACGGAATGTGTTTTCTTGGACTGAATTATGTAGTATTACAAATCTATTTCTCATATACTGGATCATTTTTATAACTGGACTAAATTATGTAGTATTGCAAATCCATTGCTCATATACAGGATTAGTTTCCTAACTGGACTGAATTAGTAGCATTACAAATCTATTTCTCACATACAGGATGAGTTTAATAACTGGACTAAATTATGTAAGTATTACAAATCTGTTGCTCATACAGGATGAATTTTCTAACTGGACTGAATTAGGTACTATTACAAATCCATTGCTCATATACAAGATGGCTTTTCTAGCTTGACTGAATTATGTAGTATTTCAAATCTATTGCTCAAATACAGGATGAGTTTCTAACTGGACTGAATTATGTAGTATTATAAATCTATCTTTCCTATACAGAATAAATTTTATAACTGAACTGAAGTATGTAGTATTACAAATCTATTGCTCATATACAGGATGAGTTTTCTAACTATAGATTGAATTATGTAGTATATATACAAATCTATTGCTCATATACAGGCAGCACAAAAAAGTTCGAGTACTTTTTCGACTATGAGGAGTAATTGCTGACATTGTGTTTTCAAATACGCTATGGATTTTCTAATATTTTTTAAACTTAAGATACCTTTTTTTTCACTTTATTAAATGGTGAAGTTTCGTTACAATATGTTGGAAAGTGTTTCATAATCTACACTCGACACATACTTTTTTATTCTTGTTTGAATCAAAAAGAAAATCCACATTTTATTTAGAACTTTCAGGAGTGACGAGCTGAAAAATTCGCTGAGGATTGGAGAGATGACTAGACGACAGAAGTTCTGGATCCTCAGAAATCATCTGAAACAAAGAAGCAAAGACAAATTTTATGATATGTTGAGGATTTTCGTAGAAAATAAAACAGAGTGAAGAAAATATAAGAACTTTTAAATGAATTATATAATAATAAAAAATCCTTGCTTTTTTAAGTCAAGAAAATAGAACCTCCCTAAGGCTGTTCTCAAATCCAAAAGGGCAACTTTATGACACAAGTTTTAATTTATTTTTGTTCAGAAATACATGAAGCTAGCAGGTGTTGTTGCTCAGAAACCATCTAATCGAACTGTGTTTTCCGATTTTTCGCAAACGCAATAAATTTTTCAGAAAATAGTGTCAAAGTGGGCGTTTTGAACCGATTTTCCGCGCGAAGGAAGAATAACCACTCAAGGAAGTGTGAAAAATGTCTTTGTCACGTGATCAAAATGGCTTATAACTAAATAGGTAATTTATTTATCAAAAAATGGAAAACACAGTTCGATTCCAAATCGCTTCAATAGTCAGGCTTTCCATTTTTATATCATTTCCGTTAAAAAATTAATTTGTAAATGTGTCAAAACATTTTGCGCTTGTTGAGCAGAGCAGTTGAGAACAGCCTTAAAATTTCATTTGCATTTATATTTCAGTTAAACTCTGTAAAATCGTTCTTTCTTTTTTTCCCCATATCCTTATTTATAGTTACTTTAGTAATGAGACCACATAGATAATGCATTTGAAATAAGAGCATGGCCTCCTCTTTTACGTAATCCGATTTTCTATATATTTTTAATAAATTTTCTCATTTAAGTTTTACTGTTACCTCTAATTGCGGTAGATATGCATCTCTACTAAGAGGTTTAAAAAAAAAAAATACAGTATTCACTTATATAAAGGAAAGAAAATGAAGCTGCTAACAATTATGTTAGCCTCTGAAAACGTGAGGAAGATACTAGAATGTTTAATTAAATTTATATTGCGGTAGATAGTGTCTCTACTGTGAAGTTTTTTTAAAAAATAAAAGAAAGAAAGAAGGGGAGGGGGGGTGACGTTAAGTTCCTTATATGTAAGAAAGGAAAATGAACCTGCTAACGATTGCGTTAGCTAAAAAGCTAAGAAGAGATTATCTTAATGTATGTATGTTTTTTATAATGAAGTTAGTTTGAAAATTGAATCTTGAAAACAAGCTGAATTTCGGATTAAAACGTGCGAAAATTTTAATGTAAATACTACCGTTGAATAGTAAATTTTCTGAAAGAGCAAACCTCTTCCAAACAGTTTAATATATTTTTTACTCTTAACTATAACATCGCAGTAAAATCCATAAAAGCCTTTTCTGTCATGCAAATGTATGAATAAGGTAAAATGAAATAAACTGCAGCCATGATTTGTGCCTGTAGAAACCCTTAAGTATAAATTAAAGTACAAATGTTTTTATTAACTTTTGAATAATTCCTTTTCAACCAAATTGAGATAATCTGGTAATTATACCTACTATACCTCCAAATCTGAAATCTCGCTTTTTAAAAAAAATTGTTTATCCCGGTCTATACTTGAAAGAAATAATTTACAAACTCTTTTCAAATCAACAGCAGCATATTTAAATTAATAAGTATAATAATTTTTATTATCTGCTTAGTCTTTTTTTTTCCATCAAAAAACGCGACGAGTAACTAATAGAATTATCGTGATTATTTTCAACATATAATTTTGATGTTTTGAAATTCACAGCAATCTCAGTAACAGAAAATTAAATCTATATTTTTAAAAAAGAAAAGAAACACCATGTTATAGAACATATAAGAGTAAAAAAAAAAGTAATTCTCAATTTTATACATCATGCTTTATCTGTATTATATCTAATAAACGTGCATTCTAAGTAAATAATCGTTTGATTAAGATATAACCTTTGTATATGACACATACGTTGTAATTTCTCTGTTGTTGTTGTTGTTTTAAATTACAGAAATAAAGCAATTTTCAATAAAAATCGTGAGGGGTATTAATGCAACTATCACGATTCTTTTCAACAGATTAGAAATAATATAGAAAATTATTAAAATCTCAATAACAGTAAATTAAACATATCTTTTATATAATAAATGCTATTTCATATCACATGGGTAAAAAAAAAAAGTTATGCTCAATTTTATAGCTTAAGCTTTATCTCTATTTTATCTAATAAATGTGTAATCCTAAGTAAATATGCGATTAAGATATACCCTTTATATGACACATACAAGGAAAGTCTCCATTTTGTTCTAGAAAACAGAACCTCCCCTTAAGGCTGATCTCAAATCCAAAAGGGCTACTTTATGACATAAGTTTTAATTTATTATTCTTCGGAAATGTACTAAAATAGCGGGTGTTGTTGTTCAGAAACTATGTAACGAACGGTTTTTTTTTTTTTTCAAACGCAATAGATTAGTGTTGAATCAAGGGGGTGACCCGAGGGGGGAGACTCCCCCCCGGAGCAACGAAATGTCCCCTCTGAAAAATTTGAGATTTTGCTTTTTCAATGGTCAAAAAATGTAATCTCCCCCCCCCCCCCCCAGAGTCACAGAAGTCCCTCCTGGAGAAAAGCATCTGAAATCAACACTGCAATAGATCTTTATGAAAATAGTATCAAAGTAGGCGTTTTGAACCGAATTTCCGCGCGAAAGAAGAGTAACCACTCAAGCAAGGGTGAAAAACGTTTTTGTAATCAAAATGGCTTATAACTCAATAAGTAATTTATTTATCAAAAAACTGAAAACACAGTTCGATTCCAAATGGCTTCCATAGTCAGGCCTTCCAATTTTATATCTTTCCGTTAAAAAATGAATTTGTAAATGCGTCAAAACGTTTTGCGCTTATTGAGCAGAGCAGTTGAGAACAGCCTTAAAACTTTATTTGCATTTATATTTGAGTAAAACTCTGTAAAATCGTTCCTTTTTTTTCTTCCAAATCCTTATTTATAGTTTCTTCAAGTAATGAGACCAGATAGATAATGCATTTGAAATAATTCCTTTTTTACTTAATCCGATTTTCTTTAAATTTTATAAATTTTCTCATTTCAGTTTTATGCTGTTTGCTTATATTGCGTTAGATATGCATCACTACAAAGAGGTTTTTTAAAAAATACAATACAATTCACTTGTATTAAGGAAATGAAAATGAAGCTGCTAACAATTATGTTAGTCTCTGAAAATGTGAGGAAGATAGGGGAGACCGGGGGAATGGCGACACCTTAAGGGAATTTAAATTTTTTTCACCTCAAAAAAATGTTTATTTTTAAATAGCAAAAAATCAAGCTGAATCATGATCTTTAGTATCTGTATAAATTTAACCGTAATCATAACTGCAAAGTAAGCACACATAAAAAATATATCTTTCATCCTCTGTACAGTGCGGAATTACCCAGGACACTGGGGTAATTCCGCCACTGTATCGAGGTAATGACGCCACTCTTTAATGAGCTAGTAAATACATAAAATGAACACTAGGAGACACATAACCTGCTGAAAATATTAAGAATGCAATAATTTACTAAAATTATGAATAATTACAATGTTCCTTAAACTAAGATTTATTAATGTGCTAAGCTTACAATTTAACTCAAATTGGAAAAGTAGCTCTTTGCCATGGTGGCGGCATTACCCCGAGAGGACAATATAGCGGAAATAGCCCAGCAAAGCTAAAAGAAGAACCGAACTTGTTCAACAAATTGCATGAAAATGTCGGCGAATGCATGCAGATTAGGGGTAATATTATCTTAAGTACCTAATGTTACAATAAAAGGTACTTACCTCTACTCATTTAAAGCTCCAAAATAAAGAGCAGCTAGATGAAAACTACATTTTTCACTAGAACAAATGAACGACGTACAACAAAATCACTCTCACTCTAGGCACTGTTCCTATTGTTGGCCGCTATAGTGCAGGCGCATTCACTATCTCAAACTGCCGTTAGTTTCTAAACTAGGTGGGATGGCGGCATAACATCAAGTGGCACCATTCCCCCGCTCTCCCCTGCTAGAATGTTTAATTAAATTTATATTGCGGTAGATAGTGTCTCTTCAGTGAAGTTTTTAAAGATAAAAAGAATGAAAGAAAAAAGGTGGGGGGGGGGTGACATTAAGTTCCTTATAAGTGAGAAAGGAAAATGAATCTGCTAACGATTGCATATAGCTAAACTATCAAGAAGGATTTATCTTAATTTATGAATGTTTTTTATAATGAAGTTAGTTTGAAAGTTGAATCTTGAAAACAATTTAAATTTCAGATTAAAGTGACAATTTTAATGTATATACTATCTTTCAATAGTAAATTTGCAGAAAGAGCAAACCTTTTCCAAACAATGTAATATATTTTCTACTCTTTCTTAACCATATGGCATCGCAACTATATTATGTCATGCAAATGAATGAATAAGGTAAACTGAAATAAACTGCAGCCATGATTTGTATTTGTGCCTGCAGAAACTTCTAAGCATACATTAAAATACAAATGTTTTTATTAACCTTTAGAATAATTCCTTTTCAACGTTTCCAAATTGAGATAATCTGGTAATTATACCGAAGCGTGCAAATTTAAAATTTCGCCTCTTTTTAAAGTCGTTTACCCGTTCTGCACTTGAAAGAAATAATTTACAAACTATTTTCAAATCAACAACAACATATTTAAATTAACGTTATTTATTAAAAAAAAAAAAAAAATAGTGTAATGATTTTTATTATATGCTTAGTCTTTTTTTTTTCCTAACAAAACATGCAAGGAGTAGTAATAGTAGGATTATTGTGGTTATTTTTAAAAGATAATTTTGACGTTTAGAAATTTACAACAATTTCACTAACAGAAAATCAAATCTATCTTTTATTATAAGAAAAGAAACACCATGAATCTGAACATGAGTGTAAGAAAAAAAAGGGGGGAATTTTCAATTTTATAGATTATGCTTTATCTCTATTTTATCTAATAAACGTGCTTTCTAAGTAAATAATCGTGCGATTAAGATATAACCTTTGTATATGACACATACAATGCAATTTCTCTGTTGTTGTTATTTTAATTACTGAAATAAAGCAATTTTCAATAAAAATCGTGAGGAGTAGTAATGAAATTATCACGACTCTTTTCAACAGATATTTAGAAATAGTATAGAAATTTATAAAATCTTAATAACAGAAAAATAAATGTATCTTTTATGTAAGAAATGCTATTTCATAGGACATGGATGCAAATGAAGAAAAAAAAGTAATGCTCAATTTTATAGCTTATGCTTTATCTCTATTTTATCCAATGAATGTGTAATCGTAAGTCAATATCGATTAAAATATTACCCTTTATATGTGATACAAACAAAGAAGGTCTCTATTTTGTTTATTGCTGAAATGAAGCAAATTTGAATAAAAAGCGTAAGGAGTAAGTAATTATAATTATTTTAGCAAGTATTTTTAATGTTTTTAAATTTATAACAAACCGAATAACAGAAAAATAGATCTTATGGAACATGAGTGTAAAAAAAAGGTAATTCTCAATTTTATCGATCAGGCTTTATCTCTATTACGCTTAATAAACGTGCATTCTAAGTAAATAATCGTGCGATTAAGATATAACCTTTGTATATGACACATACAATGCAATTTCTCTATTGTTGTTATCTTAATTACGGAAATAAAGGAATTTTCAATAAAAATCGTGAGGAGGAGTAGTATTGCAATTATCACGACTCTTTTCAACAGATATTTAAAAATAGTATAGAAATTTATAAAAATCTTAATAACAGAAAATTAAATGTATATTTTATATAAGAAATGCTATTTCATAGAATATGGGTGCAAATGAAGAAAAAAAGTAATGCTCAATTTTATAACTAATGCTTTATGTCTATTTTATCCAATGAATGTGTAATCCTAAGTAAATATGGGATTAAAATATACCCTTTTATTACACTGATGTGCAAAAATTAAGCAACAAGCATAAAATGTTAATTTTCGAACATGTGAGTTCTCAAAAGTAAATGATATAAACATCAGGTGTAGCAAATATGTATTATATCTACAACACACCTAGTTGATGTGACATCTCCTTCATGTTACACATGGCCACAAGTGTCACAGTCACTACGGAGAAACAAAATTTGGGATATTTCATTCGTCTCATTATTACTCTAAAATTATCGTGATATGGTGACTCCATTGAGAAGTCACTGTGACTGTTGCTTTGTGGTGAGTTACCAGGTGACATTACAAGGCAGTCACATCGTGATTCCCATATGATTGCCATTTGAAGACTCGATTTTGAAGTCATCATGAGCATTACATTGTTCTAAGTCTCTAAATAATGTTACAATGAAATCACATGGTGACTTTCAGGTGACCGAGACTCTACTCTGAAGTCACCATTGCGCTCCTTTGTGAAAAGTCACCAAATGATTTCATTTTTCATCAATTGTGAACTCGTCACAAAACAGCTATCGTGATGATTTTACAATGGAACCTCCAAATGACGTTCACATAGGGGTCACAAGGTGACTTGATTGTAAAGTCATCTGGTGACTCGTCACAAAGCAGTAGTCATGGTGACTTCTCGGTGGAGTGATCAAATGAGATTAAGAATGCGACGAATGAAAGATATCACACTTCAGTTCATTGTAGTGACTGTGAAACTTGTGACTTTTTATGAGGTCATGGAGACTATCTAAAGACTGGCTGTGCTGTTAGGATAACACCTATTTTTTACGCTTGCTGTTTATAGAATTTTCTTTTGAGTACTCACGTGTTTAAAAATTAACATTTTGTGTTCGTTGCTTAAGTTTTGCACACTAGTGTACGATAAAGAAGGAAGGTCTCTATTTTGTTTATCACTGAAATGAAGCAAATTCGCATAAAATAAGTGAGGAATAAGTAATTATCACAATTATTTTAGCAAGTATTTTTAATTTTTAATTTATAACAAAACCGAATAACAGAAAAATAAAACTTATGAAACATGAGTATATATATATAAAAAAAAGCAATTCTCAATTTTATCGATCATGCTTTATCTCTATTACATCTAATAAACGTGCATTCTAAGTAAATAATCGTGCAATTAAGATATAACCCTTGTATATGACGCATACAATGCAATTTCTCTGTTATTGTTTTTTTTATTATTATTACGGAAATAAAGCAATTTTCAATAAAAATCGTGAGGAGCAGCAATCAATTATCTCGATTCTTTTGAACAGGTATTTAGAAATAGTATAGAGATTTATAAAAATCTCAATTACAGAAAATTAAATGTATATTTTATATAAGAAATGCTATTTCATAGAACATGGATGCAAAAAAAAAAAAAAAAAAAAAAAAAAAAAAAAGGTAATGCTCAATTTTATAGGTTGTGTTTTATCTCCATTTTATGCAATGAATGTGTAATCCTAAGTAAATATGCGATTAAAATGTACCCTTTATATATTATACAAACAAGGAAGGTCTATTTTATTTATGGCTGAAATGAAGCAAATTTACTAAGAAGCGTGAGGAGTAAGTAATTATCATGATTATTTTTAGCAAGTATTTTTAATGTTTAAATATTTATAACAAACCGAACAACAAAGAAATAAATCTATTTTTTTATGTAAGAAATTCTATTTCATAAAAGATGATCATAAAAAAAAAAAGAATAATGCTAATATTTACAGCTCATTCCTTATCCGTATTTTATCTATTTCTAATAAAGTCTTTTTATCAAAGAAAAGCTGCCTCATAATACGTAGGAGTAAAAAAAAAAAGGCAACGCCTACTTTTATACTTTATGCTTTATCCCTATTTCATATAGTAAATGTTTATCATATGTAAATAACCGTTTAATTAAAATATATCCTGTATATATGACACATACAATGCAATTTCTCCATCTTGTTTATCGCGAAAATGAAGCAATTTCTTATAAGACCTATAACACCTTCGCAACTAAAATCGCAACCGCTTTCTTTTCATAATTCCAAGAAAAAAAAAATCTCATAAAGAATATTTCATTTCTAGATATAAATTCTTTTAACAACGAAACCTAAATGAGGGGTTCAATTTGACAAACAAACAATGCCAAATTCGAAACGGGAGAGAAAGCCTGCTATTACAATGAAAACTGAACAGTTCAAACTTTTGCAAATTGGCTGGCACTTCCATCAACTTTTGGCCGTGGAATACGTTTCAGAGAGTTATATAGAATATGCAATCCGCCCCCTCCGAGAGGCAACTTTCAACCTGTGATCTTTACTTGACAGCTAAAGCATTCTTGAACTTGACAGGAGAAATATTCTGAGTTTTATAATTTGTCTTCGTGACTGACTTCGTCATTTTCAACTCTTCAGAGGATTAGTTCTAATACCTGCTTTAGTTTTTCTCGAAGAACTTGCATCATTGGTGGATTAGTTTGTTGTATGCAATGATGAATTAATATGTGGTTATATGTTAATTTAGTGTATCAGTCTCTGTGTTTCTCCGAAATTACGGCTCGGATCATAAATCAGAGTAATTTAAGTGCAGGGTAGTCCAAAATTATGGGACGATTAAAAAAATTTAATAACACCTGACATCTTTTCCTCTCTGCGTTTTAACGATATATAAGCAATTTCTAAAGAAATCTGCGTACAAGCTTTTTTTTTTTTTCTTCTTCTTAAGGGTTTCCTTTACTATTTTTTTCTGGAAATAATGGTGTAAAAAAGATATATAGTGTGACAATCGCCTGTGAATAATATATTAAATGCTAGTCACGAATCTTGCTTCGGAGATCGTTTACAAATTTGAAACAAATCGTTTAACTTTCTACGAAATTCCATTTTTCAAATGATAAACAAATTTCCAATTTTTCAAATGATAACACCCACCATTGGCATTTTGTTTTGATTTCCTTGGATTAAATAATCCCGAAAAATTATATAGTTTATGCTTTTTTTTTCTTCAATCTTCTTAGTTATAGACTAAAATGTACTAGACATTTATTCGTGAATTTGGAAAAATAAAATAAAAATCTTACAGGGAAAAACACCGCAAACATTGCATTATTCATCAGGTGCAAATATGCATATTTAACAAATTAATATTTAGTAACTTAAAATTTCGTGTAATTTTTCCGGTTTTTTTGTATTTTACTTTTTGTGGGTGCAATTGGTAACAGAAGGGGGTCCCTTTAGGCCGTCGAAGAGGAAAATGTCTCTCTATCTGAAAAACTAACGATATTAATGAGCTGCAAAAGCACCTAGGGGAGACGATGACAGATGTGAACAACATAATTTTCAATAGTTATTATATGTTTTTTTCATTTGAAAAAAAATTGCCAAAGATGGTAGCATCTGTAACCATATAGGAAAACTTTTTTTAAGTTCTTTGACATTTTGTTTGCTCTCAGTAGCCAAAACATTGTTTATAGATCTCAAAAGTAAAATCTCAGTTCCAACTTGGTAAGTGGATAATAATTTTATTTATTTATTCATTTATTTGAATTTTAATGTTTTAACATATACTATAAATACTAATAAATATATTTGATAAACTTTTATTTCTTCTAAATTTCAGAAATGTTAAGGATTTGTCAATTTAACTCTAGCAACCATGTGGGGCACTTGCGAACAGGCTAGTTGGGGCGGATATGAACAATTCATAAGTGCTCCAATAATCATTCTGTGATTCTGTTCCTTTCAGTTAACTTCGTGAGAAATAATGTCAGCTCCAATGTCTATAATTTTCCTGAAATAGAAGACATTTTTGCCATACAAGGTTTTTGTTTTGAAACTTCCACAAACCACATCTGTAAGTAAGTACTTAAAGAACAACAAGCTCGTTTACGTTCAATTGTAATTTAAATAAATTTAACGTTTTCTAAAATTCAATAAGTGTTACGTATTATTTTACTGAACGATTTGCAGAAAAAATTTTATTCATTGTTAATACAAAAAGTATTACGCTAAACAACTTGGCAAATTTTTCGATTTCATTTGTTCCAAACTTGCAATAATGGATTAATTCCAACTCTAAAACGGGTATGTATATCATACTTTGAATGCAGATAGATATCAGTAATACTTTAAGAAAGTTATTTTTTTAAACTGATAACTACCGTAAAAGGTCGATTGTAAGACTACGCTCTTTCCAAAAGCGAAAGAAGTCAAATTTAAGGGAGAAATCTTATAATCGAGGTTTTTTTTTTTTTTTTTTTTTTTTTTAATCATTAAAAGCCTCTTCTTTGTCATTAATTTAGAAGTAAATAAGGCAAATACAGGGGTAAGAATCTTTGGTACTCTGGCAGATTTCCGAGAAATATTATCTAAATGCCCCCTCCCTAAAATCTTCCCCAGACAAAAAACCCCTAAGCAAAATTTTAAAGTTTTAATTTGTTTTTTTCAAATTTACTTCTTTATTTTTTTTATTTCATTACAACAGTATTTAATCACTCATCTAAGCCTCCCCACCCCGCCTCCCAAATCTACTTATTTTCATTATATAATCTTTTGCTTAAACATCCAGAAACTAAAGAGATATTTAAATACAAGGTGCCCATAATTAAACTGGCGGTACTCAGAGTGTTCTGTAGCGCGATCTAATTGAGAGAATGACACCAAATTTTGTAAGAAGATTAAACAAGACGGGGGACGAAGGATTCCGCGGAAAAAATAGTTTCAAAAGTCACCGCTAGGGGAATATGTGGCGTTGTGTAACAAAAAAGGGAATTTAAAAAAATGCAAAATCAACACTGAAATAAAATTACTTCTGATTTAGCACATTTAACGATTTAATTCAAGTTCAATAAGGCAATAATGCACTCTTTTCCGTTACACAGCGCCACATATTCCCCTAGCGGTGACTTTTGGAACTAATTTTTTTCCTTCGTCCCCCCATCTTGTTTAATCTTCTTACAAAATTTGGCGTCATTCTCTCAATTAGATCGCGCTACAGAACACTCTGACTCTGAGTACCGTCAGTTTAATAATGGCCACCTTGTTTATTTTTTCTTTATGGTGAATTTAACAGATAATATAACTAATGATTATAATGACTAATAAATAACAGAATAGAAAACATGTCAAAGGATATTTTTTTCCTTGTGTTCGCATGTGCCCAACGTGTGTTCACAACTACCTCGCCGGTGGGGCACGTGTGAACAATTTTTTGAATTTATAAAAATATTTAAAAAAGTAGGAAGAACTATAAAAATGATTTAAAGAAAACTAACATGTGTAGAAAAAAGCTCTGTTTATTATATTGAGCACTTTTTGTCTATAGAGATTAACCCACTTATGAGAAAAAGCTATATTTATGTGAACTGTTCACATGTGTCCCTATCTCCCCTACCCATGTTTTTTTACGGCGCTGATTCTTTTTATGAAAACAATAAAGTAGGTCATAATTCATAATTTTTTCGGATATGAATTTATTAACTTTTGCATAGTTAATTATATATTCTTGAACTGAAAAAATACCTAGATTATGTCTAGGTCTTTTTATTGTATCGAATTAAAAAAGTATATATATTTCAATCGATTTTGGGGGAAATATAAATTAAAAGTTTGTCATGTGCATTTAAACGTTGACATTCTCAAACTTGGCCTTTTTATAACCCCATGGAGATATTTTTTAAATGCTTATGTGTACTTTTCCAGGCTGATATCATCTAAGGAACTCTAATATAGAGTCAAAAGTGGGCGTTACTGTTTTAAAAATAAACTTTGGTACAAGCTTTAATATGTAAACGACACGTGAAGTATGATTTATATACAGCTTAATTAATAGACGTTATTCACACTCGATTGGTACTTACAGCTTTTCATATGATTATTTTCATCACACTTAGTGGGAAATTGATCACTTTTTTTTTTTACCCTAGGATTGCTCTTGGAAATGCTGCAAGGCATGACATTATGGGTGTTGTATCATTTCTTATTTGCACGACACAGAAGAAATATTTTGGGAATACTGAGGTTTCCATCTTGATGTGTCGCAATGTTTTTTTTTATCAATCGAAAAGTTTGGTAGTACAGTCGGACCTTTATTTACCGAAGTAGCTAAAACCCGAAAAAAAAGTTCGTTATATGGAAAATTCGTTAAATAGAGAGTCACTTTTTAAAATACTTTAAACTACATAAAACGTAATTTAAGTCCATAAACACTAAATATAATTTTAAAAAGTAATTAGTCACACTCTTTTTATAAATTATATCTATTTGTTTTATTTATTTTACCCATCAAAAAGCAAACTGCAAGGGAAATAAGAATGAAACAAAACATTGTCTGGAAATGCATTGCATTTTCAGTTTAAAAAATAATTTTACATTAAAATCGCGATTTTTTATTATCGTTGATAAGCTGTTTGGAGGAATACCAAATTTTAAAGCAGTATTCTTGTTCTTCACGTCTTTATCCACCTCTTCAAGAATAATTTCTTTTTCTTTGACGCTCAAGCACTTTCGCTTTGACATTTTTGAGCTACAAGAACCGAAATTATTAACACGATTGATCATGATCAACAATCTAGAAAACGGGAAACTGTAGTTTAAGGACACGGGGCAGCTCCATTGAGGGTTAAAAGGGAATATTGAAAGTTTGTACTTCTTTGATGGAAAGCAAAGAATCACAGCAATTTTACTGCTCTCGGTGAGTTAGGTGCCTGATAAGGGTTGTTCATGGTCAATGATCATCATAAAATGTGTTAAAAGAAAGAATAAGTTTGAAATGTCCAGTAATATTTTAAGAAATAGGGAGAAGAAAAAATTAGTTCCCAAAGAAAAGCTCGTTAAATAGAGAATGCATTTCGCAATTTGGAGGTTATTTTACGAAGAAATTTGCAAAATGTTCTAGGTTCCAAGTAAAAGTTCGCAAAATAGAGAAATTCGCAAAATAGAGGTTCGTTAAATAGAGGTCCGACTGTATAATTTTTAAATTACGACATTTTAATTTTTTTCATGTGTGTGTGTGTGGGAGGGGGGATTATAAATTGGGTAGCCCGAAAAGTATTACAGAATTTCAAAATTAATAATTTTTGACTGGGTTATTTTTATTTCCTTTTCCTTTTACATTTACAATCTCGATACTTTGGATGTTTATAAATGGATGCACGTGTGAAAAAAATATTAAAATGGACACTGTAAAAAAAAAGGACTAAAATACGGAAATTGTACTCACAATCGAGAAGCCAGGACTATTTCCGTATTTTAACGGAAAAATTTCTGTTTTTCTGGAATTTACGGGGGAAATTTTCCTTTAAAATACGGAAATATTACTGGCGTCTCGATTGCCAGTATAATTTCCGTATTTTAGCCCTTTTTTTTTTTTTTTTTTTTTTTTTTTTTTTTTTTTTTAACAGTGGAAATTACTCCCTTATTGTAATTTAAGCAGGGGACTTTGAACCCTTCATTTTGCGGAAAGTGACGAAAATATTCAGTTTTCAACTTTTTGCTTAAAATGGATTTCAGCCATTTTGACATCCGTAGTTTATTCTCACGAAGTGCCTGTAAGGGCCGATAATTAAAAGTATGTGAAAAGGTTTATTACTGCTTTCATTTTAATTTACTGCATTCCCATACTCATGGTTTCACTCATAGTAGCCTATCTATATCTATGGATTTTACTGCATTCAAATGTTTCAGAGTTGCAATCTTTCAATTACTTTTTCTCAGTTTATGGTTTTTCAATATATTCGTATGATAAAAATGCTCAACTTGTGATTGATTCACTTTTTTTTTATGGATAATCCTTAAGGTGCCATTCATAAAGTTAATGACTGGGTTTTCAGTAATATAAATAAGTTTTTTTTTATATATATTTAAAAATGTGAAGCAAATAGTCCTTTTCTATTGTACTGTTATATATGTCATAACATATTATTTATTTATTTTCTATTCTGACACTAAATAACTTTTTGGAAAACAGATCCTTATAATTATATAACACATACCTAAGGAAAATATGCAAAAAAAGTTTAAAAGACTACAAAGTTGTAGGAGAAGTGTGTTTTTAAAATTTTATTAAATTTTTTTTATTAAAAATTTCAAATTTTTGCAATTTTAAAATTGCATTTTTTTCTTGATTAAATCACTTTTCTTAATAAAGTCATTTAGTAATATATCCAAAAAATGCTATAAAATTCTCAAATAAAAAAAAATAATAATCAAAGGATACCGAGTTCAAAGCCGAAAGCAAAAGTTTTAATTGAAGAAATTCTCCTGCAAAAATGACAATATGCAATTAAATTACAGGTTTTCGATAAAAAGTTCTGCTTCTAATTTACCTCACAAAAGTAGACTGCAGGGACACAAAAATTCTTAGTCAGGCGCTTTTCAAGCCTCATTCACAAAATTTACGCAAGTTTATTGCACTTTGAATATTTTGAAGATTTCCTTTGGAGTAGAATATCAGGATATTCTCCAACCTCCCAAGTTCCAATACTTCGCACAAGCTTTTGTTGTAATACCTTCTTTTTTTTTATCCCTCACATTCTTTGAAATCTCTTACTTAAGGCTGTTCTTAACTGCTCTGCTCAACAAGCGCAAAACATTTTGACACATTTACAAATTCATTTTTTAACGGAAAGGTATAAAATTGGAAAGCCTGGCCATGGAAGTGATTTGGAATTGAACTGTGCTTTCCATTTTTTGATCCATAAATTACCTAAAGCGATTTTGATCACGTGACAAACACGTTTTTCACCCTTCGCTGACTGGATTTTCTGCTTTCTTCGGGAACTTTGTTCAAAACGTCCACTTTGACACTATTTTCTGAAAGATCTATTGTATTTGCAGAAAAACGGAGAAAAGAGCTCGATGAAATAGTTTCTGAACAATAACACCCGCTAATTTCATGCATTTTCGAACAAAAATAAATTAAAACTTATGTCAGAAAGTTGCCCTTTTGGATTTGAGATTTGGATTTGCCCTTAATGAATATTTCTTTTACTTTTTTTTTTCCGAGAGGCATCTATATCGGGGTACACGGATGGGGCATTGCTCAATGAGTATAGATGTCTGTCTTTACATACGTACCATAAAACACGGATGACGAACATGTAGCACGCCTGCTAGAACGTGGCATGCGCATGGTCGAAACATTTGCTGTCACGTTGAATTCTGTTCTCAAATCTAAACTGGCTACTTTCTGATACTTTTTGATATATTATATGATCGGAAACGCATCAAATTGGCAGAAGAAACTATGTAATCGAACTGGAGGTTTCTTTTTCCGGTCTTGTCGGTAAAAACAGAAAATATTTCACAAAATGTTGTCATACTTAGCGTTTTGAATCGAATTTTCGGACGCGAAAGAGCAGGAGAAGGAAAATACTGAAATAATAATCACTTATAGCTCAATGTCTAATTCAAACATGATGGAAAATGAAAAACTGTTCGATAACAAATCACTTCAATAAGTATACCTGCAAATATCATACTTTTTCGTTTAAAAGTGAATCAAAAATCTTGTCAGAAAATTTCACGTTGCTGAGCCGAGATTTTTTTTTAATTTCTTTTGAGAATCGCCTAGTGTATATAAAATTTCCTTTCCGAAAAATTTGACATTTTGAAATGTTTTAATTGTATATATAAAAAAAAGTGTAGAATGTTAATAATAAATACCGAGAATTTTAAACAACATTCTGGAACGTTTAGTTTATAAATATGGCTTTTATACAGTAAAACCTCTAAATAACGGACACCTCGGAAGTGCGGAAATTGTCCGCTATTCGGAGGTGTCCGCTATTGGGGAAACCTCAGAGATTCAAAACCTGCTATGAAATGCTTAACGTTTCATTAATTGATTTACATGTCTTAAAACCTCCATTATTTACATGATTACAGAGAAATTAAAATTATTTTTTTACGCAATAAAACTGATATAAAACTTTGCATATCTTGCACATTGTGCATAATTGTGCGTTTTTTTTCTCGGACGCGTAGTATTGCATTCAAACATTTTTCTCCGAGAGGGATTTTTGTGGCTCAGGGGGGGGGGGGGGGGATTATAGAGTTCGAGGGGGGAGGGGAAATTGGCCTCTTTGACCATTAAAACATAAAATCTCAAACCATCCCGGGGGGTGCATGTCAATGCTCCGGGGGAAATGGCCTTTCTGAGTTACCCCCTGAATTCAACACTGGATGTGGAAAGGGGAATTATCCCCAGCCCACCCCCTACATTTATCTGCGATCTCAAAATTTGCGACACATTGCCCTGATAAATTTAGAGGCTTTTGACTTTTGTTCCATTTTTTTTTTCTCGTTGAAAAATAATTTTTCATCATTTATCGCCAAAATTACTGTCCGCTATTCGGAATGTCCGTTATTCAGAGGTTACACATACAAAAATTTAGGTTTTGCGGGTGGGTATAGGAAAACTGTCCGTTAAATAGAGGTGTCCGCTATTCGGGAGTGTCCGTTATGGAGGTTTTACTGTATTAACAAATTCACTTGTATATGTTTGCTTGTAAGGCTTGATGTTCTGAAATAACCCTTGTACAAAGCGGTTCAAAAAATAGAATAGCTAATGAATGTAAGTCATTGTGAATGAAATTAACCAACAAGGTATAAACCAGTTAAGTAACTGATATCGACTGAATAAAAGCTAATATTTCATTAATAAGTAAGAATAACTGCAATAAACTATAAGAATAAAACTTTTCATTATTTTTTTTTTAACTTATGTTTAATGAAATTATACAAAATAAATAATTAAGTAAATAATAAACAGATAGATATTATTATTTTTTTTTTTTTTTTATGAAGAACGTGCCACGCGCGCCGCACTGAAAAGTTGAAGAACAGTGTCTATGCATTTTTATCACGATCTGGTAAAAACGTCCGCCAGTACCGCCGTAGAATATTGAGCGCTTAGTAATTTATCTTTGATATTAAGAATAAACTTCTGCCACTAACTTTTTGCTCAACAATGTATTTCTACACGCTAAAAATCCAAAGTGTCTATCTATGGATACTAAATCTCAGAGAAAGAAACAAATCAAAAGTGATTTAACTTTTTTTTTTTTTTTTTAATTAACTTCTAGTACTTCCATTCTTTGTTCAACAATGCACTCTGCATGTGAGATTCGAAAATGAATTCGATGATTCTAAATCTGAAAAAAAAAAAAAAAAAAAAAAAGATATTGGCGTTATTTATGATGGCCGACTATGGCACGAGGGATATCGGCCCAAAAGGGCAGCGTTCTCCTTGGGGGTCCTTCTAAGGGAACCTAACCCGTATGTATGCAAGAAAATTCAAGGTTCGAAGAAAACCACGGAAAACTCCGAACGATTATGTCGACGGGCGCGATTGGGTTCGAACCCAACGCCTCCCATCTACCAGCTTTTAAGAGCAAAACCTCTCGGCCACTGGTGGGGATCTGAGAGAAAAAGAAAAAAGATTAAACAAGTCAAAAAATGTTAATTTAAAAAATCAGCTGGTAACTTTTTGGGTCACACTATATAAGTACAGTTTATGCAATTCCATCCCCTCTGAGAGGCAATTTTCAACCTGTGATCTCTACTTGACAGCTAAAGCATTTTTTGGGCTAGACAGAAGAAATTTTCTGTTTGATAATTTGTCTTCATGACTGACTTCGTCATTTTCAACTTTCCAGGGGATTAGTTCTAATACCTTTTTCAAGTCTTTTTCCAAGGACTCGTATCGTAGGTGGATTAGTATGCGGTATTCTAGGATGATGATGCTTTACCTCTGTAGACATTCTACAACATTTGTTGGTTATTTGTCAGGATTCAATGTCAAACTAAACATAAAAGAGAAAACGTTGTCACACTAGCTTTTTTCCCTAATTTTCCCTCATTAAGAGAACATAATCTCTTTTTTCCAGAAATATAAAAACGATGTCTAAGAAAAGAAACATTTTAGGATATTGGGGAAATCAGTGTTTGCGGTAGCGATAAATGTCACATTACCCACGCATTATTCTAAAACTATTCAGCTACAAATAAAGTAGAGCGATATTTAGGATAATAAATTTGTCATTTAATATAAACCTGCATTAAAAGACATCTACATTCTACCACTTTGAGAGAGAAAATTTGTTTTTTATGCTATAAATTAAATATCTATTATGATGTTTGCTATAGATATTTAACGTACAATTAAAATCGGGACGAATGAGTATGAGTAACATTAATGATATGTTTATAAAAATATACCCTGCTTTATGACTGTCTGAAACGTGCTGAATTTGAACATTAGATGATTACAATATGCTCAATAACTCTTCTTTAAAATGATGTAGCCAAACATAAAAATGAGTAAATCTCGACAGAAAATACGAGTCCTTATATACGAGGGTAACTCTGAAACTTTTGAGACAGGGACAGGACATTTGACATTTGAAGTCCACCGTAGTGGAGATTGCTTTGGGGCCTATAGCAACAATGGCTGTCGCCTCGAATGAGCCTTATTTATTACACAGAAATCGTAACACAAACCAGACATAACAATTTTATTTGTCTCCATTACATATATATATCACTTTAAATAACACAATCACAATTACATCCATGTCTTACCCAGGGATTCGAACCCGGACCCTGAGCGTGACAGCAGCCTCCGCTTACTGACCACGCCACCGGGCGACGACAGGGACAGGAGATATGCGACAAAAAAAAAAAAAAAAAATAAATAAATAAATAAATAAAATGGTCGGTTATGTAATTTTAAACTCTTTTATGCCCGCAGACGATAATTCGTGGCGACAATTGCAATTTACCTATCGTAGAATAAGTTTTGAAAGAAGAGAAAAGGGATTTGACGCGAGAACATTAAGGTAAAGCTAGGAAAGTCTGCGCACATTTCAAAAGAATAGTAATATAAAAGTAAAAAAAGCAATTTAACAAATTACAACGACCATTTGGAAAATGATTTTTTCGAAGACTAAAATTTAAGACATAAAAAATCGCACAGGGTTGATCATACATTACGTACGCCATGAATTAAACATTAATAGTGTTATTACACGTAAAAATTGCAAGCGACAAAAATCGGCTGCGAATCGTCAGATTTCCTGAAATTTACGTATTATCCACCTCAAACGTATGTATTATCCAGTCATTTCATTGGCTGATCGGGAAAAGGCTTTTCCATCGTCAGATTTTCAAGAAATCTGACGACCAATTTTAAATGAAATTTCATTCTTAAACTTCTAAACATCCCACAATATTACTTTTTACACCGTCGTATAGAGAGAAAAATGTACTTTTAAATGCAATTTGTTTGAAAGCTGTATCTCAATTTGTTTCTGAGTTATTAATTTTTTTTGTAGTTTTTATTACTTTTTTGTCATAGTGGCAACAGAAGTATCCATCTCTGTTGAAAGTAAAGGGAAATACAGATTACTGTATAGACCAATCAGAAAACGAATAAAATGCGGATTCAAAAAATAAAAAGCGTCAGATATGCTTTTGATTTCCTACCCTGACGAGGACAATAACCATTTTCCCAAATGGTTAAAAAAATCTAAATATCAATTTTTTGCTAAACTATGCATGAATAATTTTTACTTCATTTGTTTTTTATGCATTTCCATTGTTATTTTGTTGTTATGCTGTAATTTAATAGAATAGCAAATAAAAACCAAGGAAACTATTTTGCGCAATCTCTCCTTACAGGGTAGGAGAGATTGCGCACATGAATAGAAGAGATTGTTATTAATAATAACTACAATTAAATTGTTAATAATAATAATTACACTAAATGACATCATTGTAAGGTTTTTGTGAGTAAATATTATTGTATTAGGAGTGAAATTTTCAACCAAATGTTTAAATAATAAAAAAAGAAAGAATTTTAACAATAGTTAAAGAATTTTAATTTAAGGAGAAGATTTACCTTATTGTCTTATAAGATTAATATCAGAAAAAGCAAGCCCTACTAAGATTACAAAATAACATTAATCTACTTGATACCATGTTTAACTTGAAAATTACTTCATTTTCATTCCCACAGTTTTATCGTATTTTGTTTGCTAACCGAAGTTCTCGTCGTCCACAATCGATGCACTTATTGTAGTAAATCGTGCAGCGCAATCACCTGCAACAAGTAATACATTGAATTCAGTCACTGGTTTAAGTTGTCTCCTGGTACAGTTTCAGATGCTCATTGCACTCATCCTCATTGACCTTCGTTTTGTTTCCATCAGTTTTTTTTTATCCCACTTTTTCTGGAAGCATCTTATTTTCAGCTGTTTTTTTTTTTTTTTTTTTTTTTCTTGTAGCGGCATTCTTCCCAAGTTTTTTTTTTTCATGTATATTTTGTGGATCAGCAACATTAGTTGCACTCTTTTTTCTTTTTGATTTCAATGGCATTAAATTACTTGGAATGGGTGAAAGATTTTTACAAAACATTGTAGGTGTCATTAGAAAATTTATTTTACTTAACAAAATTATTTTATTAGCAAATTAGCTGTTCATAAATTAAAAAAATGTATAAATATTTAATTAATTTATTAAAAAATATATTATTAATTTATTAACAAATATATTATTAATTTATTAACAAATATATTATTAATTTATTAACAAAAGTAATTACATAAAATTAATTTAATAACAACTGTATCATTAATTTATTAACAAAAGTTTTTTTTTCTTTTTTTTTTTTCAAATTAATTTGCCAAATTTAGTTTCAATAATTATATGTTTTTCCAAAAATTATTTCAAAATTGATTCATTCATATGTTTTACACGTAATTTGCAATTCATGCAAATTTACCAATAAGCTGCGTAATCTCTCCTAGGACTGAAACTTATGGGGAAATGCGCCATCTCTCCTAAGAAGCAGATGCGCAAACTCTCCTATTGTGGTAGGAGAGATTGCGCGGCCTTTTATTTAAACAGGGCCACTTCTAAAATGAATTTTTGGTGTTCGCATGCTTAGTCTACGTTAGTATCTTATAAGAAATCGTTTAAGTTCAAAATATTTTGTACTACTGACATTCTATAAAAATTCTGACAAACAGTTATGAAAATTGAAGCACTTACTTTCACAAAACAAAACAAAATAGCCATGCTTTATCCAAAATGCTTGGAACAACCAATGTTCTCATTCATGTAGACACAGCACTGATGCTGCTGTACAACTACCTGGAGTCGCTGCGCGCGCACTCTACTCCTTCCTGTCGAAAATCTTTGTGCGCGATCTCTCCTGGCTTTACCTTATTGAGCTATGATTTTGTGTGATTTTAAAGTGGGGCTAAATCAAGTAGAATGTCTTCAACGCCTACAATTAGCGTATGGCAATGAAGCTCCATCTCGTTCCACTGTATTCAGATGGTTTAGAGAATTTAGAAGAGGTCGGAATTTTCTTTTGGATGACGAACACATAGGAAAGCCGTTGTCAGCTGTAGACTAAACTAAAGTAAGCGGCGCTATGATTTAAAGACAAGGAGCATGGCCGGCAATGCCCAACTCTGCTTTCTTGGCTACCGGCCTTGAGGTGCTATATAGTATTTGTTCCGATTAGGTGGTCAGCCTAAAGCGGAACCAATGTTTAGTTCCCAATCAATTTTCATTTCATCGATCTTGAAGAAATGAATGGTAAAGTGAACCTTGCTCAAATCCTGAGACGAACCTCGGGACCTGTAGTGTATAGCAGCGCTAAAAATTTTCTATAGGACCGCAACTTTGAACAAAAATAACACAGGAAAAAAAATCTCTAAATAATGAATACGAAATTCTATTTTACGATTTTTTCAGACCAAAATTTCAAAGTTCTGACCGATTTTCACCAAGCAGAAAATACTTTTCGAATAATTTGTTAAAAATTTTTTGTTATTCCCCATTGCACAGGATTAACACCTTCTACTTACATATTTAACCTTCATTTAGCTCATTCGACTTTTAAGTGCATTCAAATAAACATCAAATGATAAAGCTATTGAAGCATTTAATTTTTACTTAAGAATCATAATAGAATTCTTTTTAATTTAATGAAAAACTTAATTAGTATACGAAGTAAACTTCAAAAATTAACTTTTCTGAGGGCGTGCATCATACACTTTTATCAGTCTGTGCATAGCCACGGAAAAACCTCATTGCGGAAGATATCGTTGGTCAATCAAGGCTCTTTTCGGAACTCTTTAATGACGTATGGAAACAATGATGTTAAAGCACTGAAATGTGTGTGTGTGGGGGGGGGGGAAACCGTATTCCTTTGAATTTGAAAATGAGACTTATGGCAGAAATAAAATATTCTAATAAGTGAAATGAATTTTGATTTGGAGAAGCTAAGATACCAGACGTTGAACTAGAGAAAGTAAAGTAAAACTATTTTAAATTTGGAATTTGGAAACTATTTTAAGCGAGGAAACATATTGAAATTTAAAATATATTATACACACACACACACACACATATATATATATACCGGGTGTCCTAAAAAGGACTGACTGATTTTAAAATTCAATAACTTGCAAACGGTGACAGATATTTAAAAAATTCTTGCAGAAGGGTTATGCATAAGGCCAAATGTTTTTTTACAGTGATTTTCAATTTTAGTTTGAATCACAAACAATAGATGGCGCTGTAAGCAATAGACGCTAAATTAAGTCTCGATTTTTGGTACTTCGGGACCTACTCAATACATTTCATCCTCCTTTTTCCGCATGGAAGAAGTGAAAAGCCTAAAAATTCCTTTTTTAGGACACCCGGTATATATATACTGTGGTGGCCAAAATTGTGGACATTTTTTAAAATTTTCATGTTTTATAACTTTGTGTGTTTATAGAATGTATTAATTTTCACTTAAATACAAATGTTTACATATCAAATTCAAGGAAATTTAATGTAAAATTTAATTAAAAAAAAAAGAATTAAAATATCTGCATTACAAAAAAAGTTACACTTACTTTAGTCTAAAATACAAATACAATTAATCATAAATGCTGAAGTGTATTGTAATAAAAGCTTCCTAGCCAATCACAATGACTGTTCTGAGAACCACATCAGTAACTAAACTGTAGTATGTTTTGATTTGTAAAAGTGGTATTTTGCTGGAATGAATTTTGCAGAAGGGTGAATACTTAGTGTAACTAAATATGATAATTTTTTTTCTATGTTTTCTTAATGCAAATAATTTAAAACAATATCATCAACACCAAGAATTGATTGGACATCTACAAAAAGAAGCAGAATTGTCATATTGAGAGAAAATGATCTCTCTTATGCTGAAATTGCAAGACAGGTTGGCGGATCAGTCACTTTATCTGGCGTACGAAAGTTGTGCTTACGTTATGAAGAAACTAAATCTGTGATGAATAAGGCAAGATCAGGCCGAGAAAAATGCACAAATGCTGCTTCTGACGATAGAAAGATAAAAAGAATTTGCTTCAAAGATAGAAGAATTTCATCAGATGCTGTTAGATGTAAAATGAATGCAATGGGTATTTCAGTTTGTTCAAGAACAATGAGCAGATTAGCAGTTTTTAGATTGAAAGGTAGAATTCCGAGGAAAAAACCATTTTTAAATCTTCAGCAACGTAAGAAATGATTTCAGTGAGCAAAAGAACACATTAATTGATCAAAAAATCAGTGGAAGTAAATAATCTGGAGCGATGAGAGTAAGATATCGCTCTTTGCTAGTGATGGGCGAAAATATGTGAGACGTAGAGTAGGGGAAAAGCTGGATCCTGATTGTATTGAAGCAACTGCAAAGAACCCATGTCATGATTTTGGCCTGTATGTCTGCAGATAGTGTGGGCCGCATTAAAGTGATTGATAGCATTCTGAATTTAAAAAAAAAAAAAAAGCATCAAAACTGTTCTGGTACTAAAATTGATACCTTCCAACAGGGATCTCTTCCCCGATAAAGCACCATTTATATTTCTGCAGGATTCAGCTCCATGCCATACGGCAAAGTAGGCAAAGAATGGTTTAAAAAAAATGCATGTATTTATTACCATTGGCCAGAAAACAGCCGTGATCTGAATCCAATAGAAAATTTGTGGCAACGTTTGAAAATCCTTGTACAAAAAAAGCGTCCATCTAATAAAACGCAACTTATTGAAGCTATAATTAATTCTTGGTATCATGTGATTAAAAAGGATGAACTCCAAACACTAGTTCTCTTAATGAAAAGACGCTGTGAAGTTGTAAAAAAATGCAAGGATTATCCTACTAAATATTGAATATGTAAGTGTAACTTTAAAATACAATGAAATCTCAGATAGATCTTATTTTTTGTAAGCGTAACTTTTTTTGTAATGCAGATATTTTAATTTTTTTTATTTATTATTATTAAATTCAACATTAAATTTCCTTGAATTTGATATATAAACATTTGTATTTAAGTGAAACTTGAATTCTTCAAGCATATACAAAGTTATAAAACTTGAAAATTTCAAAAAAATGTCCACAGTTTTGGCCACCACTGTATAATATATACATACATAAATATTTTTTCAAATTTAATATTGAGCATAGACCTTAATATTTGTGTTTTTGAAATAAAAATAAAATATATTTTGATGGGTTTTTGAAGATGTTGCTTCTAATAAGAACAAAAAGTTTTTATTACTCAGTTTTTAACAATTACATTAAAAACTAGTAAATAATAATAAAAAAAAAATGTTTAATTGCAAAATTTGCATCAAATCATAACTTTCAAAAACGCCATGGTAATAAAAAATAATGAAATGCGTAAATAATTTTACCACATGTGTCTAAATAACTGCTGTTTATTTTTAATATGATGGGATTCATTTTTCAATAATTTATATTTTAATAATCACTGATCGAAAATTGATGAAATTTTGTGTTTCTTAATTTTTAGATGCTATGTTTAAACATGTATTAAAGTAATAACGTTACAAATCAATTTTTAGACTTTGGTTCAGATTCAACTTTTCAATATTCTCTTATGACATAATAAATCATGTCTATTTATCAAGAACCTCCCGCAAGTTAAGGGTGTTTGTTCTCAAATCCAAAAGTGCAACTTTCTGACATAAGTTTTAGTTTATTTTTGTTCGAAAAAGGCATGAAAGTAGCTGATGTTGTTGTTCCGAAACTATGTCATCGAGCTGTTTTTTTTTTTTTCATTTTTTTGTAAACGCAATAGATCTTTCAGAAAAGAGTGTCAAAGTGGACGTTTTGAACCGAGTTTCCACGCGAACGGAGAATAAGCACTCAAAGCGGGCGAAAACGTGTTTGTCACGTGATCAAAAATACTTGTAACTCAATAGCTAATGGATGGATAAAAAAAATGGAAAAAACAGTTCGATTGCAAATCGCTTCCATGGCCAGGCTTTCCAATTTTATATCTTTCCGTTAAAAAATGAATTTTTAAATGTGTCAAAACGTTTTGCGCTTGTTGGGCAGAGCAGTTAAGAACAGCCTTAAAATAATAATTGTTTTTTTTTATTACTATTATTGCATCAAGCTGCATATATAGCCTTCCTACATGTTTTTTTCTTCTTCTTTTTCCAACGTACTGTACCTTGTGAAAAGGAAAACACCAAATATAAAGCACTCTTTTTTGCATTTTTCTATCAACAACACTGCATCGGTTATGTCTTGATGAAACTTAAATAGAGTAGCCAGATCCAGAAGTACTTGAAAAAAAAAAGAACTTTATAAAAAAAGCTTTAGCACAAGACTGTACAAAATTCTCAAAGTTTTAAGTTAATTTTGATTAGTTTCTTTCGTGCAACTTGGAATCAAAAACACAATTTTTTTTTTATTGAATACATTAATAACTGTATCAATAGACAAGACACATTCAGCTATCTCGTTTAGATACAGTGTTTGGAAGCTGAGATAAAAGGCCTACGCGTGTATACTTTTATGCTGTGTTGAAATGACTGATTACACAGAATATCCATAAATATAGCAGAAAATTCCATGTTATTTTAAGACAAAAACTATGATGGATGACAACGTAAATTTATTGTCTTGTCAACACTGACACGTTTTTTCAGAACGCAGCCATATTATCTCCCACTTGCTTTTGTTAGTTGCTGAAATGATATCAAAGTCTAGGTCCACCCATGTTGTCTGGTGAACATCAGATATAATAAAGAAGAAAAGGAGATTTAAGAAATATCTATATTGAGTTTTCGAATTATCTTTGTCTTTTAGATGCACCCATCCAAAATTATGCAAATATATCAGAGATCTATAGATACAACTAGATTGTATTTAGATTAAGGTGACCAGATGGTGTCCTGTTTTAAAGAGAAGAGTATTAATTTTTAGGACATTTTTCTCAGCTTTTTTTTTTTTTTTTTTTTTTTTTTTTACTGAGGTAAACGGTCATCTGCTCAGCTTATCCTAATTTCAATTTTTCAAAACATCGAAGGGCATTTAGTCAGGCTAGGCCAGGGACGGCGAACCTTTTCATATTCACATGCCAAATTTTTCCACAAATGACGTGATCATGACGTGCCAACAATAAAAAATTTTAATGAATCAAAATTACTTTAAATTTTTGTTTTCAGTATTAAAAAATCTGGATAATATTTGATGTTATATACTTTAGAAATTTATTTTTAAAATATTATTTCTTTTGTCTCATCTTAGATACCAAATAATTTATATCAGCTTACGTTTAGTTATACGCTTACGCTTTAGCTTACGCTTTAGTTATATTTAAGAGGATGCAAATTGAATTGGATTAATTTGAACGACGTTTCTATTTGAATTTTTTCTTTTATTTATTTCCGAAAAGAATGTCTCGCAGAAAAGATAATGTACTAGATAATTCTATCAAAATAGACAGAACATAAAACTTTTAGGATTTGAATTCCAAATTGTTATAATTTTACCATCTGCATTTTTGCTTATAAGTCTTTTTTTTGCGATAATATCCTAATTATCTCTTATTCTTAAAATTTTGTGAGCCAATATTGAGCTAGATTATGCTACATTAATTATATTTCAGTTCCTTCAATCTGTATGACGATGACAACAAACCAAACAAATCGAATCCAGATAAACAGAGACAACATCTGGATTAATTAATGTATTTTATGGAATTCTACTATATTTTGATGTAGAATCTGAATCTATGCCATGCCAAAAATAATCTGCAGCGTGACATAGGTTCGGCGTCTCTGAGCTAGGCATTGCCACAGTGTAAATAGGGAACGGTCATTCACAATGGGATGATTAATTTAGAAAAGAAATTTAATTGTTGTATATCTTTTTTCTATATTTATTTTTATAAAGTATTTTCTTTTAAATTCGATATTCTCTTAAGAACTATACACAGTCAGAAAAACTAGTTTTTATACACTAAATTATTCCTCATTTTTCAACAAATAATTTCCGTTACTCCTAGAAAATATGCTTTTTTCGTTAATTCTTCCCGAAAATCAGAAAAAGAGGCAAAATTCAGTTTATTCCTTGCACGCATGCGTATATTGGTTCTCTTAATACCAAAGTTCGAATATATTTTTTAAAATGAAAAATCGGAAATTCAATAATTAGTAAAAAAAAGTGTCTGAATAATAATTACGATATAGGGAAAACATCTTTTGTTACTTGCTAATGAAAAATTGGACATTGGCTTCCCTACTTCGATGAAGAAAAAACTGTACCACAGTTGGATCACGCAGCACATAAAACTTTTTCAAATAATATTGTGTTCGCACTATGGTATTTAGTTACTTAGCTTGAATGATTTGAATCGGGCAACTCAGAATAAGGCTTCGTTCGTTCACATTACCAAACAGTTTAAGAGACTTCACTTAGCCAAACAGATGTATGTGCATGCGCATAAATTATTAAATTTGTAACTGCAACTCCTGACTATACATATTTATTATTGCTTTCATTTTTTGTGGCGTTTTAAACAAATAAACAATTGAACGATCATTCGAAAAATCTGATTAATTGTAGAATTCAACGTTTCGGAAACCTGCTCAAGTCGAAAACTTTGATTCTGGGTCGTCCGCTTGCTTCAAAATACTCCAAGTAACTTAAATATCGTAGTGCGAAACCAATATAACAAATCTTTCCGTAATGGTTCATTTTTAAATTTTACAATTTTCAAAGAAAGGAAAATCAAGTCGTGAAAATTCGTATTTAGGCTAATTGAAGGGTGAAGATTTGTTTTTTTAAAAATTTGTCATCTTTGGAGATTACGGTTGAAAAAAATTAAGTTTACGTTCATTATAATATGGAGATAGATTTCTAGGGATATATACTATTGTATGCGTGTGTGTGTAACCTAAAAGTAGATAATATTTCAAATCAACAGCTAACGACGCCATTTTCCCATTGTTATTTTTGCGGAATTAGTAGGGCTGTTTACTTTTTTTGCCTTTGAGGGCTGTATATTTATAAAAATTCATTATAAATTAATTTTGATTTGCAGTGAACCGGGCAGATTTTTCTACAAAATCAAAAAATACATGTTTCTAAACTAAAAAACGAAAAAATTAATATGTTGTGTGTTAAAAGTAGATATTTCAAGGATTGTTTTTCCCTCGTGTAATAATATTTAAGAAAAAAAAAAAACATTTCTATTCTTAGTTTTTATTTTTAGCTACTTATAGTTTTGCCCACATATCTAACACAGATATATAACATGAAATATTGGACAAATATATTATGCACGCAATCATTTGTATATTACTTCGGGTCTGTGAATGGGCTGTACACTATTTCCATGCAGAGTTGTATAATATAGACGCACGGAAACTTTGCGGAAAATTTTTTAGAAAAAAAAAAGTAATTGTATTTTTTTCCCCTCAATACTGAAAAATTAAAAATATTCCCCAATTTTATGTACGATTTATTTATTGTTTGCCAGAGGTGATCCTGTTCCGCATTTTCCGAAAATGTAAAGCATTCGATTCCGAAAATTAAAAAAAAATTCGGCCATCAGTCCGAAAATTCGGACATTAAAAAATATTGCGAATTTCAACAAATGGTCGCCAAAAAAAAAAAAAAAAAAAAAAAAAAAAAATTCAGCCAATCGTTCGCAGAAAAAATCACCAATTTCGTAAAAACATCGCGGAAAAAACGCGAATTTCGTCAAAGGAGCGCGGAAAAAGCTCGAACTTCTTCAAAGGATCGTGAAAAAAAAAGATTTTCGTCAAAGAACTGCAGAAAAAACACACATTTCATCAAAGGAACGAAGAAAAATCGCAAATTTCGTGAAAGGAACGCAGAAAAAAAACGAATTTCGTAAAAGCATAGCGGGAAAAGCCCGAATTTTGTCAAAGGATCGGGAAAAGACTAATTTCGTAAAAGAATCGCGGAAAAAACTAATTTCGTCAAAGGATCACGAAAAGATACGAATTTCGTCAAAGGATTGCAAAAAATACGAATTTCGTAAAAAGATCGCAGAAAAGAAGCTAATTTTGTCAAAGGATCGCGAAAAAAAGCTAATTTCGTCAAAGAATCGCAGAAAAAACGCAAATTTCGTCAAAGGAGTGCAGGAAAAAAGGAATTTCTTAACAGCATAGCGGAAAATTTTGGCCCGAATTTTGTCAAAATATCTCTAAAAAAAGCAAATTTTGTAAAAGAATCGCAGAAAAAATTAATTTCGTCAAATAATCGCGCAAATATCGTCAAAATATCGCGGAAATAGGGTGAATTTCGTCAAAAAATTGCGAAAAAAACACATTTTGTCAAAAGATCGCAGAAAATGCGAATTTCGTCAGAGGATCGCGGAAAAAATGGGAATTTCGTCAACGGATGGCAGAAAAAACAGAATTTCGTCAAGGGATCACGGAAAAAACGGGAATTTCGTCAAATGATCGCGAAGAAAACGGAGATTTCGTCAAAGGGCCGCAGAAAAAACGGGAATTTCGTCAAAGAGCCGCGGTAAAAAATGTGATTCAGTTGTTTCAGAAGCTATGTCACATTATTTCTGTGAACACAGTGACTGGCATTTTGTGCAAAAAGGTCACAATATTAAGGTTTGGGCTGTTTCTAAATTCATTGAAAAATAATTGATAAGAATTCACCCCATCTTATCATGGATTTTTAGTTTTATTTATTTTAACCAGAATAATTATTCTTTAATTAAAATTAATTTTTAATTTAAATAGTAATTATTTTAAAAATACTGTTTTTAATTCATATCTTAAAAAAAATAATATAACACTTTATTTTATTAAACATTAATTTGCAGAAAGTTTTTGACCCAATATTTATGTGCGCAGAAAGCTTTTGGTTTTATACAAGTCTGTTTCCATGTACGCATATGTTTCGACTCCTCCTTCGAAACATAAAAGTGCTTGTTTCATTCAGTTAGATAAGTTTAAGTGTGAAAAATTGCATGCTGTTTACTTGTACGTCCTTTTCAAACATCAGTATTTTTTTTTTTATTTATGAAAAAAAAAAATCTTTATATTTATGAAATTTTCATTAAAATTTATTTTAGTTTGCATTGGCCTAGGCAGATTTCTCAACAAAATCAAATGATGCGTGCTTCTAAACTAAAATCGAAAAAATAATTTGCTCTGTATTAAAAGAAGATATTTCAAGGATTGTTTTTTCCCCGTGTAGTAATATTAATAAAAAAATAAGACATTTCTATTCTTAGTTTGTGTTTTTAGCTACTTACCGTCATGCCCACATCTGCCACAGTTATATAACAGAAATATTGGACAAATATATTATGCACGCGATCATTTGTATATTACTTCGCGTCTGTGAATCGGCTGTACACGATTTCCATGTGAGCATATGTTTCGACTCCTCCTTTGAAACAAAAAAGTGCTTGTTACATTCAATTAGATAAGTTTAAGTGTGAAAAATTGCATGCCGTTTACTTGTACGTCCTTCAAACATCTATAATTTTTTTAAATGACTTAATATACATTTCGTGCGCCGCAAATAATTTCAACGTTATCCAACTGCTTTTTGATGCGTGCTTTCTTGCATTACGAATTGTTTCCCTAATAAACTTTTGCCGAAAGAAAATTGATTCGGGGATATCATTTGATATCGCCATCTTGACTCAAGGTTGAAAGTTCATTATATACTATAGCCGCATTCTTTTGTAACGACATTTTTAGTTGAAATGAAAATGAAAAATGAAATCGTGTTGTAAATTACAATAACTCGGAGAAACTTTTCAGAAGTTATAAGTACATACAACAAGTTCTTTCTCTCACTCTCTCTTTTTTTTCTTTAGTGCTTCGGGCATGTTAATTTATTAGATAGATTTCGTAAGAAATACTACCTGTTGCAGTCTTTACCATGGTGCGGCTTTTGAAAAATTCCTTAATTTTTCATTACATGACGCCAGGAACCCAAGACCACCCCCACCTAAAAAGTTTATATATATATATGCATATATAATATATATATATGTAACCATAAAAAACTATTGCAAATTACCTACAAAAATTGTGAAATTATAAATAGAAAGAAGTTTATTCATTGGCTATTAAACTGTTCATACATATTCAACACAGATTTTAAAAACATAATAAAAAAAATGAACAGAAAATGAATAATGGATATTTGTAGAACCTAGACAGATTCATCAGGTTCCAAATGCCAAGAGTTCCACAAATAAAGTTTCATCTTCATATTAGCCATAAAAAAGCTAAAGAATATGAATTTGGGATTACCACACACACAAAAAAGAGAAATAAATTACTGAAAACAGGGCCGTGCGAAGAAAAAACTGCGCCCGGGGCAGCGTGCCAATTTGGCGCCCCCTCCTTCAAAATTGATAAAGGACAGAAACAGAAATAAGTTATATTGAATAAATAGTTTGCGTTTATTTTAGAACTTTAAAATATTTCATTTTAATTCAGAAACTCCAAACAGCTAAATAACAGAAAAGAAAATTGCACTTATTTGTTAATGAGATCATGATGCTTTGCGACACATTTTTCTTAACCTTTCTCACATGTTTTTCTATACATTTTTAGTTGTTGTTAGTCTTTAAGCTGCAGAAAATGGGTAGAAATCGCTAACAACCAGGTTGGAAACAAGTGGTCCCTTCAACCGATAAGTACTAAATAAACAAAACAAAGAAAAAACCTGCAGAACATAACGTAAAAGATAAAAATAAATTATAATTTCAGTACATTAATTAAGGAAGATAACTGAAACAATGTTTTAATTAACATAAAATAAAATATAATTATCAGGCAAATACATTTACTTCCATTTTATTTTTCTTGCGTTTAGGGTAGAAAAATCGTTTATTATTTTATGTGTACAGATTGCGACACACTGAATTTTATAGAAAGTAAATTCAGGTTGCTTAATCTATCGCTCATAGTAGATCTTAAGTAGTTTTTTAGTATTTTATTGTTACTGGAATACTTATAAATTATGTACGCTGTCTCCGCATTTTTGCAATTCCTTGTTTTCCCTAAGTTAAAATTATCGAGCAACTAAAGGATTTCTAAATGATCCATTTTTTAAAAGTTCTTATCTAATGGTAGAAATAATGTTTTCGCATTTAAAACCTCGCTTAACAATTCAAGTCCATTTAGGTCAGCAATAAAGGGCAAGATCCAGGCAATATTAACAGATTTTCGGTAACTGATTTTAGATTCGCACCAGCCAGAAACTCAAATTCTTGTTATACATTTCTCAGTTTCGTAAAACTCCAGTAATTTGCAAGGTTATAGTGTCCCTATGTAACACAAAATCCTTTACTTTCATATAAATATCCACTTCCATCAGGAGCTTCGTAGTCAAACTGTTCTGCGAATTTTACGTTTTCTGTTTTGCTCAAATAAGGACTCTACATTTACGGACATAACCAAATCTTCTCTTTCTTGTTCAAAAATTCCCTCTCTTATTGTCTGAAATGTGTCTTTTAGTGTTTCAATGAGTTTGCTGGCGATCAAAGCATTGACAGGTTTTTTTTCTTCTTTTTTTCGTGATTAACTTATTCTGTTTCATTTAAAAGCTGTGTCAAGCAACTAGGCTGTAAATAAAGAAGAATTTATTTATTTGCCTTATTAAACTTTTTGCTCCTGAGTAAGTTTACTCATTTTACTTCAATTCTATAAGGTCTTCCAGAGCTTTTAAAATATGTGGCAATTATTTGTAAACTGCAGATATAGCTTTATTTTTTCATGACCATAGAATATCGCAATGTTTCTTTAAATAAACTGATAAGTGGGACATAAGTATATCCCATCTTTCAGTAGAAGAGAAGAAAAAACAAACACATTTTATGCAGTTCCGGACATTTTTGGACATACACCAGCAGCACGAACTCGAAGTTTAGAGAATGTGCAGAGCATGGAAAAAAATGGACGAATTTATTTACTTCGATGATTCGAGCTAAAACAACATTATATTGGGAAGCCATATTTGCGCCATATCACAACATTGAGCTCTGAAGGGTTGATATTGGTATTGCTTATGATGGCCGATTATCTACAAGTTGGATATAGAAGACCGGAGTGGGATGGGCGCGTCCTCTGTAGTGTCTTTCTAAGGGAACCTAACCCGTATTTACGCAAGGTTCGAAGAAAACTACGGACAATTTCGAACGATTAGGCTGACGTGCGCGATTGGATCGAACTCAGCACCTCCAGTCTACCATCTTTGAGAACAGAACCTCTCGTGCAGCTGTGAATGTCGAGATTGTCGGACATTAGCTTATCTTAAGGGTGTTCTTAAATCCAAAAGGGCAACTTTCTGACATTTAATTTATTTTTGTTCGAAAATGCATGAAACTAGCTGGTGTGGTTGTTCAGAAACTATGTCATCGAGCAGTCTTTTCCAATTTTTTGCAAACGCAATAGATCTTTCAGAAAAGAGTGTCAAAGTGGACGTTTTGAACCGAATTTCTGCGCGAAGGGAGAAAGAGCACTCAAGAGCGGGCGAAAAACGGGTTTGTCATGTGATCGAATTCGCTTATAACTCAATATGTAATGGATGGATCCAAAAATGGAAAAAACAGTTCGATTCCAAAACGCTTCCATGGCCAGGCTTTCCAATTTTATTTCTTTTCGTTAAAAATGAATTTGTAAATATGTCAAAACGTTTTGCGCTTGTTGAACAGAGCAGTTAAGAACAGCCTTAAATTTCTTGCGCTAATTTTTTTCCAGATGTCAGAATGTAGTAAAGAAACCTTTCCACGATTGAAAATTTTCTATTTTCGGTATCGTATAATTTGCGTCATTTGTTCTTTGTGAGGTGTACTGGATTCCTAAACTGTACTGTGTTTAAAATTCAATAACTTGCAAATGGTGACACTTATTAAAAGAAATTCTTGCAGGAGAGTTATGTAAGATATCAGAAGTATTTTTACTGCGGTTCATGGTTTTAGTTCCAAATAGCAGAGTTAGGTGGCAAGCAATAAGCGCTCAATGGAGGTCTAAACTGAAATCCCCTAGCATCATGAGAAGGAAGGAGATTAAATACATATATTAATGAGAAATTTTCCAGGCTGGGTGTCGTTCCATGTGGTTTAGTCGGTAGAACGTCAGTGCGCTATACTGATGGCCCGGGTTCGAGTCCCGGCATGGAATCTTTTTCACTATGTTGGCCTTTGCCCCTCTTAAGAAATTACTTTGAAATTTGATTTTCACTTGAAATATAGAGTAGGACCATAAAAATAAGATTGTATTGGAGAATGAGACCCACTCTATATATTTAACCTCCTCTTTTCGCATCAGTGTTGAGCGATTGTGGTTTTGGCCTTTACTGAGCACCTATGGCACTTTATAGTGCTTGTGTGGTTTTACATTGCTGCATAATTGTCAATTCAGTATAAACTTGATTGATTTTCACGAATATGGTTTAATAAAGTATACTGCTGAAATCTGAATTGACTATAAACCTGTTTAATTCTTCAACAAATCATCGATATTTATGTTGTAATGTGAAATTGTAAAACTGCAGTATAATAATTGAAACAGTCATTTGTAACGCGAGCAGCTAGTGGATTTGATATGCCCCTCGGGTTTGTACTATCACTCTAAAGCGTAAGCTGAGTTCCCGAGGTGGTCATCCCTGATTGCAGCGCCATCTATAGTTGCTATTTGGAACTAAAGCCGGGAAACGAGGTAAAAAAAAAATCTACTGACATTTTACATTACCTTCACGCAATTTTTTAAAATAGCTGTCACCATTTACAGGTTATTTAATTTTAAAAACAGTCACTCGATTTTAGGACACTCGGTATATAGAGTGCGATCTAACGAAATTGAAAAATACCTTGCTCTATGAATTTCTTCTACAATCGTTTTTCTTACTTCATTGGCAAGAAAGTTCATAATTTAATCCTGAATATATTACCCCATTTATCTTTTTCACTTTCAATAATTTTCACTTTTGCTCTTTTCAAACTGCTGTCGATTACATGATTTAATTTTAAACGTCTCTCAAGTTTCTTTTAGCGAATGCATGCATTCCTGTGTTCTAGAGTATTTTTATGCTCAAGAATTTTAGGATTTAATTTCTTCCACTTGACAAACCCACAATCAGGATTGGCTAACTTTGGAGGGCGATCATGATAACTGGTGAATAATAAACTAAGAAAACAAAATACAGGGTGTCTACTCTCAACACTGTCCAATGGCTAATTCCTAAACCGTTAGTTATAGACATATAGTTCCAATTACAAAAATGTTTTAAATGAGGTAAAGAAATATTTTAAAGGCGATTTGGGTTAATAAAAACATTTAAAAAAAAATACGAAATTAAAATTTTTATACGGTCCCCGGGTCCTATAAGTTATATTTAGTAGAATTTTTCTGTTACACTGACAAGTAACAAAAAAAAAAAAAAAAAAAAAAAAAAAAAGCCCCGTTATTTTACGATTAAAAATTGACCGAGTAATAGCTGTTTAAAGTTGGAGCCTATTTTTTGTGGCAAATTAGGGTTCATTCACAAATTTAGTAGAAATATAATTTCGTCAGATATATTTAAAAAATTATTGAGAGTAAAATTAACACTGAAATATTTTGTATTTTTTTTTAACTTTGACAATTTACGATTTGCGAAAAAAACTGACATGATGGTTAAAAATTAACTTAATTTTCGAATTCAGTGCTAAAAAATACATAAAAGTTAAAAAACACAACCATCGTAGCCTTGTGTTATCTAATCTAAAACTTTTTCTTAAACTTCTTGGCGGTAATCTATCCGAAATTCTTTGTGTTATCCTGTAAAATAAGTATAAATGTTAACCACCGAAAATCATAATAATATTAGATTGTCATCGGATTTATGTCAGTATCTAAAATTTAATCTCGATCGGATATTTGAAAGTGAGTTAAAGTTCGAGTACAAATTTTGAACTGTAAAAACATACATACAATCCTTGAAGTTAAATAAAAACTTATAAAAATAACATATTTTTTTGTTAAAAGAAATCATGAAAAGAAACTGTTTCAAATCTATAGAAAATAAAACATACGTTAAAATGCAAATATTTTAGCCAATCTGAAACTTAATTAACTTTAACTCAATCGTAATACTTGTAGGATTTTTTTCAAACCGCAGATACACATGAAATAAGTTCTTCGTATACTTTAACTTTAAGCACTTGGTATATGACCCCTCAAACCATGGCCTAGCTGATTTGTGTTCAGATGCGGGAAAGTGGTATACGTCATGCATTTTTAAAGTTTCATAACTCGGTCAATTTTAGTGTTATATGTACGGGACTTTTTTGTCTCACTTGTCAATGTAATAGGAAAATTTTACTAAATATAACTTACAGGACCGGGAGACCGTATAAAAATTTCAATTTCGTTATTTAGAAAAAAATGTTTTTATTGACCCAAGTCGCTTTTAAAATGTTTCTTTAGCTCATTTAAAACATTTTTGTAATTGGAACTATATGTCTATGACTAACGGTTTAGGAATTAGCCATTGGACACCGTTGAGAGTGGACACCCTGTATAGCGATTTCCTTAATTAAGTTATCCAATCACGGTTAATAATTTTTCCACTAGGTATAATTTTCTTGAACGTTAATTTGGAAAATTGTCGTCCTTCTGCAACCGCAGATTTCATGTAATCAGCATTTCCATCGTGTGCTAGACCTTTTTTAACAGCAAAGTAATGACCGAATGACTATAAGAATGATCCCATAGTGGAATCAGAATAGGTTAGCAATTCATATTCACTGAGTGTGGGAGGTGGCAGAAACTTTCGTGTACGATGTAAAAGGGGGCGCAGAGTGGAAAAGTTTAAGAAACACTGCAATAAGATATCGCAAAAGCATACTATATAAATTTAAAAAATCAAAAAACCCGACTGCGTAAAAAGCGAACTAATTAATTATTTCTCACCAATAATCATTTTTATATTACTTACCTATTTTTTTTATTTATTTGTATTGATGACTTTTAAGTTGTGTTTAATTTTTAGTTCCTATCTATAAACACTGTTTTGATCAGGCCTGATGTCTATGAAGGATAGAGTTGCAGTAAAGCTAGAGATCAAATCTACACAACTAACAGGTTGCGTAATATTTAAACGGAGCTTCTGACTGTAAAAGAGTCAATGAAATATCGTCTTCATTTTGAAAGACCCGTCCAATGATAGGCCGCTCAATATAGTGCGTAAAAAAAAATGTTCGTCTCTACCGTCATTTTGTACTTTACGGCCGCCATTTTGAATTAATAAAAACAAAACCTAGCTTATAACCATCGGACTGTTAAGACAAATCGATAGAGACCTCATTCATTAAAATCCATCCAGCCGTTGGGATGTTTCGAGGGTATAAAGAAATCCACATATACAGATACGCGTGAAACACATAACCCTTCTTGGCAGTCGGGTAAAAATCATCAAGTCTAAAAAGGTCAATGAAAAGTAAATGTGAACGATGCAATAACTTTGAAATGAAAAATGGACATACTTTCATTGGGAAAAAAATCCCGATGTGTAAATATATACATTTTGTTTCACAAAAAAAATAGAATATCGAAGAGTGAAAAAAAAATTATAATAATAAAAAATAAATTAGTAGTACAAATTTGGCGCCCCCTAAATTTCCGCGCCCGGGGCGACCGCCCCCTTCGCCCCCCCCCTTTCGCACGGTGCTGACTGAAAAACAAATAAGTTTAAAATAAAATATGATTAACACGTTCACGCCGGCGCGGTGGGTCACACTCGACTGTCTCAGAGCTGTCAAGTCTCCGGCTTTTTGGATACCAGTATTTTAATACAGAAAATGTTGCTTTATTTAATTAGAACAATTGGGCGATTTAAACAACAACATTTTCTCTAAAATAACAGTGGTGTGCAAAAAGCCGGAGACTTGACAACTCTGAGACAATCGAGTGTGACCCACCGCGCCGGCGTAAACGTGTTAAAAAGATTGAAAAAATAAAAATCACATTACCATATTGAAAGAAATTGCTGACTAAGAATGAGGCAGTATTAAAAACAAGTAAAGGAGATTATTTGCACATATTGCCAAAAAAATTGTTAAATGTTGATGGACCAAGGAGCATTAATGTACAGTATGGTCAAGCATATTCCTCAATGTATGTGACCAGCGCACTCTATAAAGAATATAAAAATGAATTCCACCATGTATTAGAAGGAATCAATGAAGTGATGCCATCGTTAGAATTTATTAGTAAAATATATTGTTTTGGAATAAAAACTAATCTATAATAAAAAACTATTTATATCTATTAATGGACTAAGCTTTAAAGCAAATACTGTCTAGAGACAAATAAATGATAATTAAATAATAATTAAAAATAGGTTAATAAATTTATACCATTATATTCGAAAAAATAAGTAAATGATATATTAAGTAAAATTAATATGTAAATTGGTGATATTGATGATTCATTAATTTATGTTTCACATAAATCAATGTACCTAGCTATAACATATCACTATTTAAATTCCTTTGAGTACATTGCATCATTACTTAAATAAATATATAATTAAATATAAATAAATAAATAAATAAAATTATGATGCTAAGGATCATCTATAATTAATATTAATAGTAATAATAATAATAGTTAAATTTTGAAATTAGTTAGTTGCATTTAATGTGTCCACAAACTTTCTTAAAAATTAAATAAACCAAATTAAGAAGAGGAAATAGAACAAATAAAAAAATTTATAATTAAAACATGCATTTTATTCTCATTTAATATAATATACTATGTATTAGAAAGTAATATGATATTGTCCTCATTGGGCTAAAATTTAAATACAAGTTAAACGTTAACATTATTAAATATTAATGGATATAAATAAATTTAATATGAATTAATAAATATATAAATATAACTACACAAATATGCATATAAAAGTATCGGATCAAGGTTTATTATAAAATGTATTAAAGCAACGTATTTATAAATCAAATGCCCCCTTCATTTTTTTGCTATTAATCATTTGCGTATTATACAGAAACGCCACCCCCTCCGTACTCTAACATCTACCCACCCATCCGTCCTGTAATAATTTTTTTATGATTATTTTACATTTTTAATTTTTTTATTAATATTTTATTATTTTATGTATTTTTTATAATTTTTCTTTACGCGTGTGCTAATTTGTTTTTAAGATCATGTATGTAATAATTGTATATTAAAGAATATACGGATTTTTTAGGAAAAACCATGATTTAATGCATCATAGATTAGTTTTTTAATATTGTTGCTAATTATGTGCGAAGAATATAAACGCTTTATTCTATATAAATGATTAAGAAGTATATTACGATATCCAGAATTATGAAGACAAGATTTAAAATTAGTAAATGTATTAACGTTGAATTTAAATTCTTTACGTTTGTCATATTAGATCAGTTATTATTTTGTTTTCTTTTAGCGTAATTTTAAGATCTAAAAAGTTAATTGTATTGTTAGATAAGAGGTTTTTCGTTAATTCTAAATTAGTAGGATAATCTACCGGGAATTGAGAAATATTAGTCTGATCAGTAGCTATCAAAATTATGTCATCAATGTAACGATATAAATGTATATTATACTATTAATAAAAGTACGTTCATAGTGCTATAAGTATAAGTCTGATAATAAACTGGAAGTACATCCACCTTGTGGTATACCGACTGCCTGTAGGTATAATGTGTTATCTTGTAATATAAAATTATTATAGATAATGAAATTTGTTAGAGTTTTAAAATAATCTGTATCTATATTCAATGGTAAATTCAATTTATGATGATACTTTTTAAATAAGGCATTTATTATATTATGTAGATCTAATAAATCTATATTATTGAAAAGATCTTTGAAATCATATGTCGTTATATTGCTTACACATTTAAGATTTTTCATAATATTAACCAGTTGATAGCCATTTTTTATACAATGTGTATTTTCACTGGATGTTATCAGTATATATGTTTGTTATTTGATTGAGAATTTTTAATAGAAGTTTATTGGCTATATTATTATATGTATTGCATCCAATAGTTACAGTTTTAAATTTAATTGGTTTCTTATGAAATTTGGGTATAAGAGCTAAATAAAGATAATTAAAGTTAGTAGAGTAAATATTTAATAGTTTATAATAACTTTGAATTTTGCGATTGTTATATATATATATGGGGCATTCTCACAATCTTTTGACTTTTGGGAAAAAAAATCTGACAAAATTAAACTTGCTAAAACAACATTTTAATCTGATAGACGAATGCCTTAATGATTCAAAATAAAGAAAAAATGGTCAGCAGCGAAAAATGTTTTATCTAACTGAGGTTTAAGTTAAACTTGCGAGTTTAATTTTCCTTACCATTTTACCACAATAATTTTTTATTTTCTTCTAAATTTTTATTTATAATGAATTTGCATAGTACCCACAGGACATTCAAATAAGAAATAATAACAATGTAATACTTTTAATACAGAATTTTTGTATAGCATTGTCTTAAAGGGGTGTTAAAGAAGGGATGGTAAGGTAAAAAAGGGGGATGGTATTGAAAAAAGGGACGAAATGGTATAAAAAGGGACGGTAAGGATGGAACGGTAAGGAAAATTACCACCTATTTTTAGGAAAATCATGTTAAGACTAAGTGGTAGGCACAATGTTCATTGATTTTTAGAAACAGTTGTTAACATTGGATTAAATAATTTTTTTTTTTTAATTTACCTCGAAAAGTGCAGGAATAAACCTTGGGGACGTTGAGACTACCAATAAAGCCACGATGCTTGAAATTGATATTTAAATGCTGATTTAAATTCAACAGTAAATTTCCTGCCAAAGAATTTTAGACATTATTTCTCTAGCATACTTCTGCATGAGAAAAAACTGGAAAAAATTCTGTGACTGCATCTGAAATGATTTTCTGTATAATTTTAGAAGAGGAATGGTAAGGAATCTAAAACCCAGGGACAGAGTTTAAAAAATAATAACAACCCTGAAAATGTGTGCATGTTAATTTTTAGCTACATATTTATATAAAACAATAGTTCCAGTTTCAGAAAAAAATTACATCGAATTATTTTTATTGAAACAATTTTATCCAGACAGCTCCAAACTTAAAAATCAGCATCAGGGACACGGGACGGTATAGGAGTTTTCCAGGTGTTTGGACCCCCAACATCGTCCACAACTTATTTATCTCGTTAATATTGTTGTGCAATCATGCAATGGGATGTTCCCCAGTACATGAAATAAAAAAAAACACACACAAAAAAGTGTATTAAAATGAAAATTATTATTCAGGGACATGAAAGTCAAAAGATTGTGAGAATGCCCCATATATGTATGTATGTACTAAATTTTGTCCTCACAATAAAAGCCGCAATTATGTACAGATCGTCTTCAAACTCGCCAAAAACATTGAGATGGCTAATATCTCGGCGGGGAAATGCAAATGGGCCAAGTCAACCCAAGGTGGTGGAAATGGGGAGGCTAAAATTTTTTATTACCGCCTTAACAACATCAGTTGCCAGCAATAATTAAAAAAAAAACAATAAAATTCTCACCACAATAATTACATTTCTATTACAAGATTCCCACGTAAAAATGATAATAAAATAAATAGTTTGTCGAATGGAAAAAAAAATTAATATTACGCCATTAGTTTTACAGAGCAAGATTTCCACGTGAAAACTGAAAATGAAATAAATAGGTTGACGTATTTAAAAAAAAAAATACATATATTACGTCGTATTGGAAATATAATGGACGTCAGCAGGTGAATATGTAACGTCATATGAGTTTGAAAAAACGTATTAAAACATGATAAAAACCCGACTATAGAAATATTGAGATATTTTACTATTTTGAGGTTCTCTGAATTTGTTTTCGCTATTTTTAAACCTATTCCATATACAATATGCGTATTCGTGTATATTACAATTTTCACAAAAAGTTTAGGTCCCTGGAGCTCATTTTTAGTAAAGAAACTGGGTTTATCTCTAATCTTGATTTAGGTTTTGTTGGTGAAATTAGTACTTAACTTCGAAATCTACCTCCGCCTGTAGGTCGAGCCGGCAGGGATAATTTTTTCTTTTATATTCTAAAAAAATTTAAGGGAATAACTCATCAGAATATTATGAATGTTATATTTTCGACAAGTACTTCAGAAACAAACGGCATATTTGTTTAACTATTGTTTGGAATTAATTGTTTTCGAAAGAATGTTTTGCTGCCATTGCCAAAAGAAAATAAATTTCCAAATATTATTGACATTGCCATCTTGATTCAACGTTTCCAAGTTCATAATATAAAACTACGTTATTTTATAGCGGCATTCTTGGTTGTAATTTATAATGATAAGTAAAATGTAACATCGGTGTAAATTGTAATGATTAGAGAACGATAAAATTTTCAGTAGAATTATATAGAGCAAGTTTTTTTTTTTTTTTTTTTTTTTTTTTTTTAATGTTTCAGTTTTGTTAATCTTTTACGTTCAATATTCTAAAGTTCTTAGAGAAAATATTTTGTCAGAATGTTCGTGAATGTTAATTTTCTGACATATACTCGCACTTCTGAAAGAAACTGCATCCTTTTTTCAGTACTGTTTTAGAGTAGATTGTTTTCGAAATAAACTTTTGCTGCCATAGCCAAACTAGTATGTTGTGGCCATCACAAAACTTTCTTCTATATAAATCACGTCAATTAAATCATTTAAATAGTACAAGAAATAACAACGATTTAGCACCAATTCGCATCAAAGTATATCTGAATTTGAAGTTGGATGAAAATTCGTGCATTAGTTCTTGAGATAGAGCTATAGCGGAAATTCTGAAAAATGTAGCATAGCAGCGCCACCTGTTGCGCGATTTACACCAAAAATAATCAGCACTAAATGATATCAAGGTATACCTGAATCTGAAGTTTGTTGAAAATCCAAGCATTAGTTCTTGAGATAGAGCTATTGCGTAAATCGCAAAAAATACAGCATAGCAGCGCCACCTGTTGAGCGATTTACACCAAAAATTAAGCAGCACTAATTTATACGTCAATTCATGTCAAGGACTTACTAAATCTGAAGTTCGATGAAAATCCGTGCAATAGTTCTTGAGATACAGCTCTTGCGGGAATCGTGAAAAATGCAGCTCACCTTTTGGGCGATTTACACCAAAAATTAAACAGCCCTAATTTATATCAGGGACTAACTGAATCTGAAGTTTGATGAAAATTCGTGCATTTTTTCTTGAGTTAGAGCTATTGCAATAATCATGAATAATGCAGCATAGCAGTGCCACCTGTTGGGCGATTTTCACAAAAAAGTAATCAGCACCAAACTATATCCTGGACAAACTGAATCTGAAGTTTTATGAAAATCCGTGTAGTAGTTCTTAAGATATAGCTATTGCAGAAATCGTGAAAAATGCCGCATAGCAGCGCCACCTGTTGAGCGATTTTCCCCAAAAACTAATTAGGTCCAGTTTATATCAAGGTCTAACTAAATATAATGTTTTGTGAAATTCCGTGCATTAGTTCTTGAGATAGAGCGCCCACAAAATTTTTGTCACATACAGACTCACAGAGTGACAGACAGTGTGACAGAGTGACAGGGTGACAGCGTGACAGACAGGCTCACAGACAGACATTTTCTAAAAAACATCAAATCGTGTTCTGGGCATTCTAAAACGTATAAATCCGTCGAAAACCGAAAGTCGAAATTTTTCACGAATCCAATACTTTCTTCTTGTAAAGATAGAAGAAAGTAAAAACAACTGATTCCAGGATAGCATTTGACACTGCCATCTTCACTCAAAGTTTGCAAATTCATTATGCATAAAAGCATTCTTTTACAACAACATTCTTATCTGTAATGGGGCGGAAAATGAAAACACATTGTAAATTGCAATTAAAAGGAGAGGTAAAATTTTCAGAAAACGTATACATCAAGTTCTGTTTTATTAATGCTTCATACGCATAACACTGCAAATAAAGGCGTCTTAAATGCAGGCACATTTGTGACTGAAAAGGAATTTCAGATACTTAAATGTCTGAATCTGAAAATTCAGACATAATAGATATCTTATTTTAAGGCACATAAGTGTCTTACTATGGTCATGGTGTAAGCGAACTAAAAAAAAAGGTCTAAAGAATCCGCAGGCGTCTTATTTTAAGACATGTTCTTGGATCCGTTCTGCATTAGCCATCAGGGGGCACTCTCAGTTGCGCATTAGATTTGTTTCGTTCGAACTTGATAGTCGTTTGTAATTCAAACTGAATGTTTGTTTTCATGTCGGCTTAGATTTTAATTAATAATTCATTTTGACTTGATTCATTTTTTGCGGAATGTGAAGCTCTGTGGTTCTTAGGCACTCGTTGTCGCCAAAGCAGGTAAAGATAACTTTTGTCTGGCGGATTATGTTTTGAGGATGAAAAATTTGGATTTGAGATGTCCGCCGGAAGGGGTCGCTGTCATAGCGATCTTTGTATAATTTTCTCGATTTTTCGTAGTTCTATTGTACATCGACGGCTCGTGCAGCAACGGGAACTTCATATCCTGCTAAGCCGACTATTCGCAAACAGCAGATATACAACAAAATAAAGAAAAACTACTGATTTCAATAAATATCATGATCGTGATGAACTCGTTTTTAGTCCGATTAATTGACTGAAGCAGAAATTTAAGGTGAAAATCAAACTTGGTATAGTATTGAACTAATAATATTGAAGTATTAACATTTGTAACTACTTTTTGAAATATTAAGATGTATGAGATAGAAGAAAGTTTTGGGATTGGCACATCCACTAGTTTAATTTAGGCTATAAAAAGGTTCGCCAACTGTGGAGCAAGGGATGATGAAGGGAAATTTAGGATTGCCATAGTCCAAAGGATGGTTGAAAGGGTTATTTTTAAAAAGTGTACAATGTTGAATAAATACAGATATTTTTAGATCAATTGTAATACAGAATGATGAAAATACATAAAATCTTAGCAATATCTTCATAACATTTTTAAGAATTGGGTTTTCTGCCATTGTTTTAGTAAAATTTCATGTTTACGCCAGACAAGGAGGGGGGGGGGGGGTTAGCCTATTTTAGAGGCCTATATGTGCCCAGATCTGGCCCGGCCCGCTGCCGAGCTCTCTCTTTCATTTGATTTGAAGGGACGTGCCGGGTCAATTCCTGACTTACCGTATTTTATGGAAGAAACGCCGCACCCGTTGTAAACGCCGCACTCCTCTAAATTGGCATGAATGTGGAATTGGCTGTAGTTGACCTTTGGTGATAAATACTTCTGATTGAACACTCGCTGGTGTAGAAATAATAAGATTTTAATGTCTGGAGTAAGGCATGAATTCTATTTACAGAGCACACAAACTATGTACAGGGTTTAAGGGGATGAGAGGGGCTTTCTTGCGGCAATCTACCGGCCTTCAACATACTACGGCGCTCTCTCGGAGCCTGACTGGATACGTCTTTCCAAATCAGTCCGCCTAACAACTCTGGAATTAAATTGAACCTTCGCTCCCAGGCTGGAGGCTCAAAATCACTAACTCATCAGGTTTATTGTATTTTAGAAATTGCAAGCTCTGTCAGTTCTCATGGGAATTAGCTGTACCCTCTTACTGCGGTCAGGATATGGTTAGACTGTTTAGGAAAGTGCAAGCCGCATCCACATGAATAAGCTTTAAAATATCGTAATCGCCGCACCCGTTGTAAACGCCGCACTTGTCGGAACGCTACTTTTGTCGACAGTGTCACATCGACCTAACTTTAATCAAAGCTTTCTGAGCAGTGTAGGGTGCCTCATTTTTAATATCTTAAGGTGTCTAAAATTTTATTTTAAATATTTAAATCAGGTTTTTAATATTTTAATGTAACTTTTAAATTAAGGAGACTCAGTTAGTATTTAAAACCATCCAGAGCGCGGGACGGGAATCCCTCTTCTTAGGCGTTCCACGTTCTTTTAAGTAGTCGGCGAAACTTGGCACGCTTTTTATTAGTGGGTCGCAATTACTTTATGCCTTCTTTAGTTTGTATTCAAAGTCCTGAAAATCTGAGTCGCCAATATCAGAATATTAGAGTTGTAAATTTTTCTTAGTCCACGCTGTATGGTTTATATCATCTTCGGAAATGTCACAGTTTTCATTATCGGCATAGTCATAAAGTTGTCGATCAGGGGACTTGAAAACAGCTTTAAAGAATTTTATTTTACCACAATTTTTTGCGCGCGAAAAAAATCGTAAATGCCGCACAAGGCGTAAACGCCGCACTTGAATAAAAATTTAACTTTTAAACTCGTAAACGCCGTTGCGTTTCTTCCATAAAATACGGTACATTTTTTCTGCTGACTTGAACAGAGTCATAACTAGCCAGAGAAACCTGAGGAAGTTCTGGAAACTTTTGGTGGGGCTAATTCTGAATGCTTTTAACATGTTAAATAATGAAATACTGTACTAAAATATATCTTATTTTTTGCTATATTTTGGTGTGTTTCTGTATTTGGATAATTTTAAAGTGTGTTTGCAATCAAATGATTTAAAGTTTTATTATTAAATTATCAAAATATTATAAACTTTAAAGAGAGCAAGAGGTTACACGGGGTCTTAATTTTTTAATTAAGTAAATTTTAAAATGCAAATATCTCGAATTTCGCAAAAAAATTTATAAAAGAGAAAAAAATTGTGTGACAAAATTAATATATTTTCAAAAATTCCGATTTTCTAAGAACCTATTAAAAATAAGAATGATATTCTTTCATAAAAAAATATATCTAGTCTAGTCTGGGAGGAGTTTCAGCCCCCTTAGCTCCCCCCGTAGGTGTGCCAAATCCTACTACTATTACACTTACCTGTGCACTGAACTAGGAGTTTTACAATGCCTTCAAAATTAACTGAAATATTTCAAAACATATAAAAAAATACACATTTTTAGTAAAAATTGCCATTTTTTTTTACTCGAATATCTATAAAATAACTACATTTTCACATAGAGCTTAGATTCTAGTTCAGAATCTAGTGAGTAATTAGGAAAGCGTTCTGACAAGTGTTCACTGAAATATGTTTGAAACATTTTGTGCAATGAAGTGTATCGTACATGGAAATAACAGAAAAATTTATTTTTCAGAAATCGCATTTAAAGATTGCTAATCTATATTATTTCTTATCTATAAAATTAATCTAGAAGTGGCAATTAAGGTTTATTAGTGTTTTTATGCAGAAGACGTAAGAAAATCATGCCTAGAAGCACTGTTTGCGTCTCCCTTGGCCTTTCTGCTCAGTTCCGGTATTTGACTCATAACTTCCTGTTTATTAAATTGGCCATAACATCTCTTCTAATAATCGTGGAAATAAAATTAAAACAGATTTAGAATCGTAAAAGGTTGCTTCTTTAAATAAAATAATAAAAATATTTTCTCCAAAACACCCATTTTAACCCTTTGTCTACTGACGGTACTTAGAAGTACCATTAAAATAATTTGTTATAAAATTCATTTAATACATCCTTTTAGTTGTAATACAGTTTAGAATGAGTTATAGATACAATACTTTATCTTGTTCCAAAAGCATTATTGGTTACACAAAACAAAAATATTTTTAAAAGGAGGATTTATTTTACCTTTGCATCTTTTCAGCTTTCTTGGCGTTCGGGGAAGGGGGGGGGGTGGATTTTTCAATTCGGATATATTTCTATATTTCTCTTGTGAGAACATTATATTTGTACATTTTCTAATTCTACAAAATACTAATAAAAATATTTAAAATAAAAGATTTGAGTGGGGTTATAAATATTGCACAAAATCTCTATAAATTCAAATTTAATGAATCCTTCTAAATCCTTCAGTCCTTCTAAAATCCTTCTAAAATTTATTAAATGATTATGTAAATCTTCTAATGTAGTTTAAACAATTCACGAAAAATGCTTTAGAAGATAAAATTTTCATGAATCCATAATTCAGTACATAAAGGGTTAATGTAGGCAGATGCTTTAATAGTGAATTTGAATTTGAGAATAGCGTTAGGAATAACTACCAGAACTTTTGTGTTAATGAAATGATTGATAGTCCGATCGCCAACGTCAAAAAAAATGTCTTCTGATGATGAATCCTTTTCCATTTTCTTTTCGTTTTTTCCTTTGTCAAAATGTTGTGATGAAAATTCTTAACAAAAAACACTGTTAAGATTTTTTTAGGCATATTTTTTTTTTCCTTTTTATTAACTGTCAAGCTATACTCAAGTGACCATTCTGAAACCTTTCTGTTAGAAACATTGACAGCGTCAAAATAAAAACCACTTTTCCCGATAATCAGACTTCAATTCAGAACTTCGAACCTGAATCGAATATAAAATACGAAATTTTTTTTTTAAGCTGACGTATAAAATTTTCCTTGTGTTTTACAAGTAGCGTTCAACTATTGTTTGAGAAATTTTTCGGTTATTCACCAAACCTCTGTGAAGCAGAAAGTGACAATAACTTCAAACCCATTGTTGACCTTTCTACCCTTTTAACACATCTTAGGAGGTTATCGAAGGGATTTTTCAAGCTTTTCGAAGCGGACATTTTGATTCACTGTAAGTTTAACATCTTGATTCATCCTCTTTTTCTTTTCGTTTTCCTGTCTTAAAATGTCGACATGATGTCATAAATGAGACGTAAGTATGTCAAGAATTTATTTCTTAAAGTTTTTCAGTTGTTTGATGGGGAGGAGGGAGAATTGATTATGGTGATGTGGTGAAGTATTGTAAATGCAAAAATGTTTTTCTTCCTCTACACATATCAAAATTTTAACAAGAATGAAAATGTTGACTTATTGGCTAGATTTTATTTATGGATCAGATCAGTTAAGATTAAAAGTTAACACCACTTTAAATGGTTAAATGGAATCTTTTTCTTCTTTTCAGATGAGTTCGTAATAATTATATAAATGCGTAGCACCTATAGTCGTCGTCTGTCCGCATATAGCAGCGCAGAAACTACCCAACCGAATAGTTTGAAATTTAATGTATATAATCGGTGCAGAATTTTGTCGAGTTATTTCAAATTTTATGAAAATCGAATCAAAAGTTAAAAAGATATTAATAAAAGTTTTCTTCTATTAAATATTTTCATACCTAATGAATTCAATGATATCCCATGAAAGGGAATAATTTTAGGTTGCCATGGTGATTATGTCCTATTTAAGACGGAGTCCTATTATTTCCGTATTACTGAATTTAATATATAGAATCGTGATAAATTTTGTATTCATGCATACGAGTGCAACTGCTATTGCACCAAGATCTGAATATTTATAAAACTAGTTATAGTACGAACGCACCTCATTTGCCACGTTTGACGTACAATTTCCGACTTGTTTCTTTCGGTTAAAGTATTTTTTAAACGCGTCAAAAATCAGTATCGGTAGTATTTTTATGAGTTATAAATAGATATTGAAAGTGAAAGGGCCGTTTTGGAGTTATAAAAGTTAGGGATGATTTCGAGCTCTTTTTTTCGGAGCCCGAGCCTGATACCAAAAATTCTCACAAAATTTAAATTCTTAATAACATTTTAAAATTAGTTGTTCATCAGTCATCTCATAAGAGCTTTCTAATTGAGTTTTATTACACTGGGGAACACACATTTTGTTGGCTTAGATCTGGCAGTTATTTTTGACTAATTATTGGCATCTAAATCCAAAAATGATCCCAGTTTTTTTCTATCACGTCAACTTTTTCAGCTACTGGATACCCCTAAAATCATATTTAATGTGGATACAAAGGAAAATAAAGAAAAAATTACCAAATATATTCTTCATGCAACGGATGTGCATATATACTTACTATACACTACATTGTGCTCATACAAGTAGTAAAATCCTTTTACAAAACGAAAAAAAGTACATTATAAAGTAAAATTGTTCGCTTATAGGTTTTCCTAGAGTGTTCAGTTTGTGGGCAATCTCGCTTGATGTTCCAACAATAGTCAGCCATCATATGTTCATCCCATCTGCCTTGACACCGTTCTTAAATGAGCTTCAAATCCTGGTGGAATCGCTCACCCTGCTCATCACTGACTGCACCAATTTTTTCCGGGAAGTAATCAAGATGGCTATGCAGAAAATGAAGTCTGATGCTCATATTGCAACCAAGCCTTTTGAAGCTCTCAAAAATTTGTGGGACAATTTCGGTGTAATGTTCTACTCGCGTATTTCCAAGAAAGTCTTTGACAAGGTTTTTGAATGTCAACTAAGCATTCTTTTGGAGTTCTGTCATTGCTCCGATGAAATGATCATCTCTAAATGAGCCGACGAATTTGCGGACCGTCAAGTACACTTGCCTTTATTTTTTTCAATAGACAGGTTTGGAAATTTCGAAATGAGATACGTGAAACAGTCTTCTTCAATTGACAAAGCTTTCACGAACTGCTTCATTAGATCCTGTTATATGCAGGGGTGGAAATATGATGTTCTTTCTGTCGGCAAGTGGCTGATGCAAGATATTTGGATCTCCAGGTCAGAGGTGTGATCTTAATTCGACTGGAACCAATGCTTCTCACGAGCTCTGCTGTCCCACATACACAAAAAACATGGATACTTGGTATATCCACGTTGCTGGCCAAGAAGGAAGCACACCATTTTGAGGTCAACACAGATGATCCACTCGAGAATGTGATAGTGCAATAAATCAATGGCTCTCCTTATGTCCTCATATTCTTCATGCAAATAAACTGAATGGCTTATTGGGACTGCTCCAAATAAATTTCCGTTGTGATGGAGTACGCATTTCAAGCTCCTCTTTGAGCTATCAATGAATAGTCGCCATTCAGTTGCGGTATAGGATGAAATTCTCACCTCCTCCATTAAATCATGTATGCTATGGCAAAAAACAAATCAACCGTTATTTCGAAAGTATTGAAGAAATTCACTTTCTCTTGATCAAAAGTAGGATACATTAGCTCTCTTTTCAAGAAAAAAAATTCTTGTGCAGTCTTAATGCTAAGAGTTCTGAAGCTTTTTCTTTCTATGACTCACGCCCTATTCAGCGTAGAGTGGTCACATTAATGTATGCTGTAGAAAAAAAAACTTGACGTGATAGAAGAAAACTAATTGCAGTTTTGAAATCAGAACGCTTTTTTGACTTAAAAACAGCTGAAAAATCGAAGTCAACAGAAATTGAGTTAAAAATTGTTCCCCAGTGTTATATTATTCGTATGAGGATAATTTTTACCATTTAAAAATCTTTTCGTACATAAAAACAAGTATAAATCCTAAATACTTCCTCATGACAACGTTTCATGACGCTTTGAGCGCGTGGGAAAAAAACGCAATTGTTGAAAACATTGTTAAAAAGCACTTTGTACGCTCATTAGTGTGAAATGAAAACTGCCATGCTAGCAGAGCCTACTTACTGCATAGGCCAATTAGGCCACGACATTGAGCCTACTGCAGACGGGAACCCCAAAATGAATAAAATCATAAGACGAAATGCAAAATTCCACCTTGAGTTGAGGGGATATATGACCTTTAAACAGATGAAAAATATTTGATTTCGGAGACAAATATTTAAATTGCACTCATTTTTGCACTAATCATCTCAGTTTTTTTGTTTTTTTTTTAATAATATAATATGTTCTCCATGCAATATAACATATAATTAATTGATAATAATTATTCCTTAATGTATGCTTTTTTTGAATTAATGATAATGTATATAACTTGCGCGCATGATTTAAAAATATCTATACCCTCTAGAACTTTGAAACTTTTAATATAAGTTTAAGAATATTACAAAAATAAAATAGATTAAAATCTAATGAATAAATAAAAAATTTCTAAAGTTTTTTGATTTTCAAACTAAAAATATGAAAATTTTGATAATTTTTGTCACCCGAATACCCATACATTCAATAATTTTTGTTAAATTTCTTAGATTTTTGTCCAATTTGAAGAAAATGATCTAGCAAAGATAAATATAAAGTTTCGAATCATTTCCTTTAATACATTTGGAGTTATCGTGCGCGCAAGAAAAAAATACCAATTTTGAGAAAAATCAATTTAAACATAAATGTTTCGCTTGAAACAGACCAAGGCTAATTTAATTTTTTTACTATAGGGTCATTCCACGTAAAATGGGCAAAAATTTAAAAAAAGTCGTGGCCACATAGTAACCGATTTTAATAAAATTTGAAATGCAGGTTCAATTCATATTCAAATAGAGCTCTGGAAAATATCTTCACAAAAAATAAATTATTTTAGCAGTTTGGACATTTAAAAAACTTGTGATAAAGAATGGCATGTGTGCAATCGTCCAAAGTTTCAGGTTAGAAGCTCTGTATCTTGAAAACTATTTAACTGAAATGATTTTTTTTATAATAATGTAACCTCTGAAAAAGTATCTCCTTATTTATTGAGTAATAATAATCTGGTAACACCATGATTAATCTTTAATTGGTTGTAAAAATTGAAAATTTGCAAATTTTGAGAAAATTAAAAGCGTTATAAAAATTAAAGGAATTCAAAAACATCTGAGAAATTAATGACTGATGTAGCATTACATATTAAGATCGAATTACTAAAGTTTTTAAGTTGCCATGTATTTATTTCCTTCACCTTTAAAAAAATTTAGAAACTTAAAAAAAAAATGACAAAGTCGTAATTTTTCCTCTTATTGATAGGTAAAAAAAATAATGAAGGAAAGGTCCCACATTACAGTTATTGCACAGATATAAAGATCAATAAGTCCATAATCTGCTAAAAAAATTTCAAGATTGCCTTTAGACTCCTAACGTCACAAAATTGGGTTAAAAAAAGCAATATTAACTACATTCCATGAGCTTTTTTTTTTTTTTTTTAAATTCGCGCGCGTTTCTTAAAATATTGCACGATTTCAAGGTGAAAAAATTTAGTGCTGCCATCTATTTTCTGTATGTGAGTTTAGGTGTTAATATATAATTTTTTGTTCAATTGAGCTTTTTTTTCTACTTTAATTAAAAATCTTCTTGAGGAAAAATAAACTGAAAGCAAGTATAAGAGTTTTTATATTTAAAATATACACATTTATCTATAATATCAAAAGAATTAAAAGTTTTAAAAAGCTTTCCTTCACGTCGAAACAAGTGATAGAAATATTGCATTTTATCCTCAACATTTTTTACTATTTATTTTTTTCTCATTAAGGAATAAAAAGGCAAGAATGAAAGTTTGAATATTAAATATATATACTTTTAGCTATAACGTCAAGCAATTTTGATATTGTCAGAGGTGTCCTTCATCTCAATAGAAACATTGCATTTTTCCCTCAAAAATTTTCAAAAATAATTTTTTTTTCATTAAGGAATAAACATACAATTACTAACTTACGTCAATCTGTTACTTATTATTCATTCCTAATTATAAATAATTTTTAATATAGTCTTTGCATTCTTAAGGCTAATAACCAAAATTGAAATTTCAAGCATGTAGCCAAAACCACGATTTTGCATCCACTTTTAATATAAATTTTAATACTTAAATAAACAATCCTAAAATCTATTATTTTACATTTACTCATAAATAGGTATGATCTACTTACGAAATGATTTTCGTTAAAATCTGTGACATGTCTGCCACAGGTGATTTGCTCATTTTGCATGGAATGACCCTATAACGAGCGCAATTTTACGAACATTTTGATGCGGTTTGTGGCAAATTCTTCAGAAAACATTAGCTATCAAGTGAATTAAAAAACAAAAAATCGATTTTTTAAAGATTTTAAGGGTCGTATTGAAAGAGATTTTTTTTTTTATGACGAAAATTTTATTGCCAAAATAATTACATTTTCCACCAAGAAGTAAGTGTTCATTTATATCAGCAGTATGTTCAATGGTGCAACACAGTTCAGAAGGAAGACAAATGTTCAATTTGACGCATGCCGTTAATGAGTAAAGACGTCAGACATGGTAAGATACTTTGCAAGGTGTCTTAATGAGTTAAACTACAAAATTTTGTTAAAGTATTCTCGAAGTGTCGGAAAGTGTTTCATAATCTATGCTTAAAGCATGATTTTTCTTCATTGTTTTTTTTTTCTTTTTGTTTTTTTAATGCAAGTATTCCGAGAAATGTTAAAGTGAGATGTACAGATGTTGTTTTATCATTTAATTTTCTCGAAATTTTTGATTTAAAAAGTTCAAATCTATTAATAAAAAATAACAAGGTATTGTTTCCCTGTTTGAATATTTATTAAATTCCTTACAAATGTTCATTCTTATTTAAAAGAAAAAAAACATATTTTTACTCTTTAACTCAAACAATGTTATAGAAACCAGTCACATAAATAATCAGTACACGAAAGAAATATACAACTTCAAAGTAAATTTTAATTTATTTGTTTACAGCGGTAATGCATTGTTTTCATATTTCAATGCCTTATGTTTTCTTTTGAGAAATTATTCAAATAAGCATACTAGTCTTCTTTTAAAATTCTTTTGCTTATTTGAGAAAAAGTATCTGAAAAATATTACTTTCAAATGAAGAATTGATCACTAAAAATTAATGACTTCTTTTATTATTGTTTCACCTAACTTTCTTTTTAATTAATTTCAACATTTTGAAAATAATGTCATTCAAATATTGTCAATATTAATTATAAACAGATTGTTTAATATTATAATTCATTGTTTTCCTACACAATAGTCAAACTTTGGATTTATTTAATTATTTACTAATATAGAACGAATTGTGAATCCTACATTTTTTACACGCTTTTATTTAACTGAACTTGGTTCATGTATTTAAAGATAAAATTTTTTAATCAATTTTTCACTTACTCCTTGATGTGCTATAATTATAAAACTAGTCGGATGTGCCAATCCCAAAACTTTCTTCTATCTCATACATGTTAATATTTCAGAATTCGCTTACACAGTGCCAAAAATAAATGGCAATGTTATGCCCAACATTAGGATTCTAAATATAGGAAATTTTGTGCATTATCTTAATAACGTTGTCTTCAAACTAAATGCAACTTGCTCAGTGGTACACAAGACATATAAATGATATGTACAAAAACATTAAAATGAATTACAAATCTACGTTTCGAATCACATCCGCGATCGTCATCCTGATAAAAGGATCTCAAACAAGCCTAAAAGTTCATTAACGGACACAAACACCTGAGAGCGCAGAAGAATACTTGAAAGGAGACTACAAAAACGGAACTCTCCATTGAAGTATTCTTCTTTATTCTCAGGCATTTCTGTCCGTTTTGAACTTTTAGTGTTGTTGAACATCATTTTATTCTAATGACGATCGCGAATGCGATTCGAAACGTAGTTTGTAATTCATTTTAATGTTTTTGTAATATCATTTATAAGTTTGTGTACCATTTAGAAAGTTGTATTTTGTTTGAATACAAATGTGTTAAGCATATTTTATAGTGCAATTGTCCAACACGTACTTTTATATTTCACTATCTTTGGGATAAAAATACTATTTAATTTGTCTCATTATTCTGTGATAAGTCTCCAGGCCTGGATTTGAAGCAGGGACCTTTGTCTTAAGTTGTCAATGCTCTGCCAACTGAGCTATCCTGGACAAATCTGGGGAGGGGGAGGGGGAGGAGCACAATTCACCCAGTTAACAGTTTGGTAAGCGCATGTGGTTTATTATTTACCAATTAGAATAATTTTGTTAAAATTAATCAAATATAATTACGCATCCAGCGTTTACTACTGGAGTTCCATTACCTGCGATTTATTCTGTTGAGCTGCTTCGAAGAACAGAGCAGATGCTCTTGTCAAAGGGTTAACTGGTTGAATTGTCCCCACCAGATTTGTTCAAGATAGTTCAGTTGGCAGAACACTGGCAGCTTAAGCCGAAGGTTTCTGGCTCAAATCTGCCCTTTACACATTTTCACTCAGTTGAAAAATTACAATTCATACTATGAATTGACCCTCCTTCTTCGAACCGTTCACGCCCATCAGTTGTCAAAAAGACATATTTTAATATATCATCTAAACAAAATAGAGTATAATGAAGTCAACGAATATTTTTTCCAACTGGATTAAATCATATTCACTCTCACTCGTTGGACAAATGGCTGCGAACTGCAGCGCTAGTTTCATTCATCCGAGCTATAATTATAGCATTTACATGATGAGTGAATCATGTCAGCCAGGTATCGTCCGGATAGCTTAACAGGTGAAATATTGGCACGGCACGCCACGCCAAGTATCCGGGTTCGATTCCTGGTCTGGACATTTTTCGCTCTGTTGGAATAAACTTCAACTGTGTTACTCTAGCCTTGAATGTGACAAAATAGGTCTACCCCTCGGGATTGTACTAACACTCCAAAGCGAAAGCTGAGTTCCCGAGGTTGTCATCGCTGTCATCGCTGTGACAAAATAGGGTAAATAGATTTTTATATATACTTCAAATTTATTTATTTTTAAATCCCGGGAAGACTTTAGGGTGTCAAAGTGCTATTTAGCCTTAATTAATATGAGGCAGTGCTGAATATTATCATTATAAATATAATTATATTAGAAAATAATGATATTTTTTTATTGAAAGCCTCTGATTTATATTGAAAAATAAAAGATACTTTTTCACAAAAGATAATTTAACATCCGTCAACCTAACTTCGCCGGCGTTTTGTGATGGAGCTATGAGGTATTTTTCAGGAATAGAAAAATCATACAGTTGGCAATAGCAAACATATTAACTTCCAGCCTTAACCACTGGTCTTAATACCATGAAATTTGAAAGATAGAAACCCACAAAGCAAACAATTTCCGAAATGGTAATTTAAAAATTAAAATGTATTTTTGTATTTAAAAACTCTTTGATGTAAATGCTGGTTGATCCGAAAGCCACGGAAAAAATAAAAATGTAATAATTTGAAAAGTATGGACGGTTTTTACTGAAATGTGCGGAATGACTTGAGATTTTTTTTTATGACGAAAATTTTATTGCCAAAATAATTACATTTTCCACCAAGAAGTAACTGTTCATTTATATCAGCACTATGTTCAGTGGTGCAACACAGTTCAGAAGGAAGACAAATGTTCAATTTCACGCATGCCATTAATGAGTAAAGACGTCAGACATAGTAAGATTCTTTGCAGGGTGTCGAAAAGTCTGAGAGTGTTCAATATTTCCTGTCACTTGATGACTGAACTAGCGAAATACAGTAGCTAAGGAACGACTGACTACACAGTGCTAACTAAAGTGCAAGGTGTGTACAATCCTTAGATCATCCGAAGAATCTGGCACCAGTATTTCAGTTTAGAAAATTTCTATTTAATATTTAAATCACAAAATTTATGTTTGCCACGTTTAATCACAGCATTTGTAATATTCTCTGCTATTAAATATTGCATTTTTTTTTTTTTTTTATTGTGTTAGAACGTAACCTGTGTAAGTGAAAATGCAGCTATTCTGTCTTTTACTTATTAACCATTTGGAAAAATGGTTATTGTCCTCGGTCAGGGTAAGAAATCAAAAACATATCTGAAGCGTTTTATTAGTTGAATCCCGCATTTTATTAACCATTTGGGAAAATGGTTATTGTCCTCGGTCAGGGTAGGAAATCAAAAACATATCTGAAGCGTTTTATTAGTTGAATCCCGCATTTTATTCGTTTTCTGATTGGTCTATACAGTAATCTGTATTTTCTCTTTACTTCAACAGAGATGGATACTTCTGTTGCCACTATGACAAAAAAGTAATAAAAACTACAAAAAAAATTAATAACTCAGAAACAAATTGAGATACAGCTTTCAAACAAATTGCATTTAAAAGTACATTTTTTTCTCTATACGACGGTGTAAAAAGTAATATTGTAAGATGTTTAGAAGTTTAAGAATGAAATTTCATTTAAAATTGGTCCAGGAATATTAGTGTTTAATTCATGGCGTACGTAATACCAGCTCCGTAGAAGTTTAAAAATTTACAGTATCGAAATAAGTAATCCATGACGTACGTAATGTATGTTCAACTCCGTGCGATTTTTTATGTCTTAAATTTTAGTCTTTGAAAAAATCATTTTCCAAATGGTCATTGTAATTTGTTAAATTGCATTTTTTTTATTTATTTATTTGCTATATGAAAAAATGCCATGTCTTTCTAGACCTTTATACGAAAACCATATTCTGGTATCTGCACTTTTTGAATTATTGAATATTTATTTCTTTTGGCACTTTTGAATCATCCTGTTTAATGTGCTTGTAAGGACTTCTTTTTTTTTATATTAAAGGTAATATTTTAATTATTATTTTATTATTCTCGATGTAACTGATTTCTTTATACTTTTAACTATCTCAGAAGAAAAAGATTTTTCAGGAATCATCCATAATTCTCTTGAATCGCTTTTAAACATTTAATGATTGATAGACGCAAGAAATTTTAGAGTCCAGTTACCAAAGTTCTCTCGTTTATTTTTAAGCTTTTAAAGGAACATTTTTCTCTTTTTCTTAGAAAATGAGAAAGAAAGATAAATATCCCATTTGAAACAATAATAGAAATTAAATAGTTTTCGGCAGTTTGAGTAGCGCCATCAATATAGTACGTTGTACGTATAAAATGTCACAGAATTTATGTGTGTTTCTGTTTATCTTTGAGAAACGTTAATGCTTACTAATTCGAGAAAGTTATTTTCATGAGAAATTTCTTTTTTGATAACATTGCAAAACAGTTCTTTTTCCTTTAAGGGTGTATTCGGAAAAATATTTTTCCACCCTCAACAGCTCGAAATTTTCTGAAATATTTTCAGACTCATTTTTAAAACTAAAAACATGAAACTTGCTGAGGTGATTTTTGAAGAGATGTTTAAGAGGCCGTGTGATTTCATTTTTCTCTCAATTAATTAGAATTTGATTTTTAAACAATTATTTTCTCAGTATGACCATTTTTTTTTTTTCATTCCCGACCTCCCACTTCGGAAAATTCGGTTCAAGACGTCAACTTTGAGAGCATTTTTTCCAATATTTTCTGCATTTATCAAAAAAACGAGAAACACGGAGAGTTAGTTTCTAAATAAGATAATTTCTCAGTTTGATGGGTTTGAGAGCAAAAATGAATTTAAAAATTATTCAGAAAATAAGCAGTTTGGATTGGAATACACCCTTAACCCTTTATGTACAAAATTAAGAATTAATGCTGTTCTCAAATCCAAACTGGCTACTTTCTAACACATTTTTAAATTCATTTTTATTTGCAGGCGTATTAAATATTCAGGTGATCTTATTAAAAAACTGTGTAACAAATCGTTTTTACCGTTTTTCGGTAGGCAGAGGATTTTTTGCCATAGTTGACATTTTGAACCAAATATTATTGGACATAACAGTGTATGAAAAGATAAAGACTGCGAGAGGAAAACAGGACCCCGAGAAAACATTCGCTTATAACTCTGAATGGAAATCTTCTATTGGGAAAAGAAAAAATCTGTTTGGTTCCAAATCTCTTCAATAATCATCGCCTGCAAGTGCCATGCTTCTATAGTTAAAAGTTAATCAGAAGATGTGTCAGAAAGTTTAACGTTGTAGCGCGGGAAAAAATATTATTTAGAGAACAGCTGCAAGGAAAACTACACCTTCTAAATCATTTTTCCTGATTTTGTTAAAATACATTAGAAGATTTGTGCAATCATTAAATAATTTTAAAAAGGATTTTGTTTGTTAAAATTTATGAACTAAATCAACATTTACAGGGGTTTTAGGGAATATTTACAATTCTACTCAAAGTATTTCTTTAAAACGTCGTTTCTAGAATTTAATAGAATTAGAAAATGTATTGATATAAGGGTTTACTAATACAATTATAGAAATTTTACAGAACTGGTGCTTTGCAATCTATGACTTTGAAAATCAAGACAGTTGAATAATTATAATTGAAAAAGAAATTATCCTTTATTTTTTTCCCCCTTTGTACAAAGAATGGTACTTTTCGAACATGATAAAGTAAAGTATCTATAACTCATCCTAAATTGCGTTACTTCGGATCGATGAGGTAAATGAAATTTATAACAATTTTTTTAATGGTATCGTTGAGTCGTAAAGGGTAAAAACTAATCCACGTGGTTTTAAGTAAATATGATGAGTTAAATTCAGATGTGTTTTGTTTTGTCATGCATAATTTTTACAAAATGATATAACTCAGATTTTAAACAATATTGATCCGTTTAAAAACGAACATTGTTTAACCCGTCGACGCCCATTGTCACCTCCAAGTGACACGACTTTGAAAGGACCTCTAATAAGCTTACATTTTAAGGGTGTACTCAAATCCAAACTCCTTATTTTCTGACTCATTTTTAGGTAGCTTTCATTACAAAAAGCTACCTATTGCAGCCGTTCGGAGGAAAGCGATTTCAAAAAATTTTGATATATTTTCATCGATCATGACCCCCAGACCCCGAAACCACCCTCCGTTCAAAATTATATATATATATATATATATATATATATATATATATATATATATATATATATATCCATATATATATATATATAAAACCATTAATTAAACATAACCAACCACCATCAAAAACCGTAATATTGTGAACCATCTGACCTATATCACACTGTAACTCTCGTATTTATGAACCGATTTGGATGTAATTCGGTGTGCACATAGTACATACCAATGTTTCGACCGAGTTCGTTGGCCAGCTTCATCCGCCATTTTGTTTCAAAATGGCGGCCATTTAAAATTTTTAAAAAAATTTAAAATTTGAAATGTGAAATGTGGTATCAAAAAATTGAAAATGAAAAAATATTTTTTTCTTATGTATTTGACCTTTATACAAAGACTCCGGAGCAGTTTTTGTTTCGTCTATATCTTACAAAATGTCTTAGTTATAGCATTTTGAATTTCTAGCGTGGCTGACATTTTGAAACGTCCTGAATTTTGTCACGCGATAAAAGACGTATTTATTAACCGATTTGGATGTACCTTGGTGTGTACATAGTACATACAAATATCTCAACCGAGTTCATTGGCCAGCTTCATCCGCCATCTTGTTTCAAAATGGCGGCCATTTAAAAAAAAATTTTAATTTTAAATTTAAAATGAGGTACCAAAAAATTGGAAAATGAAAAAGATTTTTTTCGTATGTGTTTGACCTTAATACAAAGATTCCGGAACAGGTTTTGTTTCGTCTATATCTAAAAAAATGGCTGAGTTATAGCATTTTGAATTTCTATTGTGGCTGACATTTTAAAACGACCTGATTTTTGTCACGCGATAACAGGCGTATTTATGAACCGATTTGGATGTAACTTGGTCTGTACATAGTACATACCAATGTCTCGACCGAGTTCGTTGGCCAGCTTCATTCGCCATCTTGTTTCAAAAGGGTTGCCATTTTTAAAAAAAAAATGTAATTTAAAATTTAAAATGAGGTATTAAAAAATTGGAAAATGAAAAAGATTTTTTTTATGTGTTTGGCCTTGATACAAAGATTCTGGAGCAGTTTTTGTTTCTGAAAATTTGTTCTTTTGTTTATATCTTAAAAAATGGTTGAATTATGGCACTTTGAATTTCTAGCATGGCTAACACTTTGAAACGATCTTGTATTTTTCACGCGATACCACACGTATTCGCCTATTTCGATGGAAAAAGGCATGTGGATAGTATACATCAATATCTCGACCAAGTTCGCTGGCCAGCTTCATCAGCCATCTTGTTTCAAAATGGCGGCCATTAAATAAAAAAAAATTATATTTAAAGTGAGGTCCAAAAAAATTAGAAATTGAAAAAAGTTTCTTTCTTAAGTATTTGACCTTGATATAAGGATTCAGGAGCATTTTTTGTTTGTCTTTATCTTAAAAAATGGCTCAGGCAGTTCTAATATCTAATGTGGGTTTCAATTTGCGGGCATTCAGCAAAGCTGTTGACGATCGCTGAGGATCGCCTATCGCAGTAGAAGTATAAAAACATTGTTGATAAAGATTTTCGAAAAAAAAATCGTCGGTAACTAGATATTAACCCTTAAAGGCACGGACAGTTTGAACATACATAATGACAGGGGCGGCGTACTCTATGTACCATCGGCTTTTAAAGCTTAGATAACAACTTTTAATGATATATTTGTGTAATGCAATTCCCTGTAGCAGTATAAAAGCAATAAACATCAAATTGCTAAAAGCAGACTTAATTAGAATTAATCACATAAATACTATGGGATTCGCGGCTAGTTTGCATTCAGTGGATCTCTCAATACGCCTATCGTGTCGTTAAAAGTTAATTAAAAAACTAACTGGAAAAACGCGGCTTGGACCAAGGCGGTGTTACAACTTTGTGATCTGCTTTCGAAGTGCACTTAGCACAATGTCAAGTTTAAACTTTGTACAAGGGTTTTGTTTTAGCTACACTGTAAAAAGAAAAGGTTATTTCTTACGCTGAATTTAGTTTTATGATATGTCAAATGAAGTTTAAATATGCACTAATTTTATTGACAGTGCCGAATTAAGTTCATCATAAACAGATTAGGATAGGATTAAAAAAGAGTTATACATAATAGCAAGATTTGATATTATTTAGGCTTCATATCACTTTGAACTTTTTCGGTATATCCATTCATACTATTCTAGAAACAGCTATACCCAACCCTACGTTGTATAATTTTTTACAATGTCTTATTATTCTTTTAGCAACAATTGTTTTAATAATACAGTTAATAATTCATATATTTATTATACGGAATCCTCTGAGAGCGATTAATACTCGCACTTGACTGTTTATTTTGGTCATAAAAATGTCAAAAAAGCAGTTAGTCTCTTTTTCTTCTATTTATAAAAATAAAATAAAATATTAAATAAAAGTTAAATTGAAGAAGATAAAGTAAATAGCATTTATTATAAATGTATAACATATATATATATATATACGTAAATATTTTTTCTGACTTCATCACGAAAAGTAAAATCTGCCAAGACAGAAACGCAAAAAATACGAAAATTTTTCTGTCTTAAGCAGGTATTCGTCTTAGAAGTTACAAAGTGAATTCAATCGCAGTCTTTTTCCCGGCAGAGAGTAAGGTTTTGTTTTAGGAATATTCCATAATAATATCAACTACACAGTTAAATGATAATGAATTTTGGAAATTTATAAAATTAAATGCATTGAAAGTTTCATAATAATTGCATTAAAAAACTGCTTTAATAAAAAGGTTTTTTATTAAAACAAGACCTCCAAGCTCAGTAGGAAGAATAAATTAATTTTTTTTTTTTTTTTTTTTTTTTTTTTTTTTTAATGCATGTAATCCTCAAATTTAATACAAATCAGACAAATTGGTCTTACTCCTAAGCTCGTTATTTTAGCGAGAAATGTAATTTCTAGGAAATTTTTAATTTTGGCTTACCAAATGTTATTAAACAGAAATGAGGTAATTAGATCAAAAATGTTAAAAAATTGTCGAAATCATAGTTTAAAATCGCTCATATGCTGAAATATATTTCTGATGCTCAAACGAGGTTCGAAACCAAACCATTTAATAAATACCATCGAATTTCTTTATTATGTCTCACCTAAAAAAGTAAACGATTTCAATTTTTACTTTCTTCTATCTTGACAAGAAGAAAGTATTGGTTTCAGGAAAATTTTCGAATTCCAGTTTTCGACGGATTTACACGTTTTATGGGTCAGAGATTCCAAAAAACATGTTTTTACAAAATGTCTGTCTGTGAGTCTGTCTGTCTGTGAGTCTGTCTGTCTGTGAGTCTGTCTGTCTGTCTGTCTGTATGTGACACAAATTTTGTGGGCGCTCTATCTCAAGAACTAATGCACGGAATTTAATAAAAATTTACATTCAGGTAGTCCCTGATATAGATTGGTGCTGATTAGTTTTTGGTGTAAATCGCCCTGCAGGTGGCGCTGCTATGTAGCATTTTGCAGGATTTCCGCAAAAGCTCTATCTCAAGAACTAATGCACGGATTTTTATAAAACTTCAGATTCCGTTAATCCTTGATATGAATTGGTGCTGGTAACGTTTTGGTTGAAATCGCCCAACAGATGGCGCTGCTATGCTGCATTTTGCAGCATTTACACGATTTTCGTAATAGCTCAATCTCAAGAAATAATGCACGGATTTTCATCAAACTTCAGATTCAGTTAGTGCTTGACATGAATTGACGTTTTGCTCCTTGTGGTGTAAATCGCTCAACAGGTGGTGCTGCTATGCTGCATGTTTTGAGATTTCCGCAATAGCTCTATCTCAAGAACTAATGCTTGGGTTTTCAACAAACTTCAGATTCAGGTATACCTGGATATGAATTAGTGCTGTTTATGTTTTGGTGTAAATCGCTCAACAGGTGGCGCTGTTATGCAGCATTTTTCACGATTTTCGTAATAGCTCAATCTCAAGAAATAATGCACAGATTTTCATCAAACTTCAGATTCAGTTAGTCCTTGACATGAATTGATGTTTTGTACCTTTTCGTGTAAATCGCTCAACAGGTGGCGCTGCTGTGCTGGATTTTTGTGATTTCCACAATAGCTCTAGCTCCAGAACTAATGCACCGATTTTCATCAAACTTCAGATTCCGGTATACCTTAATATGAATTAGTGCTGTTTGTGTTTGGGTGCAAATCGCTCAACAGGTGGCGCTGCTATGCTGCATTTTTCAGAATTTCCCCTACAGCTCTATCTCAATAAGTAATGGACGAATTTTCATCAAACTTCAAATTCAGGTATACTTTGATACGAATTGGTTCTAAATTGATGTAATTTCTTTTACCATTTAAATGATTTAATTGAAGTGATTTATATAGAAGAAAGTTTTGTGATGGCCACAACATACTAGTTTTTTATTGAAATCAAAGAATATAAACGTGTATTAATAATGAAATAAATATATAGCCTCGTTTATAAAAATGTTATTCAAACGGTTGTTGTTATTTTCGAATGATTTTTTTCTTTTTTTTATTAATGAACACATCCGAGATATTTTACCTCAAAAGAGAAAGAAAGAAAGAAAACACACGAATCTTCACAGAAAATATATGTATGAAATGTTACATCTTTAAAATAAAACTAAACGAGTTTTTTTTTTCTTTTCCATATACCATAATCTAACGGAATTCTTATTCCTGTTCCTGTAAACGAACTATAAGAGGTACATACTTGATTAACGAACTTTATCCAAAATATTTGTTAAATCAATATATTGTCTCAATTAGCTTCAAGTTTGTTCAGTATTTCGGATGGCATCATGACGACAAGTTTTGCATTAGATATATATAGATATATATATATAGATAGATATATATAAAAGAGATGCTTTTAATATGTTGATTTCTATCAACCTTCACAAATCTCAAGATGAAGGAAGGAAACTGAGGTAAGATTTATAAATTTCAGCAACCAATACATTTTAAAATATCTGCGGGGTGTCCTAAAATGGACTTACTGTTTTTAAAATTCAGTAACTTGCAAATGATGATAGCTATTTAGCTATTTAAAAAATTCTTCTAGGAGGGTTATGTAAGATGTCAGGAGTTTTTTTTATTATTATTGCGATTTCAGCTTTTAGTTGCAAACAGCAGCGACAGATGGCGCTGCAAGAAATAAACGCTCAATCGAGATCAAAACAGAAATCGTTCAACATTGATGCGATTTCTGAAGGAGGTTCAATATATGGAGTGAGTCTCATTCGAAAACACAGTCTTGTTCTTAGGCTCCGGATTCTGAACTTAGTCGGTCTCTTCTTTATCAAATTTATCCCCCCCCCCCTTTTTTTTTTTTTTGACTTATAGGAATCTTTTTTTTTTTTTTTTTTTTTTTTTGCTTAAACATGTACTATAACGTGTTGTGCTGTAATAGCATTCACAATTACTTTAAAAAAGAAATGCATTAGATTTAGGGCCTTATTTCGAACGTTGTAGTTACACATTTCGATTTCAAAGAAGTCGTTCACATGGAAACAATACTTTTTTCTATTGTTGTTCCGACACCAACAATATCGAAATCATACCGACTGAGTTCAGAATCGGGCTCTAAGAACAAGATTGTATTGTGATATCGTACCTTCGCCACACATTTTCGACGGGGAAAGCAACAGGCATTTCCGAGGAGGACAATGGTCTTTTGTGTAAAGGCATGCAGGGGAAATTCCTGGCATACTTCTGCCCTTGGGATCTGCTCAACAGGGTATTTCAACTTTTCCAAGAAATAGGGGTGGCTGGACAATGTGTGGGAATTCGTCCCTAAAGTGAAAGTAAAAAGAGACTCATGCAGAAGCTAGTGTGGAGGCTGATAGTAGACTGGGTGACACTGATGAAGTGAGGTGTTTTTTTAACAACTGAAGAGATGCGAGTAAAAATCGTTTTTACTCAGGTTGGCTATGAGAAGTATAGAACTGTTAATAAAAAGTGAGAGTGTCTACCTATGAATGGTAAAGCTTGTTATTACATTTTTCAAATCTATTTTAGTTGTTCTAATAAAGAACTTTGGTAAGAAACATGTATTATTTTTCAACGATCATCTCACAAGAGCTTAGTGAACCAAAAAGCTCTGGCCCACTACATCACAGCTATAGTATTATAAATGGTGGCAGCTTACGGATTAATTAGGTCTAGCATAAATTAGACTGGACCCACGTGAACTTGATGTACAGAAGGAAACTGTGTAGAAACAAGGACAGTCGGTGATGAAATCTTGTGTTTGACGAGAAAGATTTTCAAGTGTATCCGGTGAGGAACTGTGAAATCTGGAGTGTCGAATGTGTTAGCTGGTATGTAACAAGGACTAAGGATTCGACGATATAGAAAATTTCTTCAGTAAACATCCAGTGCAGTGGATAGTAGACTATTTCATCGATCGCCCTTAGGAATCCATGGAGACAGCTTGTGTGTAAATTTCCCGGCGGAAATCAAGTTAGATCCGGAGATACGGCAGTACCTAAAAAAAAAAAAAAAAGTGCAGGAAAGCCTTGGAGCAGTGTGGAGAAAGGTCTACATTTGAAGGTAAGCCCTTTTATGAAATTTTCCAGAGAGGTCTGTTAGGATTTAATATTGTATATGTCTGTTCTTGGTAATTTGTATATGTTTAATAGATAAAAAGTCTAGGGTAGCTATTAATTTGGGATCGAAATTTTTAGTTAGAATTTTTATATTAAACGGGTTTCTTATGGTCTGTACGGTAATTCATTTGGTTTTGAAAATTTAATATTTATGTATTTCATAATTAACTTGAGGATAGTAAATTACGGTTGATTAATAAAAGAATATTAATCATTAAAATTAATCATAGTTGTGGATGTAACTTTTATTTATAAAGTTGTGGCATATACAGCTTTTGTTTATTACAGCAATAAAGTTATTTGAAATTTTATGGGTATGCTGTAGGAAATAGCAGGATTAGTTGTTTTTATACAAATTGTATTTATATAGTGCTGTGGGTAACAAAATAATTTTGAGGATTTACTCAGTTTTAAAGGATATAACAAGTGCACGAAAATTTTCGGTAGGAAAATTGTATTATTGTTTTATGCATTGAAATATATCTAGAGGATAAAATTCTATTCCTTATTGTAATTTTTATTGTGTTTTACAAATTGTATATATTTGTGTATTGTTGTGATTAGTATATTTTGGGGGAAAACAATGGAAGAATTTCTAGGGAAATATACTAAAAACATCTTGCTTTTGCTGGCAGAGGAATTTGAGACCAACGTGTCGGCAACTGATAAGAAAAAAACTATAATTCAGGCTATTTTAGCAGCATCGGATTATAATGAGAGTTTTGCTAAATCGAATTTAGAATGTATTCTTAAGGAGGATGCAGAACGAAAAGAAATGGAGCGGGAAAAATTAGCTTTGGAACGGGAAGACGAAGAGCGCGAAAAAACAAGACAATTTGAGTTAGAAAAATTAAGAATTCAAAATTCTTCGGAAACTGTTAGTCTTTCGTCTAGTGATTTGAATGTAGGTTCGCATAGGAATCCAAAAATTAATTTGAAAGAATTAGTTCCACGTTTTGATTGTAAATTAATTGGCATCACTCTTTTCTTTATGATCTTTGAAAAACAGGCGGAAAAAGCTAAAATTTCGCAGGAGGATATGGTTAGCCAATTAATTCCCTTATTGCCATCAGATATTGCGGAAATTATAGTGAAGCAACCAGCAGAATTAGGAGATGATTTTCAACATGTAAAAAAAGTTTTATTAAATCGTTTTAGATTGGGAACAGGTGCTTTAAAACAGAAGTTTGAAAATCATCAAAGGAAACCTGGAACGTTATGGGTAGACTTGGCATATGAATTAAGAGGTTATTTGGATAATTGGTTGGAATCATTAGAAATAAAAGATTTCGAGTCTTTAAAAGAGCTCATGCTCACAGAGCAAGTAAAAAAACGCGTTCCTTTTGAAGTAAAAGAAAAATTTATGGATGAATGGGATGAAATGAAAGAGGCTTCGAAACTTGCTGATAAATGTGACAAATATGAGAGTATTAGAAGTAGTTTCAGGAAATCAGAAAAAAAATCTTGGGAAAAAAAACCTTATTCAGAGATGCAAAGAAGCAATTTAAATCCGAAAATTAGGGGTGAAGTAAAAGCTAAATCGGAGTTAGAGAATAAAACGGAAAAATTTAAAAATGATAAACTTAAACAAGACCAGGCTTTTGAGAGGAAAAGGCAGATTAGGTGTTTTTTTTGTAATCAACCAGGGCACATAAAACCAGATTGTGCGGAATGGTTAAAAAAGAAAAATGAGTTCAATACAGTTAATCATTTAGGTAATGATGTTGATTTAGGGGATTGTTTTAAACCTTATCTAAAAAAAGCTCTAATAAACGGGGTTGAAAGACACTATTTGAGGGACACGGGAGCAGGGATTGATCTATGCGATAGAAATTGGGTTAAAACAGAGGATTTTACTGGAGATATAACTTGGGTACGTCAACCTCTTGATAATGAATGTAAATGTTTACCATTAGCATGGGTGACTATAAAAGGGGATTTTGGTTGCATCACCACTAAGGCGGCGATTAAACCATCGGAGTCGGAGCAAGGTTACTATCTCTTAGGTAATAAAACTGCGGAGCTTATTGAGCAAAATAAAGGAAGTGGTGTTCCTATAAATATGGTGGTTACTCGTAGTAAGACGAATTCTTTAAAAAAAGGAATGGAGCAACGGGATGTTGATAAGGAAATGTCGTTTGTTGATCAGGCAAAGTTAGAAGAGCAACCAGGTAGGGTAGATAAAATTGGGGATTGCTCACAGAACAAAGAAACGCAGGTAGTTCAAATGGATGAGAATAGACAGGATGAAAGTCAAATCGAAGATCTTATGTTATTACCGAAATGGGAGGTGAAAGATAATGTGGGATTGAATAAAATTACAGCGAAAGATTTCAGCTTAGCTCAGAAACAGTGCTTATCTTTAAAAACATTATGGGAAAAGGCAAATAATGTAGAAGAAAAGGAATTTAAAATAATGGGAAATAAATTAGTAAGAGTTTCACATTCAAATAGTGGGGATGAGAAATTACAATTATGTTTGCCATTAGAATTTAGAGAGAAAATAATGAAGATGTGTCATGAGGAAGTTGCGGGACATTTAGGGGCAACTAAAACAAAAGATAGGGTAATTAAATGCTATTTTTGGCCAAATTGTTACAAGGAAATTGAGGCATTTGTAAGAACTTGCGATCTGTGTCAAAAGGTTGGTAAAAATAGAGATAAAAAGAAAGCTCCCTTGAAGCTCGTGCCGATAATTTCAGAAGCTTTCTCCAGGATAAATATTGATGGTGTAGGCCCTTTGAGTTTAAGCGAGAAAAATAATAGATACTTGATTACTTCAATTTGTGTTGCGTCAAAATATCCAGATGCGATTCCAGTAGAAGATTTAACTTCTCCGTCAGTGATTGAGGGGCTAATACAAATATTTTCTAGGACTGGTTATCCAAAAGAGGTACAATGTGATTTGGGTAGGTCATTTACAAGTGAGTTGGCATCGGAATTTTTTGATAGGTTTGGTATTAAGGTTGTACATAGTTCAGTTTGCCACCCAGAATCGAATAGCGTTGAACGGATGCATGGTAGTTTAAAAAAGGTTATAAAGACATTATGTTTGGAGGCAGGAAAAGATTGGGAAGCAGTCTTGCCAATGGCTTTATTTGCTTTGAGGACTGTAAGTCATGAAAGCACGGGATTTAGCCCTGCTGAGCTTGTACATGGTAAGAATTTACGAATGCCACATACTCTTGTATATGAAAATTGGATGGAAAAGGAGACGGTAAATCAGAATGTAGTGGACTATATTTTGAACTTAAGTAATAGATTGAAACATTGTCAAGAATTAGCGTGTAAAAGAATGAAAGAGTGTCAGGAGAAACGAAAACAATGGTATGATAAGAATGCGGTGTATAGAAAATTTAATGTTGGAGACAAAATGTTAGTTCTGGCTACTTCGAAACCAAATAAAATGGCGGTTAATTGGATAGGACCGGGAACTATTACTAGCGTAATATCTCAAACTAATTATACGATCGATATTCCGGAAAAGAGAAATAAGTCTACTATTTATCATGTTAATTTAATTAAACCATATTATAGTAGACCTGAATTTGTAAATTTGTTGATTGATGAGGAGTGTGAGGAAATTGAGGATCAAGCGGAAATCCCTTATCCCATTGCGGATCCCACTCAATTAGACTTTTGGGAATTAGTAAAAGAAAGTAATTTGGAAAAACGTGTTTCTACAGAGCAAATAGGAGATTTCAGGACAATGATTGAGCGTCATATGAAAGTTTTTTCTACGGACCCTGGGAGTACCCCGTTAGTTAAAATGGACATTGTGTTAACGGATGATGTGCCGGTAAGATCAAAACCATATCGTATGTCGCCGAGGCAATTAGAGATTATGCGTGAAGAGATTCGGAGGCTTTTAGATTTGGGTGTGATTGAGGTCGGGCAATCAGATTATGCTTCGCCTATGATTTTAGTTGAGAGTGCGGGTAAAGACGCTCGCCCTTGTGTGGACTATAGGAAATTAAATGCAAAGACCAGAACTGAATTTTTCCCTTTGCCAAACATTGAAGAAGTTGTTGAGAAAGTGAGTACAGCGCCTTTTATTACTGTTATGGATCTGACGAAAGGTTATTTTCAGATTCCTCTCACGGAAGAAGCTCAGAGATATGCGGCTTTTGTAACACCATTTGGGACCTTTTTACCTAAAGTCATGATGTTTGGACTTTTAAATTCAGCATATTATTTTTGTAAATTGATTGCCATAGTTTTATATGGGTTAGAGTCATTTGCGGTTCCGTATATCGATGATATAGCTATATTTTCTTTGACATGGGAACAGCATTTAAAAGATGTGGAAGCGGTTCTTAAGCGGTTAAAAGAAGCAAATCTAACGGTGAAACCATCCAAATGCCAATTCGCGCAAGATCACGTAAAATTTCTGGGACACGAAGTTGGGTCAGGAAAAAGGTCTCCTAGTGAAGCTAAATTGCAGGCTATTAAAGATTTTCCAATTCCGACGACGAAAACACAGCTAAGAGCATATCTGGGAATGGTAGGGTATTACGCGAGGTACATAAAGAATTATGCTACCATAGCAGTGCCGTTAACAGATGCTTTAAAAGGGAAAATAAAAAAAGAAAAAATCATATGGGACGAGAAGTGTAATAATGCATTTGAAGAATTAAAGTTAAAATTAATGAAAAGTCCTGTGTTATATGCGCCTGATTTTAAGCAGAAATTCATTGTGCAAACAGATGCGAGTTTGTATGGGGCAGGAATTGTTTTATCTCAAATTATTGCAGGTGAAGAGCATCCAATTTTGTATCTTAGCAAAAAATTTTCTCGTGCGGAGCAAAATTATAGCACGATAGAAAGAGAATTAGCGGCTATAGTATATGGATTAAAAAAGTTAAATTATTATTTGGATGGGCAAAAATTTGAAATACAAACCGATCATAATCCATTAGTGTACTTAAAGAAAATGGTTGGTACAAACTCTCGTTTGACACGTTGGGCTCTATTTTTGCAGCCATTAAATTTTGAAATTACACATAAGCCAGGAAAATTACATGGAAATGCAGATGGTCTAAGTAGGAAGATTTAGAATCAGAGTTAGATTTTCTGTTTGGAATTTAGTGTTCAAAATTTTAATACTTGTAATTAGGGCGTTTTATTAAGATATTGTGCTGTATGTAAAAATTTAGTTACCTAGATTGTGTTATAGTGTTTTTTTTCTTTTTTGAGTTAGTATTACATTCAAATATTTTAAATTTAAATTAATTGTTCTAGCATCAAAAATGTATATTATTTTTATTCTTTTGATTGATTATGTGTAAGGAAAATTCTAAAAATTTCATATTTTGGTATGTCCTTTGAAACTGAGAGTGGGTATTCTTGAATTTAAGTAGAACTTTCATAATTGGGTCAAAAGTCTAAATGATATTTTATTGCTGATTTAATGGTGTGCTTGACCTCTCGGGAAATCTATTAAAAGGGCTTATTATGTGAATTCATGCCAAATATTTCCTGTGGAAATCTCTTTTGGGGGGAGGTGTTGTGATATCGTACCTTCGCCACACATTTTCGACGGGGAAAGCAACAGGCATTTCCGAGGAGGACAATGGTCTTTTGTGTAAAGGCATGCAGGGGAAATTCCTGGCATACTTCTGCCCTTGGGATCTGCTCAACAGGGTATTTCAACTTTTCCAAGAAATAGGGGTGGCTGGACAATGTGTGGGAATTCGTCCCTAAAGTGAAAGTAAAAAGAGACTCATGCAGAAGCTAGTGTGGAGGCTGATAGTAGACTGGGTGACACTGATGAAGTGAGGTGTTTCTTTAACAACGGAAGAGATGCGAGTAAAAATCGTTTTTACTCAGGTTGGCTATGAGAAGTATAGAACTGTTAATAAAAAGTGAGAGTGTCTACCTATGAATGGTAAAGCTTGTTATTACATTTTTCAAATCTATTTTAGTTGTTCTAATAAAGAACTTTGGTAAGAAACATGTATTATTTTTCAACGATCATCTCACAAGAGCTTAGTGAACCAAAAAGCTCTGGCCCACTACATCACAGCTATAGTATTATAAATGGTGGCAGCTTACGGATTAATTAGGTCTAGCATAAATTAGACTGGACCCACGTGAACTTGATGTACAGAAGGAAACTGTGTAGAAACAAGGACAGTCGGTGATGAAATCTTGTGTTTGACGAGAAAGATTTTCAAGTGTATCCGGTGAGGAACTGTGAAATCTGGAGTGTCGAATGTGTTAGCTGGTATGTAACAAGGACTAAGGATTCGACGATATAGAAAATTTCTTCAGTAAACATCCAGTGCAGTGGATAGTAGACTATTTCATCGATCGCCCTTAGGAATCCATGGAGACAGCTTGTGTGTAAATTTCCCGGCGGAAATCAAGTTAGATCCGGAGATACGGCAGTACAAAAAAAAAAAAAAGTGCAGGAAAGCCTTGGAGCAGTGTGGAGAAAGGTCTACATTTGAAGGTAAGCCCTTTTATGAAATTTTCCAGAGAGGTCTGTTAGGATTTAATATTGTATATGTCTGTTCTTGGTAATTTGTATATGTTTAATAGATAAAAAGTCTAGGGTAGCTATTAATTTGGGATCGAAATTTTTAGTTAGAATTTTTATATTAAACGGGTTTCTTATGGTCTGTACGGTAATTCATTTGGTTTTGAAAATTTAATATTTATGTATTTCATAATTAACTTGAGGATAGTAAATTACGGTTGATTAATAAAAGAATATTAATCATTAAAATTAATCATAGTTGTGGATGTAACTTTTATTTATAAAGTTGTGGCATATACAGCTTTTGTTTATTACAGCAATAAAGTTATTTGAAATTTTATGGGTATGCTGTAGGAAATAGCAGGATTAGTTGTTTTTATACAAATTGTATTTATATAGTGCTGTGGGTAACAAAATAATTTTGAGGATTTACTCAGTTTTAAAGGATATAACAAGTGCACGAAAATTTTCGGTAGGAAAATTGTATTATTGTTTTATGCATTGAAATATATCTAGAGGATAAAATTCTATTCCTTATTGTAATTTTTATTGTGTTTTACAAATTGTATATATTTGTGTATTGTTGTGATTAGTATATTTTGGGGGAAAACAATGGAAGAATTTCTAGGGAAATATACTAAAAACATCTTGCTTTTGCTGGCAGAGGAATTTGAGACCAACGTGTCGGCAACTGATAAGAAAAAAACTATAATTCAGGCTATTTTAGCAGCATCGGATTATAATGAGAGTTTTGCTAAATCGAATTTAGAATGTATTCTTAAGGAGGATGCAGAACGAAAAGAAATGGAGCGGGAAAAATTAGCTTTGGAACGGGAAGACGAAGAGCGCGAAAAAACAAGACAATTTGAGTTAGAAAAATTAAGAATTCAAAATTCTTCGGAAACTGTTAGTCTTTCGTCTAGTGATTTGAATGTAGGTTCGCATAGGAATCCAAAAATTAATTTGAAAGAATTAGTTCCACGTTTTGATTGTAAATTAATTGGCATCACTCTTTTCTTTATGATCTTTGAAAAACAGGCGGAAAAAGCTAAAATTTCGCAGGAGGATATGGTTAGCCAATTAATTCCCTTATTGCCATCAGATATTGCGGAAATTATAGTGAAGCAACCAACAGAATTAGGAGATGATTTTCAACATGTAAAAAAAGTTTTATTAAATCGTTTTAGATTGGGAACAGGTGCTTTAAAACAGAAGTTTGAAAATCATCAAAGGAAACCTGGAGCGTTATGGGTAGACTTGGTATATGAATTAAGAGGTTATTTGGATAATTGGTTGGAATCATTAGAAATAAAAGATTTCGAGTCTTTAAAAGAGCTCATGCTCACAGAGCAAGTAAAAAAACGCGTTCCTTTTGAAGTAAAAGAAAAATTTATGGATGAATGGGATGAAATGAAAGAGGCTTCGAAACTTGCTGATAAATGTGACAAATATGAGAGTATTAGAAGTAGTTTCAGGAAATCAGAAAAAAAATCTTGGGAAAAAAAACCTTATTCAGAGATGCAAAGAAGCAATTTAAATCCGAAAATTAGGGGTGAAGTAAAAGCTAAATCGGAGTTAGAGAATAAAACGGAAAAATTTAAAAATGATAAACTTAAACAAGACCAGGCTTTTGAGAGGAAAAGGCAGATTAGGTGTTTTTTTTGTAATCAACCAGGGCACATAAAACCAGATTGTGCGGAATGGTTAAAAAAGAAAAATGAGTTCAATACAGTTAATCATTTAGGTAATGATGTTGATTTAGGGGATTGTTTTAAACCTTATCTAAAAAAAGCTCTAATAAACGGGGTTGAAAGACACTATTTGAGGGACACGGGAGCAGGGATTGATCTATGCGATAGAAATTGGGTTAAAACAGAGGATTTTACTGGAGATATAACTTGGGTACGTCAACCTCTTGATAATGAATGTAAATGTTTACCATTAGCATGGGTGACTATAAAAGGGGATTTTGGTTGCATCACCACTAAGGCGGCGATTAAACCATCGGAGTCGGAGCAAGGTTACTATCTCTTAGGTAATAAAACTGCGGAGCTTATTGAGCAAAATAAAGGAAGTGGTGTTCCTATAAATATGGTGGTTACTCGTAGTAAGACGAATTCTTTAAAAAAAGGAATGGAGCAACGGGATGTTGATAAGGAAATGTCGTTTGTTGATCAGGCAAAGTTAGAAGAGCAACCAGGTAGGGTAGATAAAATTGGGGATTGCTCACAGAACAAAGAAACGCAGGTAGTTCAAATGGATGAGAATAGACAGGATGAAAGTCAAATCGAAGATCTTATGTTATTACCGAAATGGGAGGTGAAAGATAATGTGGGATTGAATAAAATTACAGCGAAAGATTTCAGCTTAGCTCAGAAACAGTGCTTATCTTTAAAAACATTATGGGAAAAGGCAAATAATGTAGAAGAAAAGGAATTTAAAATAATGGGAAATAAATTAGTAAGAGTTTCACATTCAAATAGTGGGGATGAGAAATTACAATTATGTTTGCCATTAGAATTTAGAGAGAAAATAATGAAGATGTGTCATGAGGAAGTTGCGGGACATTTAGGGGCAACTAAAACAAAAGATAGGGTAATTAAATGCTATTTTTGGCCAAATTGTTACAAGGAAATTGAGGCATTTGTAAGAACTTGCGATCTGTGTCAAAAGGTTGGTAAAAATAGAGATAAAAAGAAAGCTCCCTTGAAGCTCGTGCCGATAATTTCAGAAGCTTTCTCCAGGATAAATATTGATGGTGTAGGCCCTTTGAGTTTAAGCGAGAAAAATAATAGATACTTGATTACTTCAATTTGTGTTGCGTCAAAATATCCAGATGCGATTCCAGTAGAAGATTTAACTTCTCCGTCAGTGATTGAGGGGCTAATACAAATATTTTCTAGGACTGGTTATCCAAAAGAGGTACAATGTGATTTGGGTAGGTCATTTACAAGTGAGTTGGCATCGGAATTTTTTGATAGGTTTGGTATTAAGGTTGTACATAGTTCAGTTTGCCACCCAGAATCGAATAGCGTTGAACGGATGCATGGTAGTTTAAAAAAGGTTATAAAGACATTATGTTTGGAGGCAGGAAAAGATTGGGAAGCAGTCTTGCCAATGGCTTTATTTGCTTTGAGGACTGTAAGTCATGAAAGCACGGGATTTAGCCCTGCTGAGCTTGTACATGGTAAGAATTTACGAATGCCACATACTCTTGTATATGAAAATTGGATGGAAAAGGAGACGGTAAATCAGAATGTAGTGGACTATATTTTGAACTTAAGTAATAGATTGAAACATTGTCAAGAATTAGCGTGTAAAAGAATGAAAGAGTGTCAGGAGAAACGAAAACAATGGTATGATAAGAATGCGGTGTATAGAAAATTTAATGTTGGAGACAAAATGTTAGTTCTGGCTACTTCGAAACCAAATAAAATGGCGGTTAATTGGATAGGACCGGGAACTATTACTAGCGTAATATCTCAAACTAATTATACGATCGATATTCCGGAAAAGAGAAATAAGTCTACTATTTATCATGTTAATTTAATTAAACCATATTATAGTAGACCTGAATTTGTAAATTTGTTGATTGATGAGGAGTGTGAGGAAATTGAGGATCAAGCGGAAATTCCTTATCCCATTGCGGATCCCACTCAATTAGACTTTTGGGAATTAGTAAAAGAAAGTAATTTGGAAAAACGTGTTTCTACAGAGCAAATAGGAGATTTCAGGACAATGATTGAGCGTCATATGAAAGTTTTTTCTACGGACCCTGGGAGTACCCCGTTAGTTAAAATGGACATTGTGTTAACGGATGATGTGCCGGTAAGATCAAAACCATATCGTATGTCGCCGAGGCAATTAGAGATTATGCGTGAAGAGATTCGGAGGCTTTTAGATTTGGGTGTGATTGAGGTCGGGCAATCAGATTATGCTTCGCCTATGATTTTAGTTGAGAGTGCGGGTAAAGACGCTCGCCCTTGTGTGGACTATAGGAAATTAAATGCAAAGACCAGAACTGAATTTTTCCCTTTGCCAAACATTGAAGAAGTTGTTGAGAAAGTGAGTACAGCGCCTTTTATTACTGTTATGGATCTGACGAAAGGTTATTTTCAGATTCCTCTCACGGAAGAAGCTCAGAGATATGCGGCTTTTGTAACACCATTTGGGACCTTTTTACCTAAAGTCATGATGTTTGGACTTTTAAATTCAGCATATTATTTTTGTAAATTGATTGCCATAGTTTTATATGGGTTAGAGTCATTTGCGGTTCCGTATATCGATGATAGAGCTATATTTTCTTTGACATGGGAACAGCATTTAAAAGATGTGGAAGCGGTTCTTAAGCGGTTAAAAGAAGCAAATCTAACGGTGAAACCATCCAAATGCCAATTCGCGCAAGATCACGTAAAATTTCTGGGACACGAAGTTGGGTCAGGAAAAAGGTCTCCTAGTGAAGCTAAATTGCAGGCTATTAAAGATTTTCCAATTCCGACGACGAAAACACAGCTAAGAGCATATCTGGGAATGGTAGGGTATTACGCGAGGTACATAAAGAATTATGCTACCATAGCAGTGCCGTTAACAGATGCTTTAAAAGGGAAAATAAAAAAAGAAAAAATCATATGGGACGAGAAGTGTAATAATGCATTTGAAGAATTAAAGTTAAAATTAATGAAAAGTCCTGTGTTATATGCGCCTGATTTTAAGCAGAAATTCATTGTGCAAACAGATGCGAGTTTGTATGGGGCAGGAATTGTTTTATCTCAAATTATTGCAGGTGAAGAGCATCCAATTTTGTATCTTAGCAAAAAATTTTCTCGTGCGGAGCAAAATTATAGCACGATAGAAAGAGAATTAGCGGCTATAGTATATGGATTAAAAAAGTTAAATTATTATTTGGATGGGCAAAAATTTGAAATACAAACCGATCATAATCCATTAGTGTACTTAAAGAAAATGGTTGGTACAAACTCTCGTTTGACACGTTGGGCTCTATTTTTGCAGCCATTAAATTTTGAAATTACACATAAGCCAGGAAAATTACATGGAAATGCAGATGGTCTAAGTAGGAAGATTTAGAATCAGAGTTAGATTTTCTGTTTGGAATTTAGTGTTCAAAATTTTAATACTTGTAATTAGGGCGTTTTATTAAGATATTGTGCTGTATGTAAAAATTTAGTTACCTAGATTGTGTTATAGTGTTTTTTTTCTTTTTTGAGTTAGTATTACATTCAAATATTTTAAATTTAAATTAATTGTTCTAGCATCAAAAATGTATATTATTTTTATTCTTTTGATTGATTATGTGTAAGGAAAATTCTAAAAATTTCATATTTTGGTATGTCCTTTGAAACTGAGAGTGGGTATTCTTGAATTTAAGTAGAACTTTCATAATTGGGTCAAAAGTCTAAATGATATTTTATTGCTGATTTAATGGTGTGCTTGACCTCTCGGGAAATCTATTAAAAGGGCTTATTATGTGAATTCATGCCAAATATTTCCTGTGGAAATCTCTTTTGGGGGGAGGTGTTGTGATATCGTACCTTCGCCACACATTTTCGACGGGGAAAGCAACAGGCATTTCCGAGGAGGACAATGGTCTTTTGTGTAAAGGCATGCAGGGGAAATTCCTGGCATACTTCTGCCCTTGGGATCTGCTCAACAGGGTATTTCAACTTTTCCAAGAAATAGGGGTGGCTGGACAATGTGTGGGAATTCGTCCCTAAAGTGAAAGTAAAAAGAGACTCATGCAGAAGCTAGTGTGGAGGCTGATAGTAGACTGGGTGACACTGATGAAGTGAGGTGTTTTTTTAACAACGGAAGAGATGCGAGTAAAAATCGTTTTTACTCAGGTTGGCTATGAGAAGTATAGAACTGTTAATAAAAAGTGAGAGTGTCTACCTATGAATGGTAAAGCTTGTTATTACATTTTTCAAATCTATTTTAGTTGTTCTAATAAAGAACTTTGGTAAGAAACATGTATTATTTTTCAACGATCATCTCACAAGAGCTTAGTGAACCAAAAAGCTCTGGCCCACTACATCACAGTATTGATGAATGAGAACCACTCTATATATTTAACCCTCTTCCTTCGTATGAATGCTGGGTGGTTTCGGTTTTGGCCTTGATTGAGCGTCTATTGCTTGCAGCGCCATCTATCACTGCTATTTGGACTTGAAACAAGGAATCGAAGTAAAAAAAGCTCCTGACTTCTTACATAATTCCCCTGCAAGATTCTTTTAAATAGCTGTGACCATTTGCAAGTTATTGAATTTTAAAATCAGTCAGTCTATTAGGACACTCGGTAGTTTCATAAGAACAGGTTTCCTCAAACTAATGGCACGGGCACCAGTTCTAGTAAACGAACCTTCGGATACTGGTGCCCGAACTTATACAGAAAATTACATACAGAAACTTATACAGAACTTAGACTTATACAGAAACTGTAAACCTGAAAACTGCACTATACTTTAAGTTTAAAGCTTCTACTTTCAACCCTCCTGTTTAATGCTAATAAATCACGAGTGCTGCAGATTTCTAAATACTGATTTATTTATTTATTTATTTTAAATAGCTCTCAGAACTTTTCTAGTTTTATAGTATTTAAAAACAGAAAAATTATACATTTTTTCTGATTGCTATATGTAGAAGGAAACTTCTATTAAAATGCTATCTTCTTATTACTTCTTATCTGTATATATTCCGTGTAGTAACCCATATTTGACCAACGTCCTAAATATTGGACAGCATACATTTCTAGCTCATACTCATAAAATATTTGCACTATTGCTTTTGTTTCAGTATTACAATTACTGTGAAAGAATTGTTCATTACACAGGCTTCATCTTTATATTTTTTTATTTTTAAAAGTTTATTTATGATAACTTTTTAAAATATGCCAATTTTAAGAGAATGTAAAACAACGTCGTCGTCAAAAAATAGAATGTTGGACAGAGATTGAACTGTTCCTTACCATTTTATTTGAAAGAAGAAGTTTGATCTAGCATCGAAAATGTATATTTTTAATAATATTTAAACGATCCAGACCAAAGGTTCGAACCCTGGTCTGGATACTTTTTCACTCCTGTTGGTTTTACGCCTTGTTAGCAATGTGAATAAAAATTATTAAATTTAGAAGAAGTTTCAGCATACGAAAAAGAAAAAAAGTCGTAGCATTGGCCATTTCCTTCATAGGATTACCCCGTAAATTTGAAGATATTAAAATTTTGGTAAGTTTTTCAATTTCATGTCTTTCCTAGTGTCTTTGTAAAACTAAACCTTAATTTTTGAAGAAAAAAAATCGATGTTTGGTCAAATATGGATTAATTTAGTAATGTAATAATGTAATTTTAAGAGGACTTATCTGGGGAAGAAAAAAGGTGGAATCCAGTGTTATCCTATGGGAAAAATACTTATACTTCTTGTTCATTCAAATTTGGAAATTTCAACATTATTATTTTTTTTTCAGCACGTAGATAGGAAGATTCTTTATACCTCTGTAAGGTTCAAATTTTTATATCTTTTTCCAGTCATAAGTTACAAACGAGTAAAGAATACTTTTTATGCTTTGCGAAATTTTCCGGAAATTTAACACGGATTTTCAAATACTCATAATTATCTTTAAAATATTTTAAGCTGACAGAGTGATAAAGAACCTTCCTATCTACGTGCTGAAAAAAAAAAAAAATATATATATATATATATATTGTTGAAATTTCCAAATTGGAATGAACAAGAAGGATAAGTATTTTCCCCATAGGATAACATGGGATTCCCCTTTTTAAGTGCGTTCGTAATTATATAAATACGTAGCACCTATAGCCGTCATTCAGTCCGTCCGTCTGTCTGTCTGTCCGTCTGTCCGTCCGCATATAACAGAGCAAAAACTGCCCAACCGAATGGTCTGAAATTTTAAATATATAATTGTTGCAAAATTTTGTCGAGTCTTTTAAAATTTTATGAAAATCGGATGTATATTAGATGTAAACTTCCAACTGGGCGAAAAATGTCCGGACCAGGATTCGAACCCGGGACCTCCTGGCTGAAGCCGCCAGTGCTCTGCATATCTGAGCTATCCCGGACGATTCTGGTCGAACTTTTTCACCCAGCTAACCTTGAAGATTACAGCATCTGGTCTGAAACCTGGTTCAGCTCAACAGAATAAATCTCAGGTAACGGAACTCCAGAAATCGCTGGATACGAAATTACACTAGATTAATTTTCACACAATTGTTCTAACTGGTAAACAAATCATATTAGATGTAAATTTCCAACTGGGCGAAAAATCGTATCCAGCGATTTCTGGAGTTCCATTACCTGAGATTTATTCTGTTGAGCTGAACCAGATTTCAGACCAGATGCTGTAATCTGCAAGGTTAGCTGGGTGAAAAAGTTCGACCAGAATCGTTCGGGACAGCTCAGATGGCAGAGCACTGGCGGCTTCAGCCAGGAGGTCCTGGGTTCGAATCCTGGTCCGGACATTTTTCGCCCAGTTGGAAATTTACATCTAATATGATTTGTTTACCAATTAGAATAATTGTGTGAAAATTAATCTAATCGGATGTATAGTTTAATTACAGGGATAGTCAAAAATTTTCCGTTACTTTACGACCAATGGGAAAAAATTATCGAAAGTGCATTTTAATGATGTTACAGCCTTCCGAATGGTCTGAAATTTTAAATATATAATTGTTGTAAGATTTTGTTGACTCATTTCAAATTTTATGAAAATCGGATGTATAGTTTAATTACAGGGACAGTCAAAATTTTTGATGTTACTTTACGGCCAATGGGAAAAAATATTGCAAGTGCATTTTAATGATGTTACAGCTTTCTGAATGGTCTGAAACTTTAAATATATAATTGTTGCAACATTTTGTCGACTCATTTTAAATTTTATGAAAATCGGATGTATAGTTTAATTTCAGGAAGTTTCCGTTACATTACGACCAATGGGAAAAAAATTGTGCATTTTAATGATGTTACAGCCTTTCGAAGAGAATGAAATTGATATGTACTTATGAAGTGAACTAACATATACATTCAGTACAATATGCGGTGCAAAAAATTATTATAAAACTAGTTATAGTACGAGCGCATCTCATTTGCCACGTTTGACGAGCAATTTCCAACTTGTTTTCTTCCCCTTCAGATAAGTCCCCTTAAATATTAATATTACCAAATGATGGTATAGCAAAATTATGAATTTCAATATAGTGGTATTCCAGCCTGTAAGTTTGTTGTGAACCCTTGATTATTCAAGGACAAAATGGCCGTGTAATTTGGGCATCTAGAATATACAGTTTTCTTAATCATTGAAATTTAAAATATATTACTTGGCTCAAAATGTATTCCAAATAAAATTTTCCACTTTCTGAATGATATATCTAAATAGAAGAAAGCCAATAGTTTTCGCTGCAATTTTTACAATTTTCATTGAATAAAGGATTTGAGTGTGTTGCATTATTCAAAATTTTTACACTAGGATTACATTTCTTCAAAATCGCTTTTATGCTTTGTTTAGACTTACAAAAGGCACTAAAATATGACGTTCTGTCGAAAGCATATGCCATTCTATCATTTTTTTCCTTTTCAATTCTAAGATTCCGGAATTCTTTGTATCGGAGAAAAAATTGTTCTTTAAAAAGTGCCAATCTTTAAGGAAATTGAATGGAGAATTTTTATGCATAAATACTATCAATGAATAATAAATAACTTGCAAAAGAAAGTTTTTTTAAAAGGAGTCTAAACATTTTTTCATATGATAAAATATTTCACGTTGGCGTTTATTTTTTTTCTTGATTCCTATAACACTAAAGTTACAGTGATTTATCAATGAATAATAAATAACTTGCAAAAGAAAGTTTTTTTAAAAGGAGTCTAAACATTTTTTCATATGATAAAATATTTCACGTTGGCGTTTATTTTTTTTCTTGATTCCTATAACACTAAAGTTACAGTGATTTAAATCAAAACAATATTAACTTATTTAAATTACTTCGTAAAAACAAAAAATTCCATTTAAAATTACCTAGATGTGTTTTATTAAAATGCATACATTGTGCAACTAAACTATCTAAACCACGTACTTTCGAGCATCTTACGTGTTCATCATCTGGGTTAAAATCGTTAAAATTCAGAGGTCGGGGTCTTTCATTTATACTTGATAGGCTGTTCCAAAATTCAAATTGAAAATGGAGAGGAGGTTATGTTGCGTGGACTGTTCCAAAATTCAAACTGAAGATATGAGAGAGTTCATATTATTCCTAGTAAATTATACCAAATCTAGGGAATGATATATGATAATGTATCATTCCATGCATAAGTAGTTAAAAAAAATTCCACGTCTAACTACTCCGTGGACGTCCCTATATCTAAAACACGACTTTCATTTCACCGACGTTTAAACAATTTAATCCTGTTTTCAATAATAACTAATTGAAGGTATTTAGTTAAGTTCTGACTTAATAATTTTTTTAAATGTTTTTTTTTTTTTTTTTTTTTTTTTTTTCACCAAGGAATTAATTTATAAGCTTTGTCGCTGGCATAAAATAGTGTCTGTCTCCGTGGACATTGATTTTTTTTTTTCCACCAAGGAATTAATTTATAAGCTTTGTCGCTGGCATAAAATAGTGTCTGTCTCCGTGGACATTGATTTTTTTTTTCCACCAAGGAATTAATTTATAAGCTTTGTCGCTGGCATAAAATAGTGTCTGTCTCCGTGGACATTGATTTTTTTTTTTCACCAAGGAATTAATTTATAAGCTTTGTCGCTGGCATAAAATAGTGTCTGTCTCCGTGGACATTGATTTTTTTTTTTTTCACCAATAAATTAATTTATAAGCTTTGTCGCTGGCATAAAATAGTGTCTGTCTCCGTGGACATTGATTTTTTTTTTCACCAAGGAATTAATTTATAAGCTTTGTCGCTGGCATAAAATAGTGTCTGTCTCCGTGGACATTGATTTTTTTTCCACCAAGGAATTAATTTATAAGCTTTGTCGCTGGCATAAAATAGTGTCTGTCTCCGTGGACATTGATTTTTTTTTTTTCACCAATAAATTAATTTATAAGCTTTGTCGCTGGCATAAAATAGTGTCTGTCTCCGTGGACATTGATTTTTTTTTTTCACCAAGGAATTAATTTATAAGCTTTGTCGCTGGCATAAAATAGTGTCTGTCTCCGTGGACATTGATTTTTTTTCCACCAAGGAATTAATTTATAAGCTTTGTCGCTGGCATAAAATAGTGTCTGTCTCCATGGACATTGATTTTTTTTCCCCAAGGAATTAATTTATAAGCTTTGTCGCTGGCATAAAATAGTGTCTGTCTCCGTGGACATTGATTTTTTTTTTTCACCAAGGAATTAATTTATAAGCTTTGTCGCTGGCATAAAATAGTGTCTGTCTCCGTGGACATTGATTTTTTTTTTTAAGTGCAATAGATATATGACAGTACATGCCAAATCATCATTAGATAGTTTGGGAGAAATAAAACTTTTTGGTTTTTTTTCCGATATAACTCTTTGGTCTGTTCTGAAATTATTGAATTATTGGAACCTTTGGAATTGAATAATTGTAGCTTTTCCAAATTATTAGTTCCATTTGGATTTTGGCAAAGTTCTCTGTATACACCGTGGTCATGGTCATCATGAATAATCTAAGGAAAAAGTAATTTATAATTCTAATACAAATTTTAGACAGTTTTAGCATTACATTTAATGAAAAGAAATGCACAATTTTAGCAACCTGAAAACCAAAGTTGTTAAAAGATCAAAACTTAATTTTGCCCCCTCCGTGTACTTGGCATATCCATTTTTACTGATCGGTCATGTACCATAAACATTGTGTGCAGTATAAGGAGGTCTTAAGTACAAAGAGAAAATTGAAAAGTAATGAAATCCTGATGCGCATTGTTTTTCAGAAAATTACATTCTCTAAATTCAAAAGTTTAAAATATTTTTCTTGCCAGTTTTGTTCTTTTCTGTGTGAATGACCTTTAACAGTTTAATCATAAAAGATAAATATGTACCAACTGCGCCTAATTATGTTTTCATTTAATTTTTTTTTTTTTTTTATGTAAATGCACCTTCCCAAGTCCTCTGTGGGTCATGTAAGAATAAAAAAAATGAAAAACTTGTTAAAAATAAAATAGAAAACTGGACAACTAATGCAAAGCTATTTATTAAGCATAAATCAAATATCCATGCAATTTTTAAAATTTCTATGTTCTTTTATATATATATATATATATATATATATATATAATTTTTTTTTGTACCTTTTCGTGAGAATGACTTTATTACATAACACCATAACAGGAAAAAGGAAGTTAGTAAAAATGAAATGAAATCAAAAGTAAAGTATACATTATGCTGTCATAATTATATTACGTGACTGATTTGATTATGGCACTGTAAGCTTTATTTTTGAAAATCCTTTTAAATGTATTATTTTAGTCTTACTTCTCATAAATGGGGCAGCCACTTTATGCAGACTAATTAATTAGAATTGAACTAATTAACTGGAATTAATATTAATATACTTCCTTAAAATATATCCACCAAAAGAGAAATGACCACCCTTCCCTTTTCAAAAGAAAAAAAATATATATATTGGAACAGTTTGGATGTGTCCCAAGCCATCAATGACATGATTTCTGATCGATGAGTGAGTGTAACTGGGCATCGTGATATTTTTCATTTTATTTATTTTTATTTTGTTTGTTTGTTTACGGAATTCTGTAACTTCATCATTTTCGCACATTTGTTAAATCATAGCTCCACGATTAAAATGATTAACTAAGATTACTATACTATGATTACTATACTTACCACGATTACTGTGTGGTAATGAGAGGAATGTTTTACTTTTATTTATTTTTATTTATTTATTTTCTTTATCAATATACTGAAATATCATTGATTTTATAATTGCTGTGCTTTTTTTTTCTCATGTGATGAAGATTTTATTTTATTTTAAAGGGTCTCGAGACTCTTAAAGCTTCAAAATTTTCGAAATTTTAATTTTTTTAGATGTTAAACTCCTACCTTTTCTGAACATTTTGATATAATTGTTTCTTTGAAATACCAATTAGATATGAAGTTATGGCTTTTAAAAGAATACCCTCTATAGCTGAAGCGGCATTTCCGAAACTTTGAAGTCATTTTTCTCCAAATGACGTTTTTGGGCATAACGCGCAGGGTATCTCAAAAACTTCTGAATACTTTTTTATGAAATTTTCAAAACATATATTTCATGTTAGTCTGTATAAACTAAACCTAAAATTTCATTTTTATTGTTCAGAAAAAAAAAAAAAAAAAAAAAAAAAAATGATTATACTGTTGAAATTTTCAAAATTTTGCATTAGCTAAATACAATTTTGTATTAAAAATGTAAAAATGCCTTAAATACAAATTTATTTAGGTTCAGGGTAATTACTATAGTCTGAAGTATAATCAGACATGAAAAATTTCATTCTAAATGCAAAATTTCTTTTGTAATCCTGCGCGTAAGCTGTTAAATCAATTTTCTGCTCGACAAATGTCTGACAGTTTGGAACACCCTGTAAATACCAATTCTGCATCTTGTAATTTTTTAAATACATGAAATGAAAGAACATATTAATATCTTTCATCCCAATAAAAATTGTGTTTTTAAATCATATACATTTTAGGATATTAAATGTTGAAAATGTTTTTTTTTCTTTTTTTCAATTTTAAGAGTCCCGAGACCCCTTAAAGGATTAAAAATAATATATTTCTCTTATATATATAGAAAGACTTGATGCAAAACAAATAAAATTACTAACACCCTCTGGATTATTAAAATATTGTATTGGAATGAAGATATATACATTCTGAAATATTTACAAGGCAGCTGAATATGTACAGGGAAATCATGACATCTCAAATTATGTTGTGGCCATCATAAAACTTTCTTCTATATAAATCACATAAACAGCACTAATTGATATCAAGGTATACCTGAATCTGAAGTTTGATGAAAATTCGTGCATTAGTTCTTGAGATAATAGTGAAATCTATAGTGAAAATCTATAGTGAAAATTCTGAAAAATGCAGCATAGCAGTGCCACCTGTTGAATGATTTGCACCAAAACATAAACAGCACTAATTCATATCAAGGTATACCTGAATCTTAAATTTGTTGAAAATCCAAGCATTAGTTCTTGAGATAGAGCTATTGCGGAAATCGCAAAAAATGCAGCATAGCAGCGCCACCTGTTGAGCGATTTACACAAAAAACTAATCAGCATCCACTTGTCAGGGACTAACTGAATATAATTTTTTATTAAATTTCGTGCATTAGTTCTTCAGATAGAGCGTCCACAAAATTTGTGTCACATACATACATACAGACTGAGTCACAGACTCACAGACAGACATTTTGTAAAAACATGTTTTTCGGAATCTGTGACCTCTAAAACGTATAAATCCGTCGAAAACCGAAAGTCGAAAATTTTCACGAAACCAATACTTTCTTCTTGTAAAGATAGAAGGAAGTAAAAAGGATCGTAATGGCTTACATATTCGCCATACACAGTCTCGATGAATATTAAAACCGAGCATAAACATATTTTCCACGGCGACGCCTGATTGGCTTCTTGTCGCTCGCTTGCTTAAGAGAGTCAAAACATGATTCTACATATATACTTTTTAGTCATTATATTTTAAATATGTGTTTCACTTCGTAAGATGAAAAAAATTGGAAAAAAAATTATCTATACTCATAAATCTTAATGGATGTACATGTTTCACATCTATTCTTTCGAAAATATGATGAACTACAGGCGGAAACGAGCATCAATTATTCAAAAGTATCCGAAAATCATTGCAATAGCCCTCGAAAGGATATAGGTACACTGTAATAAAAATTCTGTAGCTCTACAGATGTAAAATTACATGCTTACTAAACTGTCATCTGTAACTGTACAAAAAAAGCTGCAAATCTACAAAACTAGTTTTTGTAAAGCTACAGAAATCTATAACTTTACAAATGAATCTATTAAAATTTCAGTAATCTTACTAAAATTTTATCTGTAAACCTGGCTGTAGTTACATGAAAAGTTCTAGGCATCCCAGTTTCCTAAAAAATTCTTAGTAACCTTACAGATTTTTTGATTTTCGGCGCAAAAGTGTGTCTGTTACATGAATATTTGTTGTTGCCGTTACATAAAAAGTTCTAGGAATCCCAGTTTCCTAGAAAAACTTTTGTAACTTTACAGATTTTTTTTTACAGTGTAGATTAGCATTGGTTTTTGAAGACCCAATAGAGTAAACAATATTTTTTCTATTCTGTTTTAATTGTTTTAATATAATTTAGGATCTATATTTACTACTTCTCTGGTTGTCATTTGTTTGAAGGTTGTTTAAATGTTTTGTACAAGAGAAGAAGCGCGGGTTCATTTAGCAAATTTTAATGTATTAAAGTTACATGAATTAGATTTTTTTATATATATATAAAGCGCTTATAACACCATCATAGTTTTTACATATTTGATGAAGATAAAGTAAAAGGTACTTTTCCAGCATTGGGACTTTGGAGAGACAGAGATAATGGTCTTGGCGAGAGAAAGAAATTTTCATGCATAATTTCTTCCAACATATTCGCTATCTCATATACACAAGCAATTTTTTAAATAGTTATACAATTTAAATAATATAAACAAGTCATTTGTACACTTTTATATGCAAACAGAAGTAAATTGTATATAAAAAGCAGTAATGATAATAAATAAATAAAATGTTTTTAGAAATATAAACACATATATAAACAAGTATAAAAGTTCATTAGGTGTGTTTTCATAGCTGTTTACATCATTTTGCAACAAATCTTACTTTTTGAAGCCAAACTTTTAAGAAAACCGGCAAGGCCCCTATACTGGAAAAGTACTAAGTAAAACATATATAAAAAGTACGATGGTGTTATGGCCGTTTCATATTAAAAAATAAATAAATAATCAAATTGATAGAATTGAAATACATTAACCCTCTAATTACCATGGTAGAATACGTTCTAGAAATTACATAATTCAGATAATGTGAACACACACAACAAAATTTCAATAATAAATTTCGCTTTATTTAAATACGGAAAAGCTGTTATTAAATAAAGCAAATATTGCTATTTTAAATTTCTGGTGTGAACTTGGAATATCCGAATTAAAAAATCCACTAGATTGGAAACACTTGCTACCATGTGCATTAGAGGGTTAAAGTTTGTTAAATAAACCTATGTGTCTGTTCTTGTATAATGCATTTAAACACAGTCTTCAATTAAAAATCAATTACACTGTAAAAAAAAAATCTGTAAAGTTACTAAAGTTTTTCTAGGAAACTGGGATTCCAAGAACTTTTCATGTGACGGAAACAACAAAAATTCCTGTAACAGCGTCTGTTACAGGAATTTTTGTTCTTGCTGTTACATAAAAAGTTTTAGGAATCCCAGTTTCCTAGAAAAACTTTAGTAACTTTACAAATTTTTTTTTTACAGTGTAGAGACGCATTAAGAGTTTTATTTACTGATCTTAAATAAAATTAGAATAATCAAAGCATTAAAAAAAAATACCCAATTGGGGGAGGGGGCGTTGTTACAAAAATCAATGCTCATCTACTCATCTCTTTTTAAATTTTAAATTAATTTCAGAGCTAGTATTATTTTTATTTTTTTTAATGAAATGTCTGTGAAGTCAAATTATGGCAACTTTGTAATTCTACTGCTGTGGAAAAAGAAAGAAAATGAGACATTTTTATTGACGTAAATTTATCATTAAAATTTATAATAAGAAATATTTTCAATTTGAACAGATATTTTAAAGACTGGCGCGGTCAAGGGGAAAGTTTTCATCGCTGAAAATGGCATTTTTTAATAGAAAACATGTATTTTAATTCATAAATACTAAACATTTTTGTGTATCGGAATTAAATTGATTTTTTTTTAGAGATTTTTCATTCCAGATATGGAATTAATAGCAAATTCTTTACGGCTGTTCTCAAATTCAAAAGGGCAACTTTATGACATAAGTTTTAATTTATTTTTATTCGAAAATGCATGAAACTAGCAGGTGTTGTTGTCCCGAAACTATGTCATCGAGCTGTTTTTTCCGTTTTTTTTTTTTTTTTTTTTTTTTTTTTTTTTTTTTTCCCTGCAAACACAATAGATCTTTCAGAAAATAATGTCGAAGTGGGCGTTATATATTTCCGTTAAAAAATGAATTTTTAAATGTGTCAAAACGTTTTGCGCTTGTTGAGCTGAGCAGTCAAGAACAGCCTTAAAGAACATTTATCTGCGAAAATGAGCAACAAGTAGAATCTAATACTAAACAAAATAGAGGTTGCTATCCACCGTACACTTTATTCATAAATTTAAAGATGATGTAAAAATAACATGAATAAAATAAGATTCAGCGTTTCGGTTTAATTTTTAAAACCATCTTCAGGAGTAAATTTTGCCAAAAATACAAATCGGCAGGAAATAATCTACAAGTAGATTTTGCTAGTATCTACTTGTATGCCGATTTGTATTTTTGGAAAATTTTACTCCTGAAGATGGTTTTTAAAGATTAAACCGAAACGTTAAGTCTTATTTTATTCATATTACTTTTACATCATCTTTAAATTTATGAATAAAGTGTACAGTGGATAACAACCTCTATTTTGTTTAGTAATGAATTTTACAACGTAAAGTCCTTAATTATTAAGTAGAATCTAATTTTTAATTAAGAAAAGCATTGCCTGCAACAGATTCCACCCAGTCTATTTTAAGGCCTTCGGCTAAATTATATACCATTCATCTAGTTAATATTGATATAATTCTTACTTATTTATTTATTCAGGAGGGAGGAATGTTGCACCAATATTGACATCATTATTATTTATTTATATATTCGAGGAGAGAGAGATGCTGCATTTATAATAAGTGAAAACAGCAATTTTTTCTAAAAGATATTATTATCTGAAATCCATTCTTCTTTATAACAAATAGAGACATTTTTATCCTCATTTCAACCTAACGTATTTTTTGAGCCACTGTGTGCCTACAGAAAATAAAACTTTTTTTACCCATCCATCAGTTAATCTTAGAAAATGATATCAGTAACCTTTTGGTGGTTTTGAAAACCACTTAAGACAAGTTTCGATTAAAAAGGCACTTTGCTACTGCTCATAAAAAGAATTACTTTAAAGCGCCTTATAATGGGTGAACTTTAATTCAAACAGTACATCTTAGAGAAATGATACCACTCTGCAATCCGACACCATCTTCTTACAAAGAATTCGAAAAGGAGAAAAAAATAAAGATGGTCTTAGCCCCTTTTCTGAAAGAATTAAGCTTTGGTAAACTGGCAATCAGTCATCTTTTCTTTTCCTTTTAGGCGTCGTGGATATATATATATATATGTATAAACGCATAAAGTGAAGTGAAGAGAAAGTCCATGGGAAAAAATACTGCTTAGAATGTTGGATGGGAAAAAAATGGCGCTGAAATATCGCCCGGCTCATCCATCTTTTTCCGTTCCGTGTGTGTGAGGTGCAGGAAATTTCTTCCAGTTGTCAGCGGAACCACCCACGTCATGAGGAACGTCCAAGTATCGATTACGTGAAGATACGAAATGGAATAAAATGGTACCCGATCCTATTTTGTGCAGGAATGCACCATTGACTATGCAGGAGATTTTAAAACAAAAACAAGTATTCTAAGAATTAAGTCCCCCCCCCCCCCTTAAGAGACATTTGACCAAATAAGAAGCCACACAGACGTACATGGGTGCGTCGGAACAAAATCCAGGAAAGGGCAAGATACTGAAATAGATATACCTGTCGTCTGCATCCTTGCCGGTGATTTTTAAAATGGCGAATATAGAATTAAATAAGCTATATGTAAAAAATATATATATGTTAGATCCCTTATGCAAAATAATTTAAAAAACATATCAGCACAATAAGCAATACAGAAGTTTATGAATTAAAAAATATACACAAATAAATTCCTTAGGGGCTGTGCATATATAACGTTATCAACTTTTTGGTAATTTTTGACCCCCCCCCCCCCCCCCCCCCCGCCGCAATGATATCGTTATCAGTGTCTGCTTTTTTTTTTGGTTTTTGGAATTTATTTATTTTGTTTGGAATGATATACAAAAATGGCTACACTTACTTTTCGGATACTTTACTGATTCAAATGAAGAGAAGTTAATAAAATATCACTTTATATATAAAATAACTTAATATAACACTTAAAAGAAATAGTTACTATTTAGAAGTATTTTATAATAGTTATTTGTTACATAATGCATTAGACAGTAGTAATGTCTTCTTGCACTTTCCCCGCACGGAGGAAAGGGGTGGGGGGGGGGGCAGATAGAAATTCTTATCAATAAAACAGGTGGACAACATTCTTTCTGTTTCTCTTTTATTTATTAGCAAACACAAGTCTCATTTCAAATATACTTCGCATATGATTTCTCGAACAGCGATTATATTTGCATACACATATGAAGAAGAATAGGAATGTCGAACGTTGGGGGTATTCTATATTTTGGAATTAAATAATTTTATAAAAATTTAGTGATTTTAATAATAACTTTGTGTTTTCATAAAAATAGATGATAGACTAAAAAAAGATTACATGCTATTTTGATGTAAAGATCATGTTACAGATAAAAAGTGAATATTTTGGTTGGATCAAAAATGATATCGGAATAAAAAAAAACCCCACTTCCCCCAGAGATACCTTACTATATCATATACCAGACACCCCCCTCCCCCCTAAAATGATAACGATATATATGCATAGCCCATTACTAGCAATTTCTTTTTTTCAAAAAGAAGAATTAAAACAATATATATATATATATATATATATTTTTTTTTTTTTTTTTTCCGTCAGGAAGCTCTGCTCCCTTGAACCCTCCAATTAAGATAAACTTTCGTTATTTAAAAAATCAAAAAACCCGACTACGTGAAAAGCGAACTAATTAATTATTTCTCGTCTATTTTTCATATTACTTACCTTTTTTTTATTTACTTGTATTGATGACTTTTACGTTGTGTTTAACTGTTAGTTCCTATCTATAAACACTGTTTTGATGAGGCCTATAAATGTCTATGAAGGTTAGAGTTGCAGTAAAGCAAGAGATCCTACCTACACAACTTCCAGGTTGTGTAATATTTAAACGGAGCTTCTGATTGTAAAATAGTCAATGAAACATCGTCTTCATTTTGAAAGACCTATCCAATGTTATGCCCCTCGATATGGCGCGTAAAAATTTATTTTCGTCTCTACCGCCATTTTGTATTTTACGGCCGCCCTTTTGAATTTATAAAAACAAAATCTAGCCTATAATCATCAGACGGTTAAGACGAATCGATAAAGACCTCATTAATTAAAATCCATCTAGCCGTTGGGATGTTTCGAGGGTATAAAGAAATCCACATACCCAGATAACGCGTCAAACACATAACCCTTCTTGGCAGTCGGGTAAAAAACAAAAATAGAACTAACTTTACTTCCACGGGTGGTTCAGGAGGATAAAGCACCTTCTCACCCTCCCACAACAAAAAAATTTCTTATAATCTCTTTCTCTTAGTGTTTAATAATTTTAAACCAATTGTGAAAAATAAATTTTACTTTTTATTTCAAAATCAGAGAAAAAGAAAATTTGTTAATTAAACTTCAAATTCCAGAAGGAGCAAAGATCCTCTACCATGGCAGTTAGCGGCGCCTTTGCAAGGATGAGAAAAGATCTCAGAACATCACAAGTAGAGGCAATTTTTTACGGAAAAAATGTTATTACTATATTAAAGTCATTTAGAATTATTTTCATTTATTTATTTATTTTTCAGAAAAATATCAGAAGATTTACATTGAATTTAGAGAACCGATTCAAAATAAAGCATAACTGAGTTGGAACACGTAAGTGAAACATACTTCTGCGCTTTTTCTGTAACTTGTGCTAAGAATGTGACAATAAAATCAATGATATAAACAGGGTGACCGAGCCAGTAGTTGATCAAATAAGGCGGTGCTATGGGTTTTTTATTATATTTCCTTCCTTTAAGTTTTAGAAGTAAACACGCATAATTGGCACAACCCTTAATAATGTCCTATAATACGTAAAAATGAAATCTGCTCAAATTAAATAGCAACAAAATTATAAGTAAATAGTTTCTTTAATTGCCATTTCCCTAGTAGTTGATCAATCGAAGAAATCAGTCGAAAATTCAAAAATTAATCTTTAAAATATATTTTGCTTAAGATGTGGTTAAAAATAATTCATATAAAACTACTATTTGAAATAAGCAAGATAGAAGCGGATTATTTTAACTTACCGTAATTGTCTCCAACTAATCAAAAAATAAATTTTTACATTTTCTAACTAAAAAAAAAAAAAAAAAAAATCATGAAATTGCTTATCTTATACCAGGCAGCGGACAACAATATGAAAACAAGTGCTCCAACATTAAAAAAAATAAAAATAAATTATTATGTCTAATGCCACGTGTAAAACTCATTGTCAGGTTCTGAGAAATATCTGCTATTAGAACTGGGGTTCTATATTATTTTTGTCTTAATATATTATATATTATATGGGCTGTATACTGGAATTTCAAAATAACAGTCTTTCCTTATCTAAAACTGGATCTAAGCCGGTGAAAATGTATAGATGGTATGAGGGGGGAAAAAGATAGTTGGAGAGGGGTGTGCCCAACCTTTTGAGATGTCTGTGGAAAATGCGAAGACAAAAGCATTCCACGAACGAAGAAAAGAGCTTGAAATGGGAGCCAGGTAGAAAACCCCGGAGGGGTTACATTGAGAAGGAGCAAGGGGTTGCTGGAAGGCAATCTCTTATGCTGAGATAGTCAGTTTAAGCGTAGCGCGCAAAGTGGACGGGTGTTCCTTGGATAGCTCTGAGAGAGTGCATAGGGTTGAGAGAGGCTCGGAGAGCTTAGGTTTAGAGCCCATGTGTTGGGAGATCGAGATTGATCTCCGGAAAGCTAATTTAACGTGTGTAGAGTGAGAGTGGTTTAACGTAGTTTAACAGTACACAGCCTTTACTGTATTCAATTTAATGTTGAACCGGATCATCTATATCCGAGTTTGTAAGTGTAAATAGTCTTTTGTTGTTGTGTAAATAGTGTGCAAATAAACTGTTAATTTAGTTAATTGAAAGCGTTGGTTTTCATTTAAACCATCTTCTCAGTGCGTGACCGATATCACGTAATGATATCGGTGGTGGCAGTATATAAACAATAAGGATTTTCTTAGTTGTGCGGACTAAGAGGAAACTCCGACACTCATTTCCGCCTGAAATGGCGTAATTAAAAAAAAAATTGATCAACTACTGAAGAAGAAATTTTAACCCAGTATCGACTACTGGCGCGGTCACCCTATTACACGGAAATAATATTTTATTATTCAAATGAATTTAAAGGGGAAAAAAAGCACAGTAATAGCCGAAAAAAGCCAAAGAAATAAAACCATATATCCCTTAAGCGAATTTGAAAAACAATTGAAGACTGACTTGCATGGTTTGCTATAGGGTATTGCAAAAAAGGCCGGAAAATTTTTTATAGAGTACACGACGTAAAGTGGTAGAAGTGATCACCATTCGCACCCAAATAGCGTTAAGTTAGGTACTCCATATTTTGGAATGTAGTTGATGTTACATATAGTGTAACCAGCTGAATTACCGTGCAATTCCATCACTTTACTTTATGTCACTACATTTCAAACAAAGAAAGATAAATATTTTTAAAATGTCTCTGAAACATCTCATTTATTATTGAAATTATGAGCAAAAATCCGTATTGAAGTTTAACGGACATTATCTTTCACTGAATAAATGGATAACAACGCTGCTTTTTCCAGCACAAAAATTGTTTTCAGTAGTACTCTCTAATGTTCTCTAATAATAGTACTATAGTACTCTTAAATGGCCACTCAAACTCCCCGATCACAAAATCTCATTTTAACCAATGGAGAAATTTAAACACGTGATTACTCATAATATAATTATCCAGTTATGTAAATATGATCTCATACTATAACTATCGAATTATGTAAATATAATCTCATAATATAATTATTATCCTAATATAATTATCGAAGTAAAGTTTTCACCATAAGAAAGTAAAGTACACATCAGATGCCGACGTTTTCAAGGGGACCGGGAAACGGGAAAGCCCTATGTCTACCATGTTACATTCATCAACTTTATGTACCTTTTTCTCAGAAATGGTGAAAAATACAGGTCTAGATTCTTTAGAGTAGTTAAAATAACATGATTTACATATTTTAACGGACCATTTTCTTTTTAAGTGAAACTCAAAATTAATTATTTATTGAATGTTATTTTTAAATTAGCATTTTTGGTAAGATTTCACTGCCTAAAATAAATAATTCTCAACAAATCATTAAATTCCTGTATTAAAGTATACAATATAACATAATACACGTATTAAATAAAAATCTGAGTCCTTAAATTTAATAGATATTGAAAAAAGGAACATAAACATGAAAAATCCAAGTTTTGATAAAAAGTCAATTAAAGATTTAAATGGCCATTAAGCTGTCAAGTACTCTTAGAAAGAATGAATAATTTCAACACTTATTTTTTTATACATAAACATGTGTGACACATTGTTGGAAAGATAAAAGTTTAAACTATTTAATGATATAAAAAAGTAAAAATCAATTTTTTGGTTGAATTTTGCTTTCCCGGTCCCCTTAAAAACTGGCCTTCAAGTATTTCTAAGAAGATAATAAAATTTCATCTAGTGGAAACTTCAAAGTTTATAGAATTTTTTAAATACTTAAAATTTAAATAGAACATTAAAAAAAAAAAAAAAAAAAAAAAAAGAAAAAAAAAAAAAAAAAACATATGCCTCGTCAGCATTACACATCTACTTATTGATGGTGAAAACAGATATTTTCATAATTATATTTGGAAATGCGTATTCGCGTATTTAATTTTTCTCATGTGTTAATATGGGATTTCGCGATTGGCGAATTTCAATGAAACTGTCAGTAGAGGGAAAAAGGGTGTTCGATTGAGGGGGTGGCGGTGGCGGTGGTGTGAGAATCATACTATAGTAGGACGAGGTTTAAGAGAATTTTTTTCGATTGGAAAGGATATTTTTTATTTAAGCGTCTTACAGTAGGAGGGGGGTAGGAGGGGTTAAATTTTTTTTGAGGGGGGCTAAATTTTTAGGGGGGCTTATTTTTTTCGATTCGACTTAGAGTAGGATTGGAAATATCATACTATACCACGAGGGGTTAGCTATTTTTGAGAGAAAGTATGAAGGGCTAAACTTTTAGTGGGGGCTAAATATTTGAGGGGGCTTATTTTTAGAGGGGGGCTTATTATTTTTTTCTTAAAGTAGAGAATCGGTTTTGAAACACTTTAAATTGTGGAAACGGTTAGTGGTTCGGCTACTGCTCCCTCTCCCCCCTGCCCCCCCCCTCCCCTCCCCCTGAAAAATAAGGATTTTTTTTTTTTTTTTTTTTTTTAATAGTGTCGGCCTCTCTCGATGAGAAAGTTTTCATGTGTTGTAACATATTTAATTTTTCGTTTGTTTTGAACTTTGTCAAAAATAGTAGGTTAGTTTTGATGAGATTAAACTGGAATTGTATTATTAGATGAAGGTTCTTTTATAAATTTAACTTGTATTCTTATTGAAAAGTTTTTATGAACAACTCTGTTTTTGGAAAAACTTTAGTGAATCTTTGAAAAAAGGAGAAATGTTATGATTTGCATTATTGAAAAAACAGTAAAAAAATTAGTAGTCTCATCTAGTTTTAAGTCATTTGATGAAGATCTGATTGCAGTGGATAGGATTAAACACAGTTTAATTTTGCATTGTCCTGTATACGTTGGGTTTGTTATATTAGTAATGTTTCCCTTACGGGTTTCGAACCCTGAAACTCCCCATTATTCGAATTTCTGTAATGAGAATCTAGATAGAAACTTGAAAAATTTCATTTAGAACTGAAAATTGTTAATTATTATTATCCTCTTGTTGCAAGTTCATACATCTCTTTACCTATTCGCCTGGTTTCGAACCTACAATCTTCCCATTATTAGGTTATTTCTATAACCATTGGGCTGGGCGGGCCCCATTGTTTTTTCACTTGAATTTGCTTTCTTTCAGTTTTGTATCGACTTTTTTTTAAAAATCAGTGCGTTAATGATTTTACGTTTAGTAGAAATTTTAACAAAGTGTTGCCATTGAATTTAGAAAAAATGAGAAATAAACATTATATATTTTTATTATCGTGCACTTCGAGAAATTATTTAATTTTCAGATGAATGGGTTTTGCTAACATTTATTCATTTTAGTATTTATTTCAACATTGGGGAAACTATTAACTGTGTGTTGCCCCTGTATTACGTACTAAACGAAATTAAAGACTGTTGCCATTGAATTTAGAGAAATAAACATTCAATTTTTATATATTATGTACTTCGAGAAATTAATTCATTCTCTTAGATTTAATAATGCCTTCTTCAACTTCGGGAAAGTATAGTAATTTGAACGAAAAGATAATTTATAAACAGGATTTTAGGAAAGTAATGAAATTTTAAGGTGATATATTTTTTTCTCAATCTGGATTTTCTCATGCAGTTAATGAACTATTTCATTATCACTCACACAGAATGTTTCTTTTTTACTTATACTGTAACACAATTTATGGATTTTAGTTTAAAAATATTCGCTTTCGGATGGATTCGAACCATCAACCTATTCATTAACGGTGAATTGTGCTTACCAATTGCGCCACAAAGGCATTAAAAGGATATACAATTAAACCAAAACAAGTTTATTCCTAAGCTTTTAAAAACTAACCAGTTCTTCAATTTTCAAAGATTTGTGCTCATATCTGTTTGTGGTCATATCTATTTGTGTGCTTGTTGTTTCGATCATACATAAACAGGATGTACTGTTTCTAATCTGGATATAATGATAAAGCGTATTTCCGTACTATGTGAAAAACAAGATAATAGTTCTTTTATTCCATTGTATTAGGAAAACAAATTTTCTTAATGGGTCACTATTTTAATTAACTAACAATAAAGAAAGGAACCAGATTTTTTTTTATAACACTCGCATTTCAGTAGGATTCACAAAAAAGTTAATCATTTAATGATAAAAACAGGTTAATTCAAAAAGAAATGAATTTATAAAATGATTCATTTTGTACACTTGCTTATTAAATGAACACAACAGTTTATGTATTAAATAGTTATCGCGTGATCTTCTTTTTTCTGATGCGCCACCTACATTGATTTAAGTGTAGTTGGTTTTCATTTCACGTCATTATTCCGTTTTCTACTGTTTTGAATACATGTGCTTTATTTTTCGTCCTCGCACAGTTAAAACAGTTTTTAAATGAATATGCATGTTATTAATGATACACAATCGCCTATTGTCATCAATTCGGATAAGATGAATGAACAGGAGATAAAAGATGTGCCCGTTTCGATTAGTAAAAGTATTCCTTCTTCATCACAAATGTTTAAATTGCCTTATATTTGTGGAAAATGTAAAGCAGAATTTTACGAGAAACATGAGTTTTTAAAACATATGAACATTCATTTAGAAAAAAAACTTTTTATGTGCGACGTATGTGGAGTGTTGTTTTTTCGAAAGAGTTCTTTAATGGAACATATGATAATTCATCGCATGACATCTACCATGTACCAATGTGAAACATGTGGTAAATCTTTTTCAAGAAAGAGTGTGTTAATCAGACACGCAAAGTTTCATTTAGAAAAAAAGCCTTTGAGTTGTGACAAGTGTAAGAAAACATTCGTTCAACAATGTGATTTACGAAAGCATTTGTTAATTCACATTAAAGACGGAAAATTTCATAAATGTGAACAATGCGAAGAAACGTTTTCGAGAAAGATGGACTTAAGGAATCATCTTAAAATTCACATCATTCCGAAGAAAAGTGAGCTTTCCAAGCAATTCAAATGTGATGATTGTGACCAAGTTCTTTCTGATAAATTCGACTTAGTTGAACACAGAAAAATTCATCTTTCACCCACCCAACTTAAATTGGAACAGCGTAATGGATTGATTAAGCAATTAGAAGAATTAACACTTCAATTAAGAACTTTGCAAAATGAAATATCTTCTTCAAACATCGAATTTTCAATGATTTGAAATAGACATATGTTTTCATTATACATATGTAATCATTTTTGTAACTAACGAAAAATAAAATTTTTCTGAATTGGAAAAACGTGTATGATTTCATTTTAACAAGATGTCTTAGTATTTTATTGCTCCCACTACAAATGATCTTGATTTTTTTTTTTTTCTAAGTGAATGAAACTCTAATAATATTTTGGAAATACATTTTTTTATTTTTAAGTTTTCTTCATTTAACTCACTCTATTAATTTGAAACCATTGCAAAATTAAAGTATATTTTAATAAAGTTAAAATAATAAAGTTCTAATAATAAAGTTCTAATGATAAAGTTTTAGTAATATTAATGAGTAGCATTACTAATAATTGTAAATGAATTTAATCATCTACTAATTAATTTAATCAACTATCATCATTTTTGAGGGGATATATTAAAGGAAGTACGTATCCACTCATTATTTTATTCAATTTCATATGAGTATGACTACATCGTAATAAAAACTATTTTAAACAATCAACTTCTATTACTTTTGTTTAGAGGGATTAGAAAATGAAGTTATTTAAATTATTGTTATCTTTATTACATATTTTTTAAAGTTTAATTAACAAATAATTAATTTAATTAATTTGAGTATAATTATCATTTTGGTATAATTATCATTTGGTTATATTTATCCACTCATTATTTTAATTATCCACACACTATTTGTTTTAATCAATTTCATGAGAAAAAATATAATGGACTTGCGTTTCATTTTCCATGTGTTGCCATTCACAAGTTTAAAAAATAACTATCATAACGAAATATTCATGCTAGCATTAATCATGCTTTTCGGTTTAATCATCAATCTGAAAAATTTACTTGATACCGATTTTTAACTGAAACCGTCACTGATTTCAATTCATATAAATATAATTATTCACAATTTTAATCAATTTCATTTGAGTCTAATTAATTTAATTTGAGTATAATTATCCACTCATTATTTTAATCCATTTCATATAAGTATAATTATAACTTCCACTATATATTTTAATTAATTTCATATGAATAAAATTATTATTTGTACTGAACTTGTGATTCACTCATCGTGTGTTGCCATTCTCAAGTTTGAAAAATATCTAACATGATGAAATATTCATACTAGCAATAGTCATGCTTTTCGACTCAGTCGGCGATTTGAAAATTTAGTCGCTCACGGTTTTTTAATTAATACGATTGTTTCTAACTGAAACCGTCACTGATTTGAACTTATGTTAATAATCGTTTCGAAATCATCTCCCAAGTTTAGAATTTTGTAATTCAAACGAGAACTGTTCAACATTACCCTCAAACAAGGATTTACATGCTGCAGAACCCAAGTTCGATATGGATTCGACGACCCCAATATTCACTCATAATGATGACGACGCAACTTCTACTATGAGATTTTGGACACTATTTTTAATGACGTAGATTTTAAAAACTTGGAATCCTTCATTCCCCCAAGTACCTCAATTTCATCATCACAAGATCCAACAAATGCTGTTTTGAATACAATACAAGATCCCCTTATGAAAGACATTCCCAAAAGCAAACCACGCAATTTTAGCGTGATTGAAATCAAGTTGAGTGATTGTGTTTATTTAATTTTAAAACATCGCATCAAACGATTTTATGTGTATATCGGGGAGTTTAAACGCAATGTGATTAGAAATGAAGAAATGATGACGAAAAATAGACTTTTGATGGACATTAATACGTGGTATGAATTTCAATCGAAACTTTTTGCTTTTAATTTGAAATATAAATCCTCATCATTTATTGCTAATAATATTCTGTTGGTAATGAATCACAATAATAGTACTATGCGAATTAAAAACTTGATGAATTTTTCACATTTTGACTTAAACGATTGCCAATTATTAAATTTGAAGGATAAAGTTCATCATTTTAACAAGAAGCTTTTGCAACACATGTATACAAATTATCTACCACGTTTAATTAAGCAAAAATGTACACTAGGTGACGTAACCATCGAAAATGAATCTGCTTTATTTTCAAAGCTCATCAAGTGTATTGAGAGTAATGTAGTGACTATTTTAAACCAAATTTATGAGTGCGTAGGATGTATTTTTGAACACGAAAGCATGAGTCTTCATACATGTTTCACATTTAATAATCGCGAAAAGTTTAATCAACTAGGGGAGACGGTATTAATGTTAGTGAATTTCGATTATGTTGTTTCTATGTTTTTAAACGGAACTGGATGTGTTAGTAAAAACTTTTTATGTAACATCAATGTAGAAACTATACAATATGTATTGTTTAAATAATAAATTTTGTTGTTTTTGTTTGTTAAATGTATATGTTTATTCATTTAGTCTATCTTTTAATTATGACAATCTATATTGGAAAAAAAGAAATTAACAATTACCTAATCAAAATGTATATATACAAGTTTTTATTTTTTGAATTTAAAATGAATTCCAAGTTATTAATATTTTTAATAATGAAAATAAAAGTTTTCTACTTTTGCAATTTAATAAAATTATATTTACAAGTTTAAAAAAAAAATATTTTTTGAAATAAATTTCAAATCTAGTGGAAATATATTTTTCAAGTTTTACAATTTTAGAATAAAGTTTTCACTTCAAGTTAAAAATATATTTTGAAATAATTTTTTTCAATTCAAGTTAAATTTTAAATTTTACAATTTTAGAAATAAAAATGTTTTCAATTAATCAATTTTTTTTAAAATTAAACTATTCGTTGTAAAATTTTTTTACCCATGCTTTTATGTTTGCATACTACATATAGATAAGTAGTATGTTTTATGTAAGATCAATTATTTAATAGTTCAAAATTATTTACAAGTTAGAAAAATATACTATGTAAGAACAAATATTTTATTAGTTCAATTATATATTTACAAGTTAGAAAAAAAAATTACTAGTTTTCAATTTAAAATAAGTTTTCTAAACATTACAAAAATATTTTATCAGTTTTAAAAAATTATAAAAAAGAAAAAAAAATGTTTTACAATTTAAGAAATAAAATTATAAAAGTTTTTAAAAATTTTCATTAGTTAAAATTTTTCGTTCTTTGTATGAATTTTTTAAACATGCTTACATACTATGCATAAATATGTAGTATGTTCACAATGTAATATATTGTATACTATGTAACATAGTATATACTATGTTTCATATAAGAACAAAGATTTTTCTAGCTCAAAATTATTTACAAGTGTAGAAAAATGTTTTATTAGTTTTTCAATTTTAAAAAAGTTTTCTAAAAAATATTTTATAAGTTTTACAAAAAAAAAAAAAAATTTCAATTAAGTTTTCTAAAAAAATATTTTATAAGTTTAAAAAAAAAAAAAAAAGTTTTCTAAAAAAATATTTTATAAGTTTTACAAAAACAAAAACAAAAAAAAAAAAAAAAAAAAAAAAAAAAAAAAAAAAAAAAGTTTTCTAAAAAATATTTTATAAGTTTTACAAAAAAAAAAAAAATAAGTTTTACAAAAAAATAATAAGTTTTCTAAAAAATATTTTATAAGTTTTACAAAGAAAAAAATTTCAATTAAGTTTTCTAAAAAATATTTTATAAGTTTTATAAAAGAAAAAAAAATTCAATAAGTTTTCTAAAAAATATTTTATAAGTTTACAAAAGAAAAAAAATTCAATTAAGTTTTCTAAAAAATATTTTATAAGTTTTACAAAAAATAAATCAATTCAGTTTTCTAAAAAATAATTTAAAAGTTTTGCAAAAAAAAAAAAAAAAAAAAAAATCAATTAAGTTTTATAAAATATATATATACACATATATATATTAGTTTTACAATTCAAAAAAGAATATATACATATATATATATGTGTGTGTGTGTGTGTGTTTATTAGTTTTCAGTTGTATACAAGTTGGAAAATATGAGTTATTGATTTTAACATAGTATGTATTTATATATCTCATAATATAGATCACATAGTATATATCACATAATCTCTATATTCCTTCATATTACAAAAGAACTACATATTTTCTTTACACGTTTGATATTGGAAAGATCTAATATAATTTTAAAACCTATCTTTTTATATCTGCAAACTTTCATTACCGAATAAAATCATCATCTTTTAGTATGTTTAGTTGAAAGATCTTTTATTTTTAATTAGATGATGTAATCGAAATTCTTATTAAGAAGTTTTACTTAATTGTCTATTATTTTATAGAAATAATTTTTCTTATGAAAGCGAAAAAGAATATTTCATCATCTATATAATCTAAGGTTGATTATGTATTATGTTATCTAACATAATTTGTAATTGAATATAGTATACTTAGTATATAAAATTATATACATACTTAGCATATATATATATATATATATAGCTAGTATATATAATTATATATACCTCTAGTATACATAATTACAAATTATGTTAGATAACATAATACATAATCAACCTTAGATTATATAGATGATGAAATATTCTTTTTCGCTTTCATAAGAAAATTATTTCTATAAAATAATAGACAATTAAGTAAAACTTCTTAATAAGAATTTCGATTACATCATCTAATTAAAAATAAAAGATCTTTCAACTAAACATACTAAAAGATGATGATTTTATTCGGTAATGAAAGTTTGCAGATATAAAAAGATAGGTTTTAAAATTATATTAGATCTTTCCAATATCAAACGTGTAAAGAAAATATGTAGTTCTTTTGTAATATGAAGGAATATAGAGATTAAAACTTAACGAACCAACACAATTGAAGACTGAGTTGGAAATGGGAAACTTGCTATCGGTTTATCGGATGTTAGAGGAAGTCACGTGATGATATAAACATCCGGTCAGTTATCTGCAGTGAGCATTTCATCTGTAGGAGCGAGACATGCCAAGCTTCGTTTTAAATCGATGCTATTTGTAAGTAGACATTATTCTAATATTTGAATATAAATGAATTTGTATTAAAAATGTAGATGTAAAAATTAGAGTTTGAAGAAATAAGGTAGATAAGGATAAAGAAAAGTTTCATTAAAAAAATAATTTTATAACTTATAATTAATTTTAGACTAAGAAAATGATTATTCTTAAGTCGACCATAGTATACAATTAGTCATATATACACACATTATGTGATATATAACTATCTACTTTGTTATACATACACATTATGTGATATATACTATGTGATCTATATTATGAGATATAGAAATACATACTATGTTAAAATCAATAACTCATATTTTCCAACATGTATACAACTGAAAACTAATAACACACACACACACACACACACACACATATATATATATATATATATATATATATATATATATTCTTTTTTGAATTGTAAAACTAATATATATATGTGTATATATATATTTTATAAAACTTAATTGATTTTTTTTTTTTTTGCAAAACTTTTAAATTATTTTTTAAAAAACTGAATTGATTTATTTTTTGTAAAACTTATAAAATATTAGAAAACTTAATTGATTTTTTTTTCTTTTGTAAAACTTATAAAATATTTCTTAGAAAACTTAATTGAAATTTTTTTTCTTTTGTAAAACTTATAAAATATTTTTTAGAAAACTTATTGAATTTTTTTTCTTTTGTAAAACTTATAAAATATTTTTTACAAAACTTAATTGAAATTTTTTTTTTTTTTGTAAAACTTATAAAATATTTTTTAGAAAACTTATTTTTTTTTTTTTTTTTTTTTTTTTTTTTTTTTTTTTTTGTAAAACTTATAAAATATTTTTTTAGAAAACTTATTTTTTTTTCTTTTGTAAAACTTATAAAATATTTTTTACAAAACTTAATTGAAATTTTTTTCTTTTGTAAAACTTATAAAATATTTTTTAGAAAACTTATTTTTTTTTGTAAAACTTATAAAATATTTTTTAGAAAACTTATTTTTTTTTTCTTGTAAAACTTATAAAATATTTTTTTAGAAAACTTATTTTTTTTTTTTTTTTTTTTGTAAAACTTATAAAATATTTTTTTAGAAAACTTAATTGAATTTTTTTTTTCTTTTGTAAAACTTATAAAATATTTTTTAGAAAACTTTTTTTAAACTGAAAAACTAATAAAACATTTTTCTACACTTGTAAATAATTTTGAGCTAGAAAAATCTTTGTTCTTATATGAAACATAGTATATACTATGTTACATAGTATACAATATATTACATTGTGAACATACTACATATTTATGTATAGTATGTAAGCATGTTTAAAAAATTCATACAATGAACGAAAAATTTTAACTAATGAAAATTTTTAAAAACTTTTATAATTTTATTTCTTAAACTGTAAAACTTTTTTTTCTTTTTTATAATTTTTTAAAACTGATAAAATATTTTTGTAATGTTTAGAAAACTTATTTTAAATTGAAAACTAGTAATTTTTTTTTCTAACTTGTAAATATATAATTGAACTAATAAAATATTTGTTCTTACATAGTATATTTTTCTAACTTCTAAATAATTTTGAACTATTAAATAATTGTTCTTACATAAAACATACTACTTATCTATATGTAGTATGCAAACATAAAAGCATGGATAAAAAAATTTTACAACGAATAGTTTAATTTAAAAAAAAATTGATGAATTGAAAACTTTTTTATTTCTAAAATTGTAAAATTTAAAATTTAACTTGAATTGAAAAAATTTATTTCAAAATATATTTTTAACTTGAAGTGAAAACTTTATTCTAAAATTGTAAAACTTGAAAAATATATTTCCACTAGATTTGAAATTTATTTCAAAAAATATTTTTTTTTTTAACTTGTAAATATAATTTTATTAAATTGCAAAAGTAGAAAACTTTTATTTTCATTATTAAAAATATTAATAACTTATAATTCATTTTAAATTCAAAAAATAAAAACTTGTATATATACATTTTGATTAGGTAATTGTTAATTTCTTTTTTTTCCAATATAGATTGTCATAATTAAAAGATAGACTAAATGAATAAACATATACATTTAACAAACAAAAACAACAAAATTTATTATTTAAACAATACATATTGTATAGTTTCTACATTGATGTTACATAAAAAGTTTTTACTAACACATCCAGTTCCGTTTAAAAACATAGAAACAACATAATCGAAATTCACTAACATTAATACCGTGTCCCCTAGTTGATTAAACTTTTCGCGATTATTAAATGTGAAACATGTATGAAGACTCATGCTTTCGTGTTCAAAAATACATCCTACGCACTCATAAATTTGGTTTAAAATAGTCACTACATTACTCTCAATACACTTGATGAGCTTTGAAAATAAAGCAGATTCATTTTCGATGGTTACGTCACCTAGTGTACATTTTTGCTTAATTAAACGTGGTAGATAATTTGTATACATGTGTTGCAAAAGCTTCTTGTTAAAATGATGAACTTTATCCTTCAAATTTAATAATTGGCAATCGTTTAAGTCAAAATGTGAAAAATTCATCAAGTTTTTAATTCGCATAGTACTATTATTGTGATTCATTACCAACAGAGTATTATTAGCAACAAATGATGAAGATTTATATTTCAAATTAAAAGCAAAAAGTTTCGATTGAAATTCATACCACGTATTAATGTCCATCAAAAGTCTATTTTTCGTCATCATTTCTTCATTTCTAATCACATTGCGTTTAAACTCCCCGATATACACATAAAATCGTTTGATGCGATGTTTTAAAATTAAATAAACAGAATCACTCAACTTGATTTCAATCACGCTAAAATTGCGTGGTTTGCTTTTGGGAATGTCTTTCATAAGGAGATCTTGTATTGTATTCAAAACAGCATTTGTTGGTTCTTGTGATGATGAAATTGAGGTACTTGGGGGAATGAAGGATTCCAAGTTTTTAAAATCTACGCCATTAAAAATAGTGTCCAAAAAACTCATAGTAGAAGTTGCGTCGTCATCATTATGAGTGAATATTGGGGTCGTCGAATCCATATCGAACTTGGGTTCTGCAGCATGTAAATCCTTGTTTGAGGGTAATGTTGAACAGTTCTCGTTTGAATTACAAAATTCTAAACTTGGGAGATTTAATTCCTTCATATCAGTATCCAAAGATGATTCTAAACGTTGATACTTTGCTACGCAATTCATTTCTAGAGGAGATCTTTTCAGCATATTTAATTCACAAGCCATTTTAAATAGCAAACAGTATGTGGTATAGTCTGATCAAAAGTCAACAGTAAACTGATTGAGATGATTTCGAAACGATTATTAACATAAGTTCAAATCAGTGACGGTTTCAGTTAGAAACAATCGTATTAATTAAAAAACCGTGAGCGACTAAATTTTCAAATCGCCGACTGAGTCGAAAAGCATGAATATTGCTAGTATGAATATTTCATCATGTTAGATATTTTTCAAACTTGAGAATGGCAACACACGATGAGTGAATCACAAGTTCAGTACAAATAATAATTTTATTCATATGAAATTAATTAAAATATATAGTGGAAGTTATAATTATACTTATATGAAATGGATTAAAATAATGAGTGGATAATTATACTCAAATTAAATTAATTAGACTCAAATGAAATTGATTAAAATTGTAAATAATTATATTTATATGAATTCAAATCAGTGACGGTTTCAGTTAAAAATCGGTATCAAGTAAATTTTTCAAATTGATGATTAAACCGAAAAGCATGATTAATGCTAGCATGAATATTTTGTTATGATAGTTATTTTTTAAACTTGTGAATGGCAACACATGGAAAATGAAACGCAAGTCCATTATATTTTTTCTCATGAAATTGATTAAAATAAATAGTGTGTGGATAATTAAATTAATGAGTGGATAAATATAATCAAATGATAATTATACCAAAATGATAATTATACTCAAATTAATTAAATTAATTATTTGTTAATTAAACTTTAAAAAATATGTAATAAAGATAACAATAATTTAAATAACTTCATTTTCTAATCCCTCTAAGCAAAAGTAATAGAAGTTGATTGTTTAAAATAGTTTTTATTACGATGTAGTCATACTCATATGAAATTGAATAAAATAATGAGTGGATACATACTTCCTTTAATATATCCCCTCAAAAATGATGATAGTTGATTAAATTAATTAGTAGATGATTAAATTCATTTACAATTATTAGTAATGCTACTCATTAATATTACTAAAACTTTATCATTAGAACTTTATTATTAGAACTTTATTATTTTAACTTTATTAAAATATACTTTAATTTTGCAATGGTTTCAAATTAATAGAGTGAGTTAAATGAAGAAAACTTAAAAATAAAAAAATGTATTTCCAAAATATTATTAGAGTTTCATTCACTTAGAAAAAAAAAAAAAAATCAAGATCATTTGTAGTGGGAGCAATAAAATGCTAAGACATCTTGTTAAAATGAAAACATACGCGTTTTTCCAATTCAGAAAAATTTTATTTTTCGTTAGTTACAAAAATGATTACATATGTATAATGAAAACATATGTCTATTTCAAATCATTGAAAATTCGATGTTTGAAGAAGATATTTCATTTTGCAAAGTTCTTAATTGAAGTGTTAATTCTTCTAATTGCTTAATCAATCCATTACGCTGTTCAAATTTAAGTTGGGTGGCTGAAAGATGAATTTTTCTGTGTTCAACTAAGTCGAATTTATCAGAAAGAACTTGGTCACAATCATCACATTTGAATTGCTTGGAAAGCTCACTTTTCTTCGGAATGATGTGAATTTTAAGATGATTCCTTAAGTCCATCTTTCTCGAAAACGTTTCTTCGCATTGTTCACATTTATGAAATTTTCCGTCTTTAATGTGAATTAACAAATGCTTTCGTAAATCACATTGTTGAACGAATGTTTTCTTACACTTGTCACAACTCAAAGGCTTTTTTTCTAAATGAAACTTTGCGTGTCTGATTAACACACTCTTTCTTGAAAAAGATTTACCACATGTTTCACATTGGTACATGGTAGATGTCATGCGATGAATTATCATATGTTCCATTAAAGAACTCTTTCGAAAAAACAACATTCCACATACGTCGCACATAAAAAGTTTTTTTTCTAAATGAATGTTCATATGTTTTAAAAACTCATGTTTCTCGTAAAATTCTGCTTTACATTTTCCACAAATATAAGGTAATTTAAGCATTTGTGATGAAGAAGGAATACTTTTACTAATCGAAACGGGCACATCTTTTATCTCCTGTTCATTCATCTTATCCGAATTGATGACAATAGGCGATTGTGTATCATTAATAACATGCATATTCATTTAAAAACTGTTTTAACTGTGCGAGGACGAAAAATACAGCACATGTATTCTAAACAGTAGAAAACGGAATAATGACGTGAAATGAAAACCAACTACACTTAAATCAATGTAGGTGGCGCATCAGAAAAAAGAAGATCACGCGATAACTATTTAATACATAAACTGTTGTGTTCATTTAATAAGCAAGTGTACAAAATGAATCATTTTATAAATTCATTTCTTTTTGAATTAACCTGTTTTTATCATTAAATGATTAACTTTTTTGTGAATCCTACTGAAATGCGAGTGTTATAAAAAAAAATTTGGTTCATTTCTTTATTGTTAGTTAATTAAAATAGTGACCCATTAAGAAAATTTGTTTTCCTAATACAATGGAATAAAAGAACTATTATCTTGTTTTTCACATAGTACGGAAATACGCTTTATCATTATATCCAGATTAGAAACAGTACATCCTGTTTATGTATGATCGAAACAACAAGCACACAAATAGATATGACCACAAAGAGATATGAGCACAAATCTTTGAAAATTGAAGAACTGGTTAGTTTTTAAAAGCTTAGGAATAAACTTGTTTTGGTTTAATTGTATATCCTTTTAATGCCTTTGTGGCGCAATTGGTAAGCACAATTCACCGTTAATGAAAAGGTTGATGGTTCGAATCCATCCGAAGGCGAATATTTTTAAACTAAAAACCATAAATTGTGTTACAGTATAAGTAAAAAAGAAACATTCTGGGTAAGTGATAATGAAATAGTTCATTAACTGCATGAGAAAATCAAGATTGAGAAAAAAAATATATCATTACCTTAAAAATTCTTTACTTTCCTAAAATCCTGTTTATAAATTATCTTTTCGTTCAAATTACTATACTTTCCCGAAGTTGAAGAAGGCATTATTAAATCTAAGAAAATGAATTAATTTCTCGAAGTACATAATATATAAAAATTGAATGTTTATTTCTCTAAATTCAATGGCAACAGTCTTTAATTTCGTTTAGTACGTAATACAGCGGCAACACACTGTTAATAGTTTCCCCAATGTTGAAATAAATACTAAAATGAATAAATGTTAGCAAAACACATTCATCTGAAAATTAAATAATTTCTCGAAGTGCACGATAATAAAAATATATAATGTTTATTTCTCATTTTTTCTAAATTCAATGGCAACAATTTGTTAAAATTTCTACTAAACGTAAAATCATTAACGCACTGATTTTTAAAAAGAAGTCGATACAAAACTGAAAGAAAGCAAATTCAAGTGAAAAAACAATGGGGCCCGCCCAGCCCAATGGTTATAGAAATAACCTAATAATGGGAAGATTGTAGGTTCGAAACCAGGCGAATAGGTAAAGAGATGTATGAACTTGCAATAAGAGGATAATAATAATTAACAATTTTCAGTTCTAAATGAAATTTTTCAAGTTTCCATCTAGATTCTCATTACAGAAATTCGAATAATGGGGAGTTTCAGGGTTCGAAACCCGTAAGGAAAACTTTACTAATATAACAAACCCAACGTATACAGACGATGCAAAATTAAACTGTGTTTAATCCTATCCACTGCAATCAGATCTTCATCAAATGACTTAAAACTAGATGAGACTTTTTATTTTTTTACTGTTTGTTCAATAATGCAAAGCATAACATTTCTCCTTTTTTCAAAGATTCACTAAAGTTTTTCCAAAAACAGAGTTGTTCATAAAAACTTTTCAATAAGAATACAAGTTAAATTTATAAAAGAACCTTCATCTAATAATACAATTCCAGTTTAATCTCATCAAAACTAACCTACTATTTTTGACAAAGTTCAAAACAAACGAAAAATTAAATATGTTACAACACATGAAAACTTTCTCATCGAGAGAGGCCGACACTATTAAAAAAAAAAAATCCTTATTTTTCAAGGGGGGGGGGCGGGCAGGGGGGCGAGCGGGGGGGACGGGGGGGAGAGGGAGCAGTAGCCGAACCACTAACCGTTTCCACAATTTAAAGTGTTTCAAAACCGATTCTCTACTTTAAGAAAAAAATAATAAGCCCCCCTCTAAAAATAAGCCCCCTCAAATATTTAGCCCCCACTAAAAGTTTAGCCCTTCATACTTTCTCTCAAAAATAGCTAACCCCTCGTGTTATAGTATGATATTTCCAATCCTACTCTAAGTCGACTCGAAAAAAATAAGCCCCCCTAAAAATTTAGCCCCTCAAGAAAAATTTAACCCCTCCTACCCCTTCCTACTGTAAGACGCTTAAATAAAAAATATCCTTTCCAATCGAAAAAAATTCTCTTAAACCTCGTCCTACTATAGTATGATTCTCACACCACCGTCACCGCCACCCCCTCAATCGAACACCCTTTTTCCCTCTACTACTGTCCCTAAAGTTTTGTTCTCTCTTTTCCTTTCTTTTCCTGTCTTCTTTTTTCTCTCTTTTTCTCGGGGTACAGGACCTTTGAGTTTCTCGAAGCGATCAAAAACATCGCCTTTTTCAAAGCACAAATAATATGCAATTAAGATAATTTTTTTTTTCTTGACGTATATATTCTTAACTATATCATTTAGAAAAATAAACGTTGTATATGCAAAATTAATATTTAAATTTTAAATTTAAAAATTCATCTCACTAATACGTTGATTAAAATCATCAAGTGCTGCGCGTATGATAAAAGACTAAATTGTGCACATAGAAAAGAATTTTTGAACAAAACAGAGTCATAACAACATACATCTAAATTAAAACCAAAATATACACAAAAAATTTTGTTTAAAATTTTATTTTAGCACAAAATTAAAAAAAAAAAATCAAAATTTTCAAAAACGTTTTCAAGCGCAAAAAATAAATAACCAAAAAATGTGGATTTTTTTGGTTTTAGCATGAAGAATATAAAGAAACGCATGATCGGTTAATTTTTTAAAGCTTTAGCTTATATAGTTTGAGAGTAACACTGCGCACAAACTCCAAATTTACTAATCTGAGGAAACGCGTTTTAACCTTTTATCTACTGGCGGTACTTATAAGTACCATTAAAATAACTTGTTATAAAATTCATTTAATACATCGATTAATTGTAATACAGTTTAGAATGAGTTATAGATACATTACTTTATCTTGTTCCAAAAGCATTATTGGTTACACACACACAAAAAAAATTTTTTTTTTAAGAACGATTTCTTTTGCCTTTGCATCTTTTCAGCTTTCTTGGTGTTGGGGGGGGGGGGGGGGGGGGGGGAGGGATTTTTCAATTCGGGAATATTTCTATTGTAAAAACTATATATTTGTACATTTCCTAATTCTACAAAATACTAAGAAAAATATTTAAAATAAAAGATTTTAATGGAGTTATAAATATTGCACAAAATCCCTATAAATTCAAATTTAATTAATCCTCTTAAATCCTTCTAAAATTTATTAAATGATTATGTAAATCTTCTAATGTAGTTTAAACAATTCACGAAACATGCTTTAGAAGATGGAATTTTCATAAATTCATAATTCAGTACATAAAGGGTGAAAGTTTCAATATCTACGAACCTTCAATTGTACTCCCCGTCTATTTATGATTATAACTCAAGAAATAAGGCAGATTTTTTAATTTATTTATTTTTTTTTTTTTTTAATATTGTTGGGAAAAAAATCAGAATAAAACGAAATCCGAAAATTGATTTTTTGAAAGTTTAAAAGTCCTGTGACCCCTTAAACACTCATAGGTATCCGATCGATCGATAGATAGATAAATAGATAGATAGACATCCCTTCATAGTTTTTGAAACAAGCTAGCCATTTTTTGATTTCTTACCCCCCAAATCCACTTGATAATACGAGAGCCACAGGTCGCATATGTCAATTACTTTTTGAAATAAACTAAAAAGACCGATAAATTTAATTCTCCCAAATTCCCACTGAAAATACTCATACAAACGACTTTAGAATTTACAGGACAACGTTCCCTACTTACAAAAGGGAACTACTTTTGGTACTACTCGCACCTATCATTAAGACCTGGTGCATTTTAAAGCCTTATATTAGGAAGTTTGAGAATCAATAAAATTTTTCTGTTAAAGTCATATTTTTTGATTTTACAGCAGCATAACTTTCTGAAAATGCAATTTTCGAAACCAATTATCGGACTATTAACATAGAATTTTTTAAAAGAAAAGCATGTAAAAATTCAAATTAGTCAATAATAAGTATAAAATATCGAAAAAAATTTAAAAATTCCTTAAAGAACATACGAAATTGATTTTGAAAAATTACAACATTATATTCACATTTTTGGAGGGAGAAAAGTTGGCGGTTTTTTTAAGTAGAGCTTTCCGGCAACCCTATCCAAATGTCATAGCTGCTTGTCGTAATGAGTCGGCAGTGGTTTGGACTTCGCTAGAAATTGTAATGTCCGACTTAATTAGGCACAGTAAATTTTCTAAATTGTACAAAAATATTAATTTACTTTATGATTACTTTTACCAAAAGACCCAACATTTAATACAAAAACGTTTCATTTTAAACATTCGAAGCTTTATTCTATCTGACTTCAAAAGAAAATAGTTCGCTTATTTTGTATTTCAATAAAAAATTAGTTTTCAATGATCTTGAAAGCTTTTAACAGATATATATTTACTATTTATACATTTATCGTCTGCATAGAAAAGAAAATATATTTCGTGTTTCTTATGCTTTTATCAAACAAATCGCAATCTGATTTAATTCTAATACATACCGCACATATACTAGACACTAGAGGGGTAAAACAGACAAAAATGTTTGCGCGATATTTGGCGACTTCGCTCGCACTTTTGGCGTGAAATACACAAATAAAAATCCAATAATAAAAATTAAAACTATAAAAAACATATAAAATATGATTTTAACAGAGAAATTTTATCGGTCCTCTAACTTTTATGAATTGTACAAAGTCTCGATGCTAGGTGCGAGCAACACCAAAAGTGGTTCCCTTGTTAGTATAGCTTTCACTCTCAGGTAGAATTTTTCTTGAACTTTAACATGGAAACCGGTGAGTTAAAGTAAATTTTTTATTCCAGAAATGGAAAATAAATAAATAAACAAATAAAATAAAAAGTTAATTAAAAAAAAAATTCTGCATAAGAACTACTTTTTGATAGACGAACTAATAGTATTTTTCAGATATGTTTTTTAAAGGACTACCTAACTTTAAAATTTGACAATTCATTAATTATTATAAATAGTATAAAGATTAAATAAGTGGCATGTTTTTCAGTTAGCGCGTAATTTTTTTATGCAATAATTTAAGAAATAGTTTAAAATTCCATCAATAGGTGGCACTGAGCTATCTTAAACTGTATGAATGGTCAAATGAAATTCAAATTTTTAAAATACGATACCCCCCTTCCCCCCCCCTTTTTTTTGTATTTGAATAGCTAAATAGAAGAAAACGTTAAAGCCCACTGACCTTTGATGCAGTTTTGCATGTTAGTTTGGGTATTCATAAAACGTCGAGAGAGTGCAGCAGCATCTATTGATGAAATTTTAAACTATTTTTTAAATTACTACAATATAAACTTTATGAGCTTACCGGTTAAATATGTCATTTATATCATCTTTATTTTTATTGTAGTTAATGAATTATTGAATTTTAAAGTTAGTATTCTTTATGAAACAAACACGCTGTAAGAAAATTCACTAAGGTGATGTTTTTAGCTTTACAGTGCGTTTCCAGGCAGAAATTGTTTATCAATAGTATAAAGACTTAACAAATTGTCGTACTATGGTGCGGTTTGCCCCATAAGACTTGTGAAGAATAGGATCTTTTTTGTGGCAAAAGAAAATAAATTGCCCAATTTTTCACAATAAGTGGGGCTGTGAAGTCTATTACTGTCTACCACTGCCGATATAATGCGTTGAATTTAATTAAAAAATAAAATAAAAAACACTTGGAAAATTAAAAGAAAATCCAACACGATAGTTAATTACTCCGGTTGCAGTTAATATTTAATGTAAACTTTGAAGTTATTTACGAGTTTGAAATTAATCATCAGTAAATTATTGCTAATTAAAAATAAATACTATACAAAAATAAAAACTAAATACAATTTTGTATATTTAATTTTAAGACTATTAACCAACGAGAAAAATATTATATTTTAAAGTTTAAAGAGCGTAGAATGGTGGTATCAAAATACAGCGCGAAAATATTATTTTGAAAAATTAAGTACTGACATCTATTAATGAAGTGATATACGTAATTTAATAATATGAGTTACTTAATTATAAAGTTCAAACGTTAATAATAAAATTTTAATCTAAATATTTAAAATCATCTTATACCAAATTTAATTCAACCATTTTATTTTTAATTATTAATATTAGTAATTGCCATGCGTGAATTCATACACAAATAATAATAAATACCTTACATGATCAACTTATATACATTTATTTCAAATAATTAACCACTTTATTTATATTATAAATAAAATAAAATTACATAATTTTTAATTTGTATCTAGTTTTCATAATTATATTTAATAAAAAGAAATTTGATATTAATTCAGTTTTAACATTTATATTTATGTATAAATCCCATTGTAATATTAATAACTCTTAAAAGAAATAAATCTAATTAACAATAATAATAATAATAACAATGATAATGAAACATTATAAAAGTAATTGTATTAGTAATGACCACAGTTTTTTTTATGATTATTGACCAAATTAATATCTCAGATACTAATTTTTTTTTTATAACATGAATTTAAGCCATACATACCATATAATAAACCATACAAACCACTAACCCAACTTTAATATGAATATGCAAATTGGCTATCTCAATACGATGTGATTTTGGCATCAAATTTGGACAAATTGATTTATGATATTTTTGCAAAATTGTATATATATAGAGAGAGATAGAGAGACAGAGAGAGGAAAAAGGGGGAAGGAAAAGAGCTAGAGAGACAGTCAGACAGAGAGACACATAGAGAGACAGATTTCTTCGGTGATTATTTTTCGCCATAAACTAAACATATTCTAATTTTCCTGAACTTCCCCGGATAATTTCAGTGCTACATATAGCACGCATATAAATTATATCTCGGAACAAACTAAAAATACTTTTTGATTTATTTCTCATGAATGCCCGCTGATACGAAAGTCATCAACGGCTCGGCGATTTTCCGTAGAGTGTTATCTAATTATAACTTCCACCTTCAGATGAAAATTGTTTCAGAGAAAAGGGCCGCTTCTTTTATGAACCTTAATCACGGAAACTGGTGAGTGTAACTAAAGTCGCATTTTTCCCATTTGCACATCACTTACACGTACACACGCAAGTGGCTCATATTTTCCCCGTTATGGCCCACTGCACCCGAATACCAAGAACCACCGACCACAAAGCACGACCAAAATGCTAAGCAACACGTAATACTACCTGCCGCCTTCTCCTAACAATGGGGGCCCATTTCCTGTGAAAAGCATGAGCTATCCAACGAATCCAATCTTTACTGTGAAATATAATATACCTGTTGATGTCACCCGTAAAGAGAGGGAGGTACCAAGGCTCAGTCTTACGTTACGCTACTAAATTGGATTCTCCAATGAGCACGTAGCAAATGACCGAATCAAATTACTATATGACCATTGTGCAGAGATTGGCGGAATAATTAGAGATTTAATTGCGGCAGAGACGGGAGATGAACTGCGCCTGTATAGATCGCTTTCCGCAGAAGGACGTAAAGCACCATTAAATGAGGGGTTAGGGAAAAAAAAAAAAAGGCATTCAACGAGAGGACGTTGTAAAAGATATTAGTTTGAAACACTTTGACATAAAAAAAATAAAAGGGAATATAATTAATTGAGAGATAAATAGTTTTCTCAATTTAAAAAACTAATGAAAAAGAAATCTGGATACAATGAAATTCTAGATGAGAAAAAAATACTGATGTTTTCAATAAAACTATATAAAGAAAACTTAAAGCAGACATAAGAATTGAGGATTAATTGCGACAGAGACGAGACATGAACTGCGCTTGTAACGACCGCTTTCCACAGAAACACGTAAAGCACAAAGGGGCAATAAGAAAAACATCACATTCAAGGTCGTTTTTGTAGAAAGTAGTAATATGAGTTCAAAAATTCTAATGTCAGAAAACAAAAGGAAATATAATTACTTCGGCTGCAAGTATACCAAAATGTGGAAAATTTTAACAAAGTATCTGGATAACTCACAAACAAACAAAAAAATAATACTAGTGAAAAAGTCATGTATTTCTCATAAATGATGTCACTCTTTCTGAATTAATGCAAGCATGTCTTCAAAGATTGTAATACATTTCTTTTTTCAACTCAAGAATGTATTTTACTATATAATACATTACAATTTCCAAAAAATAGATGCCTATTGCAACCACTTAAAATTAAAATATATTGGCTTATATCCTTTATATCAAACTACTTTGTGTGGGATGCTTATCTTCAGCTACGAACTTTGTAGATACAGTAGGGTAGTTGTTGCTGCTCTGAACATTGCATGGACTGATGAGGTAAACGGAAAGCCAGGAGGGTAGGAAAGCGATTGGCTGATAGCTCAGGCCTTCCCCATTCAATTTAAGACAATTTTTAAAGGTATTTTGTGTAGTCGGTGTAAAATAATAATAATAATTATAATAACAATCATAGATACATCTCATACATTTTAATTACCAAATTGTCGCAAAGAATAACAAAAATAGCAATTCAATTGGAATCATACCTTCTTTAAATTTATTAAAGAAAAATAATACACATGAACCGATACCGATGATGTAAAAGAAAAGCCAGGAGCGTAGGAAAGAGATAGGCTCATAGCTCAGACCTTCCCCATTCAATTTAAGACAATTTTTAAAAGTATTTTGTATAGTTGGTGTAAATAATAATAATAATAATAAAATAATAATAATAATAATAATAATAATCACACCTCATACATTTTAATTACCAAATTGCCACAGAGAATAACAAAAATAGCAATTCACTGCAATCATACCTTCAGGTAAAGGAAAAGCCAGGAGCGTAGGAAAGAGATAGGCTCATAGCTCAGGCCTTCCCCATTCAATTTAAGACAATTTTTAAAAGTATTTTGTATAGTTGGTGTAAATAATAATAATAATAATAATAATAATAAAATAATAATAATAATAATAATAAAATAATAATAATAATAATAATAATAATAATAATAATAATAATAATAATAATAATAATAATAATAGATACACCGCATACATTTTAATTACCAAATTGTCCCAGAGAGTAACAAAAATAGCAATTCATTGGAATCATACCTTCAGGTAAAAGAAAAGCCAGGAGCGTAGGAAAGCGATAGGCTCATAGCTCAAGCCTTCCCCATTCAATTTAAGACAATTTTTAAAAGTATTTTATATAGTCGGTGTAAAATAATAATAATAATAATAATAACAGATACAGCTCATACATTTTAATTACCAAATTGTCACAGAGAAGAACAAAAATAGCAATTCAATTGGAATTACTACTTCTTTCAATTTATTAAAGAAAAATAATAAACTTAGGAGGACGTTTTCATGTTGCAAAGCATATTGCTATGCCGGTCGTTTATTAATCATAACAGAAATTTTTCTGGGCGAAATGAGCTGTAATTGAGAATCCGCATATTTAAAGCTTTCATATATCGAGTTCTATTAAAATTTTTCTAAATTACTACAATTAAGATATATATTATAATCCTCAATTTCTTTTGAATATTAATTTCAAAATACATAAACTATGTAATTAATGTAAAAAATATGTATTGTAACTTATAAACATTTTAACAGAATTCGCTCTCTAGAAGCTTTAAATTTGAAAATGTCAAATTACAGCTCATTCTTCTAATTGGTTTTTGAGTATTGTAAAGATTTCTCTCCTCCAAAATTGATCTGGTAGCGCAAAAGACAGGAAATCTCTCTATGTTACCCTTCGAATAATTTTATTCTGGGTTTTTACAGAATTATACACATATTAATCAGGGTCCGTCTCAATTATGAATATGAAGGGACATTTGTCACAAAGTCTAGGATAAACACAGAATGTCTTGTTACACTGGGGACTGCTGTCTCGGGAAGAATGTCTTATTATAGAATGTCTTAGAACACTAGAGACGGGTGTCTCTGAAAGAAATCTCGCCAGCTAGTGCTGTCTGCGAGTATTTAAGAACACGCTCACAAACTGTCTAGTCGCTAATTTTTAGCGGTTCAAAGTCTCTAGCAGCTAAGGATTTCGCTAGCCGATGCCGTCTGCGAAAAATCCAAGAGTCCCTTCTCTCCAAAAAAAAAAAAACTCTCCTCATCTCCATCCTCTGTTTCCTCTCCCCAAACTCACGGGGTATGTTTCTCCTCCAATCGGCCAAGTCCCCGCGTTCTCGTTGGAACCACTTTGTTCTCCGCTGGTTGCCATTCCGAGTCTGGGAGATGCTGAAACTCTCTGCGCGGAGAGGTCGGCTGAAGGAGAAACAAATCCATAAAGGACGGGTCGTGGCGAAAGGCTAACGTCACGAGACATTGGAACTAGAATATCTCGAGAGGTTCTCCTATTGCCCATTAAAGATGAATAGTTTCTATCCCGTTGGAACGCAGTCCGCTTGTGAAGTCTTGGTACAGGCATAGTTCTGTTAATTAATTATTTAATTACGCCAAGATTTTACAGTATGTAATTAAAATACTATCGGTAATTGCGCTTTATTTTGTAACTGTTAAAAAATAATGTAACATTAATAATTCCAAGAACTAGATCTTGCACATAATCGGTAAACTACTTCACCGATGGACTTCCCGTATTTGTTAACCGTTTGATTCCCCGCGTAAGGTAAAATTTACCGAAGAATACAAAAATAGTCAAATCCGAATGTTTGTATAGAAAATTTCAAAGTTGGCTACAAGTTCAATAAGGGGATGGCCCTCTAAGGTTTTTTTTTAAATAATATTTTTTTTTTCAAAAACACAAATTAAAAGAAGTCTTAATCAAAGGGCTATTTTCGTTTTTCTCTACGATTAAAATGTATGGGATGTACCGTGTACCCCGATAGAGACTTGAAATTTGGTCTGTAGTTAGTATGCAATAATGAGAAGAAACCTTTTGAATTTCAGTAACCTCGATTATCCAGAACTATTTTTTTCGGATTCTCAAAATATACGTTCTGTTAAAAGATTATAAAAATTTTCGAAATTGTTTATTTTATGGAGTGAATATAAAAGACCATAAAAAAAACATAAATTTTGCATAAAAAATGAAGTCGATCGGATAATTAGTTACCGAGATATTTGTAATCATATTTTCACGTTCTTCGATTTTTCATGACACTGTATTTCATTCAAATTTCAATTCAAAGATATATTTTAATTGGAAATGAGACGGTTAATCCGACGAGTTAAACTGTTAATATGGTTATCACTTTTGGAGTTATAAGGATGTTTCTTTTAAGTAATTCAGTAATAGAACCTTTAAAGTTCATAACGTCATCAAGCCTTTTATAAATAGTTTACACATGTTTTATTTTCATATTTTATATTTTACTTATCCATGATGGATGGGTAAGCATTACGGTGGCTCACAACGACTAGTTTTTTCCTTTGCACAGGCATTCACATTTCACCGGCAATTTGCATTCACCAGCACTATAAATACTGATTGCAGTGAAACCTGCCAGTGCGACCACCTGTCCGAACGACCATTTTTTCATGGAACGAAATTTATTCCCATAGGCTCAATACTAATTTACCTCTATTCAGGGACCACCCCAGTTGAACTCCCTCCATGAGCGAACAATTTCTTTGAAGAAAATGAAACAAATTCTGTTTTTTCTTGGTCGCTTGAAGAAGGTTTTATTAGAACAATAATTCCGGAGAGCGCATTATTCATCAAACTTCTAAACTAAGTTTAGAATTTTTATTTATTCCGGTAACTTTTAAGTGACCTTTTTATCCGACTGCCAAGAAGTGTTATGTATTTCACGCGTATCTGGGTATGTGGATTTCTATAAACCATCGAAACATCCCAACGGCTGGATGGATTTTAATGAATGAGATGCCTATCGATTCGTCTTAACCGTTCGATGGTTATAGGCTAGATTTTGTTTTTATAAATTCAAAATGGTGGTAGAGACGAAAATATTTTACGCACCATATTGAGTGGCATATCATTGGATGGGTCTTTCAAAATGAAGACGATGTTTCATTGACTATTTTTCAGCCAGAAGCTCCGTTTAAATATTACACAACCGGGAAGTTGTGTAGGTAGGAACTCTAGCTTTACTGCAACTCTAACCATCATAGACATCTATAGGCCTCATCAAAACAGTATTTATAGATAGGAACTAACAATTAAACACAACTTAAAAGCTATCAATACAAATAAATAAAATAAAAAATAGTTTCACATTGATGAGAAATAATTAATTAGTTCGCTTTTTACGCAGACGGGTATTTTGATTTTTTAAACTTAATTAGGCAATGAATTTAACTCGGATGACAAAGTAAGGATGACGGTCAATAACTCCCCTGACCTATTCTGTCAAGAAACTCTCAAAGAAATAGATAAATTAATGAAATCGTCATAACTTGTTCCCGTCCAAAAAAATAATTGCATTTATTTACTGAACTTCGAAAGGACTTGGAAATAAACGTTATAGAAGATAAAACCGTAAAAACAAAGCAAACGTCAATCTATTCATTTTTTTAAAATCTGCACTAATTAACTTATGTAATTAACTTTTGCTTTGATACTTAAATTATCATATTTTTTCCTGTGAAAAATAAATTTTAGTAACATTAATTGTTACCTTTTTTCAATAATTAAAATCTAGATTTAAATATGACCTCCATTAAGAGACCACCTCTCGGAGCGACCAATTGTTATTGGAACGGAACGTGGTCGCTTTAGGGAGGTTTTACTGTATATTTCTAACGTGTAAATGTGAAAGATTAGGGATCTCAAGTCCACTTTGTAGGTCGGATTTTATTTTGAATTCGTTTTATTTAATACTTGAACTGTTATCCAGCAGTTTCATTCCTCTCATATCAAGCAGGACGGTCGTTCTGCCAAGCCAAGCTGAAAAAAAAATGCTAACCCCGCCAAACAAATAAGCACCAAGAATAAAACGCAAGACACCGTAACTGCTTATTATACTGAAGACAAATTCCCCATGTTAAATAGACCAAACATGCAAGCGTAAAATTTCCCATATCAAAAGAACCAATCATCGCAGAAAAATAAAACCAAAACCAGAAGGACCTAATGGAAAAAATCTTCAATTTGAGACCAAATGCATCCTCATAAATTAATCATAAACAGAGATATAGATTTTTTAAAATAACGTCGAGATACTGTAAATGACCGATATATTTTCTTCGTCTCACCTTACGCTTCAATCGAGGTAGAGACTTAAATAATGGACATAAAAAAGTAAGGATTGCATTTTTGGACAGATATTTACTCAATCTACGTGCTTTTATAAAATTCAGCTTTAAAAACATAAATTTTCTATTCTTAATTAGCGAAAAACTGTTAATTAATTCTAAAGTTTATAAATTATGCCAAACAGCGTAAACCCGCCAAACCATTTTAGAAGTCTTATACTATTCTTTTATATTATCCTTTTGTATTGATTTCATCGAAGAAATCTATGGCCGAAATCCAGATAGATTTTTCGCTGTTAGCGAAATGAGTTTGACCAATCAGAAGCCAGAATGTTTGAGAATTTTTGCTGTTTCTGGATCCCGACCTATGTCATAAAAGTTTTGAGTCATTTTCTTAGTGCCATGGAAGAAGTGCAATGTTTGTAGAAATCTAGGCTCGGATCCAGATAGATTTTTCGCTGTTAGCGAAACGAAATTCACCAATCAATAGCCTGCATTGCTGCAAACAGCGAAAAGTTCGCAAAAGTGCAAGCTTCGGATTGATGAATCTCGTTTCGCTAACAGCGAAAAATCTATCTAGATTGCGGCCAATTATGTTGAACACAATTTTGCATTTCCACATCCAGGAAGGGTATTGATGTTATAACAACAGTGCATATTCGAAACTATTTTAGGCATTGATTCTGAACTCCTTTGCTATACATTTCAATATTAAAGAAGTTGTTGTTTCAATAGATTTAGTACTTTTCTCTATTGCTCACTCTAAAACACAAATATCGAAATTTAACCAACAGCGCTCAGAAACTATAGCGCCTAGAATATATAGTGTTGAAATCGGCTAACCGTGTAATACTTAAAAAAGCGCTAAAATATTATATCCCTTAAATGTGCAACGATACTGCTGCAATATGCAGATCGCAGCGACATCTGCAGGATATTTTCTACAACTGCAAGAAATTGCTAGTGTATACAATGTAATAATAGTAATACGAAAATCCCGCAGATGTCGCTGCGATCGACACTTGAAATTTTAGCATTATCGTCGCACATTTAAGGGATACAAATTTTTAGAACTGTTTGGATTGCATATTTCCACACTAGGTATTCTAGGCGCTGTATCAGAAATAACACCATAACAGAGAGCCTTTATACATAAGAGTGGTGATATATGCACAGGAGGCATGCTCATTTCAAGTTTTTGTCGAAAGTACGGCAGTCCGCTTTCCTGAATAGAGGATATTCAGTCTACGTTATGATCACATGGTCAAGGCAAGAACGTCTAGCGTAAAGAAGGGAAGGCTCCGTCTACGTAATGTAAATCCCCGCTAGCCAATGAAACAGTTCATGGGCGAAAGCAGTAGTACACTGTTAAAAATATCGTGAAAAATTACCCCTGTTTTTAAAGACTATCTGTATTCGGACCAATGAGAACGCTTCATAGGCGTTTATGTAGCGTTCTCATTGGTCAGAAAATAGAGCACCTTTAAGAACAGAGGTAATTTTTCACGATATTTTTAACAGTGTAGTTTCCTGTTTCCCTTCTTATCAGTTAGAAATTCTTTGGGTAAATTACCGGTACCACGTCACTTTTCCAGCCTCGAACCCATATTTGGAATATCCTCCATTAGAAGATACGCGCATGGACGATCTCTATTAGACTAGGGAAATAATTCAACATGCATTAGCCTGGCGATAATGGCATGCTCGCAAAGAGCTTTAACGATTTGTTTTTATCACTTTTACCAATAAACATTTATTGGCCGTATGTCGCTACCTCGTTATAAAGACACACTTGTTCCTAATTAGATCCCGGCCTTAATGTATCAAAATACGGAGTTTGCTTTCTGTACTATTCCTGAGCTCAGTTATAGCGTCTAGAAATATAGACCGGGATCCAGTTACAATTTTGCAAACAGTGAAAAGTTAGCAAAAATTCTGGCTTCTGATTGGTCAATCTCGTTACGATAACAGAGAAAAATCTACCTAGATCACGGTCATAGTGTGGAAACCGGCTATTCCAGTAATGCTTTAAAAAGTGCTAAAAATGGAGGATATTCCAAATATGGGTTCGAGGCTGAAAAAAGTCACGTGATACCGGTAATTTGCCCAAGGAACTTATAACTGATAAGAAGGGAAAATACTACTGCTTTGCCTCATGAGCTGTTTCATTGGCTAGCGGGGATTTACATTACACGTCTACGGAGTCCCTTCTTTACGCTAGAAGTTTTTACCTTGACCACGTGATCAAAACGGAGATTGAATATCCTCCATTGAATCCCATAAATATTGAAAAATACTGAATGACAAATGTCGATAGGAGCAACATTTTCTAGATCTTCTCTGAGCGAAACGTTTTCTTTTGAAATAGTTACGTTAGAATTACCATATGTCGCTGTAATCGACATTCGTCGTTCAGCCTTGTTCAACATTTATGGGATACAATTTTTTAGCACCTTTTTAATAAGCCGATTTTTAAACTATATCGTCTAGAAACTATAGCTCCGTTATAGCGTCTAGATTATATGTTGTAGAAATCGACTATGCCAGCAATACTTAAAAAAGCGCGGAAGTATTGAATCCCTTAAATGTACAACGATGTCGAATTCCAAACAGTCATTTGCATCGACATCTGCAGCATATTTTTTAAAGAAGAAAGAGACATGTGTAATGCACCGCTACAGCGTCTAGAATACATAATGTGGAAATTTGCTACCCAAGAAATGCTAAAAAGTGTACCCTTTAAATGTGCACTGACGCTGAAATCCAGGGAGATGATCGCAGCGACATCTGCGATATATTTTCAAATTTCAAAGTAAACATCGTATTATTACAGCGGGTTTGACGCCAAGCACACAGGTCAGATGTATCTTAATAAAACGTAAACAAAAAGTTACAGCGTCTTGACCAAATTGTCTTGGAGTTTTGGGAAATATCCTGCAGATATCGCTGTGATCAACTGATTGGATTTCCACACAATATATTCTAGACGCTGTAGCACCGCGGTAGCCTGTCTTTTTCGTTTGCCTCGAAGTAGATATAGATGACTCATTTGAAGCTGTTCCTAAAGTGTGGCCAGCTCATCACGTCACACGGAGTTGATTATCTGTACACGGCAATGGACACAAAAAAAAAAAAAAAAAAAAAAAAAAATCGGCGCATTGCTTTGTACTAATCATCGTGTAAAGATGATCTAACTCCGTGTGACTTTTAAACATCATGAATTGGCCTATTATGTCATTGGTCATGCTAACACCCTCCCCCTTGCGTCCGCCATATATAGCGGCATCTTCCACTGGAGACTGCTAAATGGGCTACTATCGGTCAAAATCAAGAGAGAAAAGGGCAGAAGAGGGGGAAAGAACTCGTTTTTTTTTGGTATGTAGTTTTTCACACGGGAAGATTGACATGTCTGCTCCTCTCATTTCATAGCTTCCTGATGGTGAAATAAACCAACGCCCCCTAGATTTTTGAGAAAGTCTTGACACGCGTCACGAAAACATCACACAAAGCAGGCAAAGCAAAGGAAAAAATAACTCATTGGCTCGTGGATATGAACGAGCCAATGAATGATTTTTCTTCTTTGTTTTGCCTGCTTTGTGTGATATTTTCCTGACGCGTGTCAAGGCTTTCTCGAATATTTAAAGGGCGTTGAATAGGCCGAGATCAAGATAGATTTTACGCTATTAGCGAGATGAGATTGATCAATCAGAAGCCTGCATTTTTGAAAACTTTTTTATGTTTGCAGTAAACACCGAAAAGCCTGCAAGGATGGAGGCTACTTATTGGTCAATCTAATTTTACTAACAGAGAAAAATTTATCTGGATCCCGGACATTAACTTTGGTTGGTTAAGACAATTTTGAATAAAATCAAATCAGAAAGCCAATGTTTTTTAACTTTTCTGGTTAGTTTAATCGAAATCTTCCATGTCTATTACTGAAAACTGAGTTACTGTACTTTGGACAAAAACTTGAATATGAGTACACGACTTGTGCATATGTCACCATTCTTACATATAAATGTACTCTGTTATGAGCATGTTTCTAAGCGCAGCTGGTTAAATTTGAGTATCTGAGTATTAGAGAAAGCAATAGTGGCCCACCGTGGCTGAGTGGATAAGACACCACGCCGCTAATCGCTTGAGAGCGTAGGTTGGGGCGGGTTCGAATCCCGCCGTGATCCCAACGTAATCTGATATATATGTGTTCAATAAAACAAACAAACAAGCAATAGTAAAAGGTACAGTTGCCATAGAAACAACGACTTCTTTAATTCGTATAGAAAATTAATGAATAGTTGTAAATGACTTAAGTTTAAAATGTAGGCAAATGCTCTGAAAATATCAATGGCTCCCATCTAGTATTTTACAAAAATAATTTAACATATTCACATGATGTATAAATTGATGCAACTCTTAGCTAATGAAAATTCTGCAACAAGACTTATGTAGATAGATCTTTTCAATGATTAATTCAGAATCCTAAGAACAAAACGAAATTCTTAAGCGCTCTTCCTCACCTCTCACCCCAACCCTCAAAAAAAGAAATACGATAGAAAGATATAAGTATTTGGATAACTTCAGTATTTCTGTGATCTTTTGTCAGAGTTTAGAAAAGGTGTCTGGGTATTAAAAAAAAACATAAAACAAATTTGACGAACGATAAGACTATAGATTTCAGGCAATTTTTAACTGGAAAAATTTTAATTCTAATGTTTATGCGGCTTTAATAATAGACTATTAAAGATAATCAGTTTACGGGAATTTTTATACGAAATTATATTCTCACATTTATGCAAATAGGTATGGATAAACAGACTTGAGTAAAATTACATATTTATTCTTTCTTCTCTATAACACGATCTAAATGAAGATGAAGTTATATGTACAGTTTATATCTTTAAATTTTTAGATTTTTTGATCAAAAATGTTTCATCATCATGTCTAGAATTGCTAGATTTACTTCTTTAGACAGATCTTCGATTCTTTAGATGCCTGCGGGGCTTCATTCTTGGTTTATCCGTAGGTATTTCGAAAGGTAAATTTATTTTGCAAAACAGTCAACAAAAAAAATTAGCACAAACAATTAACTGACAGACTAACTGTAAATATATATTTTATTTTGACTCTATTTGATTTTTACTAAATTTTCATCTTCATAGAAAATTTTAAGGAGATATAAATTGAGAAAGACTGATACTTTGAAAGAAGAAATTGACTTTCCTTACTTTTAAATTATTAATTACTCTAAAAAAATGAATGATAGGTAAACAAAATGTATACTATTGTGTTTGTTCTCTGCTTATAAAGGCTATACAAGGACTAATTTTAACGAGTAGAATTATTTCAATTATATATAATCTGTTTTAAAAAAAAGAACTGATATCTACTAAAAAACAACTTTTCAAAAGTAAAAAAAAAAAAAAAGCCAAGCCAAAAAAAAAAAAAAAAAAAGAAAAAAGGGGAAAGTTGTGGCTAAAACATAGTGTGATATCAAATTTCCAAGCTTATATTATGGTACTTATTTAACATTTTTTATTAAAAATTTACCATACGTAAGTCGAGTACCTAAGTATGCGTTGATAGCCTTATCTCCTTTACTAAATACATCATAACATGTTTCTGAAAATTAATTTTTTTTAAATTATGCATGATGGGCTTGGCGGCCATCTTTCCATATTTTACACAAATTTCTAAGCAGGCAAGCTCGTAATATGTTTGCATTATTAAGAATTTTGAACATCTAGTTTTGGCTACAGACAGATAATTTAAGAAAGTCTTTTATTTTGAAAAAAAAAATGATTTTTACTCCTTTAACTAATTAATTAACCACCTCCGAAAAAAAAGAATCATTAGATGAAACCTGAAGTTGCTTCAACTTTATTTTAAGACACAAATTTCTAGGCACTCATTTCCATAAATTAAAAGCATAAAAGGTTTGTTTTAGCAACAGTTTCGAATTTCCGATCTTAACAATGTACTTGTGTGCTTAGAAATTTGTGTAAAATATGGAAAGATGGCCGCCAAGCCCATCGTGCATAATTTAAAAAAAATTAATTTTCAGAAACACGTTATGATGTATTTAGTAAAGGAGAAAAGGCTTTCTATCAACGCATACTTAGGTACTCGACTTACGTATGGTAAATTTTTAATAAAAAATGTTAAATAAGTACCATAATATAAGCTTGGAAATTTGATATCACACTATTTTTTAGCCACAACTTTCCCCTTTTTTCTTTTTTTTTTTTTTTTTTTTTTTTACTTTTGAAAAGTTGTTTTTTAGTAGATTAGTATTACTGTAGGTAATATTTTCGTTAGATTCAAGAGATTTAAGTCATATGAATCGTAACGGATTGTACGGTTGCATACACTGATACTCGAAAATGTTTATTTTCTGTGCAAATTTTGAATTGTATGAAAGTTAATTCTATCGTCCTCAACCACACCCCGTTTTCTCATAATGTGCTAATCGTAACAATCTATAACATTCGGTATATTAAATCTTCTATCAAAAATAATTAAAATATTGATTTATTGATAGTGGTATTAATAATTTGATTGTATGATTAATTATTCATAAATAATTTACTAAATATTGATAATGACAATCGTTCAATTTATTTCAAAATTGTTACTCTAGGGCCTCCAATATGTTTTTTAAATGATACGCGATAAGTGATAGTCGCCAAGTTTATCTTCAGTGTTGACCCTTTGCACCACACCACCATTGCACCATTATTAAAAAAAAAAAAAAAAATGCCTGTAAATCTCGTTTTACAGCAATAAGTGTCTTCGAGCATGAAAGCTGCTTTTACGCTTTGTAGTAATATTTAATTACAGAGAGTTGTTTATAGAGATTTGTGTTTTTACTTTCTTCTATCTTCAATAGAAGAAAGTATTGTAATCGAAATTTTTTTCGACTTCCGGTTTTCGACGGATTTGCATGTTTTAGGGGTCAGAGATTCAAAAAAACATGTTTATAGAAAATGTCTGTCTGTCTGTGTGTCCGTCTGTCCGTCTGTCCGTCCGTCCGTCTGTCCGTCCGTCCGTCTGTCCGTCTGTCCGTCTGTCCGTCTGTCTGTCGCCATTGTACCATCAAAAAGTGTATGAAGTTATGTATAGAATTAAACCAAAATTTTATTATACGTTTTTGGCTATGGCAAGCAGGTCCTCCCGGAATTTGGAAAAAATTCGCCGGTAGGGGGCGCTGATATAACAATTTTTGTGCGATTTTGAATATTGTACCATCCAAAAGTGTATGGAGTTATGCATAGAATTGAACCAAATTTTTAGTTTAAGTTTTTGGATATGACAAGCAGGTCCTCCCTGAATTTGGAAAAAAATCGCCAGTAGGGGGCGCTGTAAATGCGTTTTTTGTGCGATTTTGAATATTGTACCATCGAAAAGTGTATGAAGTTATGCATAGAATTGAACCAAATTTTTAGTTTAAGTTTTTGGCTATGGCAAGCAGGTCCTCCCTGAATTTGGAAAAAATTCGCCTGTAGGGGGCGCTGTAATAGCGATTTTTGTGCGATTTTGAATATTGTATCGTCCAAAAGTGTATGAAGTTATGTATAGAATTGAACCAAATTTTTAGTTTAAGTTTTTTGCTATGGCAAGCAGGTCCTCTCTGAATTTGAAAAAAATTCGCCGGTAGGGGGCGCTGTAATAGCGATTTTTGTGCGATTTTGAATATTGTACCGTCCAAAAGTGTATGAAGTTATGCATAGAATTAAACCAAATTTTTATTTTAAGTTTTTGGATATGGCAAGCAGGTCCTCCATGAATTTGCAAAAAATTCGCCGTTAGGAGGCGCTGTAATAGCGATTTTTGTGCGATTTTGAATATTGCACCATCGAAAAGTGTATGAAGTTATGCATAGAATTGAACCAAAAAAAAAAAAAATTAAGTTCTTGGCTGAGGCAAGGAGGTCCTCCCTTAATTTGTAAAAAAATCGCTCGTAGAGGGCGCTGTAATAGCGATTTTTGTACAATTTTTCTGCCATTTTGAATATTGTACCGCCGAAAAGTGTATGAAGTTATCCATAGAATTGAACCAAATTTTATGTGTTTATTTTTGGTGATGTCACGAAGGTCCTCCCTGAATTTGGAAAAATTCTGCCGGAAGGGGGCACTATAATTGCGATGTCTGTACCATTTTCATTATTGTACCATCGAAAAGTGTATGAAGTTATCCATATAATTGAACCAAATTTTTTGTGCATGTTTCTGGCTATGGCAAACAAGTCCTCCCTGAACTTGAAAAAATTCCGAAAGAAGGGGGCGCTATAATTCCGATCTCTGTGCCATTTTCATTATTGTACCATCGAACAGCGTGTAAAATTATGCATACAATTGAACCAAAATGTTTGTGCTTGTTTTTGGCTTTGGCCAACAGGTCCTCCTAGAATTTGGATATATTGCGCGGTAAAGGGGCTCCGTGCTAGCGATTTTTGTATACTTTTCTTGATTTTTCTTAGTTCTATTGTGCATCGGCGGCTCATGCAGCGGCGGGAACTCGCGTCCTGCTATGCCGGCTATTCGCAAACAGCTGATAACGACAGAATAAGGAAAAATTAATAATTTTAACAAATATCATGATATAGATTAACTCGTTTTTAGTCCGTTTAATTGACTTGAGCAGAAATTTAAGATGAAAATCAAAGTTGGTATAGTATTGAACTAATAATATTGAAGTATTAACATGTGTAACTAGGTTTTGAAATATTAAGATGTATAAGATAGAAGAAAGTTTTGGGATTGGCACATCCAACTAGTTTAGTATTTAGCTTAATATCTCTAATTTAATGATAATAATAATTTTTTTATCCGCTTTTATCAATATTAACCTGAAAACCCCGTCTTGAGTTCCAAGAACTCAGATTTTCTATACCTCACAAAGGACAAAAAATTAACGGTGTGACTTAGGGATTAAATTAAAGAAAGTCCAAACTTAAAAAATTAGAAATAAATTATATATATATTATATATTATTGTTATTTTGTTTTGTTTTTTTCATGTACGTAAATTTTCATGTTTTTCATGTAAAAAAAATTTTCCTTATTTTAGAGTATTTCACATGCGTTACCAAAATCTTTCACATTCATGTCCCTAAGAAATTAAAGTACGTCATTATTATGACAGCCTGCTCAATTACAATTACACCGAAGTCGTCATCAAGCTTATATATACTCCATACATGTTATATTTACGTCCTATATATAATACAAATGTCATATAAACGACTTATATCCATGTCATATATACATATCATATGTGACTATATCTTGGTCTTGATCATATGGGTCATAACTTATCCCATATGACTGTATAACGTCATAAATGTTATATAATTTGGCTCTCTATTTCGGCTGCTTCGCTATACACTCTTTGGACCCACTATAATAATGAAGTACCGTAATTAACTTGATTCCTTCCATCTAAATTCTCATCGACACCAATTTATGCGATTGAAATACGCTACTATTATCTATTCAAAATAAATCACACAATTGACATACAAAAAAATTCCGATATGCAACATCAACTGCACAAGACGTACGTAATCGCACATCTTGTGCGAAATCGTACGTACGACATCGTAAAAGCAATATTTTCGATTAGTTTAGAAGTTTCAATTCAAATTTTCTACAAAGGAGGATTGTCTTAGTTCCTTGTATTTACTATTAACCTGGATTCGGCTAGAATTTGTAAAATGCGCTATTATTATTCAGTAAAAACACATAACGTTATTAAAATACTAAAAATATCTAATGTAAAAATATCAGTCGCACGATAAACATGAGCAATAGTAGGCAGATTTTCAATAGTTTAACAATTGTACTTCAAATTTGTCGCAAGGGAGGATTTTATTTCTCCTAATTAATTATAAATAAAAGAAAGGTAATCTGGATAAAGATCATTATTATGGACTTGAAATGTGGCCATAATATAGCAACAAACAGAAATGCGCACACACACACAAAACACGATAATTGGTACTATTGTGAAAATTCACGCTCATTTCCACATTGGTTTTACTTGGATTAAAAATTTAACTATCGACGTTTTTGCATTTTTTATCAATTCATTTTTTTGCTGTTGCCAATTCTAATTAAGCTACGATCTATACGAATGAAATAATTTGTTATTGTCCTTTGAAAATAAATCAGATAACACAGACCTGCAAAAAAATACTTTTTGAAAATTGCATTAGTTTTGATAACTAATTTTTATGTATTTTTACTTTCTTCTATCTTCAATAGAAGAAAGTATTGTAATCGAAATTTTTTTCGACTTCCGGTTTTCGACGGATTTGCATGTTTTAGGGGTCAGAGATTCCAAAAAACATGTTTATAGAAAATGTCTGTCTGTCTGTGTGTCCGTCTGTCCGTCCGTCCGTCTGTCCGTCCGTCTGTCCGTCCGTCTGTCCGTCTGTCTGTCGCCATTGTACCATCAAAAAGTGTATGAAGTTATGTATAGAATTAAACCAAAATTTTATTATAAGTTTTTAGCTATGGCAAGCAGGTCCTCCCGGAATTTGGAAAAAATTCGCCGGTAGGGGGCGCTGATATAACAATTTTTGTGCGATTTTGAATATTGTACCATCCAAAAGTGTATGGAGTTATGCATAGAATTGAACCAAATTTTTAGTTTAAGTTTTTGGATATGACAAGCAGGTCCTCCCTGAATTTGGAAAAAATTCGCCGCTAGGGGGCACTGTAAATGCGTTTTTTGTGCAATTTTGAATATCGTAACATCGAAAAGTGTATGAAGTTATGCATAGAATTGAACCAAATTTTTATTTTAAGTTTTTGGCTATGGCAAGCAGGTCCTCCCTGAATTTGGAAAAAATTCGCCGGCAGGGGGCGCTGTAATAGCGATTTTTGTGCGATTTTGAATATTGTACCGTCCAAAAGTGTATGAAGTTATGCATAGAATTAAACCAAATTTTTATTTTAAGTTTTTGGCTATGGCAAGCAGGTCCTCCCTGAATTTGGAAAAACATCGCCGGTAGGGGGCGCTGTAATAGCGATTTTTGTGCGATTTTGAATATTGTACCGTCCAAAAGTGTATGAAGTTATGCATAGAATTAAACCAAATTTTTATTTTAAGTTTTTGGATATAGCAAGCAGGTCCTCCATCAATTTGCAAAAAATTCGCCGTTAGGGGGCGCTGTAATAGCGATTTTTGTGCGATTTTGAATATTTCACCATCGAAAAGTGTATGAAGTTATGCATAGAATTGAACCAAAAAAAATTTTAAGTTCTTGGCTATGGCAAGGTTGTCCTCCCTTAATTTGTAAAAAAATCGCTCGTAGAGGGCGCTGTAATAGCGATTTTTGTACAATTTTTGTGCCATTTTGAATAGTGTACCGCCGAAAAGTGTATGAAGTTATGCATAGAATTGAACCAAATTTTATGTGTTTATTTTTGGTCATGTCACGAAGGTCCTCCCTGAATTTGGAAAAATTCTGCCGGAAGGGGGCACTATAATTGCGATGTCTGTACCATTTTCATTATTGTACCATCGAAAAGTGTATGAAGTTATCCATATAATTGAACCAAATTTTTGTGCATGTTTCTGGCTATGGCAAACAAGTCCTCCCTGAACTTGAAAAAATTCCGAAAGAAGGGGGCGCTATAATTCCGATCTCTGTGCCATTTTCATTATTGTACCATCGAACAGCGTATAAAATTATGCATACAATTGAACCAAAAGGTTTGTGCTTTTTTTTGGCTTTGGCCAACAGGTTCTCCTTGAATTTGGAAATATTGCGCGGTAAAGGGGCTCCGTGCTAGCGATTTTTTTATACTTTTCTTGATTTTTCGTAGTTCTATTGTGCATCGGCGGGAACTCGCTTCCTGCTATGCCGGCTATTCACAAACAGCTGATAACGACAGAATAAGGAAAAATTAATAATTTTAGCAAATATCATGATGTAGATTAACTCGTTTTTAGTCCGTTTAATTGACTTGAGCCGAAATTTAAGATGAAAATCAAAGTTGGTATAGTATTGAACTAATGATATTGAAGTATTAACATGTGTAACTAGGTTTTGAAATATTAAGATGTATAAGATAGAAGAAAGTTTTGGGATTGGCACATCCAACTAGTTTAGTGCTGATTCCGAAAATGAAATCCATTTTTTTCTATCACGTAAGGATTTTTCGCAAAATGATTGCATATTTTTAAAGAAAAATCTGAAATCACTAAATTTTGACATTTCATTTATTTATAAATCCATATAAATTACATTTATATCAGAGTTCAAGTAATAGTTAAGTATATGTAGAAGGTTATAAGTCCTTAGAGTAATGTTTTTTCTTTACATCAAAAGTTTTTTTGCCACTTTTCCTATTGTGAACTTTGCAGAGATTGTCCCTTTGTAGTATCCAGCAGTAATCGGCTATCATGCTGACATTCCGTTTGCCTTGATATCGCCTCTCCATTTTCTTTATATCCTGGTGAAATCTTTCACCTTGTTCCTCACTAATTGCACCTAAATTTTCAGGAAAACAGTCTAGGTATGAATCGAGAAAATGAACTTTTAAGCTCATATTACACTAAAATTTTGAAAGTTTTTACCATCTGTTGTACAATAGATTTGTAGTTTGTGTCCTTTTTGTTGTCAAGAAAGCTATTAATAACCAGTTTGAAAGATTTCTAGGCTTTTCTTTCGTTTGTTTTCCTTTTATTTTGAAAGTTTTCATCTTTCATCTTTTCCTGATGTCTGGTCCTACAAACACACCTTCCTTCAGTTTTGCTTCGAATAAACCCGGGAACTGCTCACACAGGTATTTCAAACATTCAACTTCTTTTGGTAAAGCCTTAACAAATTGTTTCATAAGACCTAATTTTATATGATGCTGTGGAAATAACACTTTTTTGAATCAATAAGATTTTTTCCTTTACTAGGTCTATAAGGGACAGGACGTATCGCAGACGGAATGTCGGGATAAAATATTTCCTTTTTGTTCTTTAAATGGAAACCTTTCACATTACAAATACAAAAATGGCGATCATCACTGTGATTTTAGGTTCTCTCCAAAACATACGTATACCAAACCGAAAAGATTGCTTTTTACTTTGAAATCATTGTCTTAATTCTTCTACACAAATACGACAAACTTTGTGTGGAGCCCAAGGCTTGCCTTGCTCACCCAATTTCATGCCAAAATAAAGCGAAATACACTTTTTTTTACATAATCAGAAGTGCTTCTTTGTTGTTTTTTCACAGTACAGTTACCACAAATATAGCAGAAATAATTCGGTGAATTAGCACATCCTCTGGAAGCCATGTTCTCTAATGCAGCAAAAACTAGAAGTAAAAATTACTACTATAACTTATCACTCACAGGTCGGAATAAAAACACATCTGTACAATACAGAGTAAAGAAAGACACTGATTCAGGAATAGAAATTATGTCAGTAAAAATGGGTGTGAAGAAGGGGTGGCGAGCAGACACCTGGAAGCAGGAGAGATCCGATTTCTATCTGGTTTCCTTTGTCTTGAATATTGTATTATATAGGCAGTTTATCAATTAACAGAAATATTCTGTATTTAAATAGTTTCTTCTATCTTTTTTATTAGTTTAATGCATCAATTTACTATTTTAAGTCCATAAATTTATTTATCAAACTCATAGAAATAATAATTTTTGGTCCGAAATATACTAAATTCATAAAAAAAAAAATAGATTGCGATTTGTGATGAAACTGTACGTGATGGAATTTTTTCATTATTTTTCTAGTAATCAGTATCCAAAAAACTATAAAAAATACCACATACTTTACCGGCAATTTTTTCATCGCAGGCTTGTGTAACTGACAAACTAAAAATATTCAATGTACAACCTCATTCAATCAACATGTACGCGCAACAAACTTCCTTTTTAATATTTTTAGCCATTCTACTTGATGTTTGCAGCACTGCCAGATTTGCTATTTCCTAATGTAAGGAAAGTCATACGACAGGAACTGAATTTTTTCAACTGAATAAAAAAATGCCCAAGCCAGAAATCGAACACAAAACCTTTGAGTTAAATTACCAACATTCTACCTATTGTGCTGCTTGCTCTGAGTGGTAATGGCGGACAAATTTCACTCAGATGAACTTACTGGCGATAGAATCTGGTCTGGACATATAGGCAGGCAACAGAATATACCTAAATATATTCTGAATACACATAAAATATAACAATGTAATCTGAATCTAACAGAAGATGCCTAGGTGTATTCTGTCGCGCTGTCTACATGGCAGACCAGATGCTATTGCCAATGATAGTATGTAAATGAAATGCGTCCGCCAGTTATCGGCTAACTATTGCTCAATAGGTACAGCGTTGGAAATTTAAGTCAAAGGTCTTGGGCTCGTCTCTGGCCTGGACAAGTTTTCACTCAGTTGGGAAAATTCAGTTAGTATGATACCTTTACCAATCAGTATAAGTGAGTTAAAAATAATAAAGTGTAAGGAAGGTGTTTTATAAAGAAAGCTTTCAACATGAAGTGTTTGTGCGGGGGTAGGTTCTAAAATATTGGAAAGAAAAGAATTATGTAATTTGGTGTCGAAACGAAAGAAGGATTGTAACTCACCTAAGTGACACGAGCGGGTAGCACATATCAGAGGTATGAATAACCTACGGACTTCATGATGTGTCTTGTTCCAAAAACTGAAATGAAACATCTACCCTTTCCTTCTGCGCAAGAAAGAATTTGCTGACTTTCTTTTTATAACGTATACGTAGAACTTTTTCCCCTTTTTGAACAGTGCGTATGGAGTTTCATGAAAAGGACAGATGCAAAAATGTCAGCACCGTCCCTCCATACATATTTATACTCTCAAATACTTTAAATATCCTAAATTCTTATACTAATCATGTTCTTCTTGTATTTTTTATAGTTCAAATAGTCCATAAAATATTATACCTCATGTAACTAGGATATTTTGATAATTAAACTTCACCTATTCTACACGAAAAGGCCTCAATGGAATGCTTCACACAATCGTCACTAAATAAAATGAAACCACATTATATTTTTCAGAGTTACAAAAGAAATAAGTGAAGCGCTGTGCCTTATGAAGGAATATTCACAGGTGAGCTACTTTTAATTATTTAATTTTATACTTTGAAAATATTTAATTATCATTGAAGAGAAATATAAGTGGGCCCTCGCGTTCCAAAATAAAATACAAGCAGCAACATTTGAAAAGTAATTATTGTGAAGGGAATATTTTGCCGCCAGACTGGAGACAGATGGCGCTAGTTCTCTTAAAGCCAGAGCGATTGAAATGGCAAGACGTTAAGAAAATGGTCTCGCTTATGCTACATTGGTACGATTACATGGAGCCATCCGACGTAAACGTCTTCGCAGATTCAGTGATGGTGTCATCCTCATGCATGACAATGCCAGACCCCATATTGCTTGACAGACTCAAAAACTGCTGCAAAAGTTCAAGTAGGAAGTATAGATTCTCCTCATGCAACCAAGATTTAGCACCCTGTGACTATTTCCTTTTCTTGAAATTAAAGGAGCACTTATCTGGAACAGGGTTCTCTTCAAACAGTGGTGTGAAAACAGCAGCCGATGAATTGGCTTAATGGGCAAGGATGTGCTTTCTACCAAGATGGGTTAAACAGTTTGGTCCTGTGTTTAGATAAATGCCTAAATAGATTTGGTGGTTATGTAAAAAAGTACTCAGCAAGTACGCTTCTTAATTCCATTTTGTATTTTCTGTCTATTGTTAATAAATATTTTTTTATAACTCTTGTAACCTTTTTTTAGATCTATCTTCTTATAATGTGCCAATAAATACAAATTTGTTGGAAAACGTCACAGTGTAAGTGATTTTATGTCCAACATCACCTCGCTTGTGAAATGACAATTTCCTCGTGAAATATGCAACGGGTTTTTTAGTTGTGAAATATGTTCCAAGATGGCGACACTTCCCTGAGCTATGGTGGCGTAAGATCGCAAACTAGCGAACAATTGTGTAAAAGACTTTTGTTTCGAAAAGGCGACAACAGATCGCAGCACTACAGAACTTTTCTGATAGACTCATTTTAAATAGACCCTTTTTGCTTGTTAAGCAGTTTTTATTGTTTCAGGTTTTTTACTCTGTTTTAACTCTTGTGGGCCCCTTTTTACTTCTTCACTTGAAGGCCCGATTTTGTGAGGCCAAGACGCACGGTTTTTCGTGCGTTAACTCTTTGTCTTATGGAAGACCAAAGTCTCCTACTGGATTTCCAACATCATTACTCTTATATTATTCATATTTAACCCTTTTACTTTATATTTTTTAGTGTGTGTGTGTGGAACCCTGTAATCAAGATATTCTTCAAGAATTAAATATTTTTTTTTCTACAACTGCATCTGCATTATTCAAAGAAGATATTTTTCACGATTCACAACATCTACTCATTAAATAAAAAATTGTAGGTTGTTTTCACATGAAAGAAACCAGCGTATGTCTGCTTTACCAGAAAGGTAAGAAAATAAATTTCTATCTTTCATTATTGATGAAAAAACTTTTGGTATAATAATTTTATATTTATACTGGGTCCTTAGCTTCATGCTAATCGCGAACTCACCCTTTCTAGATATTTTAATGAAATTCTTCCAAATAAAACCGTGAAAATTACTACACCTTTGTGAAAATTCATACACATTACCACAATATCTTCAATCGTATTTAACTAAAAAATTAATTATCTATGTTCCTTGAGATCATTAACAATTCGAATTCGACCACTTATTCGGATGAAAAGAGCCATCCATTAAAATTGCCCTCCACACAAAATATTTAAGCAGTAATGGTCATTTTATGAATAGTTTAACAGTATTACTTCAAATTTACCGAACTAGTGGATTTTCTGTTTCCTAATTGACACTATAAAAGGAAGGTCAGTTTGATAAAGATCGCTTTGAACTTGAAATGTTCGTATAATATAGCAATAAAGAGAAATTCTTCAAGAAAAACTTTTCTCAAGACACATGCCTATTGTTTATAATAGACCTGTTTTCTTGATGTATGCGCAAAATATTTTTCTTTTTTACCAGAGACACGGTGATCTGCAAGCACTATTTTCAAAAATGAGGTTATAAAACCATATCCAAATTACACCCTTTGCTCAGACTTCCCTCTTGAGTGTTCAACCCTCTCGCTTTGATCTGCCTTTCAGTATTTTTTTTTTTTCTAAAGAAAAAACTTAATATTAAAATATATAATCACCATTGTCCATTAGCTTTTGTAAGACGTTTAGCCTCGTGTTGAGGAAAAAATAAATAAATAACTGGAATGCCGACTTCTTTCGCAAATTGCCAGCGAAGGTGTCAAACGAACTTTATGGTGAAAAGGAGCTTGATAAAGGGTTGTGATGGGTTGGTTGTGGCAGTATTAAAGGAAAAATAACTATTGGCTGCACTTCTAAGCACCCCTCATTCTTTTGTTGAACTAAAAATGAGCTGGTAAATTGAGTGGATTATAGGTATGCTTGGGTCGAGGCCAGATTGAGAGAAAAGTAGATGGTATGTGGCTAATAAATGGTGAAAGTGAGAGGAGAAGGAAACAAAAAAAAAAAAAAAAAAAAAAAAAAAAAGAAGAAGAAGAAGAAGGACAGTATTCTCCATGCATAAAAAGACGTATTTGTTGTCTGGGTATATATGATTTCACATAATAATATATTACATCATGATTATACATTTTTCTCTGCATTTTAAAACTCAGACGAACAATTTAGTAATCAAAATTCAAACAGTGCCAATTATTTTATTTTAAAATACAGTTTTTGGTGAAACATCATTTTTATTTGCATGCATGCTATAAAATGCGCGGGTTTATTCTATTATTATTGTAATTCATATTAGCAACTTAGGTAAAGCCCTGGAAAATAAATTTAAACATCCTCTAACGATTTCCAACGACTACTATTTCTATTCATATTAGCAACTTGGGTAAAGTCCTGGAAAGTAAATTTAAACATCCTCTAACGATTTCTAACGACTACTATTTCTATACTACGAACGTATACGATTAAACGATGTAAACCAATTAAGTTTTAGGAGTCCTACTTAGTAAAACCTGAACAAATTTTTGATTTTTCAATAGCAATATTCAATTATTAAGGCTGTTCTCAACTGCTCTGCTCAACAAGCACAAAACGTTTTGACACAATTACAAATTCATTTTTTAACGGAAAGATAGAAAATTGGAAATCCTGACCATGGAAGTGATTTGGAATCGAGCTGCGTTTTCCATTTTTTTATCCATAAATTACCTATTGAGTTATAAGCGATTTTGATCACGTGATAAACACGTTTTTTGCCGTCTCTTGAGTGGTTATCCTACTTTTTCGCGGAAATTCGGTTCAAAACACCCACTTTGAGACTATTTTCTGAAAGATCTATTGCGTTTGCAAAAAAACGAAAAAAAGAAAAAAACAGTTCGATTACAGAGTTTCTGAACAACATCTGCTAGTTCCATGCATTTCCGAACAAAATAAAATGAAAACTTATGTCATGAAGTTGCCCTCTTGGATTTGAGAACAGACTTAACGAGATATTTTTATTCTATGTTTAAAATAATTGCCAGGTAATAAATTTCAAGTGATATGGACCAAAATTTTAGGAAGTAAAATTATTCAATAACTTCAGTTTTTAATGTTAAATAACATTTATATGTACAGAGTGGTCATAAAAAAACTTCCCCGATATATGTACCCCTTAGCGACTTAACCGCTCAACCAATCCAAAGGAAATTTCAGATTTAGTTATTTGAAGGTATGCGCTCGAGATCGTGATGATTTAAAACAATAGATCTCACACGGTTACGGTTACAATGAAAAAATTTCGAATGGCAACACCCTTTTTTTTTCCTGCGCAAATTCATCAGCGCATTGAAAAACCATGAATGGCGTTGGAACGATACACGTATGACTAAAATTGCCGGTGTAATATCGTGTCACTCAATCCTAACCAGTTCCTATGTAACGTAATATTCAGCACTCTAAAACAAATTATTACATTTTTATTTTCACTATGTGTACATAAACACAAATCAAAAACACATTTTAAAACAAATCTTACAACATTACTCAGTTTACAAGTGAAAAAAAAAAAAATCGGCTACTGAAAAACACGTTTTGTAAACGTGTCTTGAAAAACACGTCTTTTCGTTCCTCGCAATGGTCTTTTTGCAAGTGTTTTATGCCGGCAATTTTCATCGTACGTGTAATCATTCCAACGCCATTTATGGTTCTTCAATGCGCTGATGAATTTGCGCATGAAAAAAATGATGTTGCCATTCGAAATTTTCGAATTTTTTTCTGTAACCATGAGAGCTCTATTGTTTCAAATCATCACGTTCTCAAGCGAATATCTTCAAATAGGTATATCTAAAATTTCTTTTCGATTGGTTGAGCGGTTAGGCCGCTAGGGGTTCATATATCGGGGAAGATTTTTTTATGACCACCCTGTATAATTTTAATTATACATTTAATAAAATAACAATCTTATCATTCTTTATTTTTAATGACAAACTGTCTAAAATACCAAACATAAATTAATGTAAGTTAAAATTCTAGTACTAAATTCATGAGTCAAATAATTAAAATTCAAATAAAAAGCACAAATAAATGTACTAAAATTACTTGCAGGTGCATACATATAATATAAAATTATTTAAAATACATTAAAAATATCTTTAAACACATTAAAAACCCAAAACGTTTTCAGCCGTTACACGGTCGTCATCAGTGGGATTTTAATGTCGTTATTATTTTTCTTTGCGCTTATTCGAGAATTGTCTAGAAGAAATCATTGTAATTTAAAGGTCGTCACCTGAGATGCCAGATAAAGGTATTCAAATTTCCAACAAAACAAAAATTGTAACGATGTAACTATCATATTGTATAATATCATATAACTATCAAATTGTAACTATCATAAAATATCCATGGAGTATGGAAAGATTTACTGCATAATAGATGAATACTTGTTTTGTCGGAAATTTGAATACCTTTACCTGGCATCTCATCTGACGTACAACCTTTAAATTACAATGATCTTGTCTAGAAAATTCTCGAATACGCGCAAAGAAAAATAATAATGACATTTAAATTCCCACTCATGACGGCCGTGTAATGACAGAAAACATTTTGGGTTTTTAATGTTTTTTTAATGTATTTTAAATAATTTTATGTTCTATGTATGCACCTGCAAGTAATTTTAGTGCATTTATTTGTGTTTTTTATATGGATTTTAATAAATTAATGGTTAAGAACTTTATATAAGAACAATATAAAGATGATTAAAAGAGTATGACGATCTCATTTTATTATCTATTCTATATGATGCTCTTACAATTATTTTATCATGTTGATTGTTTTTTTTTTTGTTTTTTTTTTTTTTTTTTAAATATAATAAATTGCCTAAAATACCAAACCTAAATTAAATTTTAGGAACTTTGTGTGCAATTTGAAGAAATTGTTTTACGCTAGTTTTTCGGTGCATTTTAACATAAACATCTTAGTTTTGTAATTTCCGTAATTTTGTGACATGAAATATGAATTATGAAATTAATATGCGAGAAAATTTAAATTATATAGCATGTAAAATATTCTTTTGCATTCGATTCATAAACGCTTCCTGTACAAGTGTACAAAATTTCAACTTTTTCCTCCGAGTATTTAGTAAGTTATACTTCTGGAAAATCCTCATAATACAAGCTTGGGCTATAGGCCTTTAAACACTTACGATTCTAATCTTATATCTTTAGTAACAATCTTATGCATCTTTGCATCCTACATGCTCAGTTTTCTTGCTATTGATAGGTTCACTGGAGTAATGATATAGGTTCACTCAAGATTAAACACACAATGAAAAAACTTTTCTTTTTCCATATAAAGCTAAGAGGCACGACGATAGTTTCGATATAGTTCATATATTTTCGAGTATAGTTCAATGTTCAAGTAAACTTTATACTGTTAATGAAGTTGTTGATGACTGGCAACGAATCCCACATATTATGGCATACCCTCCACCCACACACACACAAACACACAAATCTCTTATGGTAAGAAATACCATGCACCCATTTCAAATCCTTGAGAGTCTTGAAGAGTTTAACGTTGTGGCACGGCTCTTCCTAAGGGCATCTGAATCATATTCTATAGGTCCCGCTTAATACTTGCAGGCCAACCCATATTACAAATAACCTCTCCCTCAAGAAAATTATCTGTACTCTTTGTAGCCTGACATTCTCAATCAATCTGAATCGGTATAATTGTCCAGAAAAGTCACATGAGGCTTAAGGACCTTCATTTTTATTATCGCTGTGCTGTCACAATAATCGAGGACGTACGCTGGTGTTGGGCTGTCCAACATAACCATGAATACGGTCGTTTTCCCATATGTTGATTGGACGATAGTGTGCTCCATGCTATCTCCAGAAAAGACTCTTCGAGAGTAGGCTTGTGTGCTATTTGTGAAAAGGATATGACTCCAATTTTACTGCGTTCATGATGTATGTGTCTCTGGCTGTCAGCTTCTTCTGACTGCGGTAATCTGATCGCTCAGTGGTACAGGACTGGTATTCTTGAATAGAAAATGTCTGTTCAAACTTCATTTTGTGGACGGTAATGCGAGGCAACGCGGAAGACTACTACTTATTTTCTTGAAGGTGAGGATTTGTCGTATGGAAGACTACAACTTATTTTCTTGAGGAAGGGAAGATGTCGTATGGATTTGTGTTCAAGATCACAAGATCTTGATACCATTCAGCATGGTGTGGATATCTAGGAAGAGCTCTGACATGACTCAACCTCCTTCCAAGACCCTCCCAAGCATAAAATCTCCACTTTTAGATGATTTTAATTTACTGCTACAATCTGACTCCAACAAAACTATTAACAGTATGCTATGGTTCATTGTTAGACCAGTACTGGGTTATTTGCAAAAATTTAGTAAAGGCAAAATTTTAATCTCTTCTAAGAACATACGATCTGCATATGATATCTTCAGCAACAATCTTAAGACTCTTTACATCCGACGTGTTCAGTTTTCTTGCTATCGAATTTGTTGGCTTTCCGGAATCTTCATTGATCTTCTCCTGGGCTCTGTTCATGATATTTAGACTTATGCGATTCTTGCGTACTTCATGCTTTTTACCTTGCTAGTGTGGCGGCATCAGGATCAACATAGTACACCTTCTTCATATTGTAAACTGCAAGTAAAATTATACTAATGAAGTGCACAATTTTCTTAGCTATTCATCCGGCATGTAGTCCAGAAATTACTGTTCCTCTAACTTTGCATTTCCTCTTTTCCACATGATGCTACTGCCTGCATTTAATCTTTATATCTGAAAAAAAGCCTTAAATCTTACACAAATATAGGTTTTAAAACTTAAAATAAACACATAAAATAAGGAGATGTATAGTTATTGCCAATTTATCGCGTGCACTTGTACAGCTGAGCACGGTGGCCAAACTCCAAATTAGGTGGACTGTTCCAGGGATATTATGTAGAGGTCTGCACAGGCCAAAACTTAGGCTCGGGCCCGGCCCGATTCATAGAAAAAAAAATTCGGCCCGGCCCGATACAAAAATTAAAAGTTCGGCCCAATCCCGCCCGTAGAAAAAATAATATTGGTCGGGCCGGTAAAAAACTTAAAAGTTCGGCCCGGCCCAGAAAAAACTTAAAATCTCGGCCCGAGCGAAACATTGATTTTTACGTCGATGTGGTTAAAAATTTGTCTCGTACGAGGAGTTCAGACGAAAAATATTTGTTAATTTTTTTTTTTTTTTCATATTTATAATCTTCATTTTTATAGAAGTGCCGCAGGCTGCGATATTTATTTTTTAATGAATTTCTATTTGTTGTATGTAAATGTTTCAGTTATCGTTAATATTGTTAATCCATATTCCATGTATTGAATTGTTAAAATTCGGAAAAATGCTATACAGTAAAATCTTCTAAGACGGAATTGCATTGAAAAGAAAAAAAAAATGCGTTTTAGACAAGTTCTCTTCTTAGCAAGTGTAAAGGTATTATATATTCTTTTCTTATGTATTAGTATATTAATTTTGCTTTTCAGTTTAAAACAGGGTTCCGTCATAGGCAGGTTCCTTTTCGCACGTTTCACTATAATTTAATTTAGCTATATTTTAATAAGCGTAGAAATATACTATTCCTTAAAAATAATAAATTTTAATGTTTAAGTGTAGAATAATGGCAATTTAAAAATGTGTGCATTTTTCGCAAACATTTTTGGACCTGGCCTAATTTAACTGACTTTTCAATGGACCAGGCCACGCTGATACAATGATTTTCATACGGGCTGTGTTCAAAATTAGGACTTAAAATTTTGGGCCGTGAAGACTAGGAAGGAAACCAATCCCGACTCTGTACTGAAAAAAATAAGTTAGACCCGGCCCGGTCCGAAAAGAGTGGATTCCAGGCCCAGCCCTGCCCGAGTGCCGCGAATGAAAATCGGCCACGGGACCAGGCCATGCTGAGACAATGATTTTCATAAGGGCTGTGTTCAAAACTCTGACTGAAAATTTTGGGCCGTGAAGACTAGGAATGAAACCAGTCCCGGCTCTGTACAGAAAAAAAAGTTAGACCCGGCCCGGCCCGAAGAGAGTGGAGACCAGGCCCGGCCCGTGTAGTGTCACAAATGTGTCACATTTTGAATATTTTCATCAACTTCGTATTACAAAACTTTTCTTTTTTCTTCATCTTGTTACATTGCAATACGATATGTTATGGTATGAAAATGAGCCATATGCCAAATATACGAATTTTATGTTTTCATATTAATTTGTCCATAAATTAGACCAAAAAAAAAAAAAAGTTTGTACCTTAACTTTTAGAGGCTAGTGTATTAACAGTGTTCACAAACCTGCTTATTTGTGTTCGTTCAAAGGTCGAAAATGTATAAAATAACTTTTCTTAAGTACAATATTTGAAATTAATAGACTTATTGTATATTGGTTACTTATATACAGGGTGTCCCCCCAAAAATGTGTACAAAATTTATTTTCAAATAACTAGCATGTTCTTCTTTTCTTTCAGGTTTAACTAATTTAAGGGGGTCCGGGGCACAAAAATCTTCAAATTTTCAATTTTTTTTTTTTTTTTTTTTTTTTTTTTTTTTTTGATTAAAAATTTTTCTGACGTTTCCTGCTTAAAATGATGTTTAAATCATGTTTCTATCTTAATTAGAACAGGAAATATTATTTTCTTCATGGTTTTTAAGGAAACGAGTTCTTGTGAAATTGCGTTTTTCTTCATGATAGGTTTTTTCACTATTTCTCATATTTAAGTTCTTATAACTCGAGAACCGTTAAAGATACAGGGTTGAAACTCGGGACATATCTTTTTCAATTATTTTACTTTACTTTTGAGCCAGCATATTTGAAAAAAATATTTACTTTTAAAAATATGATTTTTTTTAAAAAAGTTGCACCACTTTTTTTGTATTTTTTTCGTTATATATTTTCAATTTTTTAAAAAATTAATATTTTTTAAAATGCTGGCTCTGAATTAAAAGATATATATTTCTGTTTATTTAAATGAAAAGCAATTTAAATTCTACAAACAATATTTCGAGTTATAACGATTTTAAGTTATACCACTTTTTTCATAAATTTTAAATTAAAAATTTTTTTTAAAAAGCTATGAGAAGTTTTATCATTTGATTTTGTTTACAAATGATATGGTTAACCATCACAAAAAAATTCAAAATTTTAACTCAATAAATAAAATTATTTTGAAAATGTGTCCCACCCCTTAAAATAATGGCTGAAACCAAACTAAGCTTTGAACAAAAGGAATCCTTTCTAACATGTTGCCAGTAGCTCGAAAACTTAGCTGTAGTGGAAAGATAGTTTAACAGAGAGTTTTAAAGGATCCTCCTACGTGATTTATAATCGCTAGAATAAGGCATAAGCTTAAAACAAGTCAAACGTGGCGTATGAGGTGCGTTCGTGCTATAACTAGATTTATAAATATTTAGATCTTGGCGCATTAGCTGTTGCGTTCTTATGCAAAAATTCATGAATATAAAACTTCTTGCGATTATGTACATTAAATTTAGTAATATGGAAATAATAGGACTCCATCTTAAATAGGACGTAATCACCGTTATAACCTAGAATCATTAACTATCATGACATATCATTCAATTAATTACATATGATAGGATTTAATAGAATGAAGAAAACTTTTATTAATATTTTTTTAAGTTTTGATTCGATTTTCATAAAATTTGAACTGACTCAACAAGTTTCTGAAACGATTATATATGTATTAAATTTCAAACCATTCGGTTTTGGGTAGTTTTTGCGCTGTTATATGCAAACAGACGGACAGACAGACGTGTGTACCAGACGACAACTATAGGTGCTTCGTATTTATATAATTAGGACATTTCCCCATAGACCATAATGTAATGGAATACTTTTGAGTGTCTCTGTACATAAACTATGAACTCTATATACTTTATTTTCAATACCGAACATGGCATAGTAAATCTTAATAACATTTATCAATTACAGAGCTACTATCTTTTTATACACTCCACTATTTAGCTAAAATTTAATTAAGACTAAAACACTCTTAAAACTACTGAAATCATACTTCCAGAGATTATCATCCATAGATGGCCATCTATCCAATTCTTTGCGTGGCCGTGATGTATATCATCTTATCTATATATTCAACATATCTTAGTATACTGAATGCAGTTCAGCGTAAAAATGCATTTCTCATATTCTTTGCATCGCATATTCTACAGAATGTATATTTTAATGCACTGCATAAAAGTATATCAATTTCATTATGTTCGAAAGGGTGTAACATCATAACAATGCACTTGAAACTATTTGCTTCCATTGGCCGTAATGTAACGGAATAATTTTGATTGTCCCTCTAATTGAACTATACATCCGATCTTCATATAATTTGAAATGACTCGACAAAATTCTGCAACGATTATATATTTTCAATTTCAAGCTATTCGATTGGGTAGTTTTTGCGCTGTTATATGCGGACAGACGGATAGATAGACGGACGGAAGGACCAGACGAGGACTATAGGTGCGACGTATTTATATAATTACGAACGCACCTAAAAAGATGGAACTCTTCAAAATGTTCACAAGCAATGTTCGGCACGATCACGATCATCAACAACCCCGCAAATTAAGAGTCTATTTTGCGATTCAGTTGCTTCACGTTACCAGCAGTGCTTTGACCAGAAAGGCTATCAGTTTCAATATAGTTGTTAATTACGTTTATAAAACGTTCATTATTGTAGTCCCATTTCACAATTGAAATAAAGTGTGTGTTTATTAAAAAAAAATACCTTATAATAAATATAATTGTGTATAAATGTTTTGGAACACCCTGTATATGCAAAATGATGATGATAAAAGAAAGAATGAAATTCATTTATCAAACATGATAGTAACCCTTTGTGTCACCACGCCACGTTGCATATCTCCAACATACCCAAAAGTCAATGGCACATATACAGTGGGATTTAAAAGACGATTTTATCCTTTGCTGAAATCTTACAACACAGCAGTTAAGGGCCTACTTCAGTCGCCTGGAAAGACTCGCTCGCTAATGCTAATCCTATGAAAGAAAATTTTTACGATATCTCGGTTGCATTTTAATATTTTTATTTTATTTTATTTTATTTTATTTTATTTTATTTTATTTTATTTTATTTTATTTTATTTTTGTACATTGGATAGCTGAGATTGATCTCTACATCTGCCCTTTTTTACTTTTTCGATTTTGTTTGCTGATTTTTTACAAGAGGATGCTTTCACTTTCGAAACCGGTTCCGAAAATGAAAGTGTCCCCGTTAAAAATATCTGTAAAGAAAATCGAAAAAGTAAAAAACGCCCTTTGTACAGATCGATTTCAGCTATTCAGTGCAAAAAGAATTGTTTAAAAATACTGAAATGCAAACGATATATCTTTAAACATTTTCTAGCATACGATTAGCATTAGGGAACGGGTCTTTTCAGGTGAGTGAACTAGCCTCTTAATATAAATTGTTCATAGAATTCTCAGCAGAAGGCGATACTGTGTTAATTTTTCATGCCGAAGGTTTAATTTATCATTTGAGCTGTTTTACATCTTTATTTCTAAAAATGAACTTCGTAAATTTTGTCAAATTTAAAAGGCTGGAGACGTCCAAAAGAAGATTTTTTACAAAGGTATTTTTCACATTAGCTGGCTAATGTCAGAAGAACGACTATTTGCACATTTTTGTTTCAACATGAAAAAGAAACACCTGCTAGCGAAGGAGTTTCTTACAAAAAGCGTGCAAAAAACCGCTTGTCTGACATTAGCCTTACAATTTTGTATTTTCTGTTTATTGCAGATGGGAAAAAGTACATTTTAAACAATATCTATATATATATTATGTTCTTATTAGAGTTCTGTATTTAAGAAACGGAACAATTATAGGATCACTCCTGTGCCTGTCTCTCTGCCCGTCTGCCACAGACATTTTACCCGTTAGTAATAAAGGCTATTGATCCACATATTTATAGATTATTAAACATTCACAAATATATTTAGAAAAAATGTAAAACAACTAATTAAGTCAAAAAAATCTTTTTTTTTTTTTTTTTTTTTTTTTTTTGTATATGGTGTGAAAGCTTTCGTAACACCGAACTCAAAAATACATTTTTTTTTCAATTTTAGGTACTATATTTTCAGATATATCACCGAAAATGTAATGCAAAAATATGTTCCCTCACTCTGTTTCCGAATCTACTAAAACTAAAATTATGAAAAAATTAGGGATAGTGGAAGTTAATTAAAACCTTGCAGGAAAACTATAGCGATTACCCTAGGTCATATAGATTTTGAGAAAATTTCCTTTAAACACAAATTCCGATTTGCGGGCGTTCAGCAAAAGAGTTGACAAGAGCTGGAGGCTGTATGTCACTATCGTCGCATAAGTATATAAAAGGGTTGTTGATAATGATTTTCGAAAAAAAAATGTCGGTAATTAGCCGAGATATTAAGGTGTCCGCAAACCTTTGAAACGCAGTGTTGCCAGATTGGGGACATTTTTGTCCCCAGATTGTTGATTGCCACCGCTTTTTTGAAATAAAAATATTCGCTCTATTTAAAAATAGATTAAAAATTCTGAAAAATAGGCGAATTATACTACTTTTAAAAAGTGTTGGCAGTCAAAAAATCTGAATTAAAGAAGTCCCAAATCTGGCAAAACTGTTGAAACGCCATTTTCGATCAAAATATCGATTTGTCATTTTTGCAATAATATTAAAATCTAATCTTTTAACTGTCGAATTATACATAAATTGTGTCTCTATCTTAATTAGAACCAGAGTTACAGCCTTTTAAAGTTACAGCTATTACATATTTTGAATGGTGTTTAAAAGTTATTTTTAGCTTTTTCTCAAAATGAAGTTTTTCAAATTCTTACTATACGTAAAAAATCCTATAGAAAAAATTTATGCATGAAATGCCTTGAAATTTTGTGTACTTTTACATATGTTTATTGAAGGAATAGGCTACACTCATGATAATACATTATTTAGTTTTATATTTACAGTGGTATAAGTAATAAAGATGCAAAGAATTTTGTATATTTTTCCCTATATTAGTACTTCAACTGCCACCGCATCTGAGATATAGATGCTATTATAATGAGAATAGTCTATGTCCCATAGAGAAAGTTATTCTCTTTATTATGCAATTTACAAAGTGCCAATGCAGGTTTGTTTTTTAGTTATCCTGTTTTGCGGAAATGTCAATTTTTCACTTAAAAAAAATTATTTCTGTGTAATTTCTAAAATATTTACACATTTTTGAAAGTTTTGACTTAAATGTCATAATAAAAAATTGGTATAAAAAGAAAATTTCAAAAACTCACCTCCAAAGGTGTGTGGATACCTTAACCATTAAAGACACGGACGGTTTGGACATCCATAAATACACGGACGGCGTTACTCTAATACGTCATCGGCTTTTAAAGCCTAATAGATAACAACATTTAATGACATATTTGTGTAATGCAATGCCCAGTTACTAATTCATATATTTATTGTACGGAACCCTCTGTGCGCGAGTGATGCTCACACTTGACCGGTTACTTTTTTGTATTATTTTTTACCTGCTTAAAATGATGTATTCTAACATGTGAGTAAATATTAGATGTAAATTTCCAACTGGGCGAAAAATGTCCGGACCAGGATTCGAACCCGGGACCTCCTGGCTGAAGATCCTGGTCCGGACATTTTTCGCCCAGTTGGAAATTTACATCTAATATGATTTGTTTACCAATTAGAATAATTGTGTTAATATTAATCTAGTGTAATTTCGTATCCAGCGATTTCTGGAGTTCAATTATCTGAGATTTATTCTGTTGAGCTGAACCAGGCTTCAGGCCAGATGCTGTAATCATCAAGGTTAGCTGGGTGAAAAAGTTCGACCAGAATCGTCCGGGATAGCTCAGATGGCAGAGCACTGGCGGCTTCAGCCAGGAGGTCCCGGGTTCGAATCCTGGTCCGGACATTTTTCGCCCAGTTGGAAATTTACATCTAATATGATTTGGTTACCAATTAGAATAATTGTGTTAATATTAATCTAATCTGAGTAAATGCTTTTTAAGTCGGAGTTGTTGAGTTACAAAGGATTAAAGAACAAATGAATTGACGTTACATTTCCATTTAGTCGTCTTGTTGTGGACTTGTGCGTTATATGAATATTATAATACATGTTTAAAAAATGTAATACGTCCGCATTCATTCACGTCACCGCCTATTTTATTGCCGAATAAATAACCTCATACTTTTAATTCCAAACATTTTTTTCAAGTGTCATCATCACGGATTTGTCAATTCCTTTGCATTTTTATACACTTCCCCTCCTTGGGCGTCACCTTCTTCATACAAGTGTTAATGCTCTGCAAAGATGTAATCCCAACAGCATAAATAACTAACACCTATGTAGTTACGTTTTTTCCGTGTGTATTTAAAAAGCTAGTCATGGAGAAGTGATGAATCGAGTCATGCTCCATCTTGTAATCAGCTCCAAGTTAGTGTGGGCGATGAAGTAGACTGAATTTACTGGTGTTTGGTGAAAATGAGGTTTGAACCCTTGTAAGTAAGAACAAAGCAAGAAAAATGTGAAACGAAATGTCACCACGTATGTTGGTGTAATGGCATACCATCATAGATTTTCCATTTAAGCTGTAACAGGGCTATCAAACGATTTGTTTTGATTTAAGTAGTCAGATAAGAATTAGAAAAGCGAAGATATGTGAGAGTAATTGTTTGAAAATGATGCTCGATTAACAAATGAGGCATAGAATCGTATTACAATGCGTAGGAAAATATTCTTTGGCGAAGAGAGTGGTAACGAATTGCATAATGACTCTGTATTCCATTATGTATCCCGAAAATTAATAGTTTCTTTAAATACAAAATTAATTTACTTTCTTTGAATTTTTCATAATAGCACCATTAAATTTAATTTTAAGATGATTATAAAAGGTTGTTATAATTTAATCATATTAAAAAAATTCAATTAAAATTATTTAAATAGAATTCAAAATTCAAAATTTTTTTTAATTCCAAAATTTCAAAAATTTAGCGGAAGTTAAAAAAAATTTTAATTTCAAAAAACAAAAAAAAATTTAAACGAAATTTAAATTAATGAAATTTTGCAAGCAAAATTTTAAATTTCGAATTTTCTCAAAACAAAAAGAATTGTTTAAACGAAATTTCAAAAAATTAGCGGAAGTTTAAACAAAATTTAAATTTTCGCAACTTCTGAAAAAAGAATTTTTTAATTGAAAAATAATTGATAAAATATTTTACAGTAACTTTTGGCCTTATGATGGCAAAAGGAATTACAAAAATTCTGTAAAATTGAATTTACTAGATAATGAAGTCTGTTACGGGGGAAAATTTTCAAACTCCTACTTTGAGTTTTGAACGAAGAACCTTCTGATTAGCAGATAAATGCGTTATCACGGAGATACCTACATTGGGGGGAAAAGACTGAAATTAAGGTCCTGTTTTCTAATTAAAATCTACATCGCAGAAATGGTCGAATGTCATTAAATTAATTCATTTAATTAAAATAATATAAGATTTTTTTTTCAAAATTGCCTGTGATCGGAGGTATTCAGCTATAAGTATGCAAAATTTGAAGTCTCTAACTTATATAGTTTCTGAGAACGGGCTCTGTGGCAGGAAGACAGACAGACAGAAGAGTGAAACGAATAGGGTTTCGTTCATCTGGCGATAAACAAAAAAACTAAAATAAAGTAATAAAAAAGAGGAAAGGGATTTTCCGCTTTTTACACATATTATTCGTTGTAAAAATTTTAATTGGATTTCAAATCGCTATTGGAACTTAACGCATATTGTTTAAATCCCCGTCATGAGGATATCTTAGAAACTGACTATTTTAAGAAAGTGAAACAGACTTATTTATTAAGTTGAACTTAATTCCGGAGTAAGGTTTATATTACAAGCATTGTGAAAAATTGTACTAGGGCTTACTTTCCAGTCAGGTCTTATTTTCAGGGAAATGTGGCATCTAAATAGAATGACCTACTAACGAAAGAAAACTTGGAATATTTCAAGAATAAAATATAACTATTTCGTAAAAGTCGAAAATTGAAATGGCAAAGTTATAAATATTTTCTTAAAGGGTCAGGTACAGTCGTGGGGGAAAAAAAGTAAACACGCCCAGTTAAGTCCGCAACAAATTGTTGTAGAAGAAAGTTACAGGTACTGAACGATTCGAAATAAAGTCTACTTTTAAATGATGTATATAAAATTTGCTTATGAGGCCGTCTATATATAAAAACGAACACAAACTTTGTTTTTTCAATAGAAATACCCAAGTTTGACACCATAAATAAATTCTGCACCTTTCAATTAGCCTAAATCCAAATTTTCATGAAATTCGTACGATTAGTTTTCGAGAAATTATTTAAAAACGAGCATATTTTAGGGGCTGTATCCAAATTGAAGTTTGGTATACTCGATTGATGAAATGCTACAGAATGACTATATATCACTTCTATTGAAGTATTATTTCTTGCCAATATGACCATTTTACTCGCTTAATATGTTTCGATTACTGACAGCCCAAATATTTCAATAAAATGAGCAAAATATATTTTTTTCAAATTATGCTTTTCTGCACATCACAGACGACACCCTTAAACCATCATTTTGAATGATAATTCGAAAACTAATCGAAAGAATAATTTGAATTTGAGAATTTGGATAAAGCAGGACATAATAAATATAAATCTATCAAAAAAATGTAGGACGCAATTCATATTTTTTTCGAATATTAATTTCATAATTCGTAATTCAAATAATAAAATTCTAAAAATTACAAATTCAATTTATTTATGTTTGGGTTTTTTAGTATTATAACCATACTCAAAGTTATCACATTAAAATTATAATTTCAGGAGATATTAATAAAAATATGAAAATGTAGTTTAACATCAGAAATTCTAAATTTTGAATGTTTATAATTCAAAGACTTATTATTAAATGACTAGAAATTTCGTTTCTAGGCATAGTTTGAGCCGAAGATTAAAATATATTGTCAAAATTTAGTGTTGCTATTGAAAAAAACAAAGTTTGTTTTGTAGATTCCCCTAGGCAAATTTTATATACATAATTTAAAAGTAGACTTTATTTCTAATCGATTGGTACCAGTAGCTTTCTTTTATCATAATTAGTTGCAGAGTTAGTAGAGGTGTTTACTTTTTTTCCCACGACTGTACCTTTTTAAATTGACGAATAAATATATTATGTTAATTAATTCGTAATGAAATGTAGTTAATTTGTAATATTTTAAACGAAATTGCGACTGAAATTTTGCATTAGATCAAAAGTTACCCTAAAAAGAACTTCAGCTATCGATCATCATATAAAGCATAAGAAATGTATAAATAATTGCAATTAAAAATCATTATTTTACAACTCCCGTGAACGATTTTGCGAAAATATGTTGCCAGCTACAGCTATTCATGAACACCTTGCATATAAATGTACATATCATATATATATTAAAACGCAAAGGCAAAATTTTAAGAGCGAAATGAAAAGAACTGTGCATGTTTAAAATTATCGAACGTTTTCAGTTTTAGATTAAATTAGAATGAGTAGAATCTATATATGATTATAAACTGCATAATATGAGCTTTAACAATTTCACCGTTTACTTAGAAGGTGACAAATAATAATAATAATAATAATAATAATACAGATGTTACAAGTTTAAAAATATACATTTTATTTAAATTTTTGAGTACTTTAGGTCTGCAATCCCGCAGCCATTGTCAGGGAATTAATAATTGTAATCAATATATAGGGAATTAATATTTATAATTCATTAATTGCCAATCCATTCATTTCATACGTCACTTCGTTTGAAATGGAAGAGTCTATATCTCTTAGAGTAGCTGGAAGTAGAAGTAGTAGCGCTTACGAAGTATTACTAAATATTTCTTAAAATGGAAGTCTATATTTCTAGAAATAGAATTTTTTAGCGAATTTCTAGAAATGGAAGAGACTATATTTCTTAGGGTAGCTGGAAGTAGAAGTAGTAGCGCTTGCAAAGTATTACTAAATATTTCGAAATAACGTTTTAGAAACCTTGTACAGATCGACCTTAGCTATCCAATGAAAAAGATATCATGTAAAAATATTGAAAGGCAAACGAGTTATCTTAAGAAATGCTCCCATTGAATTAACATTAGCGAAGGAGTGTTTTCGCGTGACTGAAGTAGCCTCTTAAGAAAGTTATTATTTACTTTTACACGCATGAAAATGCAGATCAGAAAGCAAGCGGTAAAATTGGCGCATTATAAATGCTAGTGAAGGTTTACTGTGAGAAATAAATACTTATTAGCCCCTTCGCGACGAGCATCTTTCACTGAATTTTTAATCTTTTATCACCGGTTTTTCAAAACAGAAATTTTTGCCTAATTAAATCGGGAAACTGTTCTCATTAAATAAGGTAAAATTTACAATAAAAAATAACTGCTGGGAATAATCAAGGATTCTAAGCACCTTATGCGGCACGTATACGTGTCGCTGGTCCCAAAGGACTATAAATATACTATACTCTATAATATAAAAAGTGTTCACTATAAGTATTTTGAAAACTAGTAAACATATAAAGCAAAAAAAGACAAAGCTTTCAGACATGAAAAAAGTAAATGCGAGTTTCAAGATACCGTAATGATAGCTTCTTCTTCTTGCCTGAAGCTAAGCATTCAGCTACTGTCCGCCTGGTAGGTAGCAGCCTGCTGATGCACAGTGTAGAGGTTTGCACGGGCCCGATGCCCGTACCCGGCCCGGCGGAATGAAGGAGAATTTTCAAACGGGACGGGCCGGCAAAAAGATTAATCGGGCCTATCGGCCCGATATAAGAATTTAAGAGAAGCAGATAAAATACGAGCCATTTTCAATGAATATGATTTTCTCGAGAAGTATAAATGTGCGTCACGAGCCGATGCGAGTATAACAACATCAATACAGAAATGTAACATGTCGGCATCCAAGAGAGATCGGCACAAGAGATCGGCATCTTACAGTTGCAAGATGTCTAATTCCGAGTTTAATTTTTTTTTTCAGCAGACTCGTGCAGGAACGGAACTGGTCTTAATCGATCTCAGGATGTGTAGAACAGTCATTGTGTTTTGTAGTATTAATAGTGATAATGAACTTCTCTTAACAGTATCTTTGGAAATATACCTTAAGATGGTTCTCATATTCACTGCTCAACAATGCGAAGCTTTCAGACACATTTTCTGACAAAATTTTTAACTGTAAAGGCATAAAATTGACAGGCCTGCCTATTGAAGGCATTTGGAAACGAATAGCTTTTTCCATATTTGATAAATTACTTACATAGATAACAGAGATTCCTGTCACGTGACTGTACGTTTTTCTCCTTTTCTGTGCCATCGCTTCCGGAAATTCGATTCAAAACGCTAACTTTGACAGTATTTTCAGAAAGATATATTGCTTTTATCTATAAAAAAAACGACATTTACATAGCTTCTGAATAAGAATACCTGCCAATCTTACGCGTTTCCGAAAAGAAAAGAATTCATAAATGTGTCTTAATGTAGCTCCTTTGGATTTGAGAAAAGCCTTAAAAATGAAATATTTTCACAAATCTACTTTTTATTATATAGCTTCAAAAGTTATCATGTTTTTAATCCTTTATTCTGATGAACTACATTAATCTTTTAATGAATCCTTATTTCCATTTTGAAATGTCTGTAGACACGATGACTAAAACACTGTAAGTAATCGTTAATGTTTACTATTGTGTGTTTTCTGTTTTGCGAACATCATAGTAATGTAAAATTTACTGCAAAATGTTCCCATAAATATGTATGTAGTATTCATTAAAAGAATCGTAATTGTATGTTGAGAAAAAACGGATTTTTTTTTTTTTTTGTAGATATTCTGTCGGGCCGGGCCTGTTTTCACTGATTTTTGTACGGGCCGGGCCGAGAACTGTAAAAATGCAAACGGGCCGGGACGGGCTCGGGCCGAACTTCATTTTTACACCGGGCCGGGCCAAGATAGCTTTCGTTCGGGCCGGGCCCGGACCTGGAAATTCTGGCCCGTGCAGACCTCTAGCACAGTGGTCTCCACAGTCTCGAGTATTTCAGCCACTATCCGTTATAGTTAGTTAGAGGGCAGCTCAAATCCTGTCAAAACTGAGATATCTGGTTTCAGCCGACAATACGGCTTAACCAAGTGGTACTTACTACTTTTTGTGAAAAGTATTCTTAGATCACTTTTTGCATAATAATAATAATAATAATAATAATAATAATAATAATCAATAAAGAAATAAATAAATAAGTAAATTGCTTTAATTCATGACAGAAATTCAGGCACTAAATAAGAGGAATATTTTCTTTAGAAAAAGTGTAAACTCTGCGGCCTGTGAGCTGCTTAGTGAGTAGCAATGACCTAAAGCTACTTTTCTTTAATTTATTAGTCTAACTTATAACTTAGTAAACAAAACAAAGTTTAATACTTTAAAAAAATTTAAATAAAAATTTTAAAAGGATATAAAATTTTAAAACTATCGTCTAAAGATAAAGATTTGTGAAACTAATACTGGTATTTGCTAGAGATACTAATTTCGTTTTTAAAACATTTTATCTCTTTGAAGTAGAATTCATAGACTGAAGTAAATAATGCACTAAATTAAAAAGAAAAAAAATCGAAATTTCAAGTTGTTTTTCAACCGAAGGCTCTTTTTATTATTTACTATTATTATTTTGCATTCACTTTCACTTTTGCATTATAATCATGAAAATCGTAGATAATGAATAATAAAATTCTACTTCACACTGTTTGATTTCAACAATGTAAATTTCATTCCTCGTTTTATTTAAAAATCGTATTTTGAATTTGAACAATATATTTCATTGTCTTTCAAAAATACAAAGTTATTATGAATGTACGAAAAAATTTTTACATTCTTTGGAAAGTCCGAACTAACTTTCTCCACTGATATAAAATAAAAACTAGACCTTTTATCTATCTTTTGCGTAAAAATCCAAGTTTTGGTGAAAAGAAGCACTTGATTGAAAAGGCATATCATTCATAACAAATTGATTCTTTTGTGTTCACTCAACTGTTTCTCATGGTAACAAAGGAACAAGGAACTGGTATCTGAAGAAGATTGATAAAAAAAAAGCTAAAGAAAAAAAAGGGGGTATCTATAGAAATACTACTTTAATCTGAAAATTTATAGAGCGTGATCGTTAGTCCATAAAACTTGGAGTGTTTTTAATATGATGCTACCTTTCCCTCAAAGCTAACGATACACTGTAAAAAAAAAATCTGTAATTCTACCGATGTAAATTACAGAAATCGGTATGCTTAGTAAAATTTTATCTGTACACTGTACAAAAAAGATGTAAATCTACAAAACTAGTTTTTGTAAAGCTACAGAAATCTGTAGCTTTACAAAAGAAACTACTAAAAATACAGTAATCTTAATAAAATTTTATCTGTAACCCGGGTTGCAGTTGCATAAAAAGTTTTAGGCATCCCAGTTTCCTAAAAAATTCTTAGTAGCCTTACAGATTTTTTGATTTACGGTGCAAAAGTGTATCTGTTACATGACTTTTTGTTGTTGCCGTTACGTAGAAAGTTCTAGGAATCCCAGTTTCGAAAAAAAGCTTTACTAACTTTACAGATTTTTTTTTTTTTTTTACACAGTGTACAGTCGTGGAAAATAAAAAAAAAGTAAACACGTCCTACTAACTCCTCAACAAATTATCGTAAAAGAAAGTTACTGGTACCGAAAGATTGGAAATAAAGTCTACTTTTAAATGATGTATATAAAATTTGCTTAGGGGGCCATTTACATACTAAAACGAATCCAAATTTCACTTTTTTTCTAATGACAATACCCAATTTTAACGAGATATTTCAAATCTTTGGTTCAAACTGTGCCAAGACACCGAATTTCAAGTCATTTGAATGATAAGTTTTTTAATTATAAACATTCAAAATTTAGTGCTTCTAATGTTAAATTACATTTTCATATTTTTATTTATATCTCCAGAAATTATGCTCCTAATGTGCTAATTTTTTGTGTAGCAATAATACTAATATACCCAAACATAAATACGCTGAATTTGCAATTTTTATAATTTTATGATATAAATTATGAATTATGAAATTAATATTTGAAAAAATTATGAATTGCAACCTACAACTTTTTTGATGGATTTAGATTTATTAAGTCCTGCTTTATGGAAATCCAAAATTTCACAATTTTCTTCCAAGTAGTTACCAAATTATGCTTAAAAAACGGCAAAATGATTGTTTAAGGGGCCGTCTATAATAGAAGTGACTAGATATTTTGAAATTTTTCTTCTGCTGTCCTGTAATCTAGCAGGCTTCATTGACTTCTTAAAGTGCCTTGATCAACATGGGGGGGGGGGGGAGGTCTCTCGGTTAACAATCGAGCACGGAACTTCAATTTGGATACAGCCCTTAAAATACGCTCGTTTTAAAATAATTAATTTCTCATGGTACGAACTTATGGTACTTATATAAACTTATGGTACGAATTTTATATACATCATTTATAAGTAGACTTTATTTCCAATCGTTCGGTACCAGTAACTTTCTTCTACGATAATTTGTTGAAGAGTTAGTGGGGGGTGTTAACTTTATTTTTTCCACGACTGTACATTATATTATTCACCAAAACGGAATTATTAATTTATATCAGAGCACTTTTGACACGTTAATATAACATGTCATATCTGCATAACTGCATTTGATGAATCTCATACTTTATTCTTTAATTCTGTATGAAAGTAAACAATTTTAGGTGTCCACTTTTCCTCAAAATGATAGAGTTGTTTAATGCTCAATAGAGTCAAAACACTGTTTGAAAACTAAGGTCGTGAAGAAATTTTCGCCTTATAATTAAGGCGCCTCTTAACTGCCTCTGCTCAACAAGCGCAAAACGTTTTGACAAATTTACAAATTCAATTTTTAACGGAAAGATATAAAATCGGAAAGTCTAACCATGGAAGCGATTTAGAATTGAACTGTGTTTTCCATTTTTTGATCAATCAATTACCTATTGAGTTATAAGCAATTTCGATCACGTGACAAACACGTTTTTCGCCCGTTCCTGAGTGCTTTTTCTCCCTTCGTGCGGAAATTCGGTTCAAAACGGCTACTTTAACACTTTTTTCTGAAAGATCTATTGCGTTTGCAAAAAAATGGAAAAACAGTTCAATGAAATAGTTTCTGAACAATAACACCAACTAGTTTCATGCCTTTTCGAACAAAAATAAATTAAAACTTATGTCAGAAAGTTGCCCTTTTGGATTTGAGAACACCCTTAATATAAACTTTAAAACACTTATAATTACTTAAAAAGTGACACATCCTGAGATCTTTCAATCAGAAATTCAAATCAAGAAAGGTTATTCTATATTGGTATGACATCTCGAAAATTTAAAGAAAGGCTAAAAGAGCACTTACCTGATATCAAGTTTAAAAAACCAAGTACAGCTTTATCCAGATTGCATCAAAAAGAAAATATCAAGATAAACTTCGAAAAAGCTAAAATGATCATTTCAACATCTAACCATTACTCTTCAATAATCCGTGAATCCATTGAGATTTTACTTAGTAGTGATACCGTTTGTAACGATGTCCTATCTTATAATATTCCCGCGATTTGGTATAATATCCCAAGTATTTCAAGAACTCCTGAAAATATAAACTGATGTTTTCACCCCTCTGTAGAAGAATGGACTGAACTTCTCTTGCGCGTGCGTCGTATTTTGTTTTTGTTTTAAATTTGTCTTGTATTCAGTCAGTCATCTTTTCCATTTGAAAACGAACGCGTGTGCGTTTGAAAGATCTCAGGATTATATTAAATAATATCTTTATATGTTTGTGTCACCTTTTAAGGAATTATAAGTATGTTTTAAAGTTTATATTGTTTAATGCTATCAATTACAGGAAATATGCTGGTGTCACTTATGACAAAAAACACAGCGAACATGGAAGGGAAACTTTGTTGTATAGAAAATAATTTCAATGAAGATACAGAAGTAGATTTCCTTTTCTCTCCATATAATGCTTAAAGAACGCAACTATAGTTTCGAGAACAATTAATTATCAGTTCTCATTATCAAGTGTATACTGGAGGTATATTTCCAAAAAATTTAATTATAGGAGCCGTGAAAAGGGTAGAAATACGTTGCACAATAACACAGGTGTCAGGTACTCCTCTGGAGTCAAATGAATGTTTATAGAAGAATCCATATAGTTACAAGTTTACCCGAACATGTGTCGGGCATTATAATTCTTTTCAATATATTTCAGAGTAACATTTTACATGAGATGTAATGATGATGATGATGCCGAGGTGGTGCGATAAGTTAGTTGATGTTCTAACAGAAAGAAGCAAGGCAGAAAGTGAAGTGACAGAAGAAGTCACATAGACTCTTAGAGTTTAGTATATCGCCAAAGGTTACGCTATTTGACGGATTCATTGGAAAAGAGCATCATAACACCTTTAAAAAAAATCATTGCCCATTAAAAACATATTGGCGCACTTAGCACTGATATGTTAATGCCAAAAATGAGGGAATAATTTAGAAAATTAATGATTTCATGTAGGGGACATATTTACGATATGATTGGCGTCTGCTTTATTTTCTAACGAATTAACGGGCAGATTCTCATCTTCAAGTGATTAGAAGCAGAGATTAGTTAATCAATAAGGATAAAAAAAATTAATTTATCTGATGATGAGAAATTATTAACTTATTTCGGAACTATAGTTGTGATCTTTAATCATAAAGAAAATATAGAAAAAAAAAAGATCTGCTTTTGTACATTGTTGTACTATTGTTGTATTTGCAGGGAGTGCGAGTCACTAATTCCTTTCTATATGCTAATCATCCGGTGTGGGGGGAACTAGATTTTTCTTTTAAATCCATCTAAAACTTTACCATAATTGTAAAAAAATTTAAAAAGCTAACACTGGCTTTTCCTATAACTTTGTTTATTGCACTTTTTGAAACATTTATCTCTTCCAAGTGTTTATCCCATATACGGAATTGCGTTTACAAGTAATACCCTATTTTAAAATGAATAAAATCAAAGAATGTATTTTATTTTTCGAAATGTTTTTCATTCTAATTCTCTTTTTTTATTTATTGTTATTTTTTATTTTATTCTTACTATTACTGTTTTATATTTCCTTTCAGTTATGCGTTATAATCATAAAAACCATATGTAATGAATAATGAATTTCTGCAACGGTCTGTTTGGTTTCAACAATATAAATTTTATTCATCGTTTTATTAAAAATCGCATTTTGAATTTGAACAATGTCTTTCATTGCCTTTTAAAAACTCGAAAGTATTGTGGACGTACAAAATACATAACGTAAATAAATAAATAAATAAAATAAAAATCGAAAGGAATAAAAATATATACACTTTGTTATTCTTTAAAAAGTCCGAACTAACTTTCTCCACTGATATAAAATAAAAACTAGGCCTTTTTTCTATCTTTGCGTAAAAATCTAAGTTTCGGTGAAAAAGAAGCATTTGAATGAAAAGGCATATCATTCATAACAAATTGATCCTTTTGTGTTCACTCGACTGTTTGTCATGGTAACAAAGGAAAAAGGAACTGGTAGTTGAAGCAGATTGATAAGAAAATAGCGGTGGTAGAAAAAAAAAAAAAAAAAAGTATATCTGTAAAAATACTATTTTAAATCCGAAAAATTTATGGAGCGCGAGCATAAATGCATAGAAATGAGAAAATCTTTTCTGCTTTGCCTAGAAAATAGAATCACAGTATCTTAAATTATTCATCGGAAATTGATTTCATACATTATAATTATTTTCACTTCAGTGTACAGCAAGTACTGAGATATTAACATGAGTTTTTAGGCTTGAAAAAAAAATATTTTATGAAGTTGTTTTGACATTTAGAAAATAAATATAAACATGTGGAAGTTTGCACACAAAACACGTATTTTGAACTATCAAAAACAATAGTTGTATTCATAAAAAATGCACCTAATTGGACTAGATGTCGCTCAGCGTGTAGCATTTCGTGGTAACCTAGATTTCTATGAGTGGTTTAAAACCCTTACCGGCGCGGTGTCCTTAAAAAAGGACACCTAATTTTAATTGCAAAACTGACAAACGGCACCAAGAATATTTAACTAAAATTTTTCTATTATAATTAATATACAGAAAATAAGCAAGTTCGTATTTTCTAATAAATTCGTTTATAAATTGCGGTGTCAGTCCATTATTTCATCAGTTTATAAACAGAATTACTCCGTGTCGGTAAGGGTTAATCTAAAACTAATGAAACGAAAAGGACGTTAAAATGCATATAACTATCTATTCTTTGACCAACAGTTTTTTGATAAAATGGTGGATTATGAAACTTAATATTTAGTAAAATCTCCAAGCGGACACCTCTATTTAATGAACACTTTTCTAAATCCGCAACACATACATATTGTATTTTACCTCTGAAAAGCGGACAAATTGCGCGGTCCCGAGATGTTGTCCACTATTAAGGCGGCTGGTCACTCAGCTTTGGAATTCTCCTCCGTAATGTTAAGTCTATGGACTTTTGATGCATTCGTCTATTTAAAATATCTTCTCGGGAAATTCTGATTTTTAACATATTTTTTCTGTGTACTCTTCTTAAAGGATGTCTCTTTTTTTCTTAGTTTTCGAAATATTTCTAAAATCCATGCTGAATTTAATATTTTATGTGTTAAAAGCGGACGAACTGTGAGTAAGTTTTTAACACTTCCTATAAAATTAAGTCTACATTTTAGAAATATTTTGAGAACTAAGAAAAAAAGAGACATCTTTTGGGAAGTGAACACAAACAATAGAAGCTAAAAATATTAATTTCTCGAGGAGATATTTTAAATGCATAGACTTTACATTAGTGAGGAGAAATCGGAAGCTGAGTAACCAACCCCTTAAGAGGTTTTACTTATTTCATCAGTTTGTAGTGCACTAGCGACTTGCTTCGTAAAGGGTCTCTAGTAGTTTGAGTGTGAGCTTGACGTCAAACATTTAGCCAGTGTAGCGCAACAATGACCTCTCTATTCTATTTTACTCTAATTTTCCAAGGTATGTGCGAGTCTCTTGGAGTCTACGGTTACTTGTTTTCACTGTTATTTTATGCAAATTAGGCTCGTCGCTCAACCTGTAGCGTATATAAGGCGATGCAAAATTGTGTGTCCTCGGATTTGGTTCATGTGCTGCTCTAAGAGAGAATTTGAGCTTTCGTCGGAGAATTTATAGTCAGTGTGTCTGCCACATGTAGTAAAGTTGAAGTCTGGGTTAGCCTTAGCATCACTGACCTTTGGTAAGAATTTTTTGCACTATCGTTCAATTAATAAAGATTTTCTCGATAACCATGGGTTTTCCTCGTTATTGATTTGAAATTTGTGTTAACGTTTAGCTTTGCAGTTGAAATAAGTATAGTAGTTTAAATCCTTTCAGGGGCGTCGTTTGCACACTCTAAATCGAAATGTCTTAAATTCAGACACTTAAGTGTCTGAAACGGAGTGTTCAATTTTCAGACATTTTAAAATGTCTGAATTTTTTCAGACACTTTTTGCGTCTGAATTTTAGACACTTCAAACGTCTGAATCGCAGCCATTTTCTTAAAGCATTACACGTAGCCATGTTTGACCACGTTGATCCTGGAAAAGTATATGGCCATTATTCTGCCCTACTCTCCCCCCCCCCCCACACACACAGCCTAATTTTAGGGGCTCCAAAATATGGTATGCAATTTTCATAAAGATGATAATTGAAATCTTTTTCGACTTTGTACTGATTATAATCAATATTTTGAATTTATAGAGTAGAATAAGATTAAAAATTAAAATATTTGTCACAATACAGTAAAACCTCTCAATAGTAGGCACCTTAGAACCGTGGAATTTGTTCGCCATTCGGAAGTGTCTGTTTTTCTGAGGTAAAAAATATAAAATATGTGCATGTTGTTAATAAAAAATGTGCTTCTTAAATAGTTGTGTCCTCTATGTAGGAGTGTCCGTTATGGAGATTTTACAACAAAACTTTCATAGGACAATTTTCTTCAGCGAACACTGACCTTTTTCAAGATAAATACATTTTTTTTACCTCATAAAAGCGAACACAATCGAATAGCAGGCAAATTCAACATTCCAAAACGCGTTCAATTCGCGAGGTGGCCGCGATTGAGAGTTTTTACTGTATTTATTTTCTTATTTAGTTTTTAATCTAATTCTACTTTTAAAGTTCAAAATGCTGATTATAATCAATAGAATGTTGAAACACATTTAAAATATAAGCTTTAAAAAAAAATCCATATCGAATTTGGAGCACGTAAAATCGTAGGGGGGGGGGGGGTAGGGTCTACCCATGCTTTAATAAGGCCCTCCTTCTGGAAAAAGTCCAACCCTGTATTATGATTCGATAAATGTACGTGTCAGTTTTAAGTGCAAAATCTAGCTATATGCAAATAAATATTTTATAAAAACCTACCTCTTTACTTTGTATTCATTTTTAATTTCAAATTACTTTTTAACTAAAAGTAATCAAAAAATCAATATTATATAATTATTTCAAATGAAATATATCTGTATATTTTTACCGCATTCTTACAATTACGTTAACGGTACATGATTACACGAATTTAAGAATCTAAAAATAATCATTAAAATTTAACAAAGTGACTACAGATAACGCGAGACTCTTTTTCTAAATCTTTGTTGACATCAACAAATTTTTTTCTGATTCAACGTCTACATTAGTGACGTCAATTTCCGCTGAATTGAAGCTGTGGTTTTGACTTTTGAATCATAAAAAGATTATATGTTGACTATTTTCATTATGGCAAATGGGATATTTCTAAAATACTCGGAAACACTAAAATTATAGCAAAGGGAAATCTTTTAATTAGAATGACCGGATTTAATGAGTTTTATCAGTCAAAACATTTTAAAATAAATAAATGAACACAAGTAATTCGCTGTATTAAAAATATGGGGGAATCAATGAATGGAAGGATGTTCGAACTATATTCTTTTTTAAAATTTATGATGTACACACTATGAGGCAGAAGAAAACTTCATTAGACAAGAAAAGCATAAATAATAAATAAAAGCAGCTATTAACAGGAATGTTTACTATAAATGCTTTTGAATTCCAGTACATAACACATAATAAATCTATCAGAAATGTAAAAATCGATGTAAACATTACAAATGCTGCCGCATTAAATGCTTATAAAAATATTGTATACGTAAATAAATAATTAAAAAGGGTACTTCAGAGTAATAATTACACCAAAAAATACTATTAAGGTAGTCTTGATGGTAATTAAGAAGTATGAGCCAATCAACAGGCGATGTCACTGCGATTTTTAAAGTAATGGCTACATAAAAAAAGGCTTAGGAAGGTGTAAAATTAATAAATTCAGTAACCGCTAATATACACCATGCAGAGACACCAAAATTTATTTTAAAGATAACATTGGATAGAAAATAATACAGAAATATGATTGCAGATGATTTGAAGAGTAGAAATTTAAATATTAGCAAAATAAAATTTTAACATGGAAATACCATAGGCAAAATGCTTTGAACATATTTTGGCATAACTCAGGAACAAATAAAGCTATAGACTCGTGTGAGGTCTTCATTTAAAGAGAAAACAATCACAGAGAGTTTTAAATACATAGTTAAGACCCCACTTACCTGGGAAAAGGTCTGATTATTCCAAAAGCGCATTCGCCCAGAGGACGTCCGGATTGGAGGCTACGTCCATCCGTTAATTAGGCAGACTTGGATATTTAAAAAATAAAATCCCCTTGCACATCCGGCTAGCTCTGTTAAAAGGATGGAAAATTTCCATCCTGAAAACATAGCCCGCCAGACAACAGTTCTCTTTACAAATTTGACGAGATGAAGAACACTGTATTAGTTTTATAGATAAATATTAATACGGAGTACCACTATGTCGATAGAAATTAAATCCCGGAACTTCACATTCCGCAAAAAACAATCAAGTCAAAATAAATTATTAGTTAAAATGTACGCGTACATAAAAACAAGCATTCAGTTTGAATTACAAACGAACATCGAGTTCGAAAGGAAGACGCATGCGCAACTGAGAGTGCCCCCTGGTGAATGCGGAGCGGAGTTACAAAGTGTCTTAAAATTAGACACTTGCAGATTTTTTAGACACTTTTATCAGTTCGTGTACACTATGATCATAGTAAGACACTTAGGTGTTTTAAATTAAGACATCTATTGTGACTGAATTTTCAGATTCAGACACTTAAGTGTCTGAAATTCTTTTTCAGTCACATATGTATCTTAATTTAAGACGCCTTTATTTGCAGTGCAGTCTGCAAACGCTTAATTTTAATGCCCAAACTGAGAAATGGCTCCAGGAATTTTTTTAGTACAATTTCGGTCTCATAATACACGTGAAGAAATTTTTTTTATTATTTTCAAATAAATTTGTTCAGAAATTGAGGTGTGAATTAATTATTTGAACATTTTTGGAGCAGAAAAGCTTGCCCTGAAAGGCTTAAAGCAGTAGCTATCGACGTAAAGTCTCGAAGGCTATTTAAATTTATATAAGTTGAAGTTTAAGCATTTCTTAGTTATTGAAATAGCAATTTATCTTTCTTATTCGCAGCATAGTTTAGGCAAAATATAGAATGCTCTCTATCATCTCCTTGCCCAATTCAGTTTTAAATAAAGGTGTTTTAAAACTCACTTCTGAATATGACCGATTTATTGCGTAGCGGTCTTGCTGGTGTCGTTACAAGTTTTCAGTAGAAAGTCTGATTTTGTTTCGTTTATAAAAAAGGACGAATTAAAAATATAAAAAAAAAGCATAGATCGAGGTTTAGGTAAATATGTAACTTTCACTTAAGAAAAATCAAAGAAATAAAGCCTAGATCAAGGACTAGGTAAAAGTGCAACTTTCACTTAAGAAAAATCGAAGAAAACCATTTGTCCATTTCTAGGATATTTTAATTGTAAATTTAAAAAATACTGTTTCGAAAAAATCGCGTTAAACGTTTTGCAACAAGTATGCACTTATGCATTGTACGACAAGAATAGCTGTAACTTCTATATGAGTTTACATTTATGTAAACGGACTCGAAAAAACATTTATGAAATGTCAGACATTAAGAATATACTATAACATAAAATAAAATAAAAATGCATTTTTTTAAGCTGTAAAAACTCTCATAACACTTTAATTAATTCCGCAATTAACTTAATTCTCTGTGAAAGTGGCACAATTTCATATATTTAATATTTAGTTTTGCTTTCGTTTCTTTTTCCTTTTCTTTTTCTACTCATATATTTTTAAGCGACGCAGTTGCTTATTACTTTTAATCACTGGGGAAAAAGGTGTATCGTAGTGGGTGATCGCGGTTAACGAACTTAATCCGTTCCAAAACAGTGTTCGCTAACCGAATTGTTTAATAAGCAATCATAGATTTAGTATAGATTTGTATGGGGATTTAATTAATTCGTTCTTTAAAGCTAAATAATACATAATAAATATATATCTTCTTTTTATAATAGGGTTAATATACAACCCTTATTTAATATCGACAGATCGTATTTTGATGTGTTTGTCCGTGTCGTAGCATATTAAAAAAAAAATAAAAAATCAATGACATACCTTTTGTAAAAACTTTTAGGATTAAATTCATTGACTACGGCAGGACGGCCAACTGTGGCACGCTAGACACCACTAAAATTTTATAGTAGTCATTGCCTTATCTAATCATAGAATCTCTGCGATTCAAGAAGTCGGCTATTTCTTTAAAAAATTAGTGGTATCCGGCGTGCCACATTTGGAAACCCCTGGACTACGGCATTAAACCATATCAATTTGATCTTTCAAAAACCCCTTTGTTCTGTAAAAGATCGTGTTTTCTACAGGGCCCGATAAAGCTCAAGTGGAGCCTAGAGCCTATTAATAATTTGTGAACTAAATTTCAATGAAAATTTGCAATATTTTTTTTTTTTTTTTTTAAGAACACTAAATATAAATAATGCTTCTAATCTGTTTATTCTAATTTGGGGGTCCTAAAATGTAGGATCCGAACCCCCGGTAGTCCATGAATTGATTAGGTCATACATATACAACTGTTAAAATGTTCTCTAAGTCGACAACAGATACAATTCAATACAACAGCAAATCTAAAACACAGCATTACTTCTTCTTTGCTTTGATTTGTGAGGTGTTCGTTATCCGAACATGTGTTCGTTATCCGTCGTAAACCGAACAGTTCGTTAACCGATCACCCACTGTATACTAAAACTACCCCGATCATGCAAAAATATCATTGTTGCAGCAAATGTGTTGTCGTGCATCAGCACGACAACGACTCTGAACGATTTCTCATTAGTCATCATTTCTTTTATTTGTTGAAAGAAGGTTCTTATATCGATTAGATGCTTTATTATTATGAAAAATCAAAACTAACTTTCTCCGTTTCCACTCGTTTAAAATTTGCGTAAAAATACAATATTTAGTGGGAAAAAAAAAGAAAAAGAAAAACAGATATGTATAGAAATACTACTTATCTGAAAATTTAAGGAAATTATTTTCATAAATGCATGTTTTGTATGTTCCTCCCCCCCCCCCCCCCCCCGCTGTATACACCCACATACGGAGAAAGGTAATTCCTTAGATTATTCCCCAAAACTTGAATCCATATGTTATACTAATTATAATTTCACTTCAATTTACAGTGTTGAGATTGTAAAATTTGTACAGTAGAGTCCCGATTATCCGAGTCCCGCTTAACCGAGTTTCCGTTTTGACTGAGTTCTTTTCTTCTGACGGACTGATGGCTTCCATTATTATGAAACAGTCATTATAAATGAAGTGTTAGGTGAAGATGAAAGAACAGTAGTAAAAAGTTAGAAGTCTAATTTTCTGGTAAGAATGGAAAAAAAAAACGGCCTCTTTTCTCATTCTGACTAGACAATCAGAGACTGCTCTTTCATCTTTACCTAACACTTCGTTTGTAATGGCTGTTTCATAATAATGGAAGCCATCAGTCCATCAGAAGAAAATGATCCATTTTAAAAGCAAAAGTTTAACTGAAAAAACTATTTAATACTTTGAGCAGAAAGAAGAGGCTAAACCTACAATGTTCATGACACTAACAGAATCACATAGCTGCCAATTTGTACGGTTTTATTATCTCTAAAATTGAATACAATTTTTTTCCATATTTAATCGTTGACAATTGTTAGAATCCGGCGATTGAATTAGCCAAAATTTACTGGTTAGTTTTAGTGGTAAGAAAAAAATATTAGAAATTGGTAGCTATACAGTAGCGTAATACTGCAGAAAAAAAAAAAAAAAAAAAAAAAAACTGCAGCAAAATTGACATTTAACAAACAAAAAACTACCAAGGGCTTTTTTTAATAAACAATTTCATTCCCCGTTTCTCTTAAAAGTAACAGAAATGTACATCAAAGAAATGTTACTAGTGCCATAAAAATGAGTGAATTAAGTGAAAATTTATATTTTATCTCCTTAGTTGGTGACGATTTGTGTAAATCCGCTTTATCCGAGTTTTTGCTTATCCGAGGTGAGCTTGGTCCATATTAACTCGGATAATCAGGACTCTACTGTATCGCTTCATTTAATGAATTTCACAGATTAAGCTTAAATCCTCTTTGAAAATACGCAATTCTACATTTAGTTTCCTTTTATTTATTTTTTTTTTTATCTTCTTTTAACTGATGTATAAAAGAAAAGTTATGGGTTAAACCTCCGGTTGACAAAAGTTTACACGAAACGTATTATGGACTACAATGAACGTGCAAGATGTAAAAACCAACGTAAAAAAATGCATAAACAGCGAAAATGAATTATGCAATAGAATATGAAAGTGGTATAGTAAAGTCTGAAATTTTCATGTATTTACACATAAAAGATTACCGTCGCCTCAGTGCAACATCAGGACATCTATAGTAATAATCGAAAACGAGATGTCTGACTTACTGCTATGAAAAACTGTGTCTGCATCTAGTGAAACAGTAAGGGTTTTTATAAATCACATTTGAGATATAGTATTAAACATAACTTTGTGTTTCAGAAGTTGTTCCGCACTAGACACAAACAGTTATTCATAGCGATAAGTCAGATATTTCATTTTGTAAGGTTTTCACTATCTCCTGATTAATCTGGTAGCGGAAGAGACAGGAAAACTCCTTTGTCTAACCTTTGAATTATTTAATTCTTGGATAATTAAGAATATCTACATAAGGGTTTTCAGGTTCGTGTTCAAATTATAATAAGGAAGGGCTTTTTGCCACAAAGTATATTTGTGAATAAAAGTCTCTTGACATATGAGATTGATGTCTCAGGAAGAATACTCGCTAGCCTAGGCTATCTACGAGTCTCTTCGACCAAGTCCACACACTCTAAGTCCAGTCGCTCCTCTCGAGCGACTCCAAGTCCTCCGGTTGAGAATTATTTCTGGCCTCTCCGTATGCGATCCAAAACAAGACTCTCTCCACTCTAAAAATACGTCCCTCTCATCTCCATCTTCTCGCCGCCCTCAAACCGCACGGGATCTTCCTCCTCCAATCGGCTAAGTCCCGCGTTCTCATAGGAACCTCTTTGTTTCTCCACTGGTGCCGTTGCCATATCGCGTCTCTGATATGCTGAAACTTTCTCCCCTGGAAAGTCGCTTGTGGGAGAAAACGATCTATAAGGGATGGACCGTGAATAATTTTTAACGTCAGGAGACATTGGACCTAAGTCACCTCGAAATATTCTCTGTTTGTACCTTCAAGATGAATGGGTTTTTACCCGTGGGAACCTACTCAGGTTGTGAAGTCTTGGTACAGGCAAAGTTATGTTAATCATTTTTTTAATTAAGCCAAGACTTTACAATATTTTATTATTACTAGATGTCCTACTGTTGCTCCGAGGCGACGAACTACTTTGTGAATATTTGTAAAAGATTCGTGTTACTGGATAAAGAAGATATATTTGAAAAAAAAGAAGAAAAAAAAGAGAGTGCGATGTGATAGGTTTTATCTTCCAAATGGTCTGTGGAACTTAGGAACTCAATGGCGTTATACCGAGAGTTTAAAGACTCAACAGCCGATGAGAGGTTCTGCTGTCAATGTTGGGTATTCAGGGAGCTGCTGGATTCGAACCCAAGTCGCGCTAGTCCGCATAATCGTTCTGAATTTTACGTGGTTGTCTTCGAACCTGCATAAATAAGGGATAGATGCGCTTAGGAAGACCTCAGAGAGAGCAACACCCCCCCCCCACACACACACACACACTTATTTATATCCCACTTGCAGATAACCGAACGCAAAGACCAACACCAACACCGAGATTTTAAATCGCCGTATTTCTCTGTAAGGAAAAGAAAGTGCTGCTTTATCGCATAATTTATTTTTTTATTCTAAATTTTATTTCAAGCATTTTTATTTTTTGATGAAATAATTAACTGAGAATGTAAGGAATGCGGGTTGAAAATAATGCTGTTCGCCTAACCCAACACCTAACCAATCAACCTAAAAAATTGCATAATGCATGCTTTTTTACCTTTGTAAATTCTATAACTGTTAATGCAAATTGCCTGTCTTTATATATAAAGATTTTATTGAAATTCAAAATAATATTAGAATTATTTTCAATCATGTTCCTTTATTTAACCATGAATATTTTCTCTTTTAAGCCTAATTCCAGAACTAATCGGTTAACATTAACTGATTACTCAGCGAACCAAAATATTCCTTCACTCCTATAAATTGCTGAATGGGCTGAATGTTAATTAAAATTTTTCATTTTGCTGTGAAATATAATAATTACAATTCTTAAAAAGGAAAAAATAAATAAAAATAATAAATGAGAATATTGTCTGCGGATCTTAAAGAAAAAATATATATATTTCTCACCCAGTCAAATTTCACGCGTGTGCTTTAAGCAGAATGTCGCAATGTTCTAAACCGTCAAGAAAGATGACCGATTATGATGGATCTTAGAATTAAACGAATGATAAATAATGAAAATACGACTATAACTTTACATACTTGCCCTCACTTCATCAAGATAATAACCAACAAGAAAAAAAGAAAGTATACGCAGTTAATTTGTAGACGACGCTAGTTATTGTTATTTAATTTAACCGGAAAAATTAGTATATTACTTTATATGATCATCATCCCTGGTATGTTATAGTGTGTGATGCATTTTGAGAGTTGATACAATTTTTATACAGTTGTTTATAAAATATGTTAATTTCTGAAGATTACTTGATTAAGAAGATATGACAGATTGGATTTTAATTCATATGGGGCTGCTTAAGTTAATTTTAAAGCACTTCAGGTGTGTCGAAACGACTTCGTATGTAGGGCCAATATCTGTAGAAGTCTAGCGCGAACGCATGCCCAATAATTAAGTAGTACAATACCGAGACTAATTTCCAAGCCTAGGACTTTGGTGTAGCATAAAAAAAAATCCCGAAAAACCAGGACTGATGCGGGAATTCGGCGAACGAGAATTTTTGCAATTACTACTTTTTTATTTTTTTAATGACTGCACTCTAAATAAAAAGGAGTGACTATTCACTCCTGAGGAGTTAACAGTCGCTCTATTGTAGAGTCAAAATATGCCCAACCTCTTTAAAGTGACTATTCACTCTGAGCAAAAGGGCAATTTTTGACTCTCTGAAAGAGTGAATAGTCACTCCCGGGAAATGAATATTCACTCTAAACAGGGCTGGATAATCACTCTTTCAGAGGAGTGACTATTCACCCTTGGTAAAGGAGTGCGTTTTTTCACCCCTGGTAGGAGTAAATAGTCCCTCTTTCATGGGAGTGAATGTTCATTTTTTTAATAGACGGATGTTTTATGTTTAACAATGTTTGATTTCATTTTAATTTTTATTTTAAATATAAATTCCTATCTTTTTACGTTACTTTTCCGTAAATTATTACTATTTTTGCAAAGTGTTATTGTTCTAAAATATTTTTAAATTTTCCACTTAAAAAACAATGCTTATAAACTCACATCTTTTTTAAATAAGCTCTAAACATGATCTAAATATTAAAAATGCGTATTTTTTTTTCTGTTGTGATTTGATTTTGTTTTATTTAACCTTTAACTGATGTTACCGGTCTCTCAGACAGCGACTTTTTTCAATTTTTATATTTTAACTTGAAATTTTTCAGTTTAACTACAAACACTACCGAAATTTTGTTCCGTTTGGAACTTTAATATTATCACCAGAGACTTTTGAATAGATGAATTTTAATTAAAACAGTCCTGTGCAAAAAGTTTAGTACAAAAAAAACCATCCTATAAGTTAATCGTGCCTTTTATTCCTCTTTCGCTGCAGCGATCTCGCACACCGCTTCACACTAGTTATGTGACAATTTCTGTGACATCAGTTAAAGGTTAATAAGCACATGGAATCAACATTTTATGTTCTCTGAAATATGTTTATATTTTTCTTTTAAACATATTCCTTAACTTAATCATGATTTCTAATTTTCGCCCGCTATTGCTGAAAAATGGAATTAATACAATACAATTTATGAAACAACACGATGAGCAATATTTAATTTATTTTTTTTATTTCCATAGATGTTGAGTTTTGTGAATATGAGCAAAATAGATTGTATATGTTTTATAGGAAAAGATTAACCTAGCAAATAGAAAAAAATAAGGAAATATAAAAATAAAATAAATGACTGCATATGAACCGTTTTTACTGTTTGAAAAACATTTTAATGTAAAAATTAGTTTTTAATCTCTTTAAAAAATGTATTGAGTCCTATATTATGTAAGTAAATATGAACTTTAAAAAAAATTCTAATACAGTTTAATCTATAAACTTCCTATCAGGTATAAAAAATTTTTTTATTTCAATGCTTAAATATTATATTTTATATTTTAGTGCCAATAATTACGTGTATCATAAACGTAGAAAATGAGTTTACAATAGAGGAAAATTTAATAACTGATTCAGAATGTCTATAATTAAATGTTTTTATTAAAATCATAAACAGGAGAAAAATGCTTGCATAAAATTTAAAAAAAAAAATGTATACCAATTTGAAAACACTAAAAATAATAATTAGTATTTTATAACTGTACTACTAAACAATAACAATAATAACGATAAATACTGTATTTATAATTAGAAAACAGTAAAAAACGAAGAAAATCTAGCAGCACACTATCTCAACACATTTTCAACAAATCTCAAAGGGTAACAATTCCAGCTCAATCTATTTCTATATAACATAAAACTATTTAACTCATGGTTATAACAGGAATAAAAGATTAAAATTAAATAAGAGTTACTTTTACGTTCCATAAATAATCACTTTAATAATATCCATATGTTTTAACCTAAAATGACGGGCGCATTTCTCTTATCTTAAAAAAAAGCTTCGTAGGCTTGCTGTTCTGATTCGCTAATGAGTAATACGAATACATAAATTAGAGATCGACAGAAAATTCGGTTTCCTTTTCGTCCCGAAGTCTGGGTTTCACCGAAAATTCGTTTTCGTCGAAAATGCTGCCAAAAATTCGGCCGAACCGAAACTATCTATATTCCAGAAATCTGATTTCTTCCTTCAGAAATTTTCAATGTTAGACAATGTTCAATGTTCAATGTCAAAATGTTAGTTCAATGCTCAAATGAGACACTCTTTATTTATTACTATGAACTTCATTGTATATAATTATCAGTCATGATAGACTCAAGACGAGAGAGAAAATCATAAAGCAAGTAATGCATATGACTCAAATTTGAAGAAACTTTTTCACGCGCTCGTTAAAAACTGCAGACTTAACAGTAACAGTTGAAATCGCAGAAGCGTTTCGTTTCGAATGTTTTTTGAGAAAGTTCTCATTTCCCTTACCAATTAATTACATTTTATTTTATATGAAGATAAAAAGTTCCATAAATAATCACTTTAATAATATCCCTATATTTTAATTCTAAAATGGCGGACGTCTTTCTCTTATCTTAAAAAAGCGTCGTAGACAAGACTGTTCTGATTGGCTGATTATTAATACTCACTCCTGCTTAGAGTGAATAGTCACTCTTTCAGAGGAGCGACTATTCACTCTTCAAAATGTGTGCATTTTAGTACGTAATTTCCAAGGTTACATTATGAAATGGTGTTTTGGAAAATTAAGAAGTGACATATTTTGGTGCTTTTCATTATTTTACTCCATATATTGGTTCAAAGTTGAACGGAAATTTTTTTAAAGTGTATAATGCCAGGCTTTCACTCTCGTCAGCGGAGTGAGATATTTCACTCTCGACAAGGGGGTGACATATTTCACTCTCGGCAACGGAGTGACATATTTCTCTCTCGGCAATGGAGAGAAATATATCACTCCTTTCTAGGATATTTCACTTCTTTCTATTTATAGTTTTTGGTTTCGCTCCTTACTACTTCACTTGTATATATCTTTGAAGCTACGGTATTTTCTTATTTCAACTTCCCTGGTGATGCCTAATGTTTAACTGAAAGCGCTCAGAAAATTTTGACATGATTTAACATCTTGTGGTGCTTCTGATGAGGATGGTAGCGCGGTAGTTCTCTTGAGAGGCGTAAATTTAGTTATGAACATTTAGTTATTACAAATATTTAGTTTTGAAGAATAAAAGATTTTATTCGCATTAAACACAAAAGCTTTTCTGGACTAAATATCAGGATATGTACACAACAAAAATAAGTTGGATGAAAGTTTCTGATGATAATAAAGTTTGTGAGGTGTCAAGGTAATCAAAGTCCTGAATTACTAGTTAGAAAGTTCAGCAATATTAAAGAGTCTCCGAGACTTTATTCATCTGCTCTTTAGAAATGTCACTATGAACAGTTAAAGAACTCTTTTCTCCGTTGACAGCCTGTCGCTGTACTTCACTGCACAGCTATTCTCCGCCGTGAGAAAGATGTCTCTTTCACCCTCGGACTAATACCTCCGAGAAAAAACTATGAGTGATCTCCGAAAGATTTTATCTCTCGTCCCAGGTAAAGACCTGTAAGCCTTCACTTTCTTGAGTCCAGAAGCTATCTAACTTTTTCTCATCAAGGGTCTCCTATATCTTCTCATTTCTCTCCGAAAAACAATCGAGAGTTTTTTAGGCACTAGCGATGTTTTTCAGTCAAAAACATCTGCTCTTTGTTCTCCGATAGGCTCGCTTAGATCCAGCCCACTTTTTTGCACCCGTTACCCCACTGGTCGATTGAGCGTGGGAAAGCGTCGATTAGTTTCACTACGTCGGCGCATGAAAGGGACTCCAGGTGGTCCATACTTTATTCTCGCTGTCTCCAAAGTGCCATATTCTAAGATGAATTATGATTGACCTGTTCCTTCTGATCTTGCCGTCTAAAGTGGGAACTTAGACGAAATTTCGAGTCTTTTTTGGAAACGCATGGGGTTTTTTATATAGTGAATTTGTATCAGTTTGAGGGCTTTTTATGTGGAATATTGCTAATAACTTTGCCATAAATAAGTTCCACAATCTTGATAGTTTTAATTGTTTTAAAAACTTTTATATTATATATTATTTTAATAATAAATGAATTGTGAATCAATGAATTCAAGTCATTTTTTTATTTATTACGGTGAATATCACGTTTCAACGTAATATCGCTCACCCGCAAGAAAAGTGACACATCTCGCAAAAATTCATTTTGCGTTTTATGCCGCTAACAGGTCTGTCATATGTGTGTCTTGCTACACAAAACGTTTCATAGGTGTAGTTATACGGAAAATCATTTTATTACGCTATATGTCCATTTGTGACCACAGAAGAAGAGTGGATTGTGTGGGGAGGTAAAATTACCTAACCCTTCAAACCTCATCCTACGTCTTCATTCTTAAGGGTTTTATGATATTATGCACGTTTTTATTCCTGCATGCATACCTAAGTGCTATAATTTCATGTTACAGTAAATCATGCAAATTTTCTTTCGCCTCTCCTGTAAAATTTACTTTTGTCGAGATGTATCACTTTCCTTGCGGGTGAGCGATATATAGAATTTTCTGTATGTATTTAATTTAATAGGATATTATAAAGAAATTTCATTTTTTTTCTTAGGAAAGTATCTGATTAAGCAACTTAAAAAAAATATCCAGTAAAAATCCATTTTCAGTAACTAATGTCGATAGCGACTATCCAGCGAAGTCTTTCATATAGTCATGCATATGTGATATATACAATTTATACACACCGCCAAATACACTCAAAATTAGATCTGTTTAAAAACACATACCACAGAGGAAAACGCTTTCACAGCAATTATCAGATTTTAATCAGCCCTCTAACCGAATTCTTTTGTGTGTTTCTGTAAATGAACGATAAATGTTACGCACTCTATAATATACAGAGTGATTCATAAATATCGAAACAATAGGCTGTCTCCTTAAATATTGCCCCTAGGCACATACTTCCAATTGCAAAGTTTCATAAAAAAAAAGATGCAAAATTTGATGAGATAAGTTGCAATTCCATGGGAGGTCTATTTGAGAAAATACAAAAATTAAATTTTTATGCAGCCCCGTAGAGTAAAATATCCAATTAGGAAATTTTTCCTTATCCATTCCTGAATTAAACACAAAAAAATTCATCTCGATATCTCCAAAATTCGCGGAGATATTGTAAACCAAAATTCGTGACTTACACCATTTACCCATGCCTCTGAGCGACGAGTTATTGACTTATTTTGAATGCAAGATAGGGATCATCCACAAATTGTACGTTATTAAACGTCGATTGAAGACAGCGCCTCTCCTTTGGACATAAAATAGCAGCGTACAGATTTTACTTTAAACTTGCTTTCAAAATATGCTGGAGGTCTTCTTTAAAGGTTCACGAGGGCACGAAGTCGAAATATCCAGGCTTGGGCTTGGCCAACGCATAGAAAAAAAAGTTCTGCCCGGGCTGGAAAAAAGTTAAAATCTCAGCCCCGAACTTGGACCGGCATGACTAAATGTCTGCAAAACATAGTTTTTACGTCGATATGGTTAAAAATTGTTTCGTATGAGGAGTTCCAACTGAAAATACTTACTATAGCTTTTATTTTTCATGTTTATAATGTTCATTTGTAAAAAAGCGCCATAGGCTGTGATTTTTTTTTTTTTTTATGAATTTACTTGTATGTAAATGTTTCACTTATCATTAATATCGTTAATCCATATTCCACGTATTGGAGACTTTAATGCGTTAGAGACAAGCTCATTCTTAGCAGGTGTAAATGTAGTCTATTCCTTTTTCAGGTATTATTATATTAATTTTGTATGGATCAACACATTTATTCGTTTTAGACAGGATTCCGTCATAGGCAGGATTTTTTTCACTGGTTTTACTGCATTTTAATTTTTTTGCCTAGAAATATACCATCCTTTAAAAAAATGAATTTTTAAGTTTAATTGTAAAATAATGGCAATTTAAAAATGTAAGCATTTTTTGTTGAAAGTTTTAGGCTGAACCAAATTTTACTGATTTTAACACGGATCAGGTCAGTCAGAGGTAATAATTTTAATACGGGTCGGTTTGAAAGTGAATTTCTCCCCGTGCAGACATAGGCAGAAGGAATCCAGTCCCGGCTCGGTATGGAAAAGATACCTTGCGTCTGCCCCGGCCGAGCCTTTAGCAGAAAGTAAGGTCCGGGATTGGAACAGCCCTAGGATACCCTAGGTTTTTTTGTAACAACCTCGCTGGGATGATTTAAAATCTGAAGTTGTGAGGGCTAAAATTATGAAAAACTCTTAATCGGCATGTTGGAAAAAGCCTTGCTTTAAATCAACTGACGGACATAGATAAGGTGAAAGGGCAAAAGTTAAACTGAATCAGAAGTTTAAGCTACATCAAGGAGTACTTTACTCACCTGCAATTTTTTAAAAGGTATTTAAAAATTTTTTTAAAGGAGACAATCTTTGTTTAAGAATTTAAAGGCGTTTTTCTGCATGGTGTGTTTTTTTTCACCATTTCTCGTCTTTAAATTGTTATAAATCAAGAATTGTTAAAGAAAAAAGGTGCAAACTTGGAACATGTCTTTTTTGATTAGTTTAAATTAATTTTGTTTCGGCAAATTTGAAAAAGGAATATTTTTGAAAATATGTTTTTTTAATAAGTTGCATAATTTTTTTAATTAATATTTTAAAAATTAATATTTAAATAAATCCTGAAACAAAATTAAAATTATATTTCCTCTTTTAGAGGTCTACATGGGCCGGGCTTACCCCGAGGCCCATACTGATTTAATTAATTTAATTGACTGGTTGATTTAATTGATTTTTCCACGGGCCGGTGCTGTTTTCACTGATTTTGGTAATGGCCGGCCCTGGCCGGACGGTAAACTGTGAAAATATAAAAGGGCCGTGCCGGGCTCGGGCCGAACTTTTAATTTTTACACTGAGCCGTGCCAAGATAGTTTTTGTTCGGGCCGGACCTGTAAATTCCGGCCCATTCAGACCTCTACTCTTTAATTAAATGGAAAAAAAGATTAAAATTCGATAAATACTGTTTCGATTTATAACGATTTTAAATTACTCCACTTAGAAAAATAATAATCATTTTAAATAAATACAAAATATATATTTGAGAAATTTCAGGATGTGATTTATTTTGTAAATTATAAGGTTAAACATCACAAAAGAGAAAAAAAAATCAAAATTCTAACTCAATAAATATATGTTTTGCATGTTTCCTGGAACTCTTAAAGTAACATTGTTTGGATTACACGCACTTCAATTTGTGTTTAATATCTTTAAACCTGACGGATTATTTAAATGGGCATAACTCTGTGAGTTTTATAGATATGAAGATGGAATTTTTTGTGTTTAATTCAGGAATGGATAAGGAAAAATTTCCTATTTGGAAATTTTACTCTACGGGGGACGTATAAAAATTAATTTTTGCATTTTCTCAAATAGACTCCCCATGGAGTTGCAACTTATCTCATCAAATTTTCCACCTTTTTTTATGAAACTTTGCAACTGGAAGTACGTGCATAGGGGCAATATTTAAGGAGATAACCTATTGTTTCGATATTTATGAATCACCCTGTATAGAAAACATGCAGTTCTCTTCAGTGATTTCGCTACATTTGAAATATCATAACATCATTAAAATGCACGCAAATGATTTTACCTCACAGATCATGATATAATGGAATCTTTTTGTATGTCTGTGTAAACGAATTATAAATATTATTTGTTCTATATTCTTTAGAAAGCATGTTATAGTCCATCTCAATGACGTATATCAATCTCGTTATGCTTGGAATATCTTAAGGTTGTTCTCAAATCCAAAAGGGCAACTTTATGACATAAGTTTTAATTTATTTTTGTTCGGAAATGTATGAAACTAACAGGTGTTGTTGTTCAGTTTTTTTCCATGTCAAAGTGGGTGTTTTGAACCAAATTTTCGCAGGAAAGAAGAATAACCTCTCAAGAAAGGGTGAATAACGTATTTGTCACGTGATCGAAATAGCTTATAAATCAATAGGTAATTTATTGATCAAAAAATGGAAAACACATTTTGATTCCAAATCGCCTACCTTTTATACCTTTCCGTTAAAAAATGAATTTGTAAATGTGTCAAAACGTTTTACTCTTGTTGAGCTAAACAGTTGAGAACAAAGCCTTAACATTGCTAAAATACATCGCAAACGCTTTTCCCCCATAGACCGTAATGTAACGGAATGAATGCTTTAGTGTTCTTATTTACGCAGTAGCATGCAAAATACATATTTTAATAAAATTCAAAAAGTACTTATAAATCTTAGTAACTTTGATCAGTAAATAAAAACTGCCAATTAAGTAAGGCATAGTAATTAATGAGGCGTTTAGTAAAATTTTTATTATACACATACACACAGATGTTGTGTGTGTATATTTTTAGCACAATATTATATTTGTGCCTCGGAATTACCTTGCAATGAAAAAATTTTTTTAAATAAGTTATAAATTGTTCGTCAAATGTGGCAAACGAGGTGCATTCGTACTATAATTAGTTTTATAAATACAGATCTTTTTGCAATACACCCTTATGCGAAAATGCATGAATACAAAATTTATTACGATTATATATATTAAATTCAGTAATACGGAAATAGTAGGACTCCATCTTAATTGGGACGAAATCACCATGGCAACCTAGAATGATTACCTATCATGGAATATCATTGAGTTATTACGTATGATAGGATTTAATAGAATAATCACCATGTTCAACCAAGAATCATTACAAGGGCCATCGCAAAGACTTTATATTGGTGTGGGGGAGGACCTTAAATTGCAAGTCAAATTTCAGTATTTGCCAACTAGTTTTATAATTTAGCCTAGTTATCACAATTACAAAATGTAATATAAGGTAAGCTGGGTAACTGGACCATAGGCTATTTTATAAAAACCTTTGATGTTTTTTAAGTTTTAGCTTTTGTCAACATTGCACCCCCATCTCTACTTCTTAAAACAACGTATCATAACTTTGCCTTTGCTGTGATCGGTTGCCGAAAATTCAGGTTTCTTTTTTTTTTTAAAATAACGTTTATTTGGTTGAACTTCTTCGGCTTTTTATTAAAATAGGTAAGTATTTTTATTAAGCAATCATTTTATTTAAAGATTAGACACATAAATACATTAATATTATTAGGTATCTATACATATTTACTTCATGTTTCAAATGTAAGGCCGGTGTTCCAGTTACCCCATAAATTTTTCAAGAATGGGGTAACTGGGACATGTATCAGGGGTAACTGGACCATACTGGATCCAGTTACCCCAACAGTTAGAAATATCCTTTTGAGTTTCTTTTACTACGGGAAATTAATTTCTCCATTGTTTTTTTGCTTGCAATAAAGAAAATTAATAATGCCTTATTAAAATTACATAATAAAATTTAAAAAAAGCATGTTGGGGTATCAAAGCAAATTTCTTAAGTGTGATAGCTATAGCTCGAAATTTTACGATACAGGTGAAGAGGCGTACATAAGGCAATATGAGATTATTAGAAAATTATCGAAATGAATAAAAAATAGTTCTATGTGTTCGATATAAAAATATGGTTACATTCTTCACAGGTTTATTGGACATATCGAACTTCCATTGTGGTAAATAAAAAGAGAATGAGATACTTAAGTACTTACGTAGCCATTTGTTCATAGATTTGCCTTGTTATTTTTTCCCTTAAAATACCCATGTAACTTTTATACTTATTACCTATATACTAAAATATATAAATACTTACTGAATTTTTATGTTTTTTGTATAAAAAAATCCAATATTTTCACTTTTAGTGCTTTTTTTAGACACATTGACAGTAAAAGTTTCCCTTACAACGCACTTCAGTTGATATATTATTATATGATCTGCCGGGTTTAAATTTTTTATAGTTGTTTACACATTTTCAAACAGGACCTGATACCCAATATAAAAAAAAAAAAAAAAAAAAAAAAAAAACACGTGTGGAACATAGACCCTCCTTGTCCACATACCCTATTTTTATGGAGCAACTGGACCCATGAGGAAAGAAAGATGAAATATATATATATATATTAGATATTAAAATGTAATTTTGAACATTTCTGTCTGATAGAGGGAACCTAACTGAACACATTTACAAAAGTTCAGACTTTAATTCAAATGAATATTACCCTTTTGAAGCTGAATTGGCGGAATCTCCAGAGTCACATTGTAAAATCATGGCCCAGTTGCCATGTAACCTTAGTTCTTATTTGTAAAAAGTTTAATAATATTCCCAATTAGATTTGTAATTTTTGCCAAGTCTATCAAAAATAGAAAGTGTATTATAGTTTTTATTAAAGTTTTACACAAATTCACCAACTAAGTTTGTAAATTTGCCAAGTGTAACAGCATTCGCAAACTTTTTTTTGGGGGGGGGGGAGGGGGGGGCTCCCCCTGCCCCCTTAGCGAGGATCCTGATCATTACTTACCACGGGATATCATTGAATTAATTACGAATGAGGAAAACTTTTATTAACTCATTGTATGCGGGCAATTTTTCGAAAATGAGCACTAAATTTACGTTCACAAATGCCACTGTAAATTAAAACCTGCTCACAACCAAACAGAAGCAAGCATGCTTGGCTTACACCTTCTTTTTTCGTCCGTACAAAATTTCCGGTACCAGTAATAATTTCTGTCCCCAAACCCATAAAAACGTATTTTTACGTGTCCCGCATACAATGTATTAATATCTTTTTAAGTTTTGATTCAATTTTTATAAAATTTTAAATTCGACAAGATTCTGCAATGATTATACAGGGTGTCCGGTCTCAACGGTGTCCAATGGCTAAATCCTAAACCGTTAGTCATGGACATAGTTCCAATTACAAAAATGTTTTAAATGAGGTAAAGAAATATTTTAAAAGCGATTTGAGTCAATAAAAACAATTCTTAAAAAATTACGAAATTAAAATTTTTATACGGTCACCCGGTCCTATAAGTTATATTTAGTAAAATTTTCCTATTACACTGACAAGTATTACAAAAAAAGTCCCATTCATATAACACTAAAATTGAGCGAGTTATGAAACTTTAAAAATGCATGACTTATGCCACTTTTCTGCTCTGAAAACAAATGAGTTCGGCTTGACTTTGAGGGGTCACATATCTCGTGCTTAAAGTATTCGAAGATCTTATTTCATGTGTATCTGCGTTTTGAAAAAAATCGTACAAGTATTACGATTAAGTTAACATTTATTAAGTTTCAGATTGGCTAAAATAACATATGTTTTATTTTGTCAGGATTTGAGACTGTTTCTTTTATGATTTCTTTTAATAAAAATTATGTTATTTCTATAAGTTTTTATGTTACTTCAACGAAACTCTGTATGTTTTTCCAGTTCAAAATTTGTACTCGAACATTAGCTCACTTTTAAATGTCCGATCGAGATTACATTTTACATACTGGCGCAAATCCAATAACAATCTAATATTATTATGATTTTCGGTGGTTATCGTTTACACTTATTTTACAGGATAACACAAAAAATTTCGGATAGATTACCGCCAAGAAGTTTAAGAAAAAGTTTTAGATCAGATAATGCAAGACTGCGATTGTTGGTTTTTTAACTTTTTATCACTCATGTTTTAGCACTGAATCCGAAAATTATATTAATTTTTAACCATCATGTCAGGATATTTCGCAAATCATAAATTGTCAAATTTAAAGAACAACAAAAATTGGATACTATAAAGTAGAGGAGATGGTTGTGTTTTTTAACTTTTGATGATTGATTTTTGCTTACATTTTAGCACTGAATCTGAAAATGACCTTCATTTTTAACCATTACGTTAGAATTTTTTTGCAAATCGTAAATGTGCAAGTTAAAATATAGCGAAAATCTCATACTACAAAATATATGTAAAACTTTTTTTGTTTTATTTTATTTTATTTTATTTTATTCAATAATTTATTCGATATTTTTGCTTATCCTGGGATTCTTACAGCTAAATAGCTGAGTGGTCCGATGAGATGAGGGAGGAGATTCAATTTTAACTTTGAAATTTGCGAAAAATCCTGATATGATGGTTAAAAATGAAGGTCAGTTTCATATTCAGCGGTACAGAATACATAAGAATCAATTATCAGAAGCTAAAAAACATGATATAACCCAACTTTTTCAGGCTAGGGTAATCTAATAATATTTTAAAATACGTACTATTTTGTAAAGAATTGAGGCTGTTAATTTAGCATCATTTTATTTAGCAAAAATTCTGTTTTTTTCTTTCTTCTTAAACGTTTATTACAAATTGTATATTCTGCATTAATATGTCAGAATAATTAAAGATTTCAAATTTATATTGCAATGTTAATTTTACTCTCAATCATTTTTTAATATATCTGACGAAATTATATTTCGTCTAAATTTGTGAATGACCCCCAGTTTGCAGCAAAAAATATGCTCAAACTTTAAACAGCTATTACTCGGTCAATTTTAATCGTAGAATAAAGGGGCTTTTTGTGTATTACTTGTCAGTGTAAAAGGAAAATTTTACTAAATATAACTTATAGGACCGGGGGACCGTATAAAAATTTAAATTTCGTAATTTTTAAAGAAATGTTTTTATTGACCCAAATTGCTTTTAAAATATTTCTTTACCTGATTTTAAACATTTTTATAATTGGAACTATATGTCTATGACTAACGGTTTAGGAATTAGCCATTGGACACCGTTGAGATCGGACACCCTGTATATATTAAACTAGTCAACCTTGACGACTAGTTTGGTCTCCCTTAAATGTAATGCTAAGTCTTATATCATGTTACCTTTATTTATAATTTAATTTACTTGTTCAATCCTTCTTCAAATCGGAAGATTCTGATAGAGAAACCAAGAACGTGGTGGATTTATGTCAGCCGGGCGCAAGGGAAAAATCGTCAAACATTGTTCCTGTCGCATTTTATTAATTTCATTTAAAATAAATTTTCACTCATTTTATTTAACATACACAACTTTAATTTAAAACGAACATTTAAAATTCATGACTTTTACTTATTTCTTAAAAGAAAAAAAGAAAGAAAGAAAATAAAATAAAATAATAAATGATACCATAAACCATGACATTTAATTTAAACATCAAAGCATTACGGAAAGAGTTGAAACATGTCAACTGTCAAATAAAACTATTTTACTGTTTTTAAAGTTTTAATCTTACACCTTTTTAGCAATTAGAAATAAAATAATATATAAAAGAATTGTTTTAATTTACCACGCGAGAAATAAAAAATGCGATCATGGCAACTTTTATGCAAGTTTTATTCGAAAAAATAATTTTGATTGAAAAATGGCTGCGCATATGAAAAGAGAACTTTTTTATGACTGTCAAATGACTCGAACTATTATAAAATAGATGAAACGATGGCGATGGAACAATATTTGGCAATTAATCCTCTGCGCTAAGTACCAAAACGGCCGCCTGGCATATAAAAAGCGAAGTGGTCAGCCCGGAACTGTTGATGGCAGTCACATGACTTAGGCTATAGAGATTTCAAACCATTCGGTTGGGTAGTTTTTTTGCTGACCAGACGGATCAGACGATAACTATAGATGCTACGTATTTATATAATTAAAAATATTTATTAATCTTAGTGACTTTGGTCAATAAATAAAAACTACCAATTAGTAAGGCGTAGTAATTAATGAAGCGTTAAGTAAATCTTTTTATTATACACTACACATACCACACAGATGATGTGTGTGTGTATTTTTGTCCCAATATTATATTTGTGCCACGGAATCACCTTGCAATGAAAAAAATGTAATTTAAAAAGGGTTAAAAACGCTTATCAAAAAAATATTTTTTATGGAGGTAAAATGATTTTTTCTAAAATTTTAAAGTGGTATTACGCCGATAACGTCCCGCAGAAAAACAATGCAAATTGAAAGAATCCTTTTTTAAATATACTCTAAAATTATACACATAAAATTCGGCAGAGGCCTGATATTGTGTTGTTGCTGATGTATAATTTTCAGCACAAGTTTACCCATCTATTAAAAACTGCTTTTGTTGTCATCTAAAAGATGGATGAACGCTGCGAATCAATTATCATTGTACGTTTGGGTGCTCTTGCAAGATGGCGAAATTGAGACAAAATAGCTAATGATTTGACTTTTAATAAAGGTTAAACTAGGCGGTAACTCAGGTTTGCTTATCTGCAATGATGACTTAATTTATATTTCGCTTAAGCTTAGAAGTCCACCCACTATGGTATAATGGGAGTTGATAATGGATTCCTCACTGCAAAACCTTTTGATGCGGTACATAGCTTTTGCCTATATTTACGATAATCTGTTTTGGATAGTGTATCTAAGATAAATTCTAATGCATCGTGTGATGAATAAAAATTAGAGTTTTCTTTTTAATTCTTCATGCCCCGACGGGACTAGTAATGGCAACAAAATATCTGTATATCGGATCAAAAATACCCATTTTTGCCTTCGGTGTTAGACTATCGATATATATCAATATATCAGGGTTTTTTTACATCCGATATATCGATCCTTCTTAGCAATGATTAATTTATATGTGGAAATCAACTTTAAGCATTTCTCATGTATGTATGTCACTCTATTTCTAAATAAATCTAATTCAACTAATTTTATTAAAAAAAAAAAAACTCTAAAACAATTTTTTTTATTGGCTTAAGGCTGTTCTCAAATCCAAAAGGGCAACTTTATGATATAAATTTTAATCCATTTTTGTTTGGAAATGCATGAAATGAGGGAAATGGACCCTCCCTTTCTCCATCTCTTTGCCTGAAATGACGTTTTTCCCTTGCTAAGGTGTTGAAGATATTTCGGCATGCTTTGTGTTTAATCTGTATTTTTACGTGAATTTTATGTAGCAGGGGGATTGTTGTGTTTTTCACGTATGTCGGTAAATTTTATTTGCATGTTGAAACATTTTTATTGCCATTCAACAAGTAATTTTTTTAAAGTAGCATGGCTCGTAAAAGTAACGTTTGGATAGACTTAAAAATTAAAAAATATATATATATATATGTGTGTGTGTTAAACAGCATTTAAACTAAAATACCAATATTAAAAAATACGATGTGTTATCACAAGAAAGGATTCAGCCCTCAACATCAAAAGGATCAGACAATAAAATAGCGTTATTAGTATATTACTAAAACAAGGGGATATACCCTACCCAGGCTTCCTGGGTTATAGAATATAGATGAAGGCCCTTTATTTAATCGATAACTGTATTAGATTTTTTACATTTAATATATTTTTTAGAATAGGCACTAACAATACCGAAAATCATATTTATATGAAAAATAGTAATTAGTTTAACTAAAGTTTTGAGATTTATTAAAAACGTTAGTTTTTTATACACACGCCAAGGAGTTAACAATCGAAGAAATCGCAAAACATTTCTTCACTTTCCTTCAGCCTTTTTGATTTTGATATTTTCAGAGGTTTAAGCGCGTAGTTCGATTACATGCCTTGCATTCGTGTGTTATTTAGGTTATATTATTTCATTTATTAGCTGACCCGCCGGGCGTTGCCCGGACCCGTGATAATTACCTTAAATGAAACTCAAATTTGTATGATTTTATATCTTTAGCTCCACTTTCTCGGAATTTAAAAATTTTAAATGAAAAAAATCGCAAAAAAAATATTGAATTGAAAGTACATGCTATTTGCTATTTTCTTTTCGGCGTAATTTGATTTTTGGAGTCTATATGCGTATTTTGGAAATATGCCGGAGAAGGAGGAGAGGGGCGGGAGTCTTCCGGTATTTTAAATGCTTAAAAATATTGTCGTTATCGTTCAAATTATTTGAAAATTTTCGAAATTAATAGCGTTTTTTCGTAGCCTAGGTGAAAAAATCGTGAAAAAATATAAATATTTCGTGGTGAAAGTGCTGGTAAGAGGACATTTTTTCTTACTTACAAAGGAACCCTTTTGGTGCTGCTCGCAGATAGCATTGAGACCTGGTGTACTTTAAAGCCCTATATTACAAAGTTTGAGAATCGATAAAATTTTTCTGTTAAAATAATATTTCTTGATTTTACAGCAGCATGACTTTCTGAAAATGAAATTTTCGAGACCACTTATCGAACTTTTAACAGTGATGTTTTTTAAAGAAAAGCATTTACAAATAAAAATTAGTTAATAATAAGTATAAAATATTGAAAAAAGTTTAAAAATTCCTTCAAGAACCCACGAATTTAATTTTGAAAAATTGCAACATTATATTCACATTTTTGGCGGGGAAAACGGTGGCGTTTTTTTTTTTTTTCAAAAGTAGATCCTCCTGCAACCCTAGCTAAATATCATAGCTGTTTGTCTTGTGTGAGGAGTGGTTTGGGCTTCAAGTAGAAATTGTAATGTCCGACCTAGTTAGCCACAGTAATTTTTCTAAATTGTGTAAAAATATTAATTTCCTTTATGATTACTTTTAACAAAGGACCATTAAATACAGCAACATTTCATTTTAAGCATTCGAAAATTTATTCCATTCGATTAAAAAAAAAACAGTTTGCTTATTTTGTATTTCCCTAAAAAAATATCAGTGACCTTAAGCTTTTATAGAAATATATTTATTATTTATATATTTATCGTCTACATAGAAAAAAAAAGAAAAATAACCTAATTCTTGTTTCTTATGCTATCAATTATCAACAATCTGATGTACACTGTACATTTACTTTCCGGATAAATCAGGCGGGAAAATTGTAACGCCATATTTGGCGACTTAACTCACTTTCGGCGTGAAATAAACAAATAAAAATGTAATAATAAAAAATTAAAAGTATAAAAAGTATATAAAATACGATTTTAACAGAGAAATGTTATCGGTTCTCTAACTGTTATGTATAAGGGCTACAAAATGCACCAGGTCTCGATGCTAGGTGCGAGCAACACCAAAAGTGGTTCCCTTGTTAGTCTATTTCAGTAGTTAAAAAAAAGTTATTGTTCAAATTCTTTGATATTTTCAGCGCTTATAAATATGACGGTTGTGCCCCTCATGATAAAAATTCGTGAAAAATATTTGTATCTAGTTGGAAAAAATTGTGTTTTCTTCTCTCTCTCTCTCTCTCTTTTTTTCTTGCTTTCGCATCGGTTCTGTTAGCATAACAAAATAAACAGTTCTTACAGTCCGAATTCTCTGAAATTTTATTAGGTTATAAATATAACTGTATCCAGACGCTGTTTAAAATTTCGTTAAAAAAAAGGAGTATTCAGTAGAGAAAACTTGAGTCGAAAGCAAACGATATCGCAACGAAAGACTCGGGTTTTTACTGATTTCGTCGAAATTTTCACACATTTTATTTTGTAAAAAAATATTTCTACTCGTCCGAATGTTTAGAAATTTTTGTTGGTGATGTAAATCTGGTCTATTGTGATGCTCTAAACAGATTTTGTTAAAATATGGACGTTTATTTACATTTAGCGTAGAGGCGTCTCCATGAGGCGCGAAGTGACCTGCATTCGCAGGTGCATTTGAAAAGGTTAAAATTCATATTTCTCAAAACTGATTACATCATCGATTAGAAGAAGGTTTCAACTTTAAGAGCATATGTTTGGTTTGTCCTTAGCTCTAAAACTGTACCCTAAAGGGGCGTTGCCATAAGTTAGAAAAACATTTTTCGGAAAAATGACCCTTTTTGAAAAAAAAAATCAAAGGGTTAACCGCGAATTTTTTTCGCATTGATTGTGGTATTTAAGACGTAAGAGCACGATCTTTTGGAATATGTCACCCAATTTTGACTGTATAGAGTGGTTTGGTAGACAAAGATTAAATCAAAACTATGAAAAACACAAAGAAAATTGAACGGTCGGTTCTTTGCTACGATGTTCGCTTCCCCCCAATGCATAAATGGGTTTCTGGGAATGTGCAAGCCCTTTTCCGAGCTCGCGATGAAAGAGGTGAATTTTTGGTAAAAGCTCATTGTCGTTTTAAAATAATATCTCGATTAATTAACAAAATATTAAAATTCTTAATCTCAGGTGTATTAAGATAGGCCTTGGTCTACTATCACACAAATTTTCAGCCTCGTACGTTTGGCAGATTTCGCTAGCCATCTCGAAAACACACACATACAAACAGACAGACAGAGTGAAACTTTCTTTTATAAGTATAGATTTATTTAATGATGAAGTTTTAATTTCGTTCTGGAATATTAATCAGAAATAAAATGTTGAAGTATTTATACTGTTTTAAATGCAAAAAAGTTAATATTTCATAATCGGGCTGCATGCGATAGAGACAGATTTAAAAATAATGGAAATTATTTTTTAAACCGTAAACAATCGGTAAATATAGAAATGGTTTTTTAAACAAGTTATATTTGAATGAAAACTTTTTTTCCTATTCGGCGTAGTAAAATTTGAAATTGTTTTATTATTTTATTTATTTATTTATTAATAAAGTTTAAATTTTTCATAGAAAAATAACCCCCGACAAATGCTATTGTTTTAAGTGCAAATGGGTTATTATTCTTCCGTGATGGAGCCTTCACGTGATGGAGACAGGATGGGAAAAATTCATGTTTGAAAATTATTTTAAAAACCACAATAAAATAGATAAATTGCGAAACAGTTATCAGGCAAATTGCATTTGAAAGTACATTTTCCCCCTTATACGATGGCGTAAAAAATGGAAATGTGCAGTGTTTAGAAGTTTATCCCATTTATGCCTGAATTTTTGTTTTCTCAAATTTCTTGGTAAAATCACTTTAAAATGTTGCAAAATGAACTGGAAAAATATTAAAAAGATTACGCTAAAATATCTTTGCATTTATTTGATAAAATGTAAACGTACTAAATATGGGAATATCCATATGTGGAAAAATGCATAATTATATTTTTAGTATAAATTTATATAAATTGAGCTTTTAAATTGTAACTATAATTAATATTTTTGTGGTGTATTAAAAATTATATTTACTTATTAGAGACTAATAACATTATAAGTATTATTAATAATAAATTAAGAATAACCGTATTTGAGGCTAAAAAACAATTTATTTCAAAATCATCTTAAAAAGAACTTTACATAAATAACTGTCTTCTAAATGGCTAATAGAAATATGTAACGCATTTGTGCCTAGTGCCCTATATTTTGTACGTTACAAACATGCATAAAAATAGGCTTGAACCTATAATTTCGCAATTTAAAAAATATGTATTTCAAAGAAGTCTAAGAGCTAAGATTATGACTTATTTATTTGGATCCTTGATAATGCAAATAAACTTACTTTTTACATTTCGCTATCTTGAAAAATGAAAAATCTAGAAACACCGAAAAAAGGTCTTCATTTAAGAAAATAAATATCCATCTTATACTGTCATCTATCGGTAATAGATAAAGACATTTATAGACAATTACTTCATACAATTTTCATGTTATAAAGAAGAAGAAAATTATGAAAATTAATTAAAATTTGAAACGTCCCAAAAATAGGACACTAGGAATAAATGGGTTAAAAAATTGCGGCGAAATTTGCAAAACCGAAAATTGATCAAATGTTGACAGCCTGAAAATGAAGCTTAGTGTTACGCACGGACACCTTTGTCATTTAAAAACAAAAGATTTAGTAACCTTTGTTGATAAAAGTGACATGGTAGCATAACTACTCAAAATATCTTAAATTTAGCAAAGAAATTCTGCTTTATCAGCATACATCAGCCGCTCCAGCACATTCTGAATTTGTGTACATTTCATCAAAGCTTTCTATTTTGAAAAAATGTTTTTTAAAGTAACAGTAATCCCATAACCTTTAACTGATGTTACCAGTCTCACATCAGACCGGTGCTTTTTTCAATTTTCATAGTTTAACTTGCAAATTTCAGTTTATCTACAAACACTACTGAAATTTTGTTTCGTTTGGAACTTTAGTACTAACACTAGAGACTTTTGAATAGGTGAATTTTAATTATAGCACTTCTGTACAAAAAGTTTAGTACAAAAACAACATCCTATGAGTTAATCGCGGCTTTTATTCACCTTTCGATGAAGCGGTCTCACAGACCGCTTCACACTAGTTATGTGACAATTTCTGTGACATCAGTTAAAGGTTAACATTTGCGAGGGTTAGGTTCCCGAAAACCTTCGCGAATGTTGAGACTAATATTTTCGTGCATAAAAGAGGGTTAGGTTTCAAGATTTTGTTTTAATGGAAAAAAGCAATTGAAACGTAAAAAGTATATTTAATGAGCATTAAAAAGTACATGCTGTAAATAAATTTGAATAATTATAAACATATTGTACAAAGTTTAGTAGTTAGTTGATGGCCGAAAAAAACTATTGTTATACGATTGTTTGGAAAAACAGATTTTTCGTTTGTGAATTTTTCATATAAGGAAAAGTTACGGTCTCGAATTCTCTTTTAAATTTAAGACTCCTTGCCAGTTAAAGATCGCATTCTATTGATTTCTCAACAAGTTGTTGCTGAAGTTTTAAAATTTCTCATACATTTATTTTTTTTTTCAGAAAAATTTTCACTTGTAATAAAAATTTTGAATTTTGGAAAATTTAAGATTTTTTTTTTGTTTTGTTTTAAGAGACAGCTTATATTTCGGGTTTCTTAGAATTACTGACCTATATTTTACATTTATACAAGGATTGAAGTTCTCGGAACTTGGGCTATACAGTACAACGCAGCTGTCCAGTGTCAAATAGTTTGTAGAATTTGTAAAATAAAGCGAGTTTACTTTGTAAAAAGATATTCTTTATAAAACAAAATTCGCGAATAACCAAGTTAAGTATTCGCGAATGTTGAAATGTTATTCTTTTTTTGTTTGTTTGTTTCGCGAGTAATCAAAACTCGCGAATGTTAAATCCGCGAATGTTGAGGGATTACTGTATTGCATATTTTTCTCAAAAAAAAAAAAAAAAAATAGAGTTTATCCCCCAAAAAATAGAGTTTATCCCCAAAAAAAAATAGAGTTTATCCCAAAAAAAAATAGAGTTTATCCCTTTTTTTTTTTTTTTTTTTTTTTTTTTTTTTGAGAAAAACAGTAAAGAAATTTAGTTTTTTTTCTCTTAAAATATAGATGTAATCTAATATGTGAAATTATCTTGTAAAAATCTGTAGCTAATTCACGCAGTGGTCGAATATTCCAAGTGGAATATATTTTCAGGAACGCATTTTAAGTTATCGAATAGTTTGAGAGTAGATTTTTCACGTTACACATTATGTATTCTTTTTACTTTAGTTCATCTAACCATCTTCTGATCGATTATTATCAGATTGTTTATTACGAAGTCAGACAGTGAGGGTAAATGGACTTTCTGTGCCCACTTTCGAAAGATCGGGATTAATTAATTTCGAACATGCCGAATTAGGAGAACAACAAGCATTCGAAGCACGTATTAAACGTGCAATAAATGAAATTGCTTTGATACTTTACTATTTCAAGTACCTTTTTTGGTACGATGTGAGAGATTTTTTTTTTTTTTGTAAGCTATTGTGCAGACACCAAGTGAAATTTTGAAATGACCGACAAACTTAAAGACTTAAAAAAAAAAAAAAAGTTTAAAAACAAATTGTAATTTTAACAAACATTTTGGTGTTGGTGTTGCTTATGACAGCCGATTATCTACACTATCTCTACCCGAAGGGGATGCTCTCCGCGGGGGTCTTTCTAAGGGATTCTAACCCGTATTTATGCAAGGTTCGAAGAAAACCATGAAAAACTCGGAACGATTAGGCAGACGGGCGCTATTGGATTCGAACCCAGCAACTTCCGTCTACCAGCTTTGAGAGCAGAACCTCTCAGCCACTGGTGAAGCATCAACCTTTTTGATAACAAAAAAAAAAAAAAAAAAAAGAAAAGAAAAGAAAAGATTTATACTTTACAGAATGATGCTATTTAAAATTAAAGACACTGTTAATTTTTTTTTCAAACCGGTAAAATGATATTCTGGAAAGACGAAAAGGTATATTTTGTGGTATAATGTAATAAATCGATGCATTATTATGAAAGACAGACACTCCAGAGTGCGTAGAGGTGCAAATTTTTGGTACCACTCTTTCCTAATCGTAATCTTGCCCTTATTCAATAATCAATAGCAGAATTTTATGATTAAGTTAGGCAAAGACTACTATTCGTTAAGGCTCCTGTCCCTGCCGGCGAAGACACTCACGAGCTAATGCTAATCCTATAGGGAGGGATTTATCTAATATCTCGTTTGCATTTGGACGTTTTTAAATATATATATATATATATATATATATATATATATATATATATATTGCATTGGATAGCCGAGGTCCGTCTCTACATCGCACCTTTTTTACTTTTTCGATTTTGGTCGCAGATATTTTTTATAAAGTTACTTTCACTTTCAAAACCGGTTCTGAAAATGAAAGTGTCATTCTAAAAAATATCTGCGACCAAAATCGAAAAAGTAAAAACGGTGCGATGTAGAGACGGACATTGGCTATCCAATGCAAAAAAAAAAAAAAAAAAAAAAAAGATTTAAAAATGTCGAAATGCAAACGAGATATTAGAAAAATCCCTCCCCATAGGGCTAGCATTAGCTCGTGAGTGCCTTCGCCGGCAGGGTCAGGAGCCTTAATAGCGATGGGGAAAGATAAACATCTGTGCGCATTCTGTACTCTTTTATCCACAAACATGAGGCAAATAAATTTTACATATCATTACTTTCTAAATTTCCCAATATTTTTTAATCAAAATACAGAGGGACAAAAGGGGTGTCGGCCCCTTATGCTCTCTCTCTTTTCCAACCACTGGCAGGGCGCTGTTAACTGTCCCATAATTTCAATAATCAAAACTAAATTTTCACGACACGTCTTTTTGCCGCTTTATAGGCGCAAACCTCAAGCAAAAGTAGAAATAACCATAATAATCTCAATTTAAACAAACAAACAAGTAAAGACGACAATTTTAAGCATTTATATTATACATAGAATGACACTAAGTGTATAACGCTTCCGGGGTTGAATTCATCCGTTTCCTGATAATCGAAACGCGGCCACGTTAGGCTTAAGCATTCCGATGCCGTATTTGACGACTGCCTTATTTAATCTGTCTATCTATTTTTTGTGTAACATATTCTTCTTCAGTTTTTCTCAAACCTTCAAAAAGTATACAATTATAACGCTTTAAGGTCTAATTTAAAAATAAACAGATACCAACAACAGGGTTCCGATGTATACAAACGATTACCGTTGCCATTCATAAGCACAAATTACAAATCCAAAAACAAACGAATGACTCTTTCAGTTATTCATTAAATGCTCTTAAAATATTTTGCAAAAGCATATTAATATTTTGAAATACGTTTTTCACTTTTGTTTACATTTATTTACAGTTTGAATTCAGTATACACGGTTAAAAATATCGCGAAAAATTACCTCTGTTTTTCAAGGCTATCTATTTTCTGACCAATGAGAACGCTTCATGGTGTTCAGTGAATATAGCTATATTCTGTGATTCATTCCCGTGAATTATTTTGTACCGGATTAACGTTTCCTTTCTAAAAACAAACGCATTTCAAATTATTTAAAGGCTTTATTATGGTTTTACATATATTTTAAGAGCAAAATCGGATGTCGACCGTATTTTTTAATGATTCGTTCAAAGAGTCATTCAATTGCTTCTGGATTTGGAATTTGTGTTGTACATGTGGCATCATGAGTGAATGTTGATTTGATTTTCAATCTTAAAACGTTGAGTAAAACGTGCTTCTTTTCCACTATTCGCAAAAGTTACATTTTTAGCCAGATTATTCAAAATAAATTAACATTTAAGAGATTACATTCAATTATCTAATATTCTGCTGCGATAACTTCAGTTAAAATTAGATTGGTAGCTTTATCTATCCCTATATGAAAGTAAGCAAACAATTGATTCATTCGTCTTGAACTTTTAAAATATTAAAACAAACGTTTATATGCTCTGTTGAGCCATCTGTCGGTAGTTTAAAAAAAAGAAATTTTCTTTTTAAAATGTTTTTTGAATTCTGAAGACATTGGGGGAAAAATGAATATTTCTTATAAAATGAAATTAGAATATCAGAAATATGTAATGCCGTATATTACATATATATGTGTATATATATCAATGCAAAATTTATTACAGGTTTCTTTTATGCATGTTTAAAAAAAATCGGGATTTTCTCTGTTCAACTTTTTAAAATTTAAGTTATATAATTAATATTTTGGCAATTAATAAAAACAAACTTTCTGTTGGAATTATCTTCTATTTTTGTGAAATATTTCTTCAAATTTTGTGAGTGAAGTTCATTTGTATACTTTATATCAGTATTTTACCAATTCAGTTAATAATTTTCTTGCCAATTAAATTTCAATGAAAAATGGGCTGTTTTTACTTTACCCCACCTCACCCTATAAGTCAGACAATACAAAATTTATTACTTCACAATTCTTTTTATAATGCAATGCTATATAATTTTTTTGAAAATGCAAACACGTCATTCTGACGGGCTATATTCTAGTTCTTAATAGCTTTATTCATAATTTAATTCATAACCAAGTGATATTTATGTGAGAAAAAGAGAAAACTAAATATTTATTTTTTTTAAAAAATTGATTTTGTTCTATGTCACAAAAAATTATTATAAACATTGAAGTCATTTCTTCTTGTGCAATTTCCGAAACATCCATGTAATTTTTTTTTGCTTTAATTTTTTCGGCCGTTCTTTAACAAGTTTTTCTTGGACATTATGAAATTGAAGAATATCGATTTTGGGACTATAGTGTTGTTTCTCTAAAGCAGATATTAATTTTCCAGTCGAATTTATGGATTTTTCCAGAGACACCTTTTCTTCTGCAGGTTCCACGTCTTCCTTCCTCTCATCTGCTACTAGCATTATCGGTTGTTCTATTTAGCACAGCGTCAGCGATCTCACTGTCCGCGAATCCATCGCTTTCGATCTCCAAGCTTTCAATTCTTAAACAATTTTTATTTTTCTTTCGCCTATAAATTAGAAGTGTAAAATAAAAGGAGAAAGATGACTTTTTTGCCGGATTTTTGAGATCGTACTGTATAATGGATGTAGAGTTAAAAATGAAATAGATAAAGAAATAACAGGTACGGTGCGTTATTAAAAGTTCAAGGACAGTTTTAGATTTTAATCAAGAAAATAAATTTAAATTGCAAATTTATTTTATATCTGCAATGATTAACTGTATTATTTTACGTCACCTTTTTCTCTTCTTTTAGCCAGGGCAGCTGCCCTGAGCGCTGGATTTGGGAGGAATGATGATGAATTACATAAAAGTTAAAAGCGAAGGGAATGAAAAATTGTGCATGTAAAAATTTTAATTTTACTTTCCACTATCTGAAAAGTTTCAGGCGCACAAATAAAAGGGAGAAATTTGAAAAATAAAATATATAATGTGAACAATAAAAAGATCCACAATCTTACTTAAAAGGCGACTAAAGTAATGAAAAAGATGTTAAAAGTTTAAATTATACATTTTATTTAAAACTTCTTAGTACTTTCAAGCCTTCCAAGCTCATCATCAGAGAATATCTTAATAACTAAATATTGTTTATTTATACAAATACGTCACTTTGTTTTGAAAATGAGAGAGCCAATAATTACTAGAGTTGAAAGTAGAAGTAGCGTTTTTTATTTATACAAATACGTCACTTTGTTTTGAAAATGAGAGAGTCAATAATTACTAGAGTTGAAAGTAGAAGTAGCTACTTAACGTGTTAAGGGTGTTCTCAAATCCAAAAGGGCAACTTTCTGACATAAGTTTTAATTTTTTTTTATTCGAAAATACGTGGAACTGGCTGGTGTTGTTGTTCAGAAACTATGTAATTGAGCTGTTTTTTCCAATTTTTTGCAAACGCAATAGATCTTTCAGAAAATAGGGTCAAAGTGGGCGTTTTGAATCAAATTTCCGCGCGAAGGAAGAAAGAGCACACAAGAGCGGGCGAATAACGTGTTTGTCACGTGATCAAAATAGCTTATAACTGAATAGGTAATTGATTGATCAAAAGATGGATAAAACAGCAATTCCAAATCGCTTCCATGGCCAGGCTTTCCAGTTTTATGCCTTTCCGTTAAAAAATGAATTTGTAAATGTGTCAAAACGTTTTGCGCTTGTTGAGCAGAACAGTTAAGGGTGTTCTCAAATCCAAAAGGGAAACAAGAACAGTTAAGAACAGCCTTAAAGGGTAAAAAAAGAGTTTTTTTTTTTTCTCACATTACAATAATTTTTAACATTTCGAAACTTTGTTTTAAGAGAGTAAAGTTAAAATTTCTATGAATAAATAAATTTCTTTTGCATTATTCTGACCTAAATTAAATGTGTTATTAACCTCGATACAAATGCAAATTTTTTCTCCGCATTAAATAACGGTGTTCGAAAGAACGTAATCTTGCATTTAAAAGAAACTCTTTCATTACGAATAATATTTATTCTCTACTGTTTGAAAAGCGGTATGGGTAATTAAAAACAGAGTGTTGATTAAGAACAGGATTAGGCAACAAAATTAGTTGCGCATTGGAAAATCTTCTATCCTTCTTTTACGAACATTTGTGGAAAGATCTTAGAAATTTGTTTTCAATGCGTGCAACCTTCAAAGTTTTCTGAAACATTCAAGTTTTTTGGGACTACTTTACATAACTACTGCATATCATCCAATGTTTTAAAAAAGCTGTAAGGTAAAATATCTCTAAAATGGAGATCTTGAAAATGCTGTTTGGACATCTTTTCTACATTTTGTAATTAAAAGCAGAAGATTTATAAAGAACAGGATTCAGTAACAAATTATAAATACATATTCGAAAAGTTTCTATCGCTCTTCTTTCTAAAAATTTGTAAAACCATTTCATTAATTTGGTCTATTAGAAATAACTTTTAATGCTGTTCTCAAATCCAAGAGGCCAATTTTATGACATAAGTTTTAATTTATTTTTGTTCGGAAATACATGAAACTAGCCGGCGTTGTTGTTCAGAAACTAATGTAATCGAACTGTTTTTTTTTTTTTTTTTTTTTCAAATGCAATAGATCTTTCAGAAAATAGTGTCAAAGTGGGCGTTTTGAACCGAATTTCCGCACGAAAGTAGAATGAACACTCAAGAAAGGGCGAAAAACGTGTTTGTCACGTGATGAAAATCGCTCATAACTCAATAGGTAATTTATTGATGAAAATGGAAAACACAGTTCGATTCCAAATCGCTTCCATGGTCAGGCTTTCCAATTTTATATCTTTCCGTTAAAAAATGAATTTGTAAATGTGTCGAAACATTTTGAGCTTTTTGAAGAGGGCAGTTGAGAACAGCCGTAAAGTTTTCTTACGCTTGCACATTTGTTTGGCGTAACCTGTTTTATTGAACTACTATATATCATTGAATATTTGAAAAATCTGTAAGTTAAAATATCATTCATCTTTAAGGCTGTTCTCAAATCCAAAAGGGCAGCTTTGTGGCATAAGTCTTAATTTATTTTTGTTAGGAAATGCATGAAACTATAGCAGGTGTTGTTGCTCAGAAACTATGTAATCGAACTGTGTTTTCCATTTTTTTTTTTTTTTTTGAAAACGCAATAGATCTTTTAGAAAATAGTGTCAAAGTGGGTGTTTTTAACCGAATTTCCGCGCGAATGAAGAATAACAACTCAAGAAAAGGTGAAAAACGTCTTTGTCACGTGATCAAAATCGCTTATAAATCAATAGGTAATTTATTTACCAAAAAATAGAAAACACATTTCGACAAATTGCTTCCACAATCAGGCTTTCCAATTTTATATATTTCCGTTAACCCCTTCAGGGGCAAGTAATTGTGTTTCTGAAATGTCGAATTCATACCGGAATTGCAAAAAGATTTATTGCAAAATAAGGAAAAGCAATTTTGCGACTTTTTTCGACCAACGTTAGAAAAGTAAAATTTAATAAAATTTTTCCGGTGCAAATCTTTATTAAACGTCGGTGGGATAATATATATCCCACCGCCCCTCAAGGGGTTAAAAAATGAATTTGTAAATGTGTCAAAACGTTTTGCGCTTATTGAGTAGAGTAGTTGAGAACAGCCTTAACCCTTTATGCCCCGACAGTACTTTAAAGTACCATTAAAATAACTTGTTATAAAGTTCATTTAATACATCGATTAACAGTAATACAGTTTAGAATGAGTAATAGATACTTTACTTTATCTTGTTCCAAAAGCACTATTGGTTGCACAAAACAAAAATATTTTTAAAAGGACGATTTCTTTTCGATTTGCATCTTTTCAGCTTTTAGTAGGGTTTGTAATGTCGTAAAATGTGGCTCCAGCTCGATTGACGTGCCAAGTTTGATATTTTTGTTGTATTGTGAAGGTTTTGACATGTAAATTCCAAATACCTTAGGTGCCATTTTTTATACACATTTTTGGGGGTGATTTTCAAGATGGCGTCCAAGATGGCTGCCATTTACTGACTTCTCTAATATTTGAGGCATATTATTGACCAGTATGTCAAATTATATGTTTTCAGGGTCAAGAAATACAAATAAATAATAAAATTAGGAGTAAATTGAGTTTTTCAAGTGTTTTAAGCTATAAGAGGCAAATAAAGCACAAAAATAGGAAAGACATTAGATATACTAGCGTTTTATTAACCAGTTATACACAACCAAAGTATTTAAATGAAATAACATAAATTACTGCAGATATTGAACAAAATTATTAAAAACAGCATTTATACCTATATACAGTACTGGGATGTTATATATCCTCTTCTGAATCACTGCTATCGCTGTGATGATATTGATAGTCCTTTGTGTTGTTGCAGTCACTGCATTTGCAAAGGGCAGTACAAACCAGAGAATTCTTTAAGCAAGAACATTTCCTAACTGTACATGTTCTCTTACACTCACATTTCACAAGTTCAATAACTCCTTTGGGCGCAGGTAACTCCAGGCATTTGACTGGAGAAATTACTCCTTCGCCATTTTTTCCCCAACCATTTCCAATAAGTGGGGGTATTGTAGGTCGAGGATTTCTGTAGCCCTTTCCAATGGTATAAATTAAGTGGGATCTTAGAATATGTATATTCAGTGCTCCAAGGGTTGGTGGTAATTTCTCCCCCTCGAAACTTTTAGTTCTGAAAAGGTGCCATCTTAACTCTGAAATCCTTTAAAAATTACTATTTTTCAAATAAGTCCAGTTGGTGAATTTTTCAAACAACGACAGATTGGATAATGGATCAAAATTAGGTTCCCCAACTTCTTGAAAAGCTGTTATAATATTATTATCACACTGAAGTTTGATATACACTTTTATTCACTTCTGTTTTGAAATGCCTACAAATTTTCCTCCCCAGTCTCCACCAGCATATGAATGTAAACCTAGTAAACCTTTGCTTTTATGAGCACCTATTGCTCGACATCTTTTATTATAATATTGTCTTTTCTGTGTTTGTTGCCTTGACCAGTAACAAAATTGATTTCACTGTTTACTAGATGACTTTAAACCAAGTCAATCAGCAATTTGAAAATGTCAGTATCTTGCAAAAATACATCGATCTCATAATTATCATGATGGTTCACTATATCAAGTACATGAAGATGTATAAAGTTGTCTGCTTCTTCATATGTATGATCACATAATTCTGAATCGAAAACATTCGCGTGGTTACTGTATGCCTTACTGTCAAAAACGACAACAATTTTCTTCTCACTAGCAGCAAAAACCTGTAGTAATTTATTCCTGAGATACTCATTCAGCTGTGATTTTGTATCCTTATGTGAAAGAAACGTCTTTAATGAAACCAACGTTATATCGGTACTATTTGTAATAGTAAATCTAATAGGTTCTGCCGCCCCCAACCTTTTCTTACTAGTTTGCTCCTTCAATGAATGCTCAAGGTATTGGTCAAATATTATTCTCCCTTCAGTGCAGTGTTGCCAGATTGGAGACTTTTTTAATTCAGATTATTTGACTGTCATCACTTTTTTAAAATAGTATAATACGCCTTATTTTTCATAATTTTTAATCTATTTTTAAATAGGCCGAATATTTCTATTTAAAAAAAAGCGGTGACAATCAGCAATCTGGGGACAAAAAAGTCCCCAATCTGGCAACACTGCTTCAGAGTATCCGCTTGTCATTTTCATAATGATCTTGGTAAAAGCATTTGCGAAGTCTTCACAAGTTTTCATGGCAGGTGTCTTTTTTACTGATTGTACGATTGCCATTCCATGTATAATACAAACTTTTTCTATCGGAGAAGTAATCGAGGATTCTAATGATTCAAGTATGGGCGATCGAATATTTTGCTCTATTTCTGCAATAAATGAATTTTTGTCAGATGGAATATGAAGATATCCATCAGAAGAAAATAATGATCTTGGTATTACAGAAAACTTGTAGTTTCCAATTGCATCTTTTAGGTTTGTAGACATTTGAGGTCTTGATCCCATAACAACAAGAAAACGAGCAAGAAGTTTTCTATCTTCTAGAATTAGTCTCTTACAAACTCTCCGAATTCCAATTGGCCTTTTTGGTAGACGATTCAGAATATCCTCCTTCGCAGATTCTGGGACTTTCATAGAGGATGCAATATTCATTAGTGTGGTATTATCTTCGAACGGATTTCTTCCACAATGATTCCGAATACTTTTCTTAACGATGGCTGCATTGTGAAAAATTCTTAGTGACATGGAAGTCCGAAGTTGATAGTGTTTCCTGTGCTACATAGAGACTTCATTTAGACAGTACTTTTCACAGAAAGTTGAAACAATGCGTAATACTTCTGGTGCACACAAGAAATACCTTTCCAGGGCGTTTTAATCCTGAGTTAAACCAATAACTCTACCAATGTTCTTCAGTTCTCTGATTTTCTGTTCCAAGTTCTGGTCTGAAAATAGTTTTGTAAACGGCACATTGGATTTGGATTATGCAAAACAACCAGATTCAAGAGCATTCCATACTTCTGGATATGTTGTTTTAAGGTCCTTCATCTGTACTATGTATACTGGAATGAGTCTGGCATAATGAAATAAGTCAAGAGCAAAATGATACTTGATTTGTTCCTCTAATGACGCGAGATGCAATGCCCAATCTCCTTGACGAGTGGAACGGATGAAACGTAGCAAAGATTCAAATTGGTTCATATACTGTAGTAAGAACTTTGCCATATCACCACTGCATTGTGTAATATGTGGAAGACAATTTATTTCAAGTACTACTCTTAGTCCAAGAGCCGACAGCACAAAAACCTATGTTATCAAGCACGATAAAAAAAAAACCTTTATTTTATGGAAGAGTAGAAGTAGGGGAATCTAATGATCCATGTCTGATGCTGGAAGTGAAATGGTGCATAAGCCAAAAATCAATACCACTAGTGGTTGACTCGTACATTTATCATTGTGTTTGTCCTACAAAGATATGAAAACATGGAGGACTGTGAGCAGGAAAACACAATGATAAACCTACGAGTCAACCACTGGTGGTATTAATTTTTGGCTTATGCACCACTTCACTTCCGGCAGACATGGATCATAAGATTCCCCTACTTCTATACTTCCATAAAATAAAGGTTTTTTTCTTGTGCTTGATAACATAGGATTTTGTGCTGTCGGCTCTTGGACTATCTGATCTCTTCAAACAAATTTGTAGCTTCAACTTCACAATTGTGCAATTTCTCACGTAGTGAGTTGCATTTTTCTTGCAGGGAAATAATCTCTGTAGAATGTGGCAGTGTTTCAAAGAGAAGGTCCTAGCATGCCAAAACTATAGTCATGTAAAACTCTATGCCTCTAGTATATTAGTAATTTTGTAGTAAATTTATAAATAAATAACACAATTTATGCCTATTTTGATTGTAGATTTGTATTTTTTTACACCAAAAACATATAATTTGATATACTGGTCAATAATATCCCACAAATATTAAAAAAGTCAGTAAATGGCAGCCATCTTGGACGCCATCTTGAAAATCACCTCAAAAATGTGTAAGAAAAAAATGGCACCTAAGATATTTGGAATCTACATGTCAAAAGCTACAAAGAAAAAAAAATAATAATAATATCAAACTTGGCACAAAAATCGAACTGGAAAACATTTCAGACCCTACTATTTCTTGAAGTTCAAAGATTGGGAGGGAAAAGTTTCAGTTAGAAGAAAATATTTCTATACTTCTATTGTAAAAGCATTATATTTGTACATTTCCTAAATCTATAAAATACTTTAAAAAAAAAAAAGACTTTAAATAATAAAAAAAAATTAGTGTTATAAATATTGCACAAAATCCTTATAAATTCAAGTTTAATTAATTAATTTTTATTGGCAAAATTCTTCTAAAATGTATTAAATGATTGTGTAAATCTCCTAATGCAGTTTCAAATATTCACGAATAATGCTTTAGAAGATGAAAATTTCCTGAATTCATAATTTGAAATATAAAGGGTTAAAATACAGTGGAGCAACCTTTATATGTTTGTTCTTAAATGGGGACGGTTAATAAAGAACAAGATTAAGTAATATATATATATATATATATATTTGAAACGTTTCAATCGTTCTTTACAGAAACTTGCAGAAGAAATTCAGTCATTTGTTCTATTACAAGTAGCATTTAAATTTTAAAGCTTTCTGTAGAAAATGATTTTTTTTAACTACCGTATATCATTGAATATTTTTAAAAAACCTCTAAGATAAAACTTGACTGGATCTAACAAGTAGAACGTGGGTCTCTTATAAGGTAATTGTAATTATACGCAGAGGGAAAATAAAGAACATGTAAAATTATATATATATTAAAAAATCGTGGATATTTGAAGTTTCTATTATTCTTTATTTATTTATTTATTTTTCAGGCTCCGATATGCTATTTCTTTTTCCCAGCAAATAAAGTGTTGTCTCCAAAAAAAATAACGTTCCGTTGTATAAGCCAGCCGTAAAACAAAGCAGATATATCATTGTACTGTTAAATTACTGCATTTTTTTTAATTTTCTAAGCATCGCACATTTTTGATTTTCATAACCGTCTTGTGTATTTTACAATTTTACAGATTTTAGATTATCTTTAAAAAAAAAACTGTAATCTATTTAAAACAAAATATAAAGAAATTTATGATGCCAAGATACAAATAACGTTACTTGGAAAAAAAAAAAAAAAGAAAGACCAAAGAGAATAAAAAAAGAAAATTAAAGAGAATTCTACTACATCAATTCATAAAAAGTAAATTGATACCATCTACAACCGTAAAAAGGAAAACAAGTTTGAAATTGCTCGTCAAACGTGGCAAATGAGGTGCGTTCGTACTATAACTAGTTTTAAAATTATTTTTTGCACCCCATATTGTACTGAATGTATAATTTTTTGCACTTCATAACGTGCATAATCTGATACATCATTAAAATGCACTTCCAATAATTTTTTCGGAACACTTTTGAATGTCCCTGTAATTAAACTATACATCCGATTTTCCTAAAATTTGAAATAACTCAACAAAATTTTGCAACAATTATATCTTTAAAATTTCAGACCATTTGGAAGGCTGTAATATCATTAAAATGCACTTGCAATAATTTTTCCCATTGGCCGTAATGTAAAGAAAAACTTTTGGCTGTCCCTGTAATTAAACTATACATCCGATTTTCCTAAAATTTGAAATGGCTCGACAAAATTTTGCAAAAATTATATCTTTAAAATTTCAGATCATTCGGAAGGCTCTAATACCATTAAAATCCACTTGCAATAATTTTTCCCATTGGCCGTAATGTAAAGAAAAACTTTTGACTGTCCCTGTAATTAAACTATACGTCCGATTTTCCTAAAATTTGAAATGGCTCGACAAAATTTTGCAACAATTATATTTTTTAAATTTCAGATCATTCGGAAGGCTCTAATATCATTAAAATCCACTTGCAATAATTTTTCCCATTGGCCGTAATGTAAAGAAAAACTTTTGACTCTCCCTGTAATTAAACTATACATCCGATTTTCATAAAATTTGAAATGGCTCGACGGCTCGACAAAATTTTGCAACAATCACATATTTGAAATTTCAGACTATTCGGTTGGGTAGTTTTTGCTCTGTTACATGCGGACAGACGGACAGACGGACGGACTGAACGACGACTATAGGTGCTACGTATTTATATAATTACGAACGCACCTAAAAAAAGCGACACGGTGATGGTGTTATAGAAGCGCAGCTGGAACGAGATTATCAATGGAATGGAGTCGGATAAATTCTGAAACTCTAAAATGAGGACTGTATTTCTTGTCTTACTAATGGTTTTTGACATTTATCGACCACCATAAACCATGAAAGCACGAATGCGGTTTAGCCTCAACGATTACCAGAAGTCACAAAAATAAAATCTCTTTGTATCCCTTTTCCTCATCATCTCTCACTCACCAGTTATTTTGCCTTCTTGTCATGCTATTTATACATTTTGTTTTACAATATCTTTGCTAATTTGTCATCTTTACACATCCATTTATCCCATTAATTTATGTACCATATAACCATGCTTGCATGCATCAGTTTACTACGTACACATAATTGTGTTTTTACACGTCTAATAGGTTTAATGGTCTACGGACATTAAATACTCCTATTTTTTAAAAGTAATATTTGCCTTATTTAATCAGCGAAATAAGCTGAATAAGATATTGGTATCTAATATCCGTAAATCATTAAACCTACAGTAGTGTAAAAAATCACTGCCGGCCCGGCTTACAGGCGAAGGTAGATTTCAAAGTTAAGTATACTAATTTCACCAACAAAAACTAAATCATAATTAGAGATAAACCCACTTTAACAATTTTATCTGGCCGCTTTTGACGAGTGTTTATTTCATTTTTATATAATGGCTGGTTTTATCAGAATCATGTTAAGGAGGTATTAAAAAAAATTACTTTTCCATGCTCAACAACTCGAAATTTTCTCGCACATTTTCAGTTTCATTTTTAATAGAAAAACTTTGAAACTTGCTGACGTGATTTTTGAAGAGATTTATAAGCGACCTGTGATTTTATTTTTCGTTCAATTAATTGAAACTTGATTTATAAACAATTATTTTCTCAGTAGAACAATATTTTTTCGTTTCTAAGACAATCGCTTCGGGAAATTCTGTTCAAAATGCTCACTTTGACATCATTTTTTGAAAGATATCCTGCATCTATCAAAAAATCGATCATTACGGTACATTATATAGTTTCTGAATAAGAGAATCTACCAATTGGATGCGTTTGAGAGCAAAAATGAATTTAAAAATGAGTAAGAAAATAAGCAGTTTGGATTTAAATACACCCTTAATAAGATTTTTTTTTTCTTCAACCGATGTGTATTTTTTATTTGTTTTTGCTATAAGAATTGGTCCTATCAAAAACTTGTCTATATAAATGTTGTAGACAATATTAAGAAGATATATGATAAATTCATGGGGATTATATATCTTGTGAATTGACGGAATTATGGATTTTTTTCTTCTTCAACCCCCTCTTTTTGTTTTCGTTTAAAATTTTTTTTGCGGTACGAATAGGTCCTACCAAAAACTTGTGAATATAAAAGTTGTAGATAATATTAAGGAGATTTATAATAAAAGTAATTGGATTTTATATCTGGAGAATTGACGAAGTTATGAATTTTTTTCTCCCAAAAACCCTATTTTTGCGCCCCTTGAGCCCATTTTTAATTTTATCAAAAATCTGTGATACATAAACTTTTGGCCCTAGTTTTAGAAGTAATAAAAACTTTAAACTGATTTGATATGTACATAAATTAAGAACTTATGAGGTTTTTCGGTTTTCACAAAACCCCTCCCTATTTCCATCCCTTTGGTCCAATTTTGCCCATTAACGAACTTGACCGAGATTTTATACCCCTTGATTTTATGTATCAGTTTGGAAAAGATTTGTGCAGAATTGTGAAAGTTATCGTGTCCAGAAGAAAGTAATATATATATATATATATATATATATATATATATATACATATAGATAGATAGATAGATATCTAAGTTTTTTACTGGGGGGTTGTTTTGGGTTCTAGGGGTCATCATCGGTGTAGATCTGCAAAAATTTTTCAGAAATTCCAACATAGGGGAGAATGTAATAGGTAGCATTTCATACGAAATCTATCTAAAACAGACTAGGTGTGTATGCTTACTTATGTAACATCTTACATATTTGCATTCATGTTACAGTAGAGCGTCGATTATCGGAACAAGTCGGGACTGACACCAGTTCGGACAAGCAAAAGTTCGGATAAACTGACAGACAATTTAAGGAGTTGTTCTGACTATACTAAAACCTTCACACGTTTTCTAAGCTTAGGACTGGCAGCACCAGTTAGTGCTGGCATGTTTAAAAAGTTTTTTTTTTTTTTTTTTTTTTTTTTTTTTTTTTTTTTTTTTTTTGTCTTTTAATTTTTTTTTTTTTTTTTTTTTTTACATTTTTATCATTAAGAATTTTTTTTCTCTTTTTATCATTTTTTGAACTTCAGAGATTATAATTTAAGCAAAAAAGTTTTTGTTTGTTGCTTGCTTCAACGAAGACATTCTTTTCAATGCTGCTATATCTCTAATTCTTCCTAAATATGTTAGCTGAATAGGATCAGCCTTCTTCTGGCGTTGGAGTCATTTCATAGCTGTTTCCAAACTTTCAAAGGCTTCGTTATGTGATGGACCTCGGTTATTTTCAGAGCATTAGTTTTCATTTTCTTCAATTTATTTTTCATCATGAATCTCATCCATAATCTCATCATCATTTAAAATCTGATATCCAGGGTCTTGTACTTCACGATTTAACCACTCGTTAATTTCATTTTCTTCATAGCTCAAGATTCTTCCCATCTCCTGTATTGTTTTTACTTTCCTCATTTTCTGATCCACTATCATTTTTTTCTTTATTTAAAATTTTATTCCGAGCCATAAAAGAAATCCCGAGAAAAAAATTTTCGGGAGAAATAGGCCTTTCGGTTAACTGGAAGTTCGATTTAAAAAAAAAAAAAATTGAGAAAAATAGGCTGTTCGGATAATTGGATGTTCGGCTAATTGGAGTTCCGATAATCGACGCTCTACTGTATATACTTACATCCATCTTATAACAAATATTCTTGCATACAACAACCGGCAGTATATAAAGTATAGTGAAATCTGTCGAAGATGGAATCTGTCTAAGGCGGAAAATTCCACACATTTTTAAACGTAGACATTTTTGAGAAATCTGTCTAAGACGGAAACAATCTGTGTAACGCGGAACCAGACATTCATTTTGGCGTCCCATGTAGCAAAGTTACTGTTTAAGACGGACTAAAATTTTGCTGGGAAATATAAATGGAAAAAAACCTTATCTTTTCATAATTACATGTAATGTCCATTCCCACTCCCACGGGTGAGATGTGAGAAGGATGCCTCACTGATTGGTGATAGTGACAAACAACAATACTCGATTTTTTTTTCTAAATAAGTTTAAGATAATAGAATTTTAAGGCATTTATTAAGGTAAATATAGTTTCCTCCCCCCCCCCCCCCCACTAAAACCCGTAATTTTGATTTATACCAGTGTGTTTGTGTTCTATCAATTTGTAGAAACATATAAAAATGTGTACAAAGATTTCATGTTTATTTAATTTAAAATAAATTAAAAGATACGCTAGTTTTAATTTTGAACCAAAGAAATGTTCAATACTCTGTGAACGGGATGTCTATAAAGTTTTTCTGTCTAAGCGGGAAATCTGTCTAGGCGGAATTTTATTTCAGTCCCAAGCGATTCTGCGTTTGACAGATTTCACTGTACACATAAAAGCCCTTCTTTCAAAAAATGAAAGTGGCAGTCATTAATGAGAAATCTTCCTTAATCCCTCATTTAACTAAATTTTTCTGAAGCTAGTAGGTTGCTTTTAAAAAATATATAATAACGTTTAAATCTTTCACAACAAGTAGCAATTATACTTCATTTAATTTTTTGGCACCACTTTTTTCGAACACAAATTTTTATATTATTAAATTGTGTGATTTACTAAAAGGCGAAAATTTCTGCCCGAAAATATTAATATAGGTTTAATAGTCTATGGACATTAAAATGCCACCATTTTTTTTAAAGTAATCATTGGATTGTGTGATTTAATAAGCGAAAAATTCTGCCCGAAAATACTTATATCCAAATTGGAGGATTTTGCGCACTCTGTACAGTACATATATGTACCACTCATGTGAAAATATTAATTTTTATTTCAGGTAAAGAGCATACAGAAATAATTCAGGAATAGTAATTTCTCCTCTACAATACAACAATGGTACAATGGTCATTTTTCTTCCGTGATCGGAGTGCTTTTATGATAAATGACGCGCGCGTTTTTTCAGTGACTGAAAGAAATAAGTGGCTTCATCGTTTAGGCTCGGTTTAAATGCTTGTTTCGCCTTCCTTCAACACTTTTCTAGGAAAAGCTATTCTTCTCCACTCGTCAATGATTTATCCACCGAAGAATGGAGAGATTTAACAATACAAAGGAGATAAGAAGATTATATCGACTTAAAGAAAACTTTTACCTCCTGCTGTATGTCCGCCAGCTTCATTCTAAAGTTATTTAAGGGTGAAAACACTGTGTGACCACAAAAAAAAAGACGCCGATACTGAAAATGGTTGAATGATACATCTATTCCGTATAACAGTTTACGCGTAGGATTACAAAATAAATTTTGCATTGAGAAAGAAAATTTTGTTGCCTACTTATAATTCAAATTTTAATTATTACCCTGAACATAAATAAATTTGTATTTAAAGTATTTTTATATTTTAAATACAAAGTTGTATTTAGCTAATACAAAAATTTCAGCAGTGTAATCACCTAAAAAATATATTTTTTTGAACAATAAAAAGGAAATTTTAGGCTCAGTTTATACAAACTAACATGAAACGGGTGTTTTGAAAATTTCATGAAAAGATATTCAGAAGTTTTTGAGGTATCCTGTGCGTTATGCCCAAAAACGTCATGTGGACTTCTAAGTTTCGGAAACACCCCTTCAGCTATTGAGCGGGTATAATTCTAAAAGCCATGACTTCTGTTCTATTAGAAATTTCAAGGAAATAATTATATCAAAACGTTCAGGAAAATAGGCGTTTAACATCTTTAAAAAATCCAAATTCCGAAAATTTTGAAGCTTTAGGAGTCATGAGGCCCTTTAAATATTCGAAAAAGTATATCAGAAAAATAAACTGGCTGGGAGACCAAATCAAAATAAATATGATATTTCTATTGGATAACGTTACCGAAAAGAAAGAAAAAAAAAACAGAAGAAAACCTTCTTCATTAGCCTATGAAAAATTAAATTATTACGAGCTATCCCTATATTTATGCCATCGACAATCGTCTAAAGTCTAAAGAATCACTCAATAAAATGATACCACAGGCGCAGCTGGAACCAGATTATCAGTCGAACGACAGTCAGATAAATTCCGAAACTGTGAGATGAAGACTGTATTTATTGTCTTACTAATGGTTTTCGACGTTTACCTACCATCATAAACCATGAAGGCGTGAATGCGGTTTAGCCTCAACGATTACCAGAAGTCACCAAAAATATTCCTTTCATTTCCTTTTTCACCATCACACTCGCCCACCAGCTTTATCACCTGCTTTTGTTTTCTCGCCATGCTATTTATACCTTGATTTACAACATCTTTGCTAATTTCTCATCTTTATTCACATTTTTTATGTCTAATTTATACACCAAGGAAATGCTAAAAAAATATATATACACCTTTAAAAAAAAAAGCTTTTATGAGCTTTACGAAGCAACTATTAAAAAAAAATCTAATTGGCAGCGATTAATACGGGGATGCCTTTTGCTTAGCAGCAATGGAAAAAAAAACCTGTTTCCAGGTGCTAATTTTTTATGTCGCCGTGCTCTTCCGTTTTGACATCGGAGCTTCAAAGGAAAAAGAACGGTTTATTATGAATTCACGCCTTAAAAAGACGGTCAATATATATGCGTTAAACATCTGCTTAAAATTTCACGGGTCTTCTAAGTCTCTAGTGTCCGGAAAAATACCGTGTTAATAGGATAATAGCTCCGAGATCACATTTTTAAGAAATAAAAAGCAAAGGTTATCTGAGGTGCGTAGAAGATTTCATGGTTGTTATGTTTTGTTGGTATGCCTTTAGAACCTCAGCATTTTTTTTTTTTTTTTTTTTCATAGCAGCGTATAAAATAGGATAGAGAATAATAAGGCACGAGTAAAATATGCATAATAGTAGATGATTAATTTACATGAAAAAAAATAATTCAAATAAAAACGAGTTTGTTCATAAGCACTGGCAAGAAGTGGCAGATGAGGGCCATTGCCCCTGGCTAGATTTTGAAATTTAATTAGTAATTAAATTTTCCCTTTCGGTGATGATTCTGGAAAAAAATATTAAAATTTGTTCTTCAAAAGTGAACTAAAATAATTACAGCACTAACAAAAAGAAGAAAAAAAGGTAAGATTTCCCCCCTCCCTCAGTTGAAGTCGATTGCTATTTTTGTTTTTACATTCGTGTACTTAAAACTTAATTTAAACCGTGGTCCGTGGGGGCTGGGTTATTCTTGACGAAAAAAGAAACTACTGTTTCGATTATCTATTTTGAATAATGCTAGTAGAAACCATTTTTGTTCATTTGATATTTTTTAAATGTTAAATTTCTGTATAGTTGTTTTTTTTTTCTGTTGCTGTGATTTTAAAGATGTCTTGCATGGGAGTGTTCTGATTACATATATATACAGTGCACTCCCGGTTATCCGGATTAATCGCCGGGAGAGGTCGCACGGACAATCGAAAAACACGGATAATCCGGAAATTCCTTTTTATTAAAGAAACAATCAACAACAGTACAAAAATATAAAAAAATCTGCAATGCATCTTTGCTTCTGTTGTTTGTTCATCTCTTGTCTTATATCGGTACATACATTACGAACCTCGGTAATGTCACCCTAATCAAATATTCTTTGTCTCATATAGTCTAACAAAGTTATTACAGATTGTAGAGCAGTAGAATGAGAAATTGTACTTCCCTCATTTAGTACATCTTCCGCATCAGTACTATCATCCCTATTAGATTTAACAACACAGTTAGAAACAATGTCTTCATCTGCCAAATACTGGAAGCCGGGCTCACATGCATCTTTTTGAAACCAATCTTCTAAATTTTTTTCATCAAGATTTTCGAAACCTCATAATTCTTTTGCTTGTTCAAGAATACTACTGTTTTCATATCTCTCTTGAATATCTGAAGAAGATTGTTCATCAAGAGGATCTTTTCCTGCGATCGTGATAAAGTAGACGTTTTTACCTAGGACCATGCTGCTGATATTCCATATACTGCTAAAATATTGCATCCAATAAGGAATATTGCTTCCAAAAATTTGGTAGTGTTTTAACATCATGAATCAAATTTAATTCTACCTGTCAAACAGGTTCAAGAGGGTTCGATTTTACATCTACGCACTTCACAATACTATCAGCTAAATTGGACAAGATTCTAATTCACATCAACATCGATTTTACATGCATGATAAACGTGAAAATGTTTCTCATTAAAAAAAAAATTGTGAGTCCGGAATGAGCACGGATAATCCGCAAACCGGATAACCCGCATACGGATAATCGAGAGTATATTGTATATATATATTCGTTTAAATCCTTCACTTTAACCCCTTAACGATCGCATTAAATTACGGTATAAAAATTAAAATTGCTCATTGGCACCACTTTTATGAAAAAGAAATTTTCACCTTATTTAGTAACAGGTAAAATGATGCCATAATAAAGTCAATTTAATTCTAACAATATCGCCAACTCAACACTATTTTATAAAACAGGTGGTAATCAAAGAATCTGAGTAAAAGACACAGCCCGTGAATATCACGGGAGCGAGAATTAAGGGGTTGAGTAAAGAGCCAAGACTGCGGACCACAGGCACACCCGTTTCCAAATCTTGTGCCCACCCAGATTTCGTTTTGTCGGCTTCCATGAATTTGTTATAGAGTTGAAAGACTAAAATGGTTATCAGAAAACGTGTTGCATTGCGTATTACAACTTTTAACAAGCTTATGTACAAAAAGAAAAAGAAACAAAAACTTAAGTATGCTTAACTTGTGTATTAGTTGCCTAAGTCAAATTCCGTAGTAGGTAGAAATTAATTAAGAAATATTAGCTCCTGAATTCCCGACATTTGAATATTTCCAGTTTTAAGAATAGTTGCTACAATCATTCTCTCTTAATTTTAAATGGTATGTAATATGAGTTAATCAAGTATAAACATTGGTCTTGTAAACGTGAAAGTTGGGGGCCAATACCCCTCCCAGAATATTGAAAAATGGTAACACAAATACGAAAAGCTTTTTGCTACGATGAATGTGGGATCACCATAATGAAATAGCTTGGAGCGTGTTCAGTAATTGGATGTGTGAGCACCTGAACACTACGTGCTGTTGAGTTTGCCTGAATGCCATATACAGTAGAGTCCCAATTATCCGAGTCCCGTTTAAGGGGGCTGGTCACTCAGCTTCCGATTTTCTCTCACTAATATAAAGTCTACGTACATTTGATGTATTCGTATATTTAAAATATCTCCTCCGGAAATTAATGTTTTTAACTCCTATTTTTTGCGTACACTTCCTAAAAGATGTCTCTTTTTTTTCTTAGTTCACAGTATGCACTGTTAAAAAATTTTCTGTGAAATTACAGAGAACCTACGGGTAATCCATCATCTTAAGTCTTATGTAAACTTACAGAGATTAGGAAAACAGAGATTTTGTTAAATTACCGAGAAGTTATACGGTAAATTTATAGTAGACTCTGTAAATTAACATTGTTAAAAATATGCAAGACTCTGTAAATTTTTTTTAATAATAATAATCATTTAATTTGGTTTTCAAAACTCGTGAATCACTCAGTTTTTAGTGAGCTTCACAGAAGTTGAATTTTTCGTGTAAATTCGAACAACTGTATCATTTAATATTTACACAACTTGAGTCTAGCCGTCCTGGGGTTCGAACCCGAGCCTTCAAGATAGCAGCGGAACACCTTACGGACTAGGTTATAGGAGCTGTTGTTATTGAGTACAAAGTATGTCTTTTATGATTCAGCGGGGGAAAATCTATTGTGCTTTTCAAAGATTTCGCTTCAAATGCATTCGTTAGAAAATTCGTAAACGGTTTATTTTAATTTATTTTAGACCGATACATAATACCTATTATTGTTCTTAATCAATTTTAATTTTTTAACTAGTTTAAGTAATACAAAAAAATGAAATTAATTCATTTTTACAACAATAATGTTTTAGAGAATTTTTCGAAATTGTCGCAATCTATTTAGTTTTTAATGTGCTAATATTTTTTAAAAAATTTTTTAGTAAGAAATATGAGGAAAATAAACAGAATAAATATAATTTATTATTTAAAAGTGATTTTTTACGTTTTCATTATGTTATTCATTTTGTGTAATGTTTCTAAAAGAATAATATATATTTTATGACCCCCCCTTTTTATGACGCATTTACCAATGAAATAATAATAATAATAGTATTGTAATGATAATAACAGCTTTAAAATAATACTACGCAATTTACTTTTAATATTGCCAAGTTTCTGATACATGGTGAAGGGAACAACTGCAAAGTGATTGTCGATAAAAATCCCCACAAACTCCGAGGAGATGATTTTTCCCTTTCTAAATTATTCTAAGTTAAAAAAAAAAAAAAAAAAAAAAAAAAAAAAAAAAAAAAAAAAACAATTTTCAAACTAAATTTTCTTCTTTAAAATGTCTAATAACATTGGAAAAGAATTTTAAAAGTGTGTATTTTGAATTACAAGTTTTAGCAAAGATAAAAAATCTTTAGATAAAGACATGGAAACCCCTACAGGGAATTAGATATAAGATAAGGGAAATGTCTGTAAAATGGTGATCGAGAAACTCACTCGAATGCATTTAACCAAGAACTAATGTAAATTTACAGAGAGTCTCGCTTTTTTTTTCTGTGTTTTTACAGAAATTCTTAACAGTGTGTTTCTAAAGTATAGACTTAATTTTATATGGAATGTTAAAATCTTACTCACAGTTCGCCCGCTTTTAACGCATAAAATATTAAATTCAACATAGATTTTAGAAATATTTTGAAAACTAAGAAAAAAAGAGACATCCTTTAAGAAGAGTGCACAGAAAAAAAATGTTAAAAACATGAATTTCCCGAGAAGATATTTTAAATATACGAATGCATCAAAAGTCCATAGACTTAGCATTACGGAGGAGAATTCCGAAGCTGAGTGACAGACCCCCTTAACCAAATTATTTTCTTCTGATGGACTGATGGCTTCTATTATTATGAAACAGCAATTATAAATGAAGTGTTATGTGAAGATGAAAGAGCAGTCGTAAAACGTTAGAACTCTGATTTTCTTCAGGGGAGGGGGGGATAACCATATATTTTTTTTTTTCCCCATTCCGACCAGAGAATCAGATTCTAACTTTTTACTATTTTTTTATTATTATTATTATGGCCATCCCCCCCCCCCCCCCCCCCAATCTGACCAGAAATGACAGTTCTAACTTTTTACGGCTGCTCTTTCTTCTTCACCTGACACTTCATTTATAATGGCTGTTTCATAATAATGGAAGCCATCAGTCCATCAGAAGAAAATGATCCATTCCAAAGGTATAAGTTCTATTGAAAAAAACTATTTAATACTTTGAGCAGAAAGAAGAAGCTATACCTACGCTTTTCATGACACTAATAGAATCACATAGATGCCAATTTGTACGGTTTTGTTACCTCTAAAATTTAATACAAATTTTTGCCATATTTAATCGTTGACAATTATTAGATTTTGGCGATAGAATTAGGCAAATTTACTAGTAAGTTTTACCGGTAAGAAAAAATCTTAGAAATTGGTAGCTATGAAGTAGCGTAATACTGCAGCAAAAGAAAAAAAACTGCAGCAAAATTGACATTTAACAAACAAAAAAACTATCAAGGGCCTTTTTGAAATAAACAATTTCATTCCCGTTTTTTTATTTTTTTTTTTAACTAACGGAAATGTACATCAAAGAAATGTTACTAGTACCATAAAGATTAATGAATTAAGTGAAAAGTTTATGTTTCATCTTCTTAGTCGGTGACGATTTGTGTCAATCCGGTTTATCCGAGTTTTTTGCTTATCCGAGGTGATCTTGGTCCATATTAACTCTGATAATTAAGACTTTACTGTAGTATTTACATATTAAAATCAGTAGCATGATGAGTTCTTTTATTTAAGGGTTAATAAGTGAGGGAGAGATTCTGAGTCGGGAGAGTCTCTGCTTCCGGTAATAGTCAAAACTGCATTATTTGTGGATTGGTTGAAATGCTATAAATTGGAGAGATTGCCATAGATGCACTCACGAGAAGGCCATGGCCAATTGTACCCTACTAGATTTTAAGATATTTTATAATGTTAAATGGTCTACTACACGTTTTTTTATGACGTTGCTGTAAGATTCGTCTTGAAAGAAACCGCAATTTGCCGTTAAAGGAATTAATAAAATTCCAATCCGAGCATACTCTGAAGCAATGCATCGTTTAACCAATTCAGTTAATTTGATGTTAACTTTATGTTTAACATAAAATAAAAAAATTTCTTTTGCCTGACAGATTTCAGTTTAGAGCCAAAGTTTGGTACCTTATGGTTGATCGGCCTTTTTAACAGTTTCCAACATTGCTGGAAAGTGTTTATGAATTCGGTTTGTCTGTCTATCTGCCCGTTCTCTAACTCGCGTAAATATTGTCAGATTGCCATAAATTGATATATGTTATCAGGCTTAATTTCTAACAAAAAAAAAAAAAAAAGAAAAAGTACCGGAGCCCTAATATTCTGCGGTACCGATACAACAACCGTGCCGTTCCCCCCTCCCCCCCCTGCCACTCCAATCTGCATATTTATATTTCCTACATTATTTGATAAATTTAAAGCATTTTTTTTTCTTTCTTTAACAAAATAAAAATTTTAAATATACCTATCAGCATATATACTTAGCTATCAACTATTCCCTTTTTTAGTTATCACTCATTCCGAATAGTAATCTTTGCCTAATTTTAATGTTAATTAATTGCAGAATTCTGGTATTAAATGGAGTAAGGATTGTGATTATGAAATAGTATTAACGCAAAAAAGGGTTAGTTCACAATTATGCATTTTTAAGAAAAAATGAATGAAATTTACAAAAATTAATATTTATATGTTGAAGAAATTAACAATGTTTTACAATTTCCTATAAAAGGTGCATATCTTAAACTTATAATCGATTCCTTCCGCATAACAATCTTTTGTGGTGAGTCCCTGAAAATCAGATTAAATTAAAAATTTGACACCATTATCGGAAAGAATCCATGCTTTTAAGAAGAGGAAACACTGCTCGATTTCTTTCAATCAGAATAAGAATACATGACAATTATATCTACTTACAAATGAAAGTAACTTCGTAAAGGTGCAGAGCATAGCCTTAGCATGGGTTCCGTTCATGACACAAAATAAATAGAAAAATCACTAACGTGATTTTTATACTCGTACACAATAGCAGACAAAAAACCTCAAGCTAATGCTCATTGGCTAAAACAGAAAATATTCTTTTCAACTTAGATATATCAAAAAAAAAAAAAAAAAAAAAAACAGCCAATAAAAAATTATTCTACTGTCACAAAAGAAAATCGAACTGAAAGCAAATTCATTATTCAGTCTCTTGAATGGCGCCGTATCAACACGTCGCCGATATAAATTTGAAATAGAAAAACACGATTTCTATTTCCTTCATTCTGATCAAAATAGCATTATAATGATTTGAAATGGATAATAATACGTAATTTTAAAGGAGGAAAAGTTTTTTTTTTTTCTATACATGAATAAATAAAATTTTAAATGTAATACAGATTGAGCTCGAGTCAGTCCAAGCCCAAAAACTGATATAAAAATTGAGTCCGTTTTATCTCCATTTCCTACGTGTGCGACACATTACCTCACCTACAAGCGTTTTAGTAACAAAAGAATGCAAAAGCTTGGAGATAGGAAAGAAAGGAAAAGGTAATTTAGGCTTCGGTTTTTCGAAAGCGCTATTGCACTGGGCTCCGGAACCCTGTATTTATGAGCTCCGGTGAATTCTCAAGAATATTTATTTACTAAAAACAGACAAGTACCGGAGCCGGGCTCGGGAGCAAATTAAGCCCTGTATGTTATTCGTGTTTACTGTGGCATGTTCGGTATTGAAAATGAAGTGTGTAGCACCAGCAAATAAATAAATAGAATGCTAAATTCATCTTTTAAAAAGTTAAACTTAAAATTACACTATGTGCAAATTACTTAAAAGATGACAAAATATTTAAAAAGGTGTTAAATTACTTTAATACTTTTTAGTACTTTCAGCTACAAAAATACTGTTATTAGCGTTTTATTTTCCAATTTCACACTCTTAAAACGAAAGAGCCAAAATAACTCAAGTTGAGCCGAAATCCACTCATCTCATGATTTGAAAGTCAGCTTCTCATAAAGAGTTGAAACAACTCGAGTGAATGAGTTGTTTTTAGGCAGCTCATGATTGAGTGGTCTCTATTTTACTCATACTTGAGTGAAATCAAATCGATGGAAGGTAAAATCCAGTAGTACTTGAGTGATTTGTAACCAACTCATACTTGAGTGAAATTGAGTCATTTAAGACTAAATCCAGTAGCACTTGAGCTATTTGTAACCAAGTCATACTTGAGTGAAATGAAATAATTTAAGCCTAAATCCAGTACCCCTTGAGCGATTTGTAATCAATTCAAACTTGAGTGAAATGAGGTCATTTCAGATTTAATCCAGTAGTTCTTGAGCGATTTGTAACAATTCATACATGGATTAAATCAACTCATTTAAGAGTTCATCCAAAATCCCTTGAGTGATTTCTAATAAACTCATTCATAAGAGAACTTGCCAAAATTACCAAAAAAAACCCTTGAGCGATTTCTAATTAACTGATTAAATAAAATCATGTCATTTTAAATTAAATTCAGTAACCTGTGATTGATTTTTATCAACGTAATTCAAAATAACACAGAATTCTTGCCACATTTTCAAATTAAAATAACTAATTTTATACTCCTTCATATTGGTTTATATAACTGTAATTCTTATTTAATATTAAATGACTATTTTTTGATTGAAAAAATAACTGATTTATAATTAAATAAAAATTACAACTAAAAAAAAACAAAACTTGAAATCACCAAGGGAAGGAAAAATCCCAATGACAACTTTTAAAAGATGACTGCTCCCCGTAAGGGTGTTCTCAAATCCAAAAGGGCAACTTTCTGACATAAGCTTGAATTTATTTTTGATCGAAAATGCATGAAACCAACTGGTGGTGGTGTTCTAAAACTATGTAATCGAGCTGCTTTTTCCATTTTTTTTTTTTTAAACACAATAGATTTTTCAGAAAATAGTGTCAAAGTGGAAGTTTTGAACTGAATTTCCATGCGAAAGGAGAAAAAACATACCAGAGCGGGCGAAAACATTTGTCACATAATCAAAATCGCTTATAACTCAACAGATAACTTATTGATCAAAAAATGGAAAATCCAGTTCAATTCCAAATTGCTTCCATAACAAGGCTTTCCAATTTTATATCTTTCCGTTAAAAAAATTAATTTGTAAATGCATCAAAACGCTTTGTGCTTGTTGAGCAGACCAGTTAAGAACAGCCTTAAGATCCTACACTAGTCGCTAAAAAAGATCTGGATGCTTGTGTTAATCTTATGGAGAAGTTATTTTTAAATACATTGTTTGGATAAAAAAAAAAAAATATATATATATATATATTTTGGAGGGAGGGGGGGGGGGGGGGAGGGATATAGGATCTTTATGCAGGCTAATTTTTAATTTTGGTTAGTTTCTCTTACACAGTAGACGTCCAATTTTACGAACTGATGTTACTCCCATTTACGAACACATTATATGAATCCCACTGAGTTCGTAAAATCGAGCGTCTACTGTATTAAGATATAAATTTTAGAATCGGTTCCAAAAATGAAAGTATTTACAATAAAATATAAAACCTAAATTAAAAAAGTAAAGACTAGCCACAATACATATTAAAAAGCAGAAAAAACAACGTTTAAAATGCACAAATAATGTATGAAAAGCAGCAAACAGCTGTTTCGAATCTACTAGCGAGATTCTTCTTCAGTGCAAAAGGAACAGCGTGCTAGAAAAAGCAAGGCTGAGCAAAATCATAGACTGAGACGCGCTGGCTTTTATACCCTATGCGGGTGGCGAAGGCGCCGAAACAACCAATGAGAGAGAAGCAGTGGAAACGACTGGGTGGACAAGTAGCGACATCTACCGGAGAAGTAGAGAAAAGAAACCAAAAAAGGAGGAATTAAATTAACGCTTTCCAAATACTTGGAAAATCTGGAGTACTAGATAAATCATTGACTAAAGAGTGAGAATTTTTAATGATATGGTAAGCTTCCCAAAAATCAAGATCAAGGTTAGAAGAACATTTTTGGATAATGATGGCTGAGGAAAAATCGAACCTATGTTGAGAAGACCAAGAATGTTGAGCAATAGAAGAACGTTTGAGCTCCTGATTTTTAACATAACCTTCATGCTCTTTTAAACGAAATCTAAGAGCACGTTTAGTCTGACCAATATAAGAAAGACCACACTGACAAGAGATCTGGTAAATGCCCCAATTATCTAGGCGATCAACGGGGTGTTTGAGATTTGAAAAAGGGATTTTATTAACAGGAGAAAAAATAACTTTAAAATCAAACCTTCTTAGGATTTTAGCAACTTGCTGACTGATTTTAGGAAAAAATGGTAATACAACTGAAGTATTAGAGTTGGAATTGGAATGCTTTTCAGAATGGTCGGATTTCGTCAATTTCTTATAAATAGAATCGATAATATTAGAGGAATAACCACGATCGCTAGTAGATTCGAAACAGCTGTTTGCTGCTTTTCATACATTATTTGTGCATTTTAAACGTTGTTTTTTCTGCTTTTTAATATTGTTGCACAAAGGCTTTATTTGCTATTTTTATGTATTTGGCGTTAACGGGCCTTTATTCTTCTGTAATTTTTTTTTTTTTTTTTTTTTTTTTTTTTTTCGCAATGTCTCAAATCAATAGGTTTTGTAATTTACGATTAAAAAAGTACAGGTTTTTGGAACACTTACATTTCCTACTTGATTGTAGGCGTAAGAAGGTTATTCCTAAATTCATTTCCATTCGTTGTAATTTATTTTCTTCAAATAGGATTGAGAAGGTCTTATTTCGTTCTAAATTAGCTCTTTTAAGAGCTTTGATTCAAGAGACTCGCCACAAAATTGCTCATATAGAGCGCGAGTTATATTCTTTACATATCAGCCTCGCTAATTCTACTCCTGATTTTCAGTCCATTGACAGAAGGTCATGGAGCAGAGTTCTCACAGCTTCTTCTGTTCATTGTTCGGTTTTAAAGAAGAAATTTAATACGCTTTGTGGAAGTTCTGTCGCTAATAACTGCAGTAATTTGCCTCTTGTTAACCAAAATGCTGTTGTCAATCTTTCTAGTGTTCCATTAAGTAACAATCAGCTCGATGCTCTCAAATTGAATAACAATTTTTCTGTCTCTGCTATTCCTTCTTTACCTAATCTTATTGCTCCTATTGAAAGAGCCTTTAAGCATAGCGCTCTATCTTCTTCTCAGAAAGAGTCTATTAGGCATCTCATTGCCAATACTGTTGATTTCAATTCTAATGTTTATAAACCCAATCTTAAACATCCTGTTAAACAATGTCTGAAAAATTTGCGTTCTGATCCAAACTTAATTATTACTAAGGCCGACAAAGGTGGTCAGATTGTTCTTCTCGACAAATCTACGTATTTGGAAAAAACCCATAAATTAATTAATGATGGTCCGTATGTGGATATCCGCAAAGACCCTTCCACTAGTGAAATTAACTCTATTAAGTCTGCCATTAAGTCTTCTTCCATTATTCCTGCTAACTTTAAGAAGTCCCTTATTCCGTCTATTGCGCATTGTGCCAGGTTTTATGCTTTACCTAAGGTCCATAAACCTGACATTCCTTTTAGACCTATTGTCTCTAGTATCGGTACAGCTTCTTACAAGCTTGCCAAATATTTAGTTTCTGTTTTTTCCCCACTTTTGAGCAGTAACTGTTTCACTGTTAAGAATTCTTTTGATTTTGTTAAAAAACTTCATAATTTTAAGCCGCAGGGTCACATGATGGTTTCTTTTGATGTTAAATCATTATTTACAAACGTTCCGGTTGAGGGGGCTTTAGATTGCTTCAAGAAAAGGCTTTGTGAATTCCATTTCTCTTATTTTGAAATCGAGGAACTTATACTTCTCACTCGCGCTTGCTTGTCGCAAAATACTTTTGTTTTCAATGGTAATTTCTTCCGTATGATTGACGGTTTGGCTATGGGTAATCCTCTTAGTCCAATTTTATGCGATATTTATATGCACTATTTTGAGGTCAAGCTTTTTGAAATCTTAAAATTTCCGTTCTATGTTCGTTATGTTGATGATGTTTATGTCCTGATTGAAATGAATTCGGATATTAATCATATTCTCTCTATTATGAATTCCATTGATCCCTGCATTCAATTTACCTCTGAAATTGAGACCAATAACTGTCTTTCTTTCCTGGATGTCCTTGTTATTCGTTGTGAAAATGGCTTTCAGACTACCGTCTTTCGTAAACCTTTTGCTGTCAGTCTCCCACCTCACAGGTATTCTTCTCATCCCCCTAACCAGAAATTCGCTGCTTTCAATACTTTTGTTTTTCGGGCTACTAATATTTGTTCCACTCCTCAGTTACTTAGTGCTGAACTTAATTACCTCAAAGCTATTGCTGTCGATCGTGGTTATTCCTCTAATATTATCGATTCTATTTATAAGAAATTGACGAAATCCGACCATTCTGAAAAGCATTCCAATTCCAACTCTAATACTTCAGTTGTATTACCATTTTTTCCTAAAATCAGTCAGCAAGTTGCTAAAATCCTAAGAAGGTTTGATTTTAAAGTTATTTTTTCTCCTGTTAATAAAATCCCTTTTTCAAATCTCAAACACCCCGTTGATCGCCTAGATAATTGGGGCATTTACCAGATCTCTTGTCAGTGTGGTCTTTCTTATATTGGTCAGACTAAACGTGCTCTTAGATTTCGTTTAAAAGAGCATGAAGGTTATGTTAAAAATCAGGAGCTCAAACGTTCTTCTATTGCTCAACATTCTTGGTCTTCTCAACATAGGTTCGATTTTTCCTCAGCCATCATTATCCAAAAATGTTCTTCTAACCTTGATCTTGATTTTTGGGAAGCTTACCATATCATTAAAAATTCTCACTCTTTAGTCAATGATTTATCTAGTACTCCAGATTTTCCAAGTATTTGGAAAGCGTTAATTTAATTCCTCCTTTTTTGGTTTCTTTTCTCTACTTCTCCGGTAGATGTCGCTACTTGTCCACCCAGTCGTTTCCACTGCTTCTCTCTCATTGGTTGTTTCGGCGCCTTCGCCACCCGCATAGGGTATAAAAGCCAGCGCGTCTCTGTCTATGATTTTGCTCAGCCTTGCTTTTTCTAGCACGCTGTTCCTTTTGCACTGAAGAAGAATCTCGCTAGTAGATTCGAAACAGCTGTTTGCTGCTTTTCATACATTATTTGTGCATTTTAAACGTTGTTTTTTCTGCTTTTTAATATTGTTGCACAAAGGCTTTATTTGCTATTTTTACAATACATATTGTCTTCAGCTACCATATGCAAAAAGAATCATGTACAAATATTAAAAATCCAAGCAAGATATTTGAAAATAACTCCCCAATGGAATTAACATTATCACAGGTCTTGTCACATGGCTAGTGTTAGGCCTTAATAAGTAAAATTGAAAATATTTCAAAAAACATAAACACCCACCTATTATATACTTTGTTGTAACTATCCCTTGATTTAATTCACACTACTTCTTAATAGACTAACTTTTAAAGAAATATTTATTGTTAAGCCTTTTTTTATGCTAATTAGCACTGAGTGATAAATGTCAATTTAATGCAGTTGATACATTTACAAATAAATTATGCACCAAAATAACTGTAGAATATTGAAAAATAAGGTTTGGTTCACTATTTAACATTTGAAAAGATCTTTTAATGCAAATGAAAATCTAAAATGGCCTTTTACCGACCAATAGACTTACAAATCTGTCTCGATATGCAAATGTTAGGAATTTTATCCATTTTTCATGCACTATGTGTACTTTCATTTGATTTGGATTCAAGTATCCTAAAACTTATAGCTAGAATTTTGGTCATGATACTATTTTTTTTTTTTTTTGTATATGAAGAACCTTCCACTAAATATTGTAGTATAAAAGTCAAATGCATAAATAACTGAAAATTGAGCTTATTGACTCAAACAACGTGCAACTTAATTCTTTATATCATTTGTTGAAACTAAATTATGTTCAATAATAATTTTTAGAATTTAGCTTCTGGATTAGAAGGAATAATGTCTTGAATGGATAAACACCAACCCATTAGGTACTCTCTTGCAGTTATTCCTTCTTAATCTTGTTGTGAAATATAAAATTTTAAAATGGCATAGGATTGTAGCTTTTTATGTCAAAAGCAGGAGCCAAATGTGCAATTCAAAATATTGTGGGGGAAAAAACAACAACATTATTTACTAACAATTTTATTTAACAAAAAGAAAAAACAAACTTAGCAATGATAGCAATTTTAACAACAGATGCAGTGCATTGATAGCAATTTTAACAACAGATGCAGTGTTTTCATTAAAAACTTTCTCGTCAAGACAAGAAAATATGTATTCTTCTCTGCTGAAGATCCTTCAGAGATTCGATAGGGCTGTTGAATTACATTCCTCGCAGTGGAATTGCATTTCTCCATGAGGTCACTATTCTCCTGTGTTAAAAGAAAATATTGAAATTAAGTTAAATAGCAAAAATTGTAATGTAAAGGAGTGATTATGAACCTTTTAAAACATTTTAGTTTTTAGATTAAAGTAAATATAAATAAATTCTTAAAGTCTTAAGCAAGTTCTTAAAATATTGTTGAAAATTCACCTTTGTTACCATTTTCAAAATGTATACAAACATATCTTTTTAAACAATAATTTAAATTTGGGGGAAAAAATGAAACTACATTTCATATTAAATTTATTCTAAATATGAAAATACATATACAGGGGTCATTCCAAGAAAAATTTAGGGCCCTTCACAAAAATCTATTTAATAAAATAAGCCCCTTCACAAAAATAAATTTAATAAAATGGGCCCCTTCGTAACATTCTTTTTCATACAAACTGTTTTAAAATGTGTAAATTGTAAATAAAACCAGCTCACTGAAAACAAACTTTAGCAAGGGGATTTAAAGGAGTTTTGTCAAATTCTTCATTTAAGTTTGAGTAACTGGATTTCAACTTTCGCTACAAAATATTATTTTTCACAAAAATAACTTGTACTTTTCACAAAATCGGCCCCAAGAATAAAAACAAACAAACAAAACACACACAAACAATCACCTCCCCATGCATATTCGAAAAGAAAAGAAAAAATGAAATAAAAAACCATACACTAAAACTTTTAGCTTTATATAAAAAGTTACACCACTGAAAATTCAGCCAATTGTGAATAAAATGGAAAATGAATAAATGAAACCCTCTGTGCGATCACCGGGGTTCGTTGATATATATCAATCGATATATATCTTGATATATATCAAATATTTATTTTCAAAATATCAAGATTTTTGATATTTTCATATTGCCTGATATTTATTTTCAAAATATCACTGTGTAAGATGTTTTTGATATTTTCAGTCAAAACAAGAGCAAATGAAATTTCCAACTGTTATGGACTGTGTTGTTCTGTAAATAAGGAATTTATGTCTCTGATAGTTACTTTTTTAGCCGAAGAAAACAAATATCTTTTTCAAACTTTATGTTTGAATTTTTTACTTTTAACTGTAGTAGATTATTATGAGGGACATAATTCAGAACAGACACTGAAACATAAACTGTCTAATTTAGATACGCAGTTATATATACAGCTTCACTATAAAAGAATCTGATGTAAGCGTATAAAGCAAATTGTTTCTGTTTTCAATTAGTTGATTTTAAATTTTGTTCTAAGTGTAAAAAAAAAAGAAAGAAAAAGAAAACTGCACTTTTAATGTATTGTTTAAGTTTTCATGTTAAGTGGAATATGTTTTAGTTTCTAATTTATATTATGCTTGAATATATTTATTATCAGCAATAAGGTGACTATTTGAAAATATCGGATATATATAAAAAATATCAGATATATATCAAAATATCTGATATTTTTTATACTTTCGAAAATATCATTTAAATTTGGGGGGGGGGGGGAGAAACTACATTTAAATTCATTCTAAATATGAAATGTTTTATTACAACAATGATGTTTAACCTTACCCCATAAAATCTAACTAAGCAGTCAAACGGCAGTTTTCTTCCAACAGTCAAATGCATGTGTCTGAGACATACATGTCTAATTTAATACAGTATAACCTCGAAAATCAAGACTAAGACTAGATTTATAAAAATTCTAGATTTCACAAAGATAATCGAAACTTTCAATGTTCTTAACGGTACCTTTAATCATAATTTAATTAATAACAAAGTGATAATTATGTAAGAAAAAGGAAAAAATAATATCGAAAGGCTTACTTTCATTGAAATTTGTTAAAACTTTTTCAATAAACAGTGAATTTTGAAAATCCAATTGCAATTTGCTTCCTTTTTTTTTTTTGGAACTATTTTTAACAAAAATGTTTTTCATATTAAATACATGTTAGGAATATCTATTTCAGAAATACAGACTTGTTTTTCTAAACTGCATAATGTTATGACAAAATTAAATTTTATATGCTATTTCTATACCGCCAACATTACTCTCTTCTATTTTAAAAATTACCTATCATTAAAAAGAAAAACTTCCAAATCTAACACATGTCACGGATTTCTATCTAATCTTGGAAGAAAATGTGCATTATTGGGCAAATGTATCTGATTGATAGATGATACTAAATAAATGAACTGAAACTGGATAGCACTGCATTCTAAACACATAGGAAAGATACACTATATGGCCATTAAAAACCGGCAATTTTCAATTTTAGACATTTTGTCGAATATTTAGAAATATACTTGACAGATTCTTCTGAAATTTCAGTATTAAAAAAACAGGTATGATCTTATATTTAACAATGTCGATTTGTTAACGGGGGGGAGGGGGCAATTAGGGGCCAACAAAAAAATCAAAGAAAAAAATAATACTTGGGATCACCCTGTAAAATGCACGAAATTATCTACCACTACCGAATATAAATAAACAGACATTGTGCAATATGTGTAATTTTTTGTGTAAGACTAGCACGTATATTAATAGAAATACAGCGATTTATTTAAAAAAATAAAATTCTTGCATATTTTTTGCTTATAACATGCAGGGTTTTCAACCCAATTTAACGCCAGTTTCAGAAAAATTGACAATATAATAGAAACAATATAGTGCAATTGGAATATAGCTATATTAAATATTTTAGGAAATATGAGCAGTTGTATGAAATAATTTTTATCTGTGCATGCGCAAACGATAACAAGGATCATTTTACATAATTTAATATTCCATAGAGCAACTTATTAAAAAAAATCTACTAGTCAAATATCGTAAAAATTCAGAAGGATATCGGCATTAAAGTGAGCAAATTTTTAGTTTTTCTCTAAAAGTAACTGAATGATAAGGGATTTTCCACAAACTGTCAATTTTTATTAACTGACTTTCAGAAAAAAGTATTTAGTAAGTATCAACGAGTAGATTTGGAAAAAATGCTTCAATTTTTATACTTCTTTTGATCATGGTATAGGCTCGTTCTGGTGGTTATCCAATAACTAAAGCATCAATAAAAAATGGAAATTAAAAAAAAAAAAAAATTAAAAATGACAATTTGTGGAAAATCTCTTATCATTCAGCTGCTTTTAAAGAACAACTAAAAATTTGCTCACTTTAATGCCGATATCTTTCTGAATTTTTACGACATTTGACTAGATTTTTTAAAAATAAGTTGCTCCATAGAGTTGACTATTAAATTATGTAAAATGATCCTTGTTATCATTCACGCATGCACAGATAAAAATTATTTCATACAACTGCTCATATTACCTAAAATATTTAATATATTTATATTCCAATTGCACTATATTGTTTCTATTATATTTTGTCAATTTTTCTGAAACCGGCGTTAAATTGGCTTGAAAATTCTGCGTGTTATAAGCAAAAATCATGCAAGAATTTAATTTTTTTAAATAAATCGCTATATCTCTATTAATATACGTGCTAGTCTTACACAAAAAATACACATATTGCACAATGTCTATTTATATTCGGTAGCGGTAGATTATTTCGTGCATTTTATTTTACAGGGTGATCCCAAGTATATATATTTTTTCTTTGATTTTTTGTTGCCCCCCTAATTGATCCCCTTATTAAATCGACATTGTTAAATATGAGATCATACCTGTTCATTTCAATCCTGAAATTCCAGATGAATATGTCAAGCATATTTCTAAATATTTGACAAAATGTCTAAAATTGAAAGTTGCCGATCATTAATGGCAATATAGTGTAAGATGCTAGGTATGAAGTTTACTAATATGAAAACAATTTTTTTTTTCACATATGTATCTGTAAGGTCACAAAACAATTACAAAACACACACACACACAACAAAAAGAAATTCCAATGACAAAAAACTTAAAAAATATATTTAAGATTAATATGTAAATTTATACCCTGTCTTCTATTTCTTGCTGATAATACACCTCCTCAGGATTATCACGTGCCTCTTTGATAGTCCTCTTTGTTGGTACTTCTTTTGGGATGGTGTTAAATTTAACTTCATTGTTTTAAACCTCCATTCAACCATACCAGCTTGAGCGATAGGATCAAAGTATTGTTCCTAAAATGAAAATGTGCAAAAACAATGTTATCGATTTAAAATGTTTCAATGGTTTTAACTTAAAATTTCAAAACACAGACGTAATGATGAGTTTATACGAAAGTGCCTGAAACATACAAAAAAGGAAATTCATTTCCCTCCAATTTACCCAAGCAATAAATTGGACCGATGGGACTGTTGCATAATTAAAAATATATACAGTATAAAGTAAATTATCTGGAATTGTTGGGTTCACGTGTTTTTGATAACTGGCTACTCACTGCATTAAGCTATCCCTTTGTTGCAATTAAAATTTATTAGAATAGTCAGATTAAAGCTCCTTCTCAGAGATAAGTTGCTTTTTCACTTTCCTGTGTTATTCAATGGCCTTTGAAATGCCCCACAATTCTTGGAATATCTCATCACAAAATTCATATTTATAATTAATTTCTTTTTTTATTAGATGCTTAGAAGAATTGTTTTCTCAAACTGTCAAAAAATTTAGATTTTATTTTAAATTAAAAAAAAAGGTTATTTTTGAAAAATCTAAATCACTTCCTTCACTACCTATATATGCACATATTGTTATGAATTGGTATCAATTCTGCCTTATACCAAAATTTAAATTTCTACCCTTTCGGATTTGACAAAAAATCTGAAATCGTAATCTGAAAAAATCGTACTGAAGCTCAAAAATCATTCAAAATAGACTAAACTAACAACTGGCACTGTTGTGGTATTTGTAATTGACTGAATTTAATTTTGAGAAATTATAACCAATCCACGCCTCCTCTAAAAATATATATATACAGTAGAGCACCTAATTCACTGACCTATAATTCATGATAAATTTTTTGAATGTAAACAAAGATTTTTTTTTTTTTTAATGTTTGAATGACAACGAAATTTTGAAAACTAATTCAATCAATTTTAATAAAGGACGAAGTTATTTATAGAATACAAGATAAATTTAATAAACCAAAGACAACAATTGATGCCATGTTTAAAAATAAACTAGATGGAATCCGCCAAAACTTGACGGCAACAATTTGAAAGCACCACAGAAAAAAAAAGTATTTTACAGCTAAAGAAATTTTTAAAGGCTAATTTTTAGGAAAACTTTCAATAATTGAAAAAAAAAAACCCCTGCATTTTATACCCAGGCAAATGACCCATTATTGCCAGAGTTACATTCACCCAGACACAGTCAAAAGTATTTTTTTACATTACACCCAATGGGAAAATAGTTACTTATTACTTTCTCAGGAAGAGTTGGACAGTTACATAATCAATGCTTAACACATGATTTCTTCATTTTAAAGACTACTGTAGAACACAGTACAGGACTTTAATTTCAGGGCGGGATTCATCACCAAAATTTTGAAATCCCACCCAAAAACACATCATGAGCAGGAGGCTTCCATCTAAAAAATTTGTTTTCAAAAAAGTGTTTCATTTTAAAACAAATCCTGCGAACCTTGTGATATTTTCGGACGACAGGTTGATACATTTTGCGGCGAAAGATTGTTGAAATTCATATTTTGGTCCTGCAACCGAGAGACAAGTTTTGAGATTCCTCCCCCCCCCGCCCCCGAATTTGAATGACAAGTTTCTCGTTAATTTCTGTGACTGATTGCAAATTGAGGGGCGATTCTGTTCCAAAAATTATGAAAAATCATTCATCAGTCTGGAAATTTGGACATAAAAAAATATGTCTCATATTTCGAGAAATTGTCACCGAAAAAATCAATTTCGTCAAACGTTAGCTAAAATAAAAACACCAATTTTGTTAAAAGTAGGGATGCCAAAACCTGTGGCCTGCAATGTATTTCGTCAATTTGCCACAAAAAAATTTGAAAATTTCATCAGTCAGTTTAAGAATCGTGAATTTCATTGATCGGGCATGGAAAAATTGTGCGTTTTGTCGATTGTGTACAGGAACATTGAGAATTTCGTTATGGTAAAATAGCGAATTTTCTCGATGCACGAAGAAATTGAGAATTCTGTTGATCGACTGCAGAACCAATCATGATTATCATCAGTTTATAGAGAGAAAAAGAAATCTCAAATTTGTCAATTTATTGCCTGAAAATTTTTTTTAATTTCATCAGAGATAATGCAGAATCATGAATTTCATGATCAGTCCGAAAAATTGCAAATTTTGTTGATTGATAATCACTAATTCCGTTGGTCAGACACGAAAATATGTTATTTTGTCCATAATGCATGGAAAATAGCGAATTGTCGATCAGTCTCAGAAAAATCAAGAATTTCATTGGTCTGAAATGAAAATATCACAATTTTTGTCGATAATGTGCAGAAAAATCAAATTTCGTAGATCGGCTACTCGAAATAGAATTCTCTCACGTGTGGGCCTCGACAAAACAGACTTTTTCTAAAAAGCCCTTATCTTAAAAAAGTTGTGCACCCGTAATTAAAAAGATCACGAATAAAATAAGTTTTGTCTAAGGATTGCAAATAAAATGAAAATTTCGTCAAAGGATGGGGAACAAATGCATGTATCGTTAGAAGATAGCAGAGAAAAGAAAATGGCAACTCCTTCAAAGGATTACGAAAAAAAAAAAAAAAGCATATTTTGTAAAAGAATCCGGAAAGAAAATGCACGTTTCGTCAAAAGATAGCAGAAAAAACGTTTTGACAAGGGACCCCCCACCCACAAAAAAAAATAAATAAATAAATAAATTTCGCCAATGGATCACGCGAAAAATGTGGAATTAGTCATAATGTCGCAGGACCCCCCCCCCTTTGCGAAATTCATCAAAAGGTCGAAATAAATAAATAAATAAATTTTGCTAAAGCGTTGCAGAAAAAAAAATTGCTAAAGGGTTGCAAAAAAATAAAATAAATTTTGCCAAAGTGTTGCAGACACAGTTGTATAATATAGACGCATGTGCGGAAAATTTTCCAAAAATTCGGAACTTTGTGGAAAAATTTTTTAGAAAAAAAAAAAAACTTAATTTTTGTCCTTGTAATTTTTTTTTTTAAATACCGAAAAATTAAAAATATTCTCCAATTTTATGTACGATTTATTTGCCAGACAAATTATTATTCAGGGGTCGATGCAGGTTTTTATTCTTGGGGCCCATTTTGCGAAAAGTAGAAGTTATTTTTATTAATTTTATTATATTTTTGTGAAAAATAACATTTTTTTAACGAAAGTTGAAATCCAGTTACTCAAATTTGAACCAAGAATTTATGAACAAAATCATTTTTTACATCCCCTTGCTAAAATTTCGTAACCTAGTTTTATTTACAAATTACACATTTTAAAGCAGTTTTTATGAAAAAGAATGTTACGTAGGGGGCCTTAATTTATTAAAAGGAATTTTGTGAAGGGGCCTGTTTTATTAAGTTCATTTTTGTGAAGGGGCCCATTTTATTAAATTTATTTTTATGAAGGGGCCTATTTTATTAAATAGAATTTTGTGAAAGGGCCCTAAATAGGCCCCAAATTTTGTCTGCATTGACCCCTGTTATTGTTTGACAGACGTGATTCTGTTCCAAATTTTCAGAAAATTTAAGGCATTTGGTTTTGAAAATTTAAAAAAATCAGCCATCAGTCCAAAAATTCAGACATAAAAAGATACCACTGCGAATTTCAACAAATGGTTGCCGTAAAAACGCAAATTTCGTGAAAGGATCGTAAAAAAAAAAAAAAAAAAAAAAAAAAAAGAATTTCATAAAAGGAGTGCAGGAAAAAACGAATTTCGTAAAAGAATAGCGCGGAAAAAGCCTAAATTCTGTCAAAGGATTAAAAAAAAAAAGAGCAAATTTCGTAAAAGAATCGCGGAAAAATGATCATCAATTGATCGGGGGAAAAAAAAAAAAAAAATTTGTCAAAGGGCCACAGAAAAAGGTGTGAATTCCATAAAAAACGCAAGAAAAACACGAATTTCGTAAAAAGATCGCAGAAAAAACGTGAATTTCGTCAAAGGACTGCAAAAAAGAGAGCAAATTTCATCAAAAGCGTGCACGAAAAAAACTAATTTCTTAAAAGCATAATGGAAAAAAGCCCGAATTTTGTCAAGATTGTGAAAAAAATGCAAATTTCGTAAAAGAACGCGTAAAAAACTAATTACTTCAAAGAAGCGTGAAAAAAAATGCAAATTTCGTCAAAGCGCTGCGTAAAAAGTGCGAAATTTGTCAAAAGATCATAGGAAAATGCGAATTTCGTCAAAGGATTGCGGGAAAAAACTGATTTCATGAAAGGATCGCAGATAAAATGTGAATTTCGTCAAATGATCACAGAAAAAAAAAAAGAAGAGAATTTCGTCAAACGGCCACAGAAAAAAATGATTTTTGTCAAAGGGCCACGGTAAAAACTCACCGGTCTCTTTAATGATGATACCTATGAATGGACCTCTCCCTACAAAATGTGATTTAGTTGTTTCAGTAGCAATGTCACATTATTTCTGCCCTTCTTATCATGGATTTTTAGCTTTATTTTTTTTTAACCAAAATAATTATTCTTTGATTAATATTAATTATTTTTAAATTTAAATGGTAATTACTTTAAAACTACTGTTTTTAATCCATATCGTTAAAATAACATAACACGGTATTTTACGTTATTAAACATTAAATTAATTTGCAGATAGTTTTTGACCCAATATTTATGTGCACAGAAAGTTTTTGGTTTTATAGAAGTCTGGTTGCAGAAAAAACACAAATTTTTCCAAAGGGTTACATAAAAAATGGAAGTCTCTTTAGAAAACAGCACATACACAAATATCTATGTTTATTATAACAGGGATAGTTTTTAAACTTAAAAAATATACCAAACTAACTTTTGAAATTTTGGGCTTAACCCGAACCCAACTTGCAGGAATTCACACTCAGCCTCAAATCAACCTGAACCAAAAACAGAGTTTACTCAACCTACAACAAAAATAATTATCGATTGTTTTAACAAATGTTAATTCATAGAAGAAACCATTAAATTTAAAATTTTATTAATTAAAAAAAAGGTCATCCTTTAAATAAACACAAAGCAAGTTTTTTTCCCAATATGAAATTTACTATGTAAATGTAATTGGTTTTATTAAATATTATGTAAAGTTGTTTTAAAAAATGACATTTTAATACCTTTAAACTTTGAAATATAAAAAGGTATTTGGCCAAACAGTTACTATTCGGCTAGCTGAATATTCAGTATTCGGCCAAATCACTATTCGGTACATCATTAAACCTAACTTGCTACTTTGAACAACACTCATAATCTTCAGTTTTAATTTTTAACTGAATTGTTTACATATCAAATACATGTGTGAATTATTAGTTCCTGCCACTTACTGAAATTAGTTTCTGCCTGATGATATGAAAAAGTAAAATGTTTTAAAATTTTACTGCTGTATGATATATTTCTCAAATCATTTTCATTTATTAATTTTTTTTTTAGATTATGTGAAATTATGGCTAAATTGATCAGTCAGGGGAGGGGGTACATCATAAAAAATACCAGAAATTTTAGCGAACACAGTATTGACTAGAATAAAAAGACTGTTTTTACTGCAAAAACATTATCCCCCCCCTCTCCCACACCACAAGATTCTTTGACAAAATTCATATTTTTTTCATGATTCTTTAGTGAAATTTGAGTTTGTTTTTTTTTACAATTCTCTGGCAATATTCGCATTTTAATGAAATTAGTGCTTTTTAACTTTTGACAAACTTTGTATTTTTTTTCCCTACCCCATTATGTGAAGATACTCGCGGGTTAATGCTATTCTTATTTGCATTTTGAATATATATATATATGTATGTATACATATAATTTTTTTTTGGGGGGGTGGGGGGGGGGGAGGGGGGTTGGACATCTGAGCTTGATCCTCATGGCACTCATTTACTTTTTCAATTTTGATTGCAGAATTTTTTTTTTTTTTTTTTTAGAGAAATTACTTTTACTTTTAGAATCTGTTCCAAAAATGAAAGTATTGTCTTAAAAAAAAAAAAAAAAAAACCTGCGATTAAAATTAAAGTAAACAAGGGGCACTGAAGATCAAATCAGCTATACAATGCCACAAAAAAAGAAAAAAATTGCAAATGAGATCAGCCAAAAACCTCCTCATAGGAATAGCACTCGAGTGTGGTCCCTCTCTACATCACTACTCAACAAGTACAAAACATTGACACATTTTCAAATTCATTTTTTAACAGAAAGATATAAAATTGGAAAGCTCGACTATGGTAGAGATTCAGAATTGAACTGTATTTACCATTTTGTGATCAATAAATTACCTGTTGAGTTATAAGCGTTTTTGATCACATGACAAGTTTTTCACTTCTGGGTGGTTTAGTGTTGGGGACACAGAAATTTTTTGATGTTTTTATGAGGTACCTCCAAAAAACTTTTGTCATGACAATGTCATGCTTCCAAAGGAGTGAGGTGGGTGGGGTTTATATGCAAGAACTAAAATTGAGTTAGGATGGATGCAATTTCTCCCTCCTCCTCGGTGTATGCTGCTTAATCCGACAACTCGAAGTTAGGTGTTAGCTCCGTAGCAGAAACTGTGCAGCACGGCAGCAGCGATGCAGGTTATTTTAGACCTTGCAGATTAATCTACCAGCTTAAAAAAATTCACCAAAAATTTACTTTGATTTAAGAGTTTTTGTATTTCTTATTAATTTTCTATGTGAAATGCAATTTCTGTTTATTTTATGGGTCACTATAAGTATTTAAGATAGTAGCTTGTTTCAGTATTGTTAGGTTGCAGATAAATTTTGGTTTGCTGCAGATGGACATCGAAAATTCTGCTATTGGGGACATTAGGAAAGTGGAACTTTAGTTAGGGTCACCCGGGGTAAAATGGGTATAAAAAAAGCTTTTTTTTTTATTTTAATGTTTCATAGCAGAAACATTATGAAATATTATCATGTTTTTGTTGAATATTTTTTACATTATGTACTTTAGGTCTAAATTCAACATAATTACCCATTTTATCTCAGTTCGGGGTAAAATGGGTATATGCTGGTTAAAGTTGAATTACATTATAATTAATGTATAGACCATTCAAAAGTTTTGTACCTTCATCCTCTGAATCATATGTAAACTGGGGCGAGGAGGGAAGACAAAAAACTGTCTCTTTCACTTTGTTTACATTTTTTTCTTGACAAATAAAATCTTATGAAACTAATAGAAATAAGATACAAGTACACACAAATCCTATCCCCCCCCCCCCCCCCAAACTGTTCTTAATTTTCACCACATCAATTTACGTCCATGCTCTGAATCATGTTTCTAACAGTGTTTCATTTTAAAAGCCGTTTTTTTTTTTTTAATTTAATGCAGCTCAAAAGCAGATAGATATCAGCATGAGTATCTGTAGGAAAAAATGAGAAATTAAGTTAACTGAAAAATATTTTAAATCAAAAGCAATTTATAAAGTTAACTAGCTATAAGTGAATGAAAATTTATGTACAAAATATGTATATGGCAACGACTGGTACAGCTTGGTTGAGATAGACTTCCGGACAATTTGGGATGCCTCCACATCAGCAGACTTAGATAAAATGTAAAACTGTCTGCGAACTCAAATAATTTCTTTAAAATTTTCTGCAAAAAACGCCGTGCTCCTCCCGAGTGCTGTATTGCCGCCAAAAGCAAAAATGAAAAGTTATATACAAGCACATAAACATTCACTAAAATTTCCAACCAAATAAACTTTATATTTAAAAAGATTTGAACATTTAACATTTATTTTTTAACACAAAATTTATTTTTAATCTGTTAAATTAATCTGCAAAGCCTAACATAATCTGCAGCACCCGCGTCAGTGCTGCACTGTTTCTGCTACCGGCCCTGGCAGGAGGGGGAAAAAAAAAAGGAATTGTACCCGCCGTTCCGGCATAAGCACCGCACTTACAATATTTTAAAGTTTTTAACTCGTATGAGCCGCGACGCTTCTTCCAAAAAATACTGTACTATGGTACATGGCAAATACTTTCTAGCAAACTTTTTTTTTTTCTCCCGTTGAAAAATAGTCTACAGACCTTGTCAATAGTCTGCAACGTGCGTTACACCGATTCTTCGCCTGGTGTCTTGTTAATTGCTTTTTTTAAATAAAGAAACTTGTAAAAAAAAAACCCCATCAAAACTGCCTGCAAACTTTGAAAATTTTCTGCGAACGGCGTTCGTCTATATTATCTCACTCTGCACATCAGCAATGTTGTCTTTCTCAAGGAAGACTTAATCCGGCAGATTACTTTGTTGCAAACTTTACAGTGTATTCATCTTCATAAAGGATATCAATAATAAGACCTGTAAATTCTTGAACAGACTTCTTTACACTGAATTTCACAACGACCCAGCCACCAATCATTGGATTCACTGCAGTGAGAACCTTTGGTTTAACTTCCTTGGATTGCTTCGACTCTTTTTACTGTTTATCCTGTTATAAGGGTGTATTCAGATCCAAACTGCTTATTTTCTGATTCATTTTTGCTTTCAAACGCCTCAAACTGGGAAATTCTCTTATTTAGAAACTACATAATGCGCCGTGCTTTTCGATTTTTTGATAAATGCAGAAAATATTGTCAAAGTGGGCATTTTGAACCGAATTTTCGGAAGCGGGAGATCTGAAAATGAAAAAAATGGTCATACAGAGAAAATAATTGTTTAAAAATCAAATTCTAATGAATTGAGCGAAAAATGAAATCACACGGCCTCTTATGCATCTCTTCAAAAATCACCCCAGCAAGTTCCATGTTGTTACTTTTAAAAATGAGTCTGAAAATGTCCCAGAAAATTTTGAGCTGTTGAGGGTGGAAAAATATTTTTTCGAATCCACCCTTAATCCACCCAATTTAATAAAGTTAAAACATATGTTCTAATTTATGGCCGGAAATATGGTACTTTGATTTAATGTGATTTTTCAAAAACTGTCGGTTAACAGTGATTTTTAATGTTTATATTCCAAAGCGAAGTGCGGATAACAGATGTTCGCAACTAATTTATAGCCTAATTTCATATAACAAAGCACAATTTCAGTTTTAAACACAGGATCAATAACAATTTGCTCTCAAAAGTCTTTCAATTTTGATCAATTTTCATACATTCATATATTGACCTCAACTAGCATAAAAAAGATGGCTTATACCTATTTTACCCCATGTGACAAGAAATGCTATAAAATTTTTTTGAATAAATAAATTTACTCATTTTTTGAGTTTTCTATTAGAAAAATCCTTCTTTAAAATCCAAACAGTTTATTTTTTACGATCAAAAATGCTTATAACTCAACAGCTAATTTATTGATCACAAAATGGTAAATACAGTTCAATTCCGAATCACTTTCACAATACATAACAAATTCTTCCTGTAGTATATTTTTCTGGAAAGAGGTTTTTCATTCACTAAAAACACTTCGTTCTACTTTCTGAAAAACAAAATGACTGCTAAGCCCAGTATATATGTAGCTAGTTTGTTTTTACCAAGTTTAAATAACCCTTCTGACAGTCTCATTTCCCAATATGAACCAAAATTTAATTTTAAATAACAGAAATGTATCAAAACACCCAAAAGACAGTGGACAACCTCTGGCCCATTAATGGACAGGACAACCCATTAAAAAGTAATAAATATAATTGTTTTTATGACTGTACTTAGAAACAGAATTTAATGAATACACAGAATGAAACAAAATAGTTATTTTCAAATAAATTTAACAATTAGGATACCAGTTATTAATAAAATATTTGTGATAATCATTTACTGTTTCCATCAGTTATTGTAATTATAAGAAGATCGATGTTTTAATTATTTTAGATGGATAGTTTAAAATACTAAATATCAGGCAATTACAGCTATCAAATTATTGAAACGGGAATTTAAAAGGTATAATTAAAAAAAAGTTTTGGAATATTAGTGTTTAGTCTCACTATTTTAAGCAATTATTCTTCCAGAGACTACTTGATGTATCATTTATAATAATTAATATTACAAATATGAAAGAAATGATATTTTGAGTTGAATATTTTAAACACTAAATAAAATAATTTCAAAATAAAACTGTAGAACTGATGTTTGAGGCCACTGATCTGCAGATTTACTTGTTTCATGAATATTACCTATAACTTTCATTAATAGTATTACTTTTTGTGTGTGTGTCGGGGGGCTCAGAGGTGAACAAGGAAACATTTAAGACAGAAAATAGATTTTTAATAGCTTCTGTAACTTAATTGTTTTTATTTAAACGGAGAGGGATTAAGCCCTATGAGCCCCTCTTTGACTGTGCTCTTAAACAATATTTTCTGCTTCCTGGCTGATTTGATTGCCAGATTATAAAATATGCAAGGTATATATAAAAAAAGCATAAAATATTAAAATTTTATCAATCAATAAAATAACTTAAAAGCAGTTATTTATAAAAATTTTAGTGTTATTACATTCTGGTAAGTGCAATTTAAAAATTAAAAATTGATTACTTAAGTTTTCAGTTAAGTCAAAGGATTTTAAATGCATTATAAACGTTACTGAAATTGCATTTTTAGCAATGCTTACATGGGGTGTCCTTTACTGGAAATTGACTAATTAAGTGTTCCAGTAATGAACACAGACAGGTCTTAAAATCTTAAAAATAAATGAAATTTTGTAAATGGCCGTTAGTACATAAAATTCTAAGTTTTCTATATCTACTCAAACAAAAACATTCAAATATTGCAAGAAAATAAAAAATATATAAATTAATTAAACAAAGCCATTTCTTAACCTCTTCATTAAGATTTTCACAGAAAAACAGCGAAACTTTAAAACATTTTCTGCTTTTTGATGGGTTTGATTAAAAGTGTCAACAATAACCCAGTGCAAGGGGGAATTATAAAATAAATAATTAAAGATAAATATTTATCTTTTTTTTTTTTTTTTTTTTTTAACCAAAAACATCAAGGGCTGTCCATTACTGGCACATCTACCTATTATAGAGATGGAAACAATTCTTTCGAAATTCTTGTAATTTTTCACAAAATTATTTACTACAAATTATAAAACATATTTTTGGTTGATATGATTCATCTGAAAAATTACTTTCACAAAATACTTAGTACTGTTATATCTGACATAAAGTTTGTCAATCGAAAAAGAAAACTTTTATTATTTTCACCTCCCCTCATCCCCCCTTGGTTTTACATGACGCTATGATCAGCTTATTTATTTATTTATCAACAAAGTAATAAACAGGACATTTTAAACGAAAATAAATAAGTAAAAAATAAAAGGGCAGAACAATTTTAAAATATAGAAGCATTTCTAAAATAAGCTGCCGGCAGTGACGCTGAGCGTATGCAGGAATCTTTATTTATTTATTTTTACAACAAATTAAGAAATGCAGGAGAATTTTTTCAAAATTTTAAAGCTTTATATGCTAGGGAGGCACAGTATGTGTGTAAATTAAGTTAGTGTGTATACGAAATCCGTTACCACGTGCTTCAAGATTAAAATAAAATCAGTACATACAATTCCACTAAAAACTAAGTATAAATTAAATGCTTTTATAAAACTTACCGAGTAAAACAGGTCCATCCTCTTCCTCAATGTTTCATCATTAAGTAAACTTCTTTAACTTCATGTTTACATTCGCCATCTTGTGAGGACAGGCGAGAGGAGACGAGACGAACGAATCGCAAAGAACGGCTCGTTAATGAGTGGATTTTTATCAAGTTGAGTTGTTTAATTTTAGCTCTCCTTGAGCACAATAGAAAAATAACAGCTGAAATCAAGTTGAGCTAAACATTTAAAAATCAACTCATTCACGATCCAATAAATTAGAACTCATTTTTGAGCAACCAAATCCACTCATTCGTTTTAAGAGAGCACGTAGTTGGTGTCGAAGTGACCTTTCGACACCAACTACGTGAAATGAAATTAAATTAGTAGAACTACTAGATTAAACTACTTACTAGATTAAATTAGTCCTCTTTAATTATTTCTTATTTTTATAGTCGTTTCATGTAGATTCAAATTGTTATAAATGATTCATCAATGTTAGATTTATGAATCTCGTATTCCACAAGATATTTGAATTGTGTTCTTTAAGTTTGTTTTTAAATTTTTTTATACTTTTATAGTTTATATACGAGTAAATAAGGTCGCATGATGCTTTATTTATGTAATAATACCGTGTAAATAATATGTATATATATATATATATATAAACAAACCAGTATAAGATTATATTTATCCTAAACCAGCACATCCCCCCCCCCCCCTCACAGAACAAGAAAAATAACTATGTAAACATTAAAACTATAACAAAAACTAGGAAAAAATAGGCTGCGGCCTCACTTTATGTTTATATATATATATATATATGTATACACACACACACACACATATATATACTATAATAAATATTGCAGTTTCTTACAGAATTTTACCTAAGCAACTTACAAATTCGACTTACGTAAAATTTTACGGAACGCATTACTTACGTAAGTCGGAGGATGCTGTACACTCGAAATATACCGGGTGTCCCAAAAAGGACTGACTGATTTTAAAATTCAATAACTTCCAAACGGTGACAGATATTAAAAAAATTCTTGCAGGAGGGTTATGCATAAAGTCAAAAGTTTTATTACAGTGATTTTCGATTTTAGTTCGAATTACAAACAATAGATGGCGCTGTAAGCAATAATAGCTGAATACAGGCTCGATTTTTGGTCCTTTCTGTTGTTCCATGCAGAAAAAGGAGATGGAAATGTATTATCCGGGCCACGAAGTATCAAAAATCGAGCCTGAATTTAGCCTCTGTTGATCGCAGCGCCATCTATTGTTTGTAATTCGAACTAAAATCGAAAATCTCCGTAAAAAAACTTTTGACTTTATGCATAACCCTCCTGCAAGAATTTTTTTAATATCTGTCACCGTTTGGAAGTTATTGAATTTTAAAATCAGCCAGTCCTTTTTGGGACACCCGGTATATGGCAAATAAATATATAAGTTCTGTTGTTTTATTGTAATAATATTTTGTTGAGTGTTTATAGAATCCGGGGGAAAAAAAACTTTATGGGAATCAAGGATAAAGGGCACATTGTCGTTATTTTATCTCTCCTTTGGAACATAAAATATTAATAGGAAATTTTCCTCCCATTACTCCTCAATTAAAACGAAAATCTTGCAGCATTGCGTTATACGGTAACAATTTTTCATGCAACATTAATGCATTTTGCAACACGACAAAATAATAAAACAACACATAATGCGATAATAATAATCCAAACAGGAAAATTTATGATTATGGGCGATATCTCTGGAAAAAAAGCCGACACTGTTTGCGTTAGCACTAAAACACCGTGTATGCAAAACAGATTGCTACTGATTTTGTGTTTAGGTCATGTAATAGGGCGTTTTTCTTGCATCACGAGTAAAAAAAAATTCTGTCATTGAAATTATAAGACGTTTTCTACTTGGGTGGTATTTTTAATAGAAAGAATTTTCATGTTGTATTGAAAGTAAATGAGTATATAATTTTATTTGATTCTTATGGGGAAAAAATCGATCTGAATTTAAAATTCTATTTACGCTATTATTTGTAAATATTTTGAAATAAAACACTATACGTCAGTCAAATTTTTTATAGAAAACATAAAACTGCACATACACACAAAAAAAAGAAAAAAAAAAGCGAGAACAAATATACATACATTTGACAAAGTAAAGTATATTTTAACACGTTAAGCGCCACGTCAGCCACCGGTGGCTGACAGCGAACTTTCCGTTTCAAACGCGTCATTCACCGATGGCTGACGTCTAAAATATCATACAAAACTGAAAAAATATACATTGTTTTAAATAATTACTGAACAAATATTTAAAATTTACCTACCTTTTATTTATTACAGGATTATATTTTCTTAAAAATTACTTTAAACATTGTAAATTTTCAGCGCTTCAGTGTCAGTCATCGTGGCACTCAATGCGTTAACGGATTTTTAAAGATTTGATATTAGCAACGCAAAGCATTTGATTTAATTATAAAGCAGAAACATATCTGTAAGTAGCGTGATGTCATACTGCAGGTGGTAATAAAATTTAGCTTTCACTTCATTTTTTAAAATTTCTAAACATCGAACAATTTCTATTTTTACACCATTGAATATAAAAAAAATAATTTAAAGGCAATTTATTTGAAAACCGTATCTCAATTTATTGATTTTCTATGGTTTTTAAAATAGTTTTCATCCATGATTTTTTAAAAAATAAATCTCTATATCGTGCAGTCCGATTACAAATGATTAAACCGCCTGCACTTAAAACAATATAAACAGTTCAGCATTTGTTTCCGGCTAATATTATTCCATAACGAAATTAAAATTTCATAAATAAATGAATAAAATAATAAAAAAAAACTCATAAATTTGTCAGATATGTAATCGAACTACGCGCTTAAACCGTTGAAAATTAACATAATCAAAAATTCTATTGTAAGTAAGCTAAATCTTTGTCGACTTATTTGGCTATTAATTCCTGGTATGCAGCTAATACGAACGTATTATTTTTAATTAATTTCAAAACATTATTTGAATACACAATCGATATTTTTCAAATAAAAATGCATTTTGGTGTTATTAGTCGGTAATCTAAAAATATATGCATATTAGATGTAAAAAATCTATTAACATCTTCGGGAGCACATACTAGGGTGGAACGAAAAAACAATTTTTTAAATTTCGATATGTAATAGAGATAAAAAGTTGTCAAATACCTTTGTTAAGACAGTATTAAAATATTTTGACAAACATAATATATTTAGAGGTGCCGCAAAAGACTTGAATATATGTATTTTTAAGTAGATTTTACGAATTTTGATAAATTTGGTTTAGTAAAAAAAAAAAATATTTTAAATACCAAAAGCTTGTTTTCAATTTTTCATAAACTACTTTATAGTAGATATTTATAGTTTTATACTACATACCTTTAACATTTATGCTACTAAATCTTGCATCTTTTAAATTCCATTTTTTAGATTTTAACAGTATTTCGTAATAGGAAGGATTAACTTTACTTTTAACTTAAAAACGCGACAAAACATTTTTTAGTTTTGAAAATTAATAGTCAAAAGGAGAACAGTACGTGGTTTGAAGTGATCTTGATTCAGAGGGCATATTATTTGCTAGTTTAGGGTGGCGGAGGAGGAAGAGAAGTATGTAGCTGTAGCAATGATCTGGTCACGTTTCTGTCGTCAGTCAGTGCAGGTAAACGAATCGTTTGAGTAGCAAATGTTTTTATGCTGTTTATCTTAATATTCATCATGAGCTGAAATCTATTCCTGTAGTTTCTCGCACTCGCATGTTACAAATGGGCAAAACCGATCACGATAAATACAGACTTATATTAAGATCAAAGGTAGAAAAGGTACAGAAAAATATTATTTAATTGCAGCAAAGTTTTTAAATGAAAGCAAACGTCTTTTTGATGTAGCAGCCTGTAAGTGAAAAGAATTTTCTGTCTGTGCGGGCGAAGAACGAAAAGATGTACCTAAACTTGAACAAGATTTTTAACTTGACCAAAGAACAGTGAGAAAGTTGTGTATAAGTGGAGTCGATAAAGTTATTTTCAAGATTTTAACACAAAGAGAAGAGGGGAAGCAACAGGTAATACAGCAATAATTAAAGTACAAGTACAATCAGAAATTATTAGTTAAGGCTAATAGAAAAGCTGAAAATGATGCCATTCAATCAGATCCTGAGCAAACATCTAAAGGAAACTTAACATAGAATCCCAAAAATCTCCCTCTACTTCTTTTTTGGATTCAACTACAAGCGAGCAAATGCGAGTAGAACGTCCAACAGTAGCAAGTGCCTGTGACCAAACTGTGATTTCATCCAGAGTGTCTGCGACTATCGCAAGTGCTGTTCTTAAAGATGTTGGAAGGATTACAGAGGAGAACAAAAGTAAGGTAATTGATAGGATGAGAATTCGAAGAGAGATAGCCAAGAATCAAACAAAAGAGATAGTAAGAAGCCTTAACCAAGTTGGAGAACATATAGGTTTGATTTTCGATGGAAGAAAAGATAAAGCAATTGTGCAAGATAAATAAGGAAACAAATTTTACAAAAAGACGGTCATCGAAGAACATATTTCTTTAGTAAAAGAGCCTAATTCATCCTTTCTAGGGCATGTACCCTCGTTCTTCTCTGTATGTTAAGTGATGAGAGAAAGCACATAAGAGAGTTGGGTCTTCGTCGACTTCTAAAATCAAGACCGGAAGAAAAGAATGGAATTCAGAAAGTTTGTTGTCCTAAAGCCCAATTTTCATGCTGAAGATTATATTGATATGATTAAGTGGGGGATATAGCAATCACAGACTCTCCAATGACAAAATGCATACCTAATGAAAATTTAAAAAATGTATATCAGTCAAGCAAGAAAACCGAGTTGCGAGTTGCCATCTATAGATTTCCCTCGTTTACCCTGTAATACACAAGCAGTAGAAAGAATTCTAAAGCTTGTGACAGAGTCATCAATAATTGTCTGTAGTCCTGAAGCAGGAGAAGGCTTTATTACAGCAAAACTTCCTTCGCAAAAGATGATGCCAAAATTTGAGACCAAAAAACATTTTATCTAATAATCAAGAAAATTTAAAAACAAAATAAATGTGAAACTAATAATGTAATGGAACATTCTAATTATTCTTTAATATTTGTTTTGTTTCAATAACACTGGTTATTAATTATGTCATGACATTTGTTCTATTTTTCTTCAATTATAGTGACTTGCTACTGTTTATGTTGCATATTTGTGTTTAATCCCTTTCCAAAAAATCTTAAAAATAAAAAGACCCAAACAACTGGTAAGTTTATTTTTAGTAATAATTAGTTATATTAAAAAGTTTTACATATTATTTAAAAAACTGTGTTTGAACAACTATTTGTAAGCAAAAAAGTAATTGCAACAGTTAAATTCAAAGTCATATTACATCTTAATTTTTTTGAAAAAAAGCTCATTTATTTCACTTTTGCAGAAAATTAATGCATAAATTTAGATCAATTAAACTTAATATAATTGTTGTTATAGTAAAGAAGAATCTATAGATTGCTATTAAATACAGTATTTGATTTTTAAAATGTAAAAATAAAACAGTGAACAGAAATTATAATTTTATGTTAAATTTGGGCTTTTTGGGAAAAAAATCCTTATTTTTAAGGCTCTTGCGGCACCTCAAGATATAAATTTAGAACGAAAAAACTTCGTAGTATTATTGTTGACATACAAAGACAACTTTTAATTGCTATTAGAAAATTATTTGGTGAAAAAAAGTTTTGCCCTATACTTTCGTTCCACCCTAACATACATCTTCAAAAGGTACAGTCATGGAAAGAAAAGTAAACACCCCCTACTAACTCTGCAACTAATTATAACTTGGAGGGCCATCTGCAAATCAAAACCAGACCAAACTTTGCTTTTTTCTTTTTTTTTTTTTTGCAAAGGCAACATTCATTTTTTACAATGTAATTTAAATCTTCGGTTCAAACTATGCCTAGAAACGAAATTCCAAGTCATTTGGATGATAAACATTCAAAATTTAGAGATTCTAATGTTAAATTACATTTTCATATTTTTATTAATAACTCCTGAAATTATAAGCCTAATGGGATAATATTTTGTGTGGTTATAATACTACCCAAACATAAATACATTGAATTTGTAATTTTAAAAATTTTATAATATGAATTGTGAAATTAATATTCGAAAAAAATATGAATTGCTATCTTTAATTTTTTTTTTTTTTTTTTTTTTTTTTTTGTTTTTTTTTTTTTTTTTTTTTTTAATAGTTTTTAGAGGTCTGCACGGGCCGGAATTTCCAGGCCCGGGCCCGGCCCGGCCCGAACGAAAGGTATCTTGGCCCGGCCCGACCCGGTGTAAAAATTGAAAGTTCGGCCCGAGCCCGGCCCGGCCCGTTTGCATTTTTACAGTTCTCGCCCCGGCCCGGCCCGACTCAATTTCTACAAAATAAATCCGTTTTTTCTTGACATACAATTAAGATTCTTTTAATGAATACTACATACATATTTAAGGGAACACTTTACAGTATATTTTAGATTACTATGTGTTCGCAGAACAGAAAACACACAATAGTAAACATTAACGATTACTTCCAATGTTTTAGTCATCGTCTCTACAGATATTTCAAAATTCAAATAAGGATTCATTAAAAGATTAATGCAATAGAGAATAAAGGATTAAAAACATGATAACTTTTGAAGCTATATAATAAAAAGTAGATTTGTGAAAATATTTCTCTCATTTTCTCAAGTCCAAAGAAGCTACATTTCGACACATTTATGAATTCATTTCTTTTCGGAAACGCGTAAGATTGGCAGGTATTCTTATTCAGAAACTATGTAAATGCCGTTTTTTCATTGATAAAAGCAATATATCTTTCTGAAAATACTGCCAAAGTTAGCGTTTTGAATCGAATTTCCGGAAGCGATAGCACAGGAAAGGAGAAAAACGTACAGTCACGTGACAAGAATCTCTGTTATCTCTGTAAGTAATTTATCAATTATGGAGAAAGCTATTCGTTTCCAAATGCCTTCAATAGTCAGGCCTGCTTTTATGCTTTTATAGTTAAAAATGAGTCAGAAAATGTGTCTGAAAGTTTCACATTGTTGAGCAGTGAATATGAGAACCACTTTAAGGTATATTTACAAAGATACTGTTAGCATAAGTTCATTATCACTATTAATACTTTGTTTTACAAAACGTAATGCCTGTCCTACAAATCCTGCGAACGATTAAGACCAGTTCCGTCCCGGTACGAGTCGTCTGACTCCGGGTTTAATTTTTTTCAGCAATCTAGTAACTGTCCGATGCCGATCTCTACGATGGACATGTTATATTTCTGTATTGATGTTGTTAAACTCGCATCGGCTTGTGACACACATTTATACTTCTCGAGAAAATCATATTCATTGAAAATAGCTCGTATTTTATCTCCTTCGCTTGAATTCTTATATCGGGCCGATAGGCCCGATTAATTTTTTTATCGGCCCGGCCCGGCCCGTTCCAAAAATTGTCCTAATTCTGCCGGCCCGGCCCGGCCCGTTTGAAAATTCGTCTTCATTCCGCCGGCCCGGCCCGGCCCGCGGGCCGGGCCGGGTACGGGCCTCGGGCCAAGCCCGGGCCCGTGCAGACCTCTAATAGTTTTACATTTATTATGTGCTGCTTTATGGGAAATCTGAATTTCAAATTTTTCTACCAAGTAGTTTTCGAATTCTGCTTTAAAAACGTCAAAATGATGGTTTAAAGTGCCGACGATGCGCAGAAAAGCATGATTTGAAAAAAATATATATATATTATTCATTTTATTAAAACACTTGGGCTGGCAATAGTCGATACATATTAAGCGAGTGAAATGACCATAGAGGCAAGAAATAATACATTAATAGAAGTGGCATAGTCATTCTGTAGCATCTCATCAATCGAGTAACGAACTTCAATTTGGATACAGCCATATTAGTCCAGGGGAAATGTACATTTTACCTTGCAAAAGCTCGGGTAAAAGATTTTTTTTTCTAAACGTTTATAATGATGCCAACATGGAAAAACCAAGTTTTCTAACAAAATTTCTTAAGGCTAAATTTTCTGTGGCCGAAAAACAACAAAATTTTGGGTCATTTTTTGATGTTTTGGAAATATCTCGAGACTCGTTGCCGTAGCATATTATTTGTCGATTACAGTATTAAAGAAGATAAAATTCTCTACGACTTTCATATTTACAGCTTTTTTATACACTCAATAGCAAGCGCAGTACGCTATTTCAAAAATGGGACAATTTTTTCAATTTTCTTAAAAACCGTGAAAAACGTAGTTTTGCCGCGATTATTCAAATGTTCCCGCAGATATAATTGTGTATGTCGACTTCTAAAAATTGGTAGCAGTAAATTATCTATTATTTGCACACTTACGTCTTTATTTTCATTTCAACAGACATTTTATATGCAATAAATTTACATAATTTTAAAAGTAGGGCAGAGTGTAGATGAATGAGACAATTTTCATATTTAGACAGTAACTTTAAGTGTATACAATGTTAACTTCAAAGCATGGTTTAAAAGAATTTTTCAGTCTATAGTAACTTATTGGCACTATAGTTTCAATTAAAAAAGATTTCTTGCTTAATTTTAATAAATTTTATAATTTTTATGATGCATACATATTTTTCCAGGTATCAATGGAATAGGTGGGTCATTTCCAAAATCTGTCCATGTTTTGGAATAACAAAATCAAACTTTTAGAAATAATCAGAAAGTTTTAATTGTTTGTAAATAATTAACTTACCTCATAAACATAATATACAAGCATCAGCAGAGACCAAATTACTAATTTAACATTTTAAAACTAATTTTTAAATTTTAATGCACTTAGTATAATGATATAAGTGAGCACGGTAATGACAAAATAAGCAAAATGTTCTTATTTTTCCCCAGGCATAAATGGCAGCCACTATATCTTCTGTCCCATACAATGATTTTCTATTTGTCATATAATGAAAGCAGATGAAGAAATAAAAGTTCATTTAATTATCAATTAGAATTGGGTACGGTGATGACTTACAAAAGAATACTCACCAAAACATTCAAAGTCTTTGCTTGTTTTATTGAAACTATAAAACTATTTACTCTATTCACCTAAACCTGATAACAAGTTGACTTTTAAGGAGTGCTTTTGCCTTGATAAAAAAGCATGTGCTGTCCTCTAAAAAATTCGGAGGAACTTTTTGTCAGAAGCATGGCAATGACACTCTTTCTTGGGACACGGTTTGAAAAAATTATTAAGAATTATAGATAAGTTTAATTAATGAAAATAAATATATTTTTAATTAGTAGCATCTTAATAAAAAAATTATAACCATCTGTTTTAAATAGAACTTTGTTAAATCTTTACCTAATTAATTGCTTGTTGGGACAACCTACGGTAATGATATTTTGACTACAAAAGAATATATTTCTTATTTTTAAAATTTTTTATAAATAATAATATATCTGTAAATTATCATTTAAAAACATGATAGTTAAAATGCAATAATTAAAATTATGATATTTAACTATTTTTTGTTGTGTGTGTGCAAATGTGAAAGGACAGTAAAACATGAGACTTTTTTTTAAAATCACCCAGGCATGAAAATTTGCGAAAAACATATTTTATTCCCCACTACAATGGTATATTTTATTTACCAATTATTGATAGCATATGTTTTAATGTTTTACTGTTTTAAAGATAGCAAACATTGAATTGTAGTTCCATATAAAAAAAAGGGGGGGGGGGGCTCAAAAGATAAATATATTTTATGAAAGAAATACTTTTACCTTATTAAATAGCTACAATAAAAATGACACCAGATTATTTCACTAACTAATGTTATGCATTTATATCTTGTAAAATTTATAAATTCTGTTAATAAAATATTTGAGATCACTAGTTTTATAAAAAATATTTAAAATATAAGTTTTAAAGTATATTGTCAATTTTTTTCCACTTATATCTATAAATATAACAAGAGATTATATCATTTTAGCATGCAAAAATATGTAAAACTTTAAGATTATCTATCAATTGCTTTAAAGCTCAAATAGGATACTTTAAATTTCAGAACGGGTTCCAAACAGTTTTCCAAAAATGAAAGTGTCGGAATATATTAAAAAAAAAAGCAACCAAATCCGAAAAAGTATAAAAGCACAACATTAGATATTGATCTCAGGTATCCCATGAAAAAAAAAAAAAAAATATTTAAAAGTAACAAAATGCGAGCGAGATATTTGTCAAGAACGCTCCCATTGGTTTAATGTTACCTTGCGAATGTCTTCGTATGACTAATTTAGCCCTATAATTCATATAACTGTGACTTTAAACGCCTCAATACGACAACTACCGTAAAATCTTTGAAAATGAAATCTGTATATACGGAATTCAGTCTTTAAAGAAAAGTATATATTTTTTCAAGAGAAAGAATATAAACAATTGTACACGCTAAGATGGAAACCTGTTTAAAGCGGAATATATTTCGGTTCCTTTCGGTACGGTTTTCAAGGTTTTAATGAATCAATATTTGGCAAAGCTGATTACGTAGTTCAGCAGTACGTATTTAATGCTTACACACTTAAAGTTTTCAAAATCCCGCTATTAGAGATTTATTAAAATTCCCGTGGTAAATTTTCCTTTTAAAAGAGGGAGGGGGGGGGGGGGCGCTAAAATCCATGTTTGGCACGGGTGCAAAAAAGGCTAGTTTTAGCCCTGAAACACATAATTTACTGCTTCTAATAAATAGAAGTTGACATACACGATTAAATCCGTGGGAAATATTTGAATAATCGGGACAGAACTGCGTTTTTCACGGTTTTTAAGAAAATTGAAAAATTTGTCCTATTTTTGAAATGGCGTACTGCGCTTTCTATTGAGTGTATAAAAAAGTTGTAAATATGAAAGTTGTAGAGAATTTTATCCTCTTTAATATTGTGACAGACAATTAACATGCTACGGCAACGGGTCGCGAGATATTAAAAAAAAAAGTCCCAAAATGTTTTTGTTTTTTGGCCACAGAAAATTTAGTCTTAAGAAAGTTTCTTAGAAAACTTGGTTTTTCCATGTTGACATCATTATAAACAATTCAGGAAAAAAAAATCTTTTACACGACCTTTTGCAAGGTAACCCCCTTTTTTGGTACATTTCCCCTGGGCTATATGCTCATTTTAAAGTAATTAATTTCTCTGAAACTAATCGTACGAATTTTACGAACATTTTTATTTTGGCTAATATTTGTCGTGTCAAAATCGAGTATTGCTATTGAAAAACAGAAAGTTTGGATTCGTTTTGATATGTAGATAACCGCCTAAGCAAATTTTATATACTACATCATTTTAAAATAGACTTCATTGCCAATTGTTTGGTAACAGCAACTTTCTCCTGCAATAATTTGTTGCACAGTTGGTAGGGGGGGGGGTACTTTTTTTCCCCACGACTGTGCATGCAGCACTTGTTATTGACACAGGTAAAAATGTAAAGCTGTATTTGCTTTACTTAAATAAGGCATTTTCGTGATTAATGGAGTAAAGTTAACTGTTTAAAAATGAATGGTGCCAACTGAATAAAATTCGCGTAAGAAATGTTGGTCCTTTAAAAAAAAAAAAAAAAAAAAAAAAAAAAAAAAATGTTTTCACCCATAATTTGTAACCTGCGAAATCCGGCTTCTATCCGCTATTTATATTAATTAAACTATTTCATCCACTTCATTATTCATTTCGCTAAATTATTCATTTCCTTAATTTTATAAAAGGATTTTTAAAAACATGAATAATAATGAATATCATACTGCTTTCAAAACAATGCTTAATGCAGTTACATTTTATACTTAATCGCAATTCAATTGTTTTGCCACTTTTCAGTAAGTACGATAAATAGTAATACGATAGTAATTATCCAAGGAGGAAAATTTATGATTACAGACAATGTCTGTGGAATAAAAGCCGACACTGTTAGGACTAACAGTAAAACCCCGAGTATGCAAAACAGACGGCTACTGGCTTTTGTGTTTACGCACATGTTATGTAATTGGGCGTTATTCTTGCATCACGAGCTAAAATTTCAGTCATTGGAATTATAAGGTGTTTTCTACTTGGGTGGCATTTTTGAATAGAAAGAATTTTCATGTCGTATTGAAAGTAAATGGGTATAATTTTATTCTCTGATTTTATGAAAGAAATTCAGCGTGGAATTTAAAATTCCATTTACGCCTTTCAAATTCAAATGTTGCTCTGTATTTTTCACACCAAAAATGTCATTTTCCATTATCATGTTTTTCCCTTAGCAGGAGGGTGGTTGATTTTTTTTTATTATTATTAGCATTTTTTTATATGTATGTTTGTTTTTTTTTTTTTTTTTTTTTTTTTCATGTAATGTTTTTGAGGATTGTAATGAAATAGCTTAAAGACATGAAATTCGTGATGGGGTCTTTAATTATTAGCATATAAGGGATTATTTGAAAAACCGCTTTTATTTATATTTTCACTGGCAATCGACGATAATTATATAATATTTAACTCACATTTTATTGGAATAGCTATGAAATTAAAATAATAATAATAATAATAATAATAATAATAATAATAATAACACATTACCTTAGCATTTCCTAGCAAATCATATAAGCACAGTCCTTGAAAATAGAGTACCCCTCTCCCTTGTTTCTGGCAAAGCATAGATTTTAAAAAAGACATTGATAAAAATTGATTTGAAATAACATCTACTATTAAATGATATGCGTGAATTATGCTTTGGGGGGATGGGGGCATCACATGTAAAAATTCCAATCAACCTTTAAACTTTCAATAGGAAACCTCGATTTCGAAAAAAAATATTTTTATCCTACTATTTTAAGTATTTAAATTTACATCCAGATACCAAATTTAAAGCCATTTTGACAAACATTTTCGGAATTAAAAATTTTCAAAATTTTGACTCTCGAATGCAGAGTTTTCAAACTTTTCCCTTTAAAAAAAAAAAAAAAATCTCACAGCACATTTGAATAATTCCTCGGCACACTTAAATGATCAAGAGGGGGAAATATATTAAAGGAATATACTTTTTCAACTTATTTATAAAAGCAACCAAAATGCACACTCACAGCTAATTAAAACATAATATACTATTTTAAAATATACTTTAAAAAGAACAGCAAAATTCTTAAAAACTTTTTCTATATTATACATTATATGTGTACTTGGAAAAAAAAGCTATTGATTTTACAAAAAAAAAAAAAAAAAAAAAAAAAAAAAGAAAGAAAGAAAGAAAGAAAGAAAAAGAAAAGAAAAGAAGAAGAAAAAGAAGACAAGACTGTCAACGAAGACGCCCAGAGAAACTGTTTATTTTACTAAAAAAAATTTGCAAACCAGTTTTATTTACTTTAAAATCTGTTAAAACAACAGAAAGTTCGAAATGAATATAAATTTTATCTTGGAAGAAATCTGCAAACTGTTTATTTTACTGGCAAATTCTGTTAAAATAACAGAAAGCTCGTAATAAATACAGATTTTTTTTCTGTAAAATCAACCGATTTTTGTTTTTGTGTACTGAGAAACAGACCATTTATCTACTTTCTTGTGTTCTGTTAAAGAAAATTTGTAGATAATGCTTTGTAAAATAAATCTAACAGTCAAAAAATCATGAAAGATTCCACCTAAATATTTTTCCAGGGGTCGATGCAGGTTTTTATTCTTGGGGCCTATTTTGTGAAAAATAAAAGTTATTTTTGTGAACATTTATTATATTTTTATGAATTGTATAATATTTTTGTGAAAAATAACATTTTGTAACAAAAAATGAAATACAGTTATTCAAATTCGAACCAAGCATTCATTAACAAAAACTTCTTCAAATCCTCTTGCTAAAGTTCTTGTTCTTGTTGAACTGGTTTTATTTGCAAAACTAGTATATAATCCCGGTCAAAAATGATGGAAAGTGAATGATAAATCTTCAAAACAATAGTTAAAAATATATTTTTCTGGCTTTAAAAAAATCATGCCTCATGCATTTTGTTAATCAAAAAGTATTATCCTTTGATTTTTTATGATTAGAACAAAGAAATTTTGTAAATTACAATTTAGTGACCAGCGCTTAAACGCGCCATTTCCAGCTACACATTCTATGACGAAAATGCTTGTTTAGGTTCCCTCTTCATTAAAAATTTGTTGTTTAGCGTGACTTTTTTTTTTTTTTTTTTTCGCTACAAACTATGTTAAAATTCAGAATTTTATCTGCAAGATAATTCAAATATGTTGTACCGATAAGAAATATTAATTTTATTTGCAATGTATTCAAATCTGATAAAATGCATTGCAAATAAAAAAAGTATGGTTACAACAGAAAGTAGACGCCAAAAGAATTAGCAAGAAACATAAGCGCCTAATTTATTGGGAATTAAAACGGCCTTACAGAGGCACTGCTTACAGCCTTCGGTACAGAAAAAATTGTCCCTTTAATTTCCCTTTAAATATAAGTGCCATTGAAATAATTCTTTGTTGTAAATGCATTTGAAAGTTTTAGATATTCAAATTCGGATAATTTTTACTTTGTCATATAAGACAGAAAACAAACGTCACAGGAAATCTGAAGTTGTACAAAATAATAATCATTCTGAATAAATTAAAAATACATGTAATGCAATGTGCTTGTATGGACCTTCAAAGAGCGAAATTTATATCTTTTCTCCACCAGATGACGGTAGTTATTCGCCATTTTTAATTTAGAACTTGTTGTTGTTGTTGTTGATTTGGCCCTTAAATTTAGAACTTAATTGGATAGCTTTTGAAGGTTTTAAACAAAGTTAAAATATTTAAAGGTTTAATATACTTTCACAAATATTTTAAGACCAGCATCGGCGTTAACCTGTATTTTTTTTTTTTTTTTTTAATGAAGCGTTCAAAGAGTCATTCCTTTGTTTGTAGATTTGATGGAATTTGAATCTGAATGGCAACAGTATCGTTTGTTTAGAACTGATTTCTATGTTTATAATAGCTTAATTTTAATTTAGAACTTAATGCATCATAAATAGATATGATACACATGTTTTATGTGAAAATATGCTGAACAGACATGATGTCAAGTAGAAAAAAATATCATTTAGCTGTCATATGTTAGGATATGTTTTTCATTCAACCTAACATGGCGTTTAGCTACGGTCGATTCGCAGACCAGAGTGGTTCGCACTGGCATGGTTACCGACAGTTTCCTGCACTCAGATTTTATTATAAGTAGATTACTCATTTTAAAACAGTTTTTATCAAAAGGAATTTTACGCAGGAGCCTGTTTAATTAAAAGGAATTTTGTGAAGGGACCCATTTTATTAAATTCATTTTTGTGAAGAGGCCCATTTTATTAAATTTATTTTTGTGAAGGGGCCCATTTTATTAAATTTATTTTTATCAAGGGGCCCATTTTATTAATTAGATTTTTGTGAAAGGGCCCTAAACAGGTCCCAAATTTTGTCTGGATCGACCCCTGATTTTTTGGAACATTTAAGATTCAATTTTATTTTAAGTGTTGACAGTACTTTTTTCTGTAGAATCGACATCTTTTATTTTTGTTGTTGTTTTACAATGTAATGAAGTATCTGCAATGACATTTTCAGACTATGAACTTCCAAGATCAAAGACTGTGCATATACAACATTTTATGTGATATCGTGAGTAAGGGAAGTCTGTTGAAAATTGCATTAAAACATCTTCCGTTTTGTTAAGGCTGTTCTTAACTGCTCTGCTCAACAGGCATAAAACGTTATGTTATGACACATTTAGAAATTAATTTTTTGATGGAAAGATATAAAATTGAAAAGCCTGGCCATAGAAGCGGTTTAATATCGAGCTGTGTTTTCCATTTTTTGATCAATCAATTACTTATTGAGTTATAAGCGATTTTGATCATGTGACACGGCATTTTTCTCCCCTTACTGACTGGATTTTCTTCTTTCGTTCGGAAGTTCAGTTGTAATTTGCCAACTTTGTCAATATTTTCTGAAAGATCTATTGCGTTTACAAGAAAACGGAAAAAATAGCTCGATGACATAGTTTCTGAATATAACAACACCTACTAGTTTCATGCGTTTCCGAACAAAAATGAATTAAAACTTATGTCAGAAGGTTGACCCTTTGGATTTGAGAACAGCCTTAAACGTCTGCCTAAATATCAGAGCTTGGCTTAAAGCAGGTACCCTATATTTTTGATTGATTAATTCATTTGAGACTCTAGTTTCCTAGTCAAAAATTGTTTGTGCTACTTTTTTTTTTAACAGCCTGTCTGTTACAAAAATGTTATTTTTCCCTCAGAAAAAAAAAGATAAAGAATATTTGCGATTCAATGACTGCACATTTAATGGCATACACCGTATCATTTTATGTCTGCATAATGCCATTTTTGTGAGGTGGTTTTAATTTTTTACGTACGCTGTGCTGCTATTTTTTTTTTTTTTTTTTCAGAATTAAACACTAAATGTTTCTGGTTGGCAGGGCCAGAGGTCTGCACGAGCCAAAATTTCTAAGTCCAAAATTTCCAAGGCCGGGCCCGACTCGGCTCAGTCTGTTATTAAAGCTAAAAGATTAGCCCAGAACCTCTTATGAAAGCTCTATTGGGAGTTATCGGGGTGTACGAAAAGCAAAATATTCGACGCATTTCCGTTTCGTGCTGTTAATTTTTCGTAGTTTCCCAATTTCTGCAAAACATGTCGATATTCCTTATCTAATATTATCTTGTAATTAAAATTCTTTTAACAAAATACAGTAGCCTCCCGCTTAACCGGCCTAAACGGGACCGAGGATTAGCCGGTTAAGAGAAAAACCGGTTAAAGCGGAGAACTAAAAAAAAATTAAATAAGTATCTACATAATTTAATTAATCAAGCCCATTTACTTTTTCAATTTGGGTAGTTTTTAAAAGGTACATATTTCCTATATTTTGTGAAATGAATACTAGTTATAATTAATTGAATTGAAAGAAAAGTTATCTCTGATAACAAATAATGAAAAATATTTAACACAAATTAAATTGTTGAAAATCGTACCACATATCTTTATAAGATGTTGAAATTGTTCTACATAATGTATATTTAAGTTAATAAACCATAAAGAAATCAGTGACCTTCTAATGTTGAAGGTAAAATGGCGGATATTTTGCAGCATAATCTCTCCATTTCTTTAACATCATAAGTTCAACTGAGGAAGCTGTTAACCGACAACATAGCGACAAGTTTCAACATAGCGTAGCTCCAACTTTAACGCTTTTACCCCTTCCGCATGTGGAATTTTAGCAGTGTCAACTTCAACTGAATCATCATCAGGATCGTTTTCGTATTGAACAACATCAGTTACAGTCCTAATTATATCCTCCTCAAATAATGTTTCATACTCGAGATCTTTATCAGACTCAAACAAATCTTATACACCTTCTACGGTGATCTGTTTGCATCCCTCAAGCTTTTTAAATGTTTGTACAAAACAGTTTGCAGATAGATCAGACATGACATCATACACTTCCGGAGAGGGGGATTACACTTTTGCCCAATAAAAACATAAAATCTCAAATCTTCCGGGGAAGGGAGGAACATCTCGTTTCTCATTGTTCCTGGGGGGAATGCCCCCCCCCGGGGGGGCACTCTGGTGAAGGTCAACGTGTATCCATTTAGAACCGACGTTTTCCTTTCTGAATTTTGCTTCCTTCCTCTCGAGATTGCACTTCAACTCGAAAGCGTAAGCTGAGTTCCCGAAGTCGCCATTCCTGAATTTTGCCTGATGTTGGGAAAAAAGTTGGCCGGTTAAAGCGGAGTTCCGGTTAAGAGGAGGACGGTTAAGAGGGAGGCTACTGTATTGCATACAAATTTATGTAAACATTTTAAGGTAAGCAGATTATATGCCCCCAATCTATGAAATTCGGAATAACAACATTAATGATCATTTAGAGACAATGACTCACAGGAGCAGGCATTGAAAAAATAATGTAGTTTGGGATGAAAGAAAAAGTTGGTTCATAAATTTAAATCACAATTTTAAAGCTCTATGAAAAAAAGACACTTGACGCGTGTGATTTAAATACTTATCTCTTATTTATTAAACAAAATTGAATGTCTAAAGATTTTTTAAACAAAAGTACAATATCACTATTATTTTACAAAAAAATTGCCATCACGACGCCAGATCGTGCGTTTTTTTTTTTTTTTTTTTTTTTTTTTTTTTTTTTTTTTTTTGTCGTTGTTGTTTGTTTGTTTGTTTGTTATTTCTGACCAAGCCTGAAGCAAATTATGCCCAGTTTAGGACATAATTTGCTTGCCATACCCGGCCCAAAATCTATAGAAGGAAAAGTAAGCCGGGATCATTGGCCCCGTGTCTAATGAAAGAAAATTCGCTCCAGACCTAACTATAATACCGGTTTATAAATTAAGCTTGTGAAAATGGAACCGATACGGGCCGGGAAAAAAAAATCTGTTTAAAAAAAGTTTCTGTCTTAGCGCGTATAATTGTATGTTTCCTTTCTAAAAAGCGTGTAACAACATAAATTATTTCGATTTAAGACAGAATTCCGTTCAGGGGCGCCATTTCAGAATTTTCTTGGGGGGGGCAAACATTTTTTGACGGATGCTATATAGCTAAAGGTAGGATCCAGGGGGGGTCTAACTTCCCCCCCCCCCCCCCGTATGAGAAACGTTTACTGACTTATGCTTACAATAACAGTAAAAACTTTGAATACGGAAACTCAGAACCAATGAAATATTTCGTTTTAGACAGGTTTCCGTCTTAGAAGGTGAAATTTTAATACATTAGACATGATTTTTTTTTTCTTTTTAGACAGGATTCTATTATACACAGGTTTCATTTTTACAGGTATCCTCACTGACTGTTAAACCATCCACTCTATAGTATAGCTCTGAAAAGAGATGTATTAGAATAAAACTTGTGAAAACGAAACCTGTCTATAACAGATTCCTTTCTAGAAGGGAAAAAAATCAAATTTCGTTGAAAAAACATCATACATTTATACTTGCTAAGACTGAAACCTGTTTAAATGGAGCTTTTTTCTAGTCCCTTTCGAAGTTTTACTTACAGGGGCGCCATTTCAGGAGTTTCCTGACGAAGGACAAGGAAAATTTTTCTTTGAGGAACAGGGAACGTGGAAAATTGCACAACTTGCAGAACTGCACAAATCACACAGAAAAAAAATACCGCTCAATAAAACATGCTCTATGTGATTTTGTCTCCATGGCCTTCTCATTGCCCTTTCAAGAGCATGTGATTATTCCACAATTTTTTTTTTTTTTTTTCGTGAAAGTCCGCGATTTTTCTTTCTTTCAAAATCCACAAAATCAATTCGTCAATGGATCGCAGAAAAAAATCGCGAATCTTGAAAATTTTGAAAAAAAAAATCTCAAAATGGTCACTTAAAAAATCGCTAATTTCTTCAAACGACCATGGAAAATATCACTAATTTCATCAGAGATCGCCAAAAGAAATACAGATTTCGTCAAATGATTGCACAAGCAGAAATCTTGAATTTTGTAAAAGGATTGTAAAAAAAAAATCGCGAATTTCGTAAAAGGATTGCCGAAAAAATAGCGAATTTCGTCAAAAGATTGCGCAAAAAATCACGAAAATTTAGTCGAACAATCGAGGAGAAATTCGTCAAACGATCTTGCAATAAGGTCCAAAATTTTGTCTAACTCTCGCGCAAACAAATCACAAATATTATTAGTCGGTGGCCGAAGCAAAATCACGATTTCAATAAATGATAGTGATAAGGAATCGTGAATTTTGTCAAAAAATCACGAAAACAAATATCTAATTTCGTCAGTTAGTCGCGGAAAAATATTGTGAAATTTGGCAAGTGCCCGCGCGAAAAAAAAATCCATTTCGTATAATGCTTTCAGAAAAAAATCGTGAATTCCGTAAATCGATCGCGGAAAAAGTCGCAAGTTTCGTCAGATGATCGCGAAAAAAAAATCATGAAATTCAATCAGTCATGAGATAATCAGGCAACGAACGTCATGAATAGGTCATGAAATTTGCAAATTTTGTGATCTGTAAGTATAAAAAAATTTTCGTCAGTGATTTTCTGCAAGTGAAGGTAAAGCGTTAATTTTTTCGGATTGTGTGTTCCTTATTATGAGATAGTTTCATGTTAATCCGGTTTTTCAAAGAAATTCTGATTTTTTTTCCGATAAAAAAACTACATATTTGAACATTAATGAATACTATGTATATATCTTTATTTTTCTACAGAAAAGGTAAAAATTTTAATTAATACTCATATAAAAAGCACAAATAAATGTACAAGAATTACTTTCATGTGCATACATATAATTTAAAATTATTTAAAATACATTAGAAAACCCCATAACGTTTTCAGTCATCACAAGACCGTCATCAGTGGGATTTAAATGTTATTATTTTCTTTGTGCTTATTTGAGAATTGGCTAGAAGAAAACCATTGTGATTAGAAAAACTCGTCAATGATTTTGACGAGTTTTCCCAAGATCAATTTGCACACAGCTGAGAAGCAACTGATATAAAAAAAAAATTCTCGCATGTATTTTTAAAATTAATCAAAGTACTAATTAAAGATATATGTCTCACCTTCAGGGAGTTCGAATAGTAAGGCTTTAGGAATTTTTTTTTATAATTATTAATTTTTATGCATAAGCATTTATTTAATGCATATGTTTTTATTGCAATAAAATCTGATGAGTTATTTTAGAGTTTCAGCAATTTTCTAATATTTGTTTGAATCTGGTATTTGATTACGGGTGCACCGAATAATCGGTATCTATTCGCTATTCGGCCATACTACCGAATATTCGGTTAGGCCGAATATCAAACTATTCGGTTTCCCGAATACTTAAAAAACCTCTTCAAAATATTTTTTTAAACGTTACACAAGTTCTACTTTTAACTGTCAATTAATAAAGATATTCAGAATAATTAGAATCTTTAAATAAAAGAGAATGATTTTATGTTATTTGTTGTTTTAAAAATGTCACTTAAAAAAATTAACCATTAATGACATATCATTTGTTCATGGGAATTAATAAATGTGGAAATGCAAGTTACTGAGTATTGTCTGGTAAATAATCCGTTTCTTGCTTTTTTGCAAACAGGGTGTTTCTAACAAAAATAGTAGAAAATTTCAGGAGTAATAATAAGCATCAAAACAGGCAATTTTTTTGTCCAGTAAATCAGGATCGCAATTCTCTTATACAGACAGAATTACAGTGTATATCCCCAAACTTTAATTTTCTTTTGTTACTTTAACAATAATGAAGGTATTGTAACTATATTGTCAACAGAGTTACTTTAATTTCTGTGAAATATGATAACATGACGAGAAGTGCTGGAAATAGCAACCATTCATATCTAAACAGCACTAAGCTAAACATTATTTTATTAAGAATGCATCTAACAATACTTATACTGTACCACTGGCCAAAATCCAGTCTCTTCCAAGGATATCATCACATTCTATACAAGCAAATTAATGTGATGCAAATTTTGCTAAAATATCTTCATTTTTATACAGTTATAAACGAAAATTCTGCTACGGCTTGTACACCTTTCATTTTTGATGAAAGAAGTGAAATGATACGTTGCTTCTTGTTCAATATGAGAGAATTCTTTTCATTTGTTTGAATTAATTGAAGTCATGGAATTTAAATTTTGTTATTAAAAATTTTTAAACCATCCTCTTCTTAAATAATAACTCAAAAATACTTTTTTTAGCACAAAATTTACTTATAAAAATAGTCTTGTTTATCAAAATGGAAGTATCTGTGCTAAATATTATAAAAAATTGTTTTAAATTTGACTTTTTAACGTTAAACACTGAGATATAAAAGTATTTGGCCAGCCGAATAAACGGTATTCGGCCGAATAGATACTATTCGGCTGGCCTAATATTCGGTATTCAGCCTAGAGGTCTGCACGGGCCGGAATTTCCAGGCCCGGCCCGAAGGAAAACTATTTTGGCCCGGCCCGGTGTAAAAATTGAAAGTTCGGCCCGAGCCCGGCCCGGCCCGTTTACATTTTTACCGTTCTCGGCCTGGCCCGTACAAAAATCAGTGAAAACAGGCCCTTCCCGGCCCGACTAAATTTCTACAAAAAATTCCGTTTTTTCTCGACATACAATTAAGATTCTTTTAATGAATACTACATGCATATTTATGGGAACATTTTACAGTATATTTTAAATTACTACGTGTTCGCAAAATAGGAAACACACAATAGTAAACATTAACGATTACTTACAGTGTTTTAGTCAACGTCTCTACAGACGTTTCAAAATTTAAATAAGGGTTCATTAAAAGATTATTGTAGTTTAGAATAAAGGGTTAAAAAACATGATAACTTTTGAAGCTTATAATAAAAGGTAGATTTGTGAAAATATTTCTGTCATTTTTAAGGGTTTTCTCTCAAATCCAAAGAGCTACATTTTGATACATTTATGAATTTATTTCTTTTCGGAAACGCATGAGATTGGCAGGTATTCTTATTCAGAAACCATGTAAATGCCGTTTTTTTTCTTAGATAAAAGTAATATATCTTTCAGAAAATACTGCCAAAGTTAGCGTTTTGAATCGAATTTCCGGAAGCGATAGCACAGGAAAGGAGAAAAACGTACAGTCACGTGACAAGAGTCTCTGTTATCTCTGTACGTAATTTATGAAAAATGGAAACGCTATTCGATCCCAAATGCCTTCAATACTCAGGCCTGTCAATTTTATGCCTTTATAGTTAAAAATGAGTCAGAAAATGTGTCTGAGAGTTTTGCATTGTTGAGCAGTAAATATGAGAACCACCTTAAGGTACATTTCCAAAGATACTGTTAACAGAAGTTCATTATCGCTATTAACACCTTTACAAAACATAATGCCTGTCGTACACATCCTGAGAACGATTAAGACCAGTTCCGTCCTGGCACAAATCTGCCGAAAAAATTAAACCCGGCATCAGGCATCATGTAACTGTACAATGCCGATCTCTACGATGGACATGTTACATTTCTGTATTGATGTTGTTAAACTCGCATCGGCTCGTAACGCACATTTATACTTCTCGAAAAAGTCATATTCATTGGAAATGGCCTCGTATTTTATCTGCTACTCTCAAATTCTTATATCGGGCCGATAGGCCCGATTAATTTTTTTTATCCCTGCTGGCCCGTTCAATTTTTTTGCCGGCCCGGCCCGTTTATTTTGTCTGTCGGCCCGGGCCGGCCCGTTGAAAAAATTGTCCTAATTCTCTCGGCCCGGCCCGTTTAAAAATTCTCCTCCATTCCGCCGGTCCGGGTACGGACCTCGGGCCAAGCCCGGGCTTGTGCAGACCTCTAATTCAGCCTAACAGTTACTATTCGGCTGGCCGAATATTCGGTATTCGGTTTACCAGCAGGCCAAATATTCGGCATTCGGTATTCAGCCAAAATCACTATTCGGTGCATCCCTACATTTGATGGTTGATAAATTTTCTGAAATATCAAATTCCTTGGGGGGGGCTATTGCCCCCCCCCAGCCCCCCTCAAATGGCGCCCCTGATTCCGTTATAGACAGGTTCTGTTTTGACTGGATTTACTGTATTTAGACCAACTTTCGCCCAGTTTTAACAAGTAGAGCAGTTCAAATTCCTTTTCTGTACATTCAAGAAAATTTTCGGTTTTTTTTTTTTTTTTTTTGCTATTGTTTTTTTTTTTTTTTTTTCGTGAAATTCGATGATGTTTCAGTCTCATTTCGGAAAAAGAAGCAAAGAAAAAACATCGGTTAAAAGACTCTCCACTGTACAGCAGAACGACAAGATACTATTTTACAAAATAAACCACCAGTTTTAACAGGTATCCATTATGTGTATTCTTCATTTTTAAGTTCGATAACAGCCGTTGTAATGAATCACATATGCTGAATAGAATTTGATTCAATAAAGCGGTGGATTCCGACTAAGGTAAAAATACTTATACTGTTTTTTAGTTTTCTTGATTCTAAAAAGTGGCTTATTTGATAAGCAAATGAATCATATAACCGGTAATAACTGTATCTTTTTGTTCTGGGTGCAGGGGCGGGAGGAGGGGGGGGGTAAAAAGATAGATCACGAAAGATGGTAAAGATAGTAAAAGTTAGCAAAAAGACACCCCCCCCCCCCCCCCCCATTCTTTGCACCACTGCTTACAAGACGGAACAAAAAAATTTACTACAACAATATAAATAATTGGACTTGGATTACAATTTATTTTCATCAGTTACTCATTTTTGCTTTTTACCTGTTTTTCCTACTTTTCAGATACACTTCCTTCTAAGAACGTGTAGGGTATGTGTATATAGCTTCTCATGCTGTGAGACTTATAGAACAACTCTACATAGTTTGCAAACCTTGTAAAAATATAAACAATTGTCCCCTATGTCGTAGAAATTCGTCATTTTGTCATAAAATGCATGGCAGTTAGTTTTAGGTGATGTTCTGTTGAGGATACTTGGAAAATTTATTAGCTTTCCTGTTTTTAAGTGATAGGGGAAAGTAGGGTAATGCCGCTTATTTAAGGGAAAACATGAATAGCTAGTCAAATTTACACAAAAAATCGAAATTTTATTAACGTAGTATAAGTCCAAAACATAAGGAACAGTTTGCAATCAACTAATTTGCATAAAAGTTTTAGGAATTTTTTTTATCGTTTTATTTAATTAACCATCGATTGAGTGGTAATGCCAGACATGGTAGGGTAATGGCGCTCAAAATTTGAATACAACATTTAAGTACGAGAAAGGTCACATATGTAGTTGTGTGGGCTATTCACACCACAGCAGACTTTATGCGACCACTTTCCACATATTGTGCAGCGAAACCAAGATCCACCATGCCGGAAAGGGTTAAAGAGCTAAGTATTTGTTCGTGGTTTTCATCCAGTAGCACTTCTGGACAGTGTTGCCAGTGGGCTACTTTTTTTAAATCCAGGTTTTTTTTTTATTATTGTCGCCACTTTTTTGAAATCGTAAAATTCGTCTTCTTTAATGACATATAAAAAAGTGGTGTCAATCAAGAAATTTGAATTAAAAAAAAATAGCACACTGGAAAAACTGTTTCTGCAATTCCACGTGAGCGCCATTACCCTTCATAGCCATGTTGGATTTTAATGCATTATATTTGGCATAACAACGCACCACAAAAATAAATGAAAGCATGAACGTACAACTAAATGTATATATTTTGTAGACATAATGAGTGAACTAACATTTAAAATAAGAATGTTACACTTACCTTCAAGTTAGATGTTGTAGAATTTTATAATAAAACAACTGCAAACTAATAACGTGAGGACACAAAAATACTTTCCCTCCGACGGTTACTATATTCTTACTGGGAACTTACGATGAAGTTCGCTAGGTGCCGGTACCGATCGCACGTTTTCAATTCTATTCTATTTAGAGATATTTGAATGAGCGGGATTACCCGTTGAGCAGTATTACCCTACTTTCCCCTACACGGAACATTTGCATTTTTATAAATCTAACATTTTAAGATGGGCTGCGTTTCAGGAAGGCTGCATCAGTCGATTTTGATTGTAAATGTATAAAGATTTTATGAAAAGCCGTCAAAGAATGTGTAAGTTTAAGTAAGTCATTGCCTTAATAAATTTTGAAATTTCAATGTTTTCCGCAGAAATAATGAATGCGTGAAAAAAATTGCAGTTATTTAACTTAAACGCTGTTAGTAAAACTTAACAACTTTTAAGTGCTTTTATCAAAAACAGCACGGTTCTAATATTTAATTATTTAAAAATAAATGTAGGGTAGCCTGGGGTAATTTTCAGACAGAGGAACGCGGAGTAATTAACAGACAGCAGCAATACTCCCATACTAATTGGAATCTGGCCAAAACAGTTTTCATTTTAGTTAAATCAACTATTTTTCTATTTCAATTAGTATTTTCTTAATAATTAGCAGTTTACTCTGTCTTGTAGGAAATTGGTTTCCTAAATGTTATAAAAAAATAACTTTTTAACTTTTTGCTTTACTGATTTCAAATTTCAATTTCTCGTGTGTGGCAACTCTAGCACAAATGCTACTTCGTTTTTGGATACTACGGTATGTTATCGTTTTGGAAACAACGCAATAATGTTATTTGGATGTCCATCTGGGAAAAAAATTAATTTGAAAAAAAGTGTAGTTTTTAAGGAACACCGGGGTAATTACCAGACAGACTTCGGATTAATTTCCAGACACTAATATGTGTTATACAAAATGTGTTTTGATTGATCCTACATGGTAAATTAATTGTTTGCGAGTGATTTAAAATGGGTTGTATGTTAAAATATAACTCCAAAAGGCCATCTATTAGTTAAAATGCCATTTCAGAATCAAATATATAATATATGCTGTATATTATTACCAAACATTCTACCTGGGACAGGTGCAAAAGTTATTCCACAAAGATGACTCTGAGAAAAATCTGTTGGAAGTTGAAATGAAATTTTTAAACTGGCTTGGGGATGATTGATGTTGGTGGCCAAAAAAAGATCAAGTTGAAATTGTTGCCAAGTCCTTTTGTGAGTGTGGGGTGGGGGGACCTATTAAGACTAAGCCTGTTGATCATTTCCATGTTAAACCATTGAAGATGTGAAAGAATTGTAAAATAATGTTAAATTTTTTTTATAGTGACATCTTTACTGTGAAAGAAAACAAAAATGGTTAGACCTGTCGAAATTAGTGCTGTGTAAAAATCGTATTGTAGTGTGAAAAAGCAAGTTAGGCTACTAAAATATTAATTTATTTATTTATTTTATTTATTTATTTTTTTTTTACGAAATTGGTGTCGGTTTTACGTTTTTATTTGTTAATTTTTCCTCAATCATCAGAACTGTTTAAAAAGTCTGAAATTCTTTACTGATTTACACAAATTTATGTAAAATATGTATAGCTACAGTAGTTATGTGTGAAAAAGTACAATATAACTTACTTTTATTCGCGAAAATATAAATGGATTTCAGGTGTACAGCTACAATTTCGGTTTCATGCCTTTTTCCAGTATTCAGAAAGGTCTAGTCCTATAAATACCCCATTTTGTGTCATGACATTTTACAATGGTGTCTCTTAATTACGGTAGTTGGTGTTCAAATCTGACCCTTAAATAGCCCCACAAATAGCTGCCTGGAAATTATCCCTTAGGTGTCTGGAAATTACCCCAAACTACGGGGTAATTTTCAGACGGATTTTATTAATTTAATTTTTTATTATTAATGCTAATTATCTGAAAATGCTTCAAAATAATCACCAGGCATGTGATGATTTTACCAAAGAAAAGTTAAAAGAAATAGTCATTGATTCCCGAGTAACTGCAAAAGTTTTGTTTTTGTCTGAAAATTACCCCAGGCTACCCTATGAAATTACTCGAATTTTATACTAAGGTTCATATAATTTCATCCACATATACCTCGTGATATCTATATTTTATATAATATTTATCTATAGCAATTTAGGAAAACAATTTTTCATTCTGACTATTTGTTTATTTTCGGAGAAAACTCGAAATACATAGAGCTATTCCAAATTTTTCCCAAGATTTCGGAAAATTTCATTATGCGACGTGAGGCCAGATCTCGTCAACTCTATATAAACAAGTAATATGAAAAAGAATAATAATAAGTCAATTCCTACTTAGATCATCAAAGAAAAATTTAATATAATCCCTTAAGCTAATATTAGTTTTTGTTGCATTAAAATATCTAAATTTGTTGATTTTCTATAAGCAAGTAAACCCTACTGGTTTACAATGGAAGTCTATGGGAATTTGGCGAAATGTTAGAGATATCGCCAAGTTGCCTTCGCTTTTGGCGACTCATTTCGGTCGCCAAATTTGGCGATATATCGTCAAGTTGACGATAAACTTGGTGATATTTGGCGACAGAACAGGGCCCCCCTATGGTAACCCCCCTTATAAGTATGAAGATGCATTAAATGCTGCTCAATAACCAGTGGCCGCCATTTTTTTCTCCCATATAAAACTAAAATTAATTAATTAAAATTTAATTAATGAATTAATATTTGGAAAAACTGTATTAACATCAAGTGTCATCCACTACAAGTTTAAAAAAAATTATAGGATGAATAATAAGTATTTTATTAGTGATTGAAAATTTGAACAAGATATATATTAGATAAAGGGTTAAACAAACTACAGGAAACTTTTTTCACACACGCCCTAAGTGACTTCATGTAAAATCTCTACTAAGAACTTTTAAGTTCCTACAGAATACTTTACTATTTTCGGATGAAACGATGATGCTGTTTTAAGAATGAACATCGCTTAAATTTTATTGTGAGCTACAGCGGCAAAATATGCGAATGTGTCAGGAACAATATGCATAATATAAGGTCTGCAGTAGATAATGACGGACAAAATGCAGTATTTTATCCGTCACGTTCGCACCTTACAGAACAGGTTCTGTATCAAATGCTGTCATACCTTTAGTTGTTAATAATAATGGGATGCCGGAGCACGTGACGTTGCAATAGTGGTTTAATTCAAGATCTTTTTGCTTTTCCTCGGTTACTTGCTTATTTAACTCTGTGAACTTTCATAAAGTGACTTATGAAATGAAATCGGCAACACAAGCGCAAGGCTTCTATGCATTGAACTAAACTTTGGTTCAAGGATATATTTCATATAATTCGCTGGTGTAGTTCGAGGGAACGTATTTCTGCGTTGAAAAGCTGGACCGATTTTAGAGAGTGGCATGGTCGGGTGACCATCCGAGACATTAACCCCTTCGGAACCGGCTGCTTTTGTACAAATTTTATTCGACTGGCACCACTTTTTTTTTTTAAAGTTACTTTTACTTTAACAATGATGAAAATGCTCTAATTAAAGGAAATAAATATTACTTTTCTTTTTTACTGGTACCTGAAACAAATTCTGTACTCTCTTTTTGAGGATGCATATATGCACCCATGGTCCTGAACGGGTTAAAGTTAAAACTAAAGGTCGGAAAGAACGTAAAATATTTGATTACAATTTAATGTAGCATAGAACTTCGGTTGTCCAACGCCCTACGAAATTTCTGTTCTCGACCAGTGGAGATGATGTCGTAACAAAATAGACGGAATGGATAAAAACCTAACAGAAAGCAACATAACTGATGTTCTTATTATCGTTTCGGTGGGGTTTTTTTTTTTTGGGGGGGGGGTGGAGAGGTGTATCAAAATGTATATACATGAGGTATGGTAAACGTAGAATTAACAAAATTCATGTATATTTTTACAGTGAGTTTGATGAATCCACTGATTTTCCTTTTTCTTTTCGCCCCCCCCCCTTCGGGGTCGAAATTCACTTACATATGATATATTGAACCTGGTTCTAACAAATTTTATGCATTTTGAGATTCATAAACAGAGAGTTATCCTTCCTAGTGGTCCTGCTCTCCTCCATAGTATATATATACATATATAGAAATCCCCTGCTCGGAAATTACGTAAAATTATTTGTTAAAATTTAATGTAGTAGATGTCATCCAAAGTCTAACCAGTAAAGGTACGTGTACAGCTTTCGTTAACTTTTTATTAAAAGGTTATAAAATTACCTTTGTCTGACGTAATATATACAGTACTGTAAAGTGCGTTTGATATTTTACTGTACTTTACTGTGTAATGTATTGTTTGAAACAGGTAAATATAGGAAGTAACTTGGAAGGTGTGAGGAGTCGTTGGCCGTAATTTTATTATTTATTATAGGGAAATTTGATTCGGTAAGCGAGCAATTCCTTTCTCGAACAGTTTTTGAACGAATTGTGTTCAAGGAACGAGGCGCCACTAAAGTTTCTTTAGATTATATCATTTGTATGAATACTGTTAATTATAAGAAAAAAATCCTTGGCTAAATTTAATATATAATTCCTTTTTTACATTACATGTTTTTTTATAATCATTAATAAGCAAAAATTTAGCGCAGAATGAAATTTTAATCATAACAAAAACATCTTTGGAATAATTCATGAGCTAAAAGGAACCTTTTAAACCTTTTAAAAACATATTCCGATGTATTTAATTATTAAGAAAATAATTTTAAAAAAATGAAAGAGCATAATGAGCTATATTAATTCTCCAAGCACAATGCATGAACTGAAAAGAGATTAATACGTCTTTATGCAAAATATTAAAAAATAAAATGGAACAGCTTTTCATCAGAAAAATGAAGAGGTTATTATAAATTCAAAGAAATCTAATTTCAAGTATATTGAAAGAGAAAATTCAATTTTCGCCCCATTTCAAAAGCATTATTATGACTCAAAATATGTTTGTACTTTACAAATAGCAGATGAATTCGGGATTGTGATTATTGAAAAGAAGGAAATGTGCAGAGCATATCTTTAAAGAAAATCGCTGAATAGATTTTGGGAAATAATTTTACTTGTTTACTCGCTTCAACCTGGAGTTTTGAAATTGCAGCAGTGGAGGAACAACTCATCAATTATCGATGCGAATCCATACAGATAAGCGGAATAAACATGTATTTGTAGGCCTCTTTCCTTAAAGAACTTGTCTTGTTTCTTAAAAATAAAACAATATAATAAATTATATAAGCTTTTTTTAAATTAATCGTAAGTATTTTGTACTTGTCAGAAAGAAACCTTTGAGAGGAAAATGAGAAAAAGGAATTATGCTCACGCATATATTAAGAAACAATTTTCAAAACTTCCAGAATATTTTAACGAAACATATTTTAATACGGTGAAAGAATATTGCTCAATAAAATAGTTAACGCATAACACAGTTGAAAATTCATTTCTGGCAAGTACCTCTGATAAGCGAGTTCAAATGTACAGTCGCGGAAAAAAAAGTAAACACCCCTTACTAACTCTGCAAAAAAGTATCGTAGAAGAAAGTTACTTGTGCCACACGATTGGTAATAAAGTCTAATTTTAATTTATGTATATAAAATTTGCTTAGGGGGCCATCTACATATTAAAACGAACCATAACTTTGTTTTTTCAATAGCATTACACAATTCTGACAGCATAAATGAACTCTGCACCCTTCAATAAGCCTAAAAACAAATTTTTATGCAATTTGTTCGATAAGTTTCCGAGAAATGAATTATTTTAAAACGAGCGTATTTTAGGGTCTGTTTCCAAATTGAAGTTCTGTACTTGGTTGTTGACCGAGAGAGCCCCCTTCTTGATCAAGGCATCTTAAGCGCCACTCAAGCAGTCATTGAAGGCTGCTAAATTACAGAATAGCATAAGAAATTTCAAAATATCTAGTCACTTCTATCATAGACGGCTCTTAAACTATCATTTTGCAGTTTTTTAAGCATAATTTGAAAATTACTTGGAAGAAAAATGTGAAATTTTGGATTTCCATAAAGCAGGACTTAATAAATCTAAATCCATCAAAAAAATTGTAGGTTGCGATTCATAATTTTTTCGAATATTAATTTCATAATTCATAATTCATATCATTAAATTATAAAAATTGCAAATTCAACGTATTTATGATTGGGTATTTTAGCATTATTTCAACCCAAAAAATTAGCACATTAGTAGTATAATTTGATTCCATGGTGGTGACCGGCATTAAAGAATAGTCCCAATGTAACCCGTGCATGTCGTAAGAGGCGACTAAAAGGGGTTGGGCGAAAGGCTGACAACCTTTCCCTGGAAAAAAAAAAAAAACCTTGTTGCGAAGCCCTTAAATACAGATGTTAGACGGACTGATCTCATGGTAAAACGAACTGGAACTGGAAAACGACTTATGAATTTTAGAATAGGAACTTGGAATGTTTTAAGTTTATACAGAGCTGGTGCAGTGAAACAACTACAGAGTCAGATGGATAGTTATAGACTAGACATATTGGTCATACAGGAAGTAAGATGGAAGGAGAGTGGGATAAGAGATATTGGTGATTTTACAATTTTTAATAGTGCAAGCACAAGAAGAAACACGCATGGTACTGGATTTATGATCAGAAAATGCCTTAGAGAAAATATTATTGATTTTCACAATGTAAATGAAAAAATATGTATCTTGAGATTGATAGCAAAGTTTTTTAACTTTTCAATAGTATGTGTCCATGCACCAACGGAAGATACCGAGGACGAACAAAAAGATACTTTTTATGAAACACTACAGATTGAATTTGATAAGATACCAAGACATGATGTTAAAATGGTAATAGGTGATTTTAATGCTAAAACTTGAAAAGAACACACTTTTGTACCAACAACTGGAAAATTTAGTTTTAGTCCAGGCAATAGAGACCGTATAGGGACTATACCTAGCAAAATTAATGGTAATACTGGAAATCGGCTTTCTAGATGTTTTTTGGGTCGCTGAATCCGAATTTGTAACTTCCCACCAAAATTTCCCCTGGCAACCCCGAAAATTTTGGTAAAAAGCCCCCCAAAAAGGTTTTTATTAAAAAATTCCATTTTTTTATTGTTTTAGGGGAAAAGTAGCTAGAAATTCAGAAAGTATACAAAATATGAAACAAATTAGATATATGACATTATGACTTAGGATGAAGGGGAAGGGGGGATCTGCCTCCGAACATGCGCCGCAGTGCTGCGTGGACTAATTTGCGCAATTCCACTTAACCACTCACGCGTTTACATTAGCCCTCCCATCTTCCCCCCGAACTTTCTCTATAAGGTTTACTTTAAGTTTTTTGTGTCGCTGAATCCGAATTTTTAACTTACCCCCAAAATTTCCCCCCCCCCAAATAGTTGTTTTTAACTTAAATTTATTATTGTTTTAGGGGAAAAGCATTACGAAATTCCGAAACTAGACAAAATTTGCAACAAATAGGATATATGACATTATGACGTAGGATAAACGGGGAGAGAGGGGGCTGCCTCGGAACATTCCCCGCGCGCTTTTCTCAAAAACCAATTTTTTTCAAAAAATCAATTTTTTGGGGGGTTGCCGGGTGAAATTTTGGTGGGAAGTTACAAATTCGGATTCAGCGAGCCAAAAAACATCTAGAAAGCCGATTTCCAGTACTACCATTAATTTTGCCAGATAAAATCCCCTATTGCCTGGACTTCATCATTTAGTGCACGTAGCGCCGCAGTGCATGTTCCAAGGCAGCCCTCACCCTCCCCGTTCATCCTAATTCATAATGTCATATATCCTATTTGTTGCAAATTTTGTCTAGTTTCTGAATTTCGTAATGCTTTTCCCCTAAAACAATAAGAAATTTAAGTTAAAAACAACTATTTGGAGGGGGTTTCGGGGGGGGGGGGGAATTTTTGGCGGAAAGTTAAAAATTCGGATTCAGCGACCCAAAAATCTTAAAGTAAACCTTATAGAGAAAGTTCGGAGGGGAGATGGGAGGGCGAATGTAAACGTGGGAGTGGTTAAATGGAATTGCACAACTTAGTTTACGCAGCACCGCGCGCATGTTCCGAGGCAGATCCCCCCTTCCCCTTCATCCTAAGTCATAATGTCATATATCTAATTTGTTGGAAATTTTGTCTACTTTCTGAATTTCTAGATACTCTTTCTCTAAAACAATAAAAAATTTGATTTTTTTAATAAAAACCTTTTTTTTGGGGGGGGGGGGGGGGGTTACCAAAATTTGGGGAGGTTGCCGGGGGAAATTTTGGTGGGAAGTTACAAATTCGGATTCAGCGATCCAAAAAACATCTAGAAAACCGATTTCCAGTACTACCATTAATTTTGCTAGGTAAAATTCCCTATTGCCTGGACTATTTACATGATTTGAGTAATGATAATGGAATAAGAGCTGTGAACTTCGCTGCTTCTAACAACTTAATCATAAGTAGCACATGTTTTGAGCATAAAAACATACATAAAGAAACTTGGATTTCCCCTGATGGAAAGACAAAAAACCAAATTGACCACATTATAATCGACAGAAGACATGCTAGTGATGTTATGGATGTATGAAGTTATAGAGGTGCGGATTTTGATACTGATCATTTCCTTGTTATTATGAAATACAGACAAAGAGTTATAAGATTTCGAGATGCAAAAGGAACTAAACAAGTAAAATTTAAAACAAAAGATTTACTAAACATGCAGAGAAGAAAGGTTTATCAAAGTAAATTAACAGAAAGGATTGCTAGTGAATATGCTGAATTTAATGAGGAAGATATAATCAATAGTAAATGGGCTAAATGCAAAAATATCATATTAAAAACTGCTGAGGAAGTAGTTGGAAAGGAAGAAAGGAGGGAAATTAATGAATGGTTTGATGATGAGTGTTGGCAACTGATTAAGAAAAAGAATAAAGCAAGAGAAAAAATGCTGAAACATAGAACAAGACAGAGTGAAAATCACTTTAAAACAATTAGAAGAAATACTCAAAAATTGTTACGTATGAAAAAACGAGCTTTAGAGCAGAGTAAAATTCAAGAAATTAAAGACCTATCGGTAATAGGTGATATAAGCCAAATGTATTCAAAGCTTAAAGGAATCAAAAAGGGCTATCAACCACGCACCCTTTTTTGTAAAGACAGAAATGATAAACTTATTGGAGGGCACGCAAATGTGACAGATAGATGGGCAGAATATTTTGAAGAATTGTTAAACAGACAGTCAAATGACGAAAGAGAAATACAATCTAATCATAATGATTATGACACGAATGAAGAAAACTGTGAACCACCAACTGTAGAAGAAGTAAGGGATGCTATTGCAAAATTAAGAAATGGAAGAGCACCTGGTGAAGATTTGATAAGTGCTGAGCTTTTGAAATATGGTAGAGAGAAGTTGGTACAAATGTTACATGATCTAATAGTAGAGATTTGGCAGAATGAATATATACCAAATGAATGGAATGGTGCTATTATTATCCCAATTCGTAAAAAGGGAAATATCTTAAATTGCCAGAATTATAGAGGCATTGCCTTATTAAATGTCACATATAAAGTGTTGGCAAAGATAATTGCAAAGCGATTAGAAGCGTATGCTGAAGTGGTGATAGGTGATTATCAGTGTGGTTTTAGGAAAGGAAGATCAACAGTGAATCAAATCTTTAGTATCAGGAACATCCTTGAAAAATTCTACGAACAAAATATTAATTTGCACCAATTGTTTGTTGATTTTAAACAGGCCTATGACAGTATAAGCAGAAATAAGTTATTGAAATATTAAAGGAATTTAAAATACCCGATAAAATAGTTAAGCTTATAAAATTAACACTGGAAAATACAAAAGCTAAAGTTAAGGTACAGGGAAGACTTTCAAGAGAATTTGCAGTGAATTCAGGTCTAAAGCAAGGTGATGTTCTCTCGACAATTCTTTTTAATTTATGCCTGGAGAAAATAATTAGAAGCATTTACAACAACAGAGGTGGTACTATTATGATTCGCTCCCTCCAAATCCTTGCATTTGCAGATGATGTTGATATAATTGCTAGGAATAAGAAAGTCTTGATTGAAACATACAATAAATTAGACACTGAAGGAAGAAAACTAGGCCTCGTAGTTAATAAAGAAAAAACAAAATACATGAAAATGGACCGAATGAAATCACAGGCAACAGCAGCTTTAACAATAAATAATGAATTACAATTTAATGAAGTAACAGAATTTAAATATTTAGGATCTACGATCACCTATGATAATATGGTAGAAGCAGAGATTAAAACCCGACTTGCAGCAGGAAATAGATGCTATTTTTCTCTTCGAAACATTCTAAAATCATCTCTAATATCTCGAACATCCAAACTTAAAATTTATAAAACTGTTATAAAACCAATAGTAATTTATGGTAGTGAGACCTGGACCACTACACAAAAAGATGAAAAGCTACTTATCACTTGGGAAAGGAAGATCTTAAGGCAAATTTTTGGACCTATTAAAGAAGACAATACATGGCGTATAAGGACAAATATGGAGTTAGAACAGTTATATAATGAAAAAGATATAATAAATACTATAAAAATAAGAAGAATGCAATGGTTAGGCTATCTAATCAGAATGAGGGATGAGCGAAGCACAAAGAAGATTTATAGTGGTAATTTAATTGGGAAAAAAAGTATTGGTAGACCCAGGAAGAGATAGAGAAAGATCTTGCAGAAAACCAAATTACAAATTATAAAGTAAAGGCCAGAGATCGGAAGGTCTGGAGAAGTATATTGAGGGAGGTCAAAATCCTACATGGATTGTAGCACCATTGTGGATGGGATGGACGGAGTATAATTTGAGGAGATATTAATAAAAATATGAAAATGTAATTTAACATTAGAAGCACTAAATTTTGAATGTTTATAATTCAAAAACTTATCATTCAAATGACTTGAAATTTGTTGTCTAGGCATAGTTTGAACCGAAGATTTGAAATATTTTGTTAAAATTGGGTATTGCCATTGAAAAAAATGAAGTTTGGGTTCGTTTTAATATGTAATGGCCCCCTAAGCAAATTTTATATATATCATTTAAAAGTAGACTTTATTTCCAATCGTTCGCTACCAGTAACTTTCTTCTACGATAATTTGTTACGGAGTTAGTAGGGGGTGTTTACTTTTTTTTTCCACGACTATACTTGCAATTATAACAAAGCTATAGTCATTCAATTTGATCGATAACTACTCATTATTTTACTCGCCTATATCTATACTGTAAAAAAAAAAAAAAAAAAAAAAAAAAAAAAACTGCATTTTACAACAAAAGGTGCTGGCACTTCGGCTGATAACAAAGTTGCTACAAAATTTACAAGCTGCTGTCTTTAACTGATGTTAGCGGTCTCACAAACAAGTGCTTTTCTCAATTTTCACAGTTTAACCTGTAATTTCCAGTTTAACTAGTGGGATTCTGTTTAGTTTGGTAGCCTAGTGTTATCGCTAGAGGCTGTTGAATAGGTAAATTTTAGTTATAATAGTTCTGTAGAAGAAGTTTAGTACAGGAAAAGTACCATTTGAGCTAACAGAGCTTTTAATTCATATTTCGATCGAGCGGTCTCACAGACCACTTCACAGTAATTACGCGACAATTTCTGTCACAGCAGTTGAAGATTAAGAGAGCTGTAAAACATAAGCGTAACCAGCCTTTTGAACGGGGGGGTGCCCAGACTTTTTAACCTGAACATGTTGGATGCAAACAATATCTTATATAGTAAAACCTTCTAAAACGGAAATCCAGGAAACGGGTCGAATTTCCGTTTTAGACAGGTTTTCATCTTGGAAGGTATACTTGTGTGGTATTTCTTTTCAAAAGGGCTCAAACGCAATTTTTGTTTGCGTGAGGAGGGATGAGAAGGAGTTCAAAACATTAAAACTAGATCTAATGGTAAAAAAAAAGATATGTAAACGTTCTTGCAGCAGTGAGATAAGACAGTGACTAAGTGTGGTCACAAGTGTTAAACTTTTTTGCACCCTAGCTTCTTATAAAGATTTAAAAAGGCCTTTCACCATGCTGGAAACTTCTATAGGCACAGGGAACGCTGCATGAAATTTTGCCGGATGATAAATCTCAGATAATACATGCGGTACACCGGTACATACGCACGAAAGTTTTTCAGAATGCCACTCCATCACTCCTTAGGGATCACCGGAGGGACCAAGGAATTTTGGAGGAAAGCCTATATAAATAATTATTATTATATTATAAATAATTATAATATTCATTAATACCGTAATTTCCGGCCTATAATCCGCGGATCAAACAATCATGTTTCGACCCAGAAATTTTATTTCATTATTGAAGTTAAATATTTGTCGCGATTTAACAAGTTACGTTTTATGAAACAAGATTTCTGGGTCCGAACATAATTGTTTGATCCGCGGATTACAGGCCGGAAATTACGATAATTCATATTTTTACTTCAGAATGTGTCGATTATTAGGTAAAACAGGTCATGATAATATACACTAAATTTTATCAAGATGATACAAATTATATTATCATGATGCGACTATAATAATAAAGATAGGTGCTTGTCTGTCTCTGTGTGTGTGTGTACGCGCGCGCGCGCGCGCTGAACTATAAAAAAAACAATGCAGTCCGCACAGCCGTGAGATTTGACAGGATCTGTTATGCCTGAACTCATGCATATCGAAGATAATTTCTGGAATTTTTCAATTAATTTTTTATGCGAATTTTTTCGCATTTTGCGGAAATTTTTTCAAATTAGTAAACAAGAATGCTATTCCAATATTTTATCCAGTAAACTTTGTCTTCTTTTCAATAAAGTGTTTTCGAGATTCTTACAGCGATTTTTCCATTTTTAACAATTTTTTAATGTTATTTTTAGAGGGTTTTTTTCGCATTTCGCGATGATTTTTTTTTCGACATTCCTAAAAGAAATCCGGTTTAAATCTTTTACCCAAAGAGTTAATTTCGTTCCCTGTGGTTTTTTTTAATCTTTTCCGAATTTTTTATGCGATTTTAGCGGGTGTTTTCGTGCTTTGAGTCGATTTTTTTACTTTTTTTGAAACAGAAAAAAATCTCTGGTAATTTTTGCAATTGCCGTGATTGAATTCGAATTGGAATAATGTCAAAATGAGTTTTTATAAGAAAGCTGAAAATTTAGTTTTGCTTGAAATAAAAAGTGCAATAATTCAAGATTTGCTTGTTTCGAGACAGAAGAGGTCGTAGCTTGCTCGGGAGTACGTTTCTGAAGGCAGCCCCCCCCCCCCCCCCCACAATCCTAGATTTTCTATGTTCGTTTAAAAAAACCAACCAACGAATTTCCTCTAGTAATGAAGTTTTCTTTGAGGTACAGGCTTTGAAATAACGTGCAGGACCGCGCGATTTGTGCACAGAAAAGGAAAGTCCCGCATAATTAAAAAATGCTCTGCAGTATTTCCCCCCTCCAAATTCTTCACAGACCTGTGATTCTTCAGTGAGTATTTTAAAAAAGTTTCAAGTCCGTGATTTATATTTATTTTATGCCATTTCTTAAAATCAATTCGTGAATCGGTCCCGGAAAATTTTGAGAATTTCTTCAAATCATCGTGGAAAAATATCGGGAATTTCGATAAAAGAGGGCAAAAAGTAATCGCGAGTTTCGTCAAAAGATTGCGCAAAAAAATTATGAATTTCGATAAACGATTGGTGAAAAAATTTTGCAAATTTCGTCAAAATGTCGCGGAAAAGAGTAGAGAATTTTGTTAATTGATACGGGAAAATATCGAGAATTTTCCCGATCGGTCGAGCAATACTATCGCGAATTTCGACAAATGATCTCCCTGTAAAAAAATCCCTTTCGTCAATCAGTCGCAACAGAAAATAAATTTCGTCAAAGGATCGCGGTAAAAACGAGAATTTCGTCAAAGGATCGTACAAAGAAAGCGCGAATTTTGTCAAAAGATTGCGGAAAGAAAAAGCGAATTTCATCGAAGGATCGTGCTAAAAAAAATGCCAATTTCGTCAAAATATCGTGGAAAAAAATGCGAATTTCGTCAAAGGACTGTGGTAAAAACACGAATTTTGTCAAAGGTTAGTGGTGAAAAGTGCAGATTCCGACAAAAAATCGCGTAGAAAGACGTGAATTTCGTCAAACGATTTTGGGAAAAAATCGTAAATATCATGAAATGATCGCAGAATAAAATCGCGAATTCGGACAAATTTACTGCACTGGGCTAAAAGATTGAAACCGGGCTCCTTTTCCTATTTTCAAAAGAACGCTGCGAAACGAGAAGAGACTCTAAAAATCATATAAAAATTTTCAGAGGAAAAAAATTACTATATTAACTTGAAAGACAGCAACCATATTCTTTTTACGGATGTCAAAAAATGGCCGCGAAACACGAAATTCAACCAATCAACCAACCTCCAGATTAATTTGAATTTTCTGTGCTATTATTTTTCATTTTCAAAGGAGGCAGGTTCAGTGTAAACCCCCCCCCCCCCCCCCCATCCCCTTTCCCCCGGCTAATCGCATTTTAGAATTATTGTTTCACATCTGCATTCCCTTTCAAATTTTTTTGCTTCTCTCTACACTTTAAACTACGAAAGCAAAGAGACAAATAGTTTCTAGTTCGTTAAGTACTTGCGTTAATTTCTCATGAAATTGCAAAAACATGCAGTAGAAGGAACAGCTTTAAAAAAAATTTCCAAGAAACGAAAGACGTCAAAGTGGAATTAAAAAGCCACCTTTTTGACTTACTAGACTAATACAGATTCTTGTAAATGTTCTAGTTAGAAAAAAAAGATAAACAACATAATTTTCTTTAAAAAGAAAAGGAAAAAGAACGAAGGTTTCATTTTTTATCACATTTCAAAAGTTAGGGTGTTAGTTTTTTGAATTAAACTAATTGAACTCTGCTTTCACTTCTTCTTTTTTCTTTTGTAGATTTCGATTTTTTAAAATAACTGTGCTTGAGTCTGCGGAAGCGGGGGGGGGGGGATGTGCCCGGGCACCCAAGGCACCCCCCCCCCCTGGTTACGCCTATGTAAAATTTCTCAAGTCAGGAGAAAGTCGCGTTGTTATCATCTTCGTGGTGCACGTGACAGAAAGAAATCGATTTTTACTTCACTTGTTGCTTGCATTCGTTTTCACAGCATCGGTGCTTGAATTCGATTTCACAGCACTGATGCTTGGAAAATGCTAAAATAAAGTGCGGGAAAAATCACTGTATTTTACAACAAAATGTTCTAACACCCCGACTGCGAACACTGTTGCCGTAAAATTTACAAGCTGCTGTCTTTAAGAGTGTTGTAAAATTTCTCAAGTCTGGAGACAGTCTTGTTGCTAATCGCTGCGTGGTGCACGTTACAGAAATAATTCGATTTTTACTTCACTTTTTGTTTGAATTGACTTTCACAGCATCGGTGCTTGAAAAATTACAACATAAAGTACAGTAAAAATCACAACATTTTTTTTTTTACATTGTACAGTTATTCCAAATCTACAGCAATCCAATTTATCTGATAATTATGTATAATCTCATTTCATGAACGATCCCAATTATATGTTCATCGTTCAACCTCCGTCTATGAAAAATCACACTAATTCTAAATTCTAAATTCATTTCTGAACAAATCGAATGTTATACGTCGCACATAAAAAAATCAAACGCACTACCGATTAAAAACAAATGTTTTCTATTGAACATGTCGGCATTTGACAATTTTCTTTCTATTCCATTACCTGGCTAGGAATAAGATGGTGGAAATATTTCAAAATAATTTATCAGCCTTCAAATTCTTAAATGGGATAACTTTGGGGAAATAATTAACCCTATCGCAAGAAATTGCACCTCAACAATAATAATTTAATAATTGCTGTTTAAATGCGTGATCGTGGTTAATATAATAAATCCCACTATACAGGGCTCGCTATACTTGCACTCTCAACGGTGTCCAATGGATAATTTCTAAACTGTTAGCCATAGACATATACACTATATGGCCAAAGGTGACCGGTCACTTGCAATTTTAGACGTTTTGTCAAATATCTAGAAAAATACATGAGGAATTAACCTGAAACTGCAGGTGTTTAAACAGTATAGTATAAGTCATTATATTACGGCGAAGATTTTTTTCCAAAATCCCATAGGGGACCGTCAACAAATTAAAAAAGAACGAATATCTTTTGGATAACCCTGTAAAAACTAATGTAGCGAAAGCGTTCAAACTCGAGATTATTAATAAGTGGCTTATTGTAATATACTGTGTTCATTTTTATGAGGATAGCATGTATACTCGTAGAGAAATTAAGGTTTTCATAAAAACAGTCCGAAATTTCGCCAAGTTTTTAGCTTATAATTTGCAGAGTTCTTAATATAAAAAAAAAGTTCTTTTCAGAAAATATGACAAACAACATTGTACACAATACCCTGTAATCAGAATGAAAAAATAATAGAAATTGTATGAAAAATGAGCAGGTTTACTAAATAATGATTCACCGCGCATGCTCGAACTTAATCAAAATATAATTTACATAATGTGTTATCTAAATGTATAGAGCAACTTTTGCGAAAGTCTCAAAAACATAGTTTGAAAAGTCTGATAATAATCGTTTATAGAATAAGTTCAAAATCCGTTATTCCTAAAAGGAAGCAAAAAGATAAGGGACTGTATCCAAATGCAGTAGTACGTGCAGTATTGTGTATGCTATATTGGCACTAATCAATGAATATATGGATACAACCCCTCATCTTTTAGCTTCATTTTGGGAACAACGGATTTTGAGCTTATTCTATAAACGATTACTATCCGACTTAAACTACGTTTTTGAGACTTATACAAAAGTTGCTCTATACATTTAGCTAACACATTATGCACATTATATTTTGATTGCATTCGCGCATGGGCAGTGAAACATTTTTTAGTAAACCTGCTCATTTTTCATCCAATTTTTATTATTTTTTAATTCTGATTGCAGAGTATTATGAACAAAGTTGTTCGTCATATTTTCTGAAAAGAACTTTTTTTTTTATATTAAGAACTCTGCAAATTATAAGCAAAAAACGTAGCGAAATTTGGGACTGTTTTTATAAAAACCTTAATTTCTCTACGAGTTTACATACTATCCTCATAAAAATGAACACAGTATATTACAATAAGTCACTTATTAATAATCTCGAGTTTGAATGCTTTTGCTACATTAGCTTTTACAGGGTTATCCAAAAGATATTCGTTCTTTTTCAATTTGTTGACGGTCCCCTATGGTGTTTCGGAAAAAAATCTTCGCGGAAATACATGACGTATACTATACTGTTTACACACCTGCAGTTTCAGGTTAATTCCTCATATATTTTTCTAAATATTTCACAAAACGTCTAAAATTGTAAGTGATCGGTCACCTTTGGCCATGTAGTGTATAAGATTAAATGCCAAAAATGGTTGATCGTAAATGTCACATTCACTTGACTTTAAGCAAGTTACACGTGTTTACGTCATCAAGTGATTTTTATTTCGACGTTTTATTTGTATATTTATTAATGTTATACTAATTTATTTGTTCTTTCGTTATTTAAAATAAAAATTATGTCAATTTGTATAATTTGGCGAGTGGTTTGGCGATTTATATAATTTGGCGAAATTGGTCGACGGAATAACTAAGTACTACCGTATTTTTCAATTATTTTCTATTATTTTAAAAATAATTAATAACTATAGAACTAAGTAATTTATATAATTTAAAAAAAGAAATAAAAGTAAATAAACATTTATTATTAAATAGAAAACAATACCCGGGTTACCATGTCAATCAAAATAATGCCATTTTGGCGCCAATTAGGTACCCCGGTGCGTATATGACATCTGTGCCTAATTTTTTTTTTTTTTTTTTTTTTTTTTTTTTTTTCGTTTTGTCTCTTTAAAAAAAAAAGAAAGAAGTGAAAGCCATCAATTCTAAATGTTTCAGTTTTAAATGAAAGTTTTGTATTATAAATAAAATGAATGAAAGGATTATATTTTAAATAAAATTAATGAAATATAAAAAAGTACGACCGGAAAATGTTTGGTGATTTATAACCTGCGTCTCGCTAACATAAAGATACCGAGTTCTTGATTTCTGTACCATCTTTCGATTCGGCGAAAGATTGTTCAAGTAAATTGAATTATGAATAAAAGTAACATGATAAATTTATAGCGTACATTTAAGGGAGGCCAAATTGGTCGCCAAATTAGTTTAAAATAATAACCTTTTCTGAAATATGAAAAAATATATCTGTTATGATTAAAATTTGAGTTGCCATCATTAGAAAAATGTATTTAAAATTAGAAAAAAATTAATATTTCGAAAACTAATTCGAATTTAAAAATTCTAATACCAGTTTTGAGATCTGTGGATCAATACGGATTTTTGGTGTTAATTTCATTTGAAAGTATTCCATATTTTAGGAGAAATCGCCGTGAAATATAATCAGTTGTTTAATCAGTCATTTCAAAGAATCGATTCATAAATCCGTTCCATTTCAGTCGTTTCATATATCCGTTTCATAAATTCGTTTCATTAGGATTTTATATATATAGGGTAGATTTATCTGAACAAAATAGTAACTCAACAGCACTTGCAGTTATTACAGATTTTCTCTCATTCAATTTGCCTTGTAAATAGAATTGCATTACTTGAACCATCCCAACACTAAGTCTCTTGTTCAACCACCCATCTTTTCTATAAAAAAGCACACCAATTCTATTTCGCTTGACCAGTTGCGAAAAAACAATTGTTTACCCTTTGCATATACAAAAAATCAAACACATTTCAGATAAAAAAACAAATATTTCCTATAGAAAGAATCAGGATTTATCAATTTTTCTTCTATTCTTATTACACGGAGGAGAATAAGATGGGGAGTTTTATTTTAATAATTTATCTCTCTTCAAATTCTTTTATATGGTAATTTCGGAGACCTCATGAACGCGTACATAGCATGAAACTGCGTCTCAACATCTCAACGATAATAATTTAAATTTCTCCTTAAATGTGCGATGTTGTATTATTCCGCTTTGGACAATATTTTACCTCAGCAAAATAGCTGAGTAAACTCAACTGTACTTGCAGTTACTGTAAGTCTACTGCCATTCAATTTGTCTTATAACTAGAATTTCATTACTTGAACCATCCCAACTCTCAGTCTCTTGTTCAACCGTTCATCTAAGAAAAATGCACTATTTCACTTAAAAAGTTGTAGAGAAACCAAATGTTTTCACGTCGCATATAAAAAAATCAAACACACTTCAGATTAAAAACAAATATTTCCTATAGAACGAATCAGGAGTTATCAATTTTCCCTCCATTCTTATTACCCGGAGAAGAATAAGTTAGGGATTTTTATTTTAATAATTTGTCTCTCTTCAAATTCTTTTATATGGTAATTTCGAAGATCTCATAGCATGAAATTGCATCGCAACATCTCAACAATAATTATTTAAATTTCTCTTTAAATGTGCGATATCGTATTATTCCGCTTTGGACAATACTTTACCTCAGCAAAACAGCTGAGTAAACTCGACTGTATTTGCAGTTATTACAAATCCACTGTCATTCAATTTGTCTTATAAGTAAAATCTCATTACTTGAACCATACCAACAATCAGTCTGTTGCTCATCCATTTATCTAAGAAAAATCACACCATTTCACTTATAGCCCGGTGGTAGGGGAGCAAAAAAAGGCCGAATTCGGAATTAATTAGGGGAAAGCTCGAAATTGTTTTAATCTCTTCTTTTTAGGTCTAGAATGAATATGCAATGTTTTCCCCCTCGTACTAGGTGAGCGTTAGGAAATATGTATAGAATTATAGTCAAAAAACACGTTTTTTTGCATACCATAACAATATCTCAAAATAGCTAACTTTGTCAAAAGCATTGTCAACACAAATGTTGTAGAGCTTAAAATTCTAAGTAAAATGAGTACCTACACTCAATACTTATGTTGAATATTAAGGTCACTATTCTGCTTCAAAGTTTTAGACCCATCATCAGGGAGATGACCTCAGAATTAATTAGGAGAAAATTGGAAATTGTTTAAATCCCTTCCGTTTAGGTCTAAAATGTACGTACTATGTTTTCTTCCTCGTACTTAGGTGAATGTTAGAAAATATGTACATATTTATTTTCGAAAAACACGGTTTTTTTACTTTCCTTAACAATATCGCAAAACAGCTAACTCTATAAAAACATTGTCAATACAAATGTTGTAGAGCTTAAAATTCTGAATAAAATGAGTACCATCATTAATAATTTTGTTCAACATTAAGGTCGCAATTCTATTTTAAAATTTTGCCTTAATCGCTAATCAATAGCTTGAAGCCAGGAGAGACCAAGTTAACTTAACAATATCTCAAAATGGCTAACTCTATCTAAAAAAGTTATAGAGCCTAAAATTCTGAGTAAAATGAGTACCTACACTTAATATTTTTGTTCAATATTAAGGCCGCAATTTGAGATATTGTTAAGTTAACTTGGTCTCTCCTGGTTTCAAGCTCTTGATTTGAAAAATTTTGAAATAGAATTGCGACCTTAATGTTGAACAAAAATATTAATGATGGTACTCATTTTATTCAGAATTTTAAGCTCTACAACATTTGGGTTGGCAATGTTTTTATAGAGTTAGCTGTTTTGAAATATTGTTAAAGAAAGTCTACGAAATATAATAATAAACACACATACTACAATATACATTAAAACACACATTCACACATAAATAACGCCTGCATTCAACAGTTAAAGGTATATATAAATATTTTACAGACATACATACATACAATAAATACAATAAACCCAACTGTAGTGAAAAATTAGCCAGAGCCAGGAATCGAACCCGGGACCACTGCATTCCAGGCAGTCGCTCTAACCACTGAGCTACTCCGGCCGATGCCTGTATATTGTAGTATGTGTGTTTATTATTATATTTCGTAGATCGATGTAATAGTAAAATCTATTCATCGTTGTCCGGTCATCCAAGGCTGTTATAAATGGCTGGTGACTTCCCCAACATGGTTTATTAGTGAGAAATTGCAGACTCAGGCATCGGCCGGAGTAGCTCAGTGGTTAGAGCGACTGCCTGGAATGCAGTGGTCCCGGGTTCGATTCCTGGTTCTGGCTAATTTTTCACTCCAGTTGGGTTTATTGTATTTATTGTATGTATGTCTGTAAAATATTTATATATACCTTTAACTGTTGAATGCAGACGTTATTTATGTGTGAATGTGTGTTTTAATGTATATTGTAGTATGTGTGTTTATTATAATAAGGCTCTTGTTCAACCACCCATCTCTTCCATAAAAAAGCACACCAATTCTATTTCATTTGAATATAGCAGTTGTGGAAAAAAACAATTGCTTAAACTTTGCATATACAAAAAAACAAACACATTTCAGATAAAAAAACAAATATTTCCTATAGAATGAATCAGGATTTATCAATGTTCCTTCCATTCTTGTTACCCGGAGAAGAATAAGATAGGGATTTTTATTTTAATAATTTATCTCTCTTCAAATTCTTTTATATGGTAATGTCGGAGAACTCATAAACGCGCACATAGCATGAAATTGCATTTCAACATCTCAACAATCATAATTTAAATTTCTCTTTAAATGCGCGATATTATATTATTATTCCGCTTTCAACACTACTTTACCTCAGCAAAACAGCTGAGTAAACTCGATTGTACTTGCAGTTATTACAAATCTACAGTCATTCAATTTGTCTTTTAACTAGAATCTCATTACTTGAACCCTCCCAACTATCAGTCTGTTGTTCAACCGTTCATCTAAGAGAAATCACACCATTTCACTTAACCAGCTGTAGAGAAGCCCAAATGTTTACACGTCCCATATAAAAAATCAAACACACTTCAGATTAAAAACAAATATTTCCTATAGAACGAATCAGGATTTATCAATTTTTCTTCCATTTTTATTACCCGGAGAAGAATAAGATGGGCATTTTTATTTTAATAATTTATCTCCATTGAAATTCTTTTATATGGTAATTTCGGAGATATCATAAACGCGTACATAGCATGAAATTGCTTCTCAACATCTCAGCGATAATAATTTAAATTTCTCTTTAAATGTGCGATGTTGTATTATTCCGCTTTGGACAATATTTTACCTCAGCAAAACAGCTGAGTAAACTCGACTGTACTTGCAGTTATTACAAATATACTTCATTCAATTTGTCTTATAACTAGAATCTCATTACTTGAACCATCCCAACAATCAGCCTGTTGTTCAACAATCCTTCTAAGGAAAATCACACCACTTCACTTAACCAGTTGTGAAGAAACCAAATGTTTACACCTCCCATATAAAAAAAAAAAAAAAAAAAAAAAAATCAAACACACTTCAAATTAATAACAAATATTTCCTATAGAACGAATCAGGATTTATCAATTTTCTTTCCATTCTTATTACATAGCCAGAAATAAGACGCGGGGAAAAAATTCCAAATAATTTATCGCCCTTCAACTTCTTAAATGTGGTAACTTCGGGATAAAATTACGCGAAAATAATTTTCCAAATAATTTATCACCCTTCAAGTTCTTAAATGTGGTAATTTCGGGGACCGCATAAACTCGTATAATAGCATGAACTTAAATGTCAAGCATAATATTTTAATAATTTTAAGTGCTGTTTAAATCTGCATCAAAATATTAGAACTCTTTAAAGAATAATTTATCCGAGCAAAATAGCAACTCAACAGCACATGCAGTTATTACAGATCTCCTCTCATACAATTCGTCTTATAAGTAGAATTGCATAAGTAGAATTGCAGTAAGTCTCTTGTTCGACCACCCAACTTTTGTATAAAAAAGCTCACCAATTCTATTTCACTTGGCCAGTTGTGGAAAAAACAATTGTTTATACTTTGCATATTGCATATACAAAAAATCAAACACATTTCAGATAAAAAACAAATATTTCCCATAGAACGAATCAGAATTTATCAATTTTCCTACTATTCTTATTACCCGGAGAAGAATAAGATGGGAATTTTTATTTTAATAATTGATCTCCCTTCAAATTATATTATATGGTAATTTCAGAGATCTCTAAATGCGTAACAGAGCATGAAATTGCATCTCAACATCTCAACAATAATTTAAATTTCTCTTTAAATATGTGATATTGTATTATTCCACTTTGGAAAATATTTTACCTCAGCAAAACAGTTGAGTAAACTCGACTGTACTTGCAGTTATTACAAATCTACTCTCATTCAATTTGTCTTATAAGTAGAATCTCATTACTTGAACCATCCCAACAATCAGTCTGTTGTTAAACCATCCATCTAAGAAAAATCACACCATTTCACTTAACCAGTTGTAGAGAAACCAAATGTTTACACGTCGCATATAAAAAAATCAAACACACTTCAGATTAAAAACAAATATTTCCTATAGAACGAATCAGGATTTATCAATTTTCTTTCCATTCTTATTACATAGCGAGAAATAAGACGAAGGAAAAAAATTCCAAATAATTTATCGCCCTTCAAGTTCTTAAATGTGGTAACTTCGGGGACCTCATAAACCCGTGTAATAGCATGGAATTGCATCTCAACACGAACACCACCTGGGCAAGCAAACAACAAAAGGGGCTAGGCGATCGTTTGATGACAAATTGTAGACCGTGCCCTTTCTGAACGCCACTCTTTTTGCCGCCAAGAAAAACGCTCCTAAGAAAGTTTTACGGAGCAATTTTCCTTTCACATTTCGCACTGGAGAGTGTTATTAATATTCTATTTGGAGTCTGTGACAGATCGGTCGGAGGTAAATGTTAAATTGCGGAGAAACGGGAAGTAGTAATACATTTTGTGCTCAGAGAAGGTTTTGATTCGGTAACAGGTCTTTAGTAATACTATGTATCACAATGGTTAAAAAATTGTTAAGAAGCTATTAGGATAAGTTAACATTTTAAAGACTTTATTAACCTCTTCTGCATTTAATATTTCATACAGCTCAAATAAATAAATAAATAAATAAAAATAAATAGAGGATATTGTAAGCTTAGTATGAAACGCTCTCATAATGATCGAGCTTTAAAGCAAACGTGAAATAAAAAACACTGAATGAAAATTTGTAAATTGTATAAACTTGAAATTATGTAATTTTATTTCTAAAACCTATAAAACTATGCGTTTTAAATACTAAGGAGTGAAAAAATGATCTTCAGTAATCGGTATGTGCTAGGAGATTAGAAAAATATTACACTTGTTGTATGCTACATGTAACAGCAAATAAGATCTTCCAACACCATGATTTATCCAAATCGGTAGCCTAATGAGTACTTAGTCGCTTAGACTCAGGAATTTCAAGCTTGCATTTAAAGCTCTTTGGCTTAGACGGTGGTCAAACTCATTCTGCTGTAGCAGAAGTATACTGAAGGGTAAATCCCATACGGTGGAACTGATATTTGAGGAAACTGCAAAAAATCAAGACAGTGCTCATTCTGGTACCAATCACTCTTTTGCAGCCAATAAAAACGCTCCTACGAAAGTTTTACAGAGAAATTTTTCTTTCGCATTTCGCATTGGAGAGTTATTAATGGAGAGTGTTAAATTGTGGAGAAATATTGGAAGTAGTAATGCATTTTGTGTTGGAAGAAGGTTTGATTCGGTAACAAGTCTTTAGTAGCATAATGGCTAAAAAATTCAGCTATTAATAAAAGTTTTTTAAAATTAAAGCTATTAATAAAACATTTTACTGCGTTTACTACACTCCTCTGCATTTAATATTCTATACAGCTTTTAAAAAATTAGAGTATATTGTAACTTTAGTATGAAACAGACTGATGATGGTCGACCTTTTCAGCAAACATGATACAAAAGACATTAAGTAAAAATTTGTAAATTTTACAAACCTGGAAATGTGTAAATTTTGTCTCTGACTTAGAAAACTATACACTTTAAATAATAAGGAGTGAAAAATTACCTTCAGCACTCCGCATGTGCTAGGAGATTAGAAAGATATTACACTTGTGGAGACTACACTAGTGGTACGCTACTCTTGTGGTACGCTGTAACAGTGAATAAGATCTTCCAACACCATGATTTATCCAAATCGGTAGCCTAAAGAGTATTTAGTCGCTTAGACTCAGGAGCTGCAAGCTTGCACTTAAAGCTCCTTGGCTTAAACGGTGAGTAAACGCATTCCGCTGAAGCAGAAATACTCGGGATGTACTGAAGGGTTGGTGGAACTGGTATTTGAAAAAACTGCAAAAAATCAAGATTGCGCCCATTCTTGCACCAATCACTCTTTTGCAGATAATAAAAACGCTCCTAAGAAAGTTTTACGGAGCAATTTTTCTTTCACATTTCGCATTGGATATTAATGGCATATGTTATTAATATTTTATTTGGAGTCTGTAACAGATCGATCGGAGGTAAATATTAATTTGCGGAAAAACGGGAAGTAGTAATGCATTTTGTGCTGGGAGAAGGTTTGATTTGGTAACAGGTCTTTAGTAATACAGGGTTGCCACAGGCGACTGTTTTTTAATAAACCTCACACTACTTTCCCAAAACAAAAATTATTGATATACTGTTCGAGAATATTTGCAAGAGAAATATACTACAAAATCTGTTTTTTCTAAATAGTGGTGCAAATAGAATAGAAAAATAGTCGTCTGTGACAGCCCTGTAATACTATGTAGCACAATGGTTTAAAAATTCATAAGAAGCTTCTAATAAAAGTTAACATTTTAATGCTTTTACGCATGTGTTAATTTGGTTTTTAAGATCCTTTAAGTACTAATTATACATTAATGAATACATGAATTTTTTAGGAAAACCATGTTTTAATGCATCATAAATTAGTTTTTTAATATTGTTGTTAATTAGATGAGAAGAACACAAAGACTTTATTCTATATAAATGATTAAGGAGTATACTATGATATACAGAATTATGAAGACAATATTTAAAATTAGTAAATGTATTTACCTTGAATTTAAATTCTTTATGTTTGTCATATAGATCAGTTATTGTTTTGTTTTCTTTTAGTGTAATTTTAAGATCTAAAAAGTTAATTGTATTGTTAGATAGGAGGTTTTCAGTTAATTCTAAATTAGTATGATAATTTACTGGAAATTGAAAAATTTCAGTTTGATCAGTGGCAATTTAAAATTATGTCATCAATATAACTATATATTGATGACATACTATATTGTATATTACTATTAATAAATGTACGTTCATAGTGATATAGTAAGTATAAGTCTGATAATAAACTGGATGTACATCCACCTTGTGGTGTACCGACTGTCTGTAAATATAATGTGTTATCTTATGTATATATATAAACTGTTTAGTTGGGGGTGGTTTTGTGTTCCTGGGGTCATATAATGAAAAGTTATGCAGGAATTTTTCAAAAGTCGCACCATGGTAACGACTGCAACAGGCAGTATTTCTTATAAAATCTACATAAAAAGCTTAATAAGAGATTAATAAAAGTTAGCATTGCAAGGCTTTTACACGCCTCTGTATTTAATATTATATACTGCTCAAAAAAGAGGGTATTGTACAATAAGTTTATACCATACAATCCACCAAACAGGAAATAAAAAAGGTTTTAAAAAATAAAATGTTTATTTTGTATAAATTAAAGAACAGGCGAGTTTTGTTTTTGACATAGAAAACTATGTACCCTAGATTAGGAGTAAAAAGCAATATGCAAGATTCCTTATGTAGAAGGAAATTAGATATATTGAAACGTATTGAATGCTTCCTAATAGTGAATACGATGACCCAATAACATGACTTACTTAGCCAAACCCTACGAGAGACATATACTTAGAACTTAACGGATATCAATCCGTTAGAAAGAAAACCAACGATATACTTTCCCTTAAAAACATTAGGCGAGAAATTATAACTTTAAATGGCCAATCTAAAAACCGGCCTTTCATTTAAACCAGTTAAATGAGAAAATTAGGCACCAAAAATCTATTAAATTGGAAGCAAATGATATTCTGTTATTCTATTTTGTATTTTTAATCTGTTATTACAGGCACTTTTAATGGAAGTATTATCTAATAGTTTGCCATACGTTCAGTTGAGAATGGTGAACTAATGGAACAGAAAAAGAGTATAAAGATTTTTTACCTTTTTGTAAGTGATGGCACAAGAGAAAACCCTAAAACTGGTTAATGATTTAACATACGATAATGAATTAACGACCAAGGAAAACTAACGGCATATTCTTGAAGTAATTTTGTTTTACTCTTGAAATATAATTATTATATTCTTAACACTTTCAACAAAGTTAAAAAGCCTTTATGGACTTTGGTCCGTCTGTCTGGCATCTGTCTATCTGTCCGCACACTAATTTTCATATACAGAGTGTCCATAATTAAACGACCCTACTTTAAAGTTGTCTATAGACAAAACTATTGTTCATAAATTTGTGAAATTTCGTGAAAGACATAATAAGGGGATGGGAATTTGTTTAAGCTAAAAAAAAAATATAAATAAAAATAGTTCAAAATTTCACCACCAGAGGGCGATTTTTAATTACATATTTAGCTTTACGATAGTTTAGAAATTTTGTTTACAGGATGTTTATAATTAATCGACACTATTTTAAAGATGTCTGCAGACAAAACCATTGTTCAGAATGTTGTGAAATTTTTTGGAGGACATAATAAAAGTATGGGAATCTGTTTGCACGGAAAAAAAAATAGGAGGCCGTTTTTCAACGAATTACACATAAATTTACGGTAGTTAAAAAAATTTATTATAACCAAACATGTTCTGCATGATTTTCATAATTTTCAAATGCCATCTGGAATCGTAAGATCGTTCCACAGTTGACCATAGCGTGTTCTCGGAAATGCTAGGAACATGTCATGAAATGCTGTCTTTAGAATAAAGGTAAGTTAATAAATAAAATTTCTAAACTATCGTTATGCTAAATGTGTATCCTGTATATGTTTCGAAGTTTCGATTGCAACTAAACTGATATATGTTATTTTGGTTTATTATAGCATATTCCATGTTAACAATGTATATAGCATTTATAATTCATTTATAGATACAATAAAAGGAATTCGGATACATTATGGTCTATGGGTGATTGTACTAATTTTTAGTACATTTTAATATGAAATTGATTATGCACCATGACATGTTTATTATATAAAACTATTTGCGTGACAGTTATCGTTCATATACAGTTACGCCACTAAAAGATTCGATTACCTTTCTATTTATAAACATTGATTGTTAGAAATACGTTTTAACGATAGGTACTATATTATTATTTCTAAGTCAACGAAATTCATATCGACATTCAGATGTATGATAACATATTCTGTGCAATGGTGCATGTAATATTTAATGTTCTTTTACAGGGCCGCACAAAAGAATTCAGATGCATTATGGTTTAGGAATGGAAGCGCGTTTTCATTTGCATTATGCTGTTTCTGCTTCAATTGTCTGGGTCTGGGGTACTCGACGCGGTCTGCCGTTGGTAAATCATGATGCTGCGAGATTGTTTAGATTTCAGTTTGATTCCTACCTCTTGAAAAACATATGTCTTTATTTATGATAATGTTTGTTGTCTATATCATTGTGACTCTTTATTTTTTACCTTGTTAATTTGTACGACGAAGTAAATGTTTCTTCAGAAATTGTTCAAGAAGAAAAAAACAATTAAAATTAATAGAAATTAAAATAACCAAAAGAACATTATAAAACTAAATAATAAAAATAATAACCTATTATAATATTATAGATCAAGATAGTCTACTATAGATACATTTATAATCCTTACGTGTTTATAACTTCTGTTTGAAAGTTTGCCTGTCTGCTTCTGCCTACTGCTTTTTGTTTGTTTATACATGATTTGCAATAAATTGTAAGTGAATTTCTTTACGTCTATATTTTTCAATTAGCTCCTAAATTTTTCTATCCCCTTAAATTTCAGTAAAGTTATTTACATTTCACTGCTTTAAAACATTTCAATAATAATAATAATCTTCTATTAAATTATTTTAATCTACCGCTTTCCCAACATTACAAATTTACGTCAAAATGAAAAAGTAAGCGGGGTAAAATTTTCAAAGACCGATGATAGATTTTTCGATTATTTTTTTATTGTCAATTACCTCGTTTATGACAAAGATATGGAAATTGTTCAAATGAAATCTTGTTAGAAACAAAATATCTGCTACCCTACCCCAACTTTAATTATCCTTAGTTCCATTTTCTGGATGTTCGCAGTTGATATTAGACTTTCAATACTCAATTTTGTAGCTGTCTTATTAGAAAAAAAAAGCGTAAAAGTGTTCCATCCCCCTCCCCCCCCGCGCCATTTTGACGAGCAACAGCAGAAGAATATTGGCAGGCGAGTACATTGGTGTTCTTCGTCGATGAAGCTGAAAAACGATTAATTAAAGACTTACTTTATTTGTCAGCACGGGAAGCGATGTGGGAGCTAGGGAAGTATTAATCATTTTGGATATTTTGTGCTGATTTAACCGAATAACACTGGGGTTGTATGCATATTACAAGATAAATGAGTGAAGGAATATCATGGTTAAACATATAACTGGTTCAAACTGATTTAGTTACAAACCAATAAAATTATAGCATAATAGCAAAACGCGCGGTTTTGCAAGCGTGATTGTTGAAATGTGCGAATTGATATTTACGTGCCTACTAACATTAGGAGGGAGTTATACTGCATTGTAAAAAAATTCTTTTAGGTTACTAAGAATTTTCTAGAAAACTGGGATACCTAGAACTTTTTACGTAACTTCAACAGAAAAATGCATGTAATTATCCAGGGTTACCGATAAAATTTTAGTAGGTAATACAGATTTCTGTAGCTTTACAAAATGGTTTTGTAGATATACATCTTTTTTCTGTACAGCGTAAAGATAAAATTTTAGTAAACAAACAGATTTCTGTAGCGTTTACAAAATTTAGTTTTGTAGATTTACATCTTTTTTTTCACAGTGTGCTGAGAATAATTTAAATATTAATAATTAAGTTATATTTTGTGTAAACTTCATTCTTGTGCCACAGTAGGTGAACGTGAGACTTTAATTGATGAGAAAAACTTCATTCTAACCCATTTGCAGCCGGTCTCTTCCACAAAACAGGTACAATTCAGTGTACCTGAGAACTCTGTTTATCAGCTTTCGTACAGAGAAAGAATTTTTTTAATCGGTTCAGTAGTTTCAGAATACATTTCCTACAAACAAACAAATGTTTATTTTTACAGTGTTAGCAATACCTTGATCTTCCTTATAGTCGGTGGAGTTAGCGTAAAAATATTTCAATTCCGGATACAGTATGAAATTTTACATAGATCTTACATGTTAAGAAACTGAAAACTGCCGGTAGGCACACGATCAGAGGTCACGAACCTCCCATGATGACGTCATCAAAAGGGCCACCGTGGCTCGGTACATAGGTGCCTTAAAATTCTCATATCTGCTTTAGTAACCTAATATTGTGCTTATTATGTTAAATCATTTGAAAGCTCTAGAAAAAAAGCTATAAATAAAGTACGCATAACTTTGTTCTAAGACAAATGGTTAGAAGTTTTTTCGGCGATATGTAACATTCTATCAACTCTTAACATCAGCGTTACAACGTATCCCAGTACTCGTTTTGCACTAGGTACCACTTGTGGAATTTTCTTTACATCGTAAGTTAATACGATTATTTGTATGAATATGTTACCTGTCATTCAAATTCCCATAAGAAGGAGTAAAAATGAGAAAATCAAAGACATAATCATATCTCTTAGCTTAAATAAGCCTAATGTATATTATCTTTAAAAGAAACTAATTCATATGATATGATAAATTTACAAATTTGCAAAATAAAACCATATTCACTGCATTGTTTCTCACAGCTACAAAGTAAAGTACAAATCATACCTGATTTTACACATAGGCAACATGTACACATCTCTTTACACTGCCATGCATTCAGTTCTTGTAGTTTCATCATGGTGATTTCGAGGTTTGACGACCAAAACCAGAGGGACTCGTAGTCATCTCCCACCTTTTTCCATCCCAACTACACGGATCCTGGCGTGGGAAACTTTGTTGAAGGCAATTTGTCCAAAAAGAACACTGCAGGGAGGCCCTCTTCAGGTGATACAGAAGAACGTTAATAAGAAGTACTTGCCATCTTCAGTGACGTTCTCGGGAACTTTGGAATAGGACAAAAAGGTCTTGTTTACGTCTCGAAATGTCATCCATATTTTCTATGAAATCGATTTACCGATATTTGCAAAATTGGGCACCGTAAAAGCGTGGTAGAAAGATAAAAGATTTGGAATTCCTTGTGGAATTTTTCTATCAAACTCTGGATGGAAGGTATTGGGGATTCTTACCACATCTATACTCCAATCACAATTCTTCTAGATTCAGTGGTATAGAGAAAGCATACTTGGCAATCACAACAACATCACTGTCAACAGTGTATTTACTGTGACTTTTGAATGACTCGAGTATTCAATAGTAAGTCGAAGCTGATGTAACAGACGGACATCGGCTTCTTCGTGGAATGCGGAAATGCTTCGTGGATTGCTTCGTGGAAATGGCTACAAAACTGTCTTTATGCAAACTATTACCTCGGCATGTGAAAATGACTTGTTTCCCAGGGGGCAGATTCATCTTGAGGAGTTTTTTCCTTAAAACCTGTAGATATATTTGTTTTTGCTGTGAGCAAAGAACTTACTGAAGGATTTAGGTATGATAGCATTAGCTTTCACATTTATTCTTGGCGCATATCCTCTCAACTGTCTTGTGTCATTTTTAAGGCTACGTTCTAGATAGCGGTCAAAAACCAAATCGACTCTATCTGCAGTTTTTACAAAACATATGGTTCAAGAATCTGATCAAAGTACTGTTGAAAGGTTCGACTAGACTGAAGAAAAAGCATATGAACCAAAACAACTCCATAGGTAATGAGGGAAGAAACATTAGGTTCATTGGCTAACATATCAAAAACTCCACTTGCTTTTACGATACAACCGACTACATCGGATTGTTTACTGGGTTTTCAAAGTTTATCTATTTCAAGTATAGAAGGTGCACAAGAGCTGTTTTCATGGGTGGAAAATTCTTTGATATCCATTTCGCTTGCTTGTCCATGTGTAGCTTAGCAAAAAGGGTACAGTCATCATTTCTCAGGTCAATAATCTTTGCTTGTCCTTAAGCTTAACAGAAACTTTTTTGTCGCTCATCGGAGTGAGGCAGGGTAAGATTTTTTTATTATACTTTTTTTTGTACCATGCAGTTTTCAACAAATTCATCATGATGTCTTTTCCCTATTACATTCGATGACATGACAGACCCCGTACGTTCTTAATGCATAAATACGGTTCTGATTGTTTCAATGAAATAAACGCATTAATTGTTCCTTCATTCACTTTTTTTGTTTTATTATTTTTTTACTGTTGAATTGAATTATGGGGGATTAATTTAATTAAAATTAATTAATTAATTGATAATTAAGTCCTGAAAATATTAAAATACTGTATTGTTATCGGAAACACACACTTTTACATATTTTCTAGACCTTTAGCACATCAGAAAGTGTAAGAAATATCGATTACAATTGTTTTTATCTTTGCATACATGAACTAAGTTATTTTAACCTTTAACTGACGTTACTGGTCTCACAGGCCGCTGCTTTTTTCAATTTTTATATTTTAACTTGTAACTTATAGTTTAAGTACAAACACTACCGAAAATTTGTTTCGTTTTGAACTTTAGTACTATCACTAGAGACATTTGAATAGGTGAATTTTAATTATAATAGTCCGGTACAAAAAGTTTAGTACAAAAACACCATCCTATGAGTTAATCGCGCCTTTTATTTATCTTTCGATGGAGGTCACATCAGTTAAAGGCTAAATAAGAATATAATAAACTGACTAAATCACGTCCCTTGAAATCGTATTGTCTATTTTGTTTTATAAACAACTCAACAAGACTACTCTTACCTCATTTACTTACGTACAGTAACTAATTTTTCTTAAACTATTATGAAACAGCGGCAATAAATAGTCGTTGCTAAATAAATATATGGTCCCCCGCACTCTCCAAATTAGTTGGATATCACCTTAGCAACTATTAGTACCTATCTGAGGGAGTTGCTTGTCACTCGGCCGACATGCCTCTACTAAAATTGACAGAAACTCACGCTTACCTACATTTATTAGTAGGCAAATTCTACAGGTGCGCCCCAGCTTGGAGGCGATCAGAAATGTTCGAATGAATATCTCCCCCCCCCCCCCCTTCCTTCCCGGTTTCCATTCGAGTGTTTAAGAAAGGGCATTCGGTTTCTTATTTGATATGACCTCTTACTATTTTTACTGAAGTATTTTGAAGTCCGAAATTTTGCAGTTCTTTTTTTTTTCTGTGACCCGCAGGTTATGATACGCATCATTATGGGTTTGAGCCCAAATTTACATCTAAAGGAAGAATGAGATAATGGATTGTTTTGTATTATTATTTTATTTTCGAAGAATAAATAGAAGGAGGAGGTTAGCACCAGAGCACCGTTGTTTTGAATCAATTATATATTGTGGCTCTTACAGAATGTCCTAGAACAGTGAGGGCGAACCTATGGCACGCGTGCCATAGGTGGCACGCTGCAGATTATTTTTGGCACGGCATAGATTTAAGTTTTACATCAAAATATAGTAGAATTTTACAAAATGCATTAATTAATATAGATGTTGTCTGTGTTACTTGAATCCGATTAGTTCGGTTGGTTGTGATTGTCACACAGATTGAAGAAATTGAAATATTGCTCAGTATTGGCTCAGAAAATTTTAAGAATTAGAAGACTATCGCTAAACAAAAATTAAAAGTGTAATAAGCAAAAATGCTGATTGTAAAATTATAACAACTTGGAATTCAATTCCAGACACTAAAAGCTGTAGTTTCTGGCGCTTGCTGTTTTGGCACTTTTTTCTGCAAGACATTCTTTTCCTTCTATATATAAAAAAGTAACGATTTGGATATGGACGAATGAAAATCTGCGTAACAAAGGTACAAAGGTAAACAGGGACAGCTTTTGAACTTATTCTTTCAGTAGAATGTATAAAGTCAGGGATTTCTTTACCACTCTCCTTTGTTTTTGTTCCGAATATCACCGATAGGTGGCGCAACATTTAACCCCGTTTGTAATAATGAAGACACAAAACCACGTTGAAACAAAAGAACCATGTAATTCCAAAATGTAAACCATTTTTTCTTTTGTTTCAACAGCTAACAGTATGAAAACTGAGTGAATTTCGATCCATTCTTATACATTTGAGTTTCTAATAGCTTGAGACAGCATAGCGCCATTTATTTGGAACTAAAACAAGGAAGCATAAAAAAACTCCCGATTTCACACATGACCCCTTCAAGAATAACTTCAATTGCTGTTACCGTTTCCTTGTTACTGAACTTTTAAAACGTTCAGTTCATCAGACCTCCTGTAAACACGTATAATTCAGGGTGTTTAAAAAAATGGGATAAACTTTATGAGGTGATACCGCATACTACAAGAAATATATTTTTCGAATAAGAAACTTTAATCAGTCAAATATACAGAGTGTGTCACTTCAGTCCAAAACTGTATTTTCATTCATAAATTTAACGATAATGCCGAAATTGTAACGAAAGTTTCAATTTCAACAGACTTACCTTATTTTATGTAAAATTTGATGGCGTCACGAAAAGTGCTGGAAGTGAACTGTAATTTGCTTAGTGAGAGTACAGCGCCTAGAATAAATAGTGTAGAAATCTGTTATCCAGACAATGCTAAAAATTTGTATCCCTTAAATGTGTAATGATGCTGAAATCCAAAGAGCCGATCGCAGCGATGTCTGCGGTATATTTTCAATTTTCAGTGTAAACATCGTATTATTACAGCGTCTAAACCAAATCGTCTTGGAGTTTTAAAAAATATCCTGCAGATGTCGCTGCGATCGACTCCTTGGATTTCAGCATCGTTTGACATTTAAGGGATCCAATATTTTAGCACTTTTTTAAGTATTACTGGGATAGCCGATTTCCACACTATATATTCTAGACGCTGTAGTGAGAGATTATATTTCATGAACTATATTCTGAAATATGAAGCTTCTAATTCAGCAGTGTTTGGATGCGGATGCTGTCCAATTGAATCATATTTTATATAAAAAACAACTTTTATCGAATGCATGATCTGAAAAAAAAAGTGTAAAGGAAATAACAAGCATTTAACATGCAAAGGTTCGAAATAGTTTTTTTGTTTTTGTTTTTTTCATTTCTCACTTGATTCTAAATTTATTCCAGTTGTTTGTGCTCATTTTATGTTGTTCTTTATATCTGACTGATCATCAGAGGCAGATGTCACTCATTCATTGCAAGATGAGAATTTTTGCATGTATCTTATCAATTTGTTTAGTGTTCCAAAAAGTATTTAAATTTCCTAGTAGTTCTCAAAGTCTTCCAAAGTTTATTTAATTTTCGAGTTGCTGATAAATTCCAGATATTGAGATCAGAATTATGGCGTCAGAGAAACCCATCACACATTCAAATTTTAAGACAGCCGTAAACACATCAGGCAAGTACATCAACGTTCACAAGAACCCAATTTTTGAGTTCGAATCCCTTGGGTGAGTCAAAGCTGCAAACGTAGGAAGTCAAGCTTAATCATTAAATCACAGTCAAGAGTAATTATTATATCATAAGTCCTTTACGCACAACACTTCATTTATTTGCTAAACGATACATGTTCCCAGCCATAAGGCTAGGCAAAAATTAAAAAGCAGGGAGTTGTCTCTTACATTATAACATTTTTGTAGTAGGTGTAGACCGGGGTATGTTTACGCAATGCACTTTTTCCGAAATGAGTTATAACTGGCGCGCCACCAGTCATGGCAGATTAATGCTGCTCCCTAGCGGGTATTCTCACACGTTTTTGAGCGTCAGTCGAGCTTCGGTCTAGCATGCGGAAAGGATAACCTGTTTTCTGTCAAGGTGAGTAAATTTTCTGTTGAACTTATTGAAACTTATTGTGAACTAATAATACTTAGTTAAGGATAAACAAATATATGAACATTAGCAGAATTTTAGGATTTGGCGATGGGGCACGTTTACGCATTGACATCGGGGCACCTTTACGCACGTTCTTCCTGTATAAACGTATCCCTGAAGCTTTTTTGCTTCGTATTGTCTCAAACCTTTTTAGTATTTTCAGGCTATTTAGTTTCGCAAATCATCATTTAATGTTTAATTGACGACAAGAGCAGTTAGAAGCGAAAAAGAAAAAAATGATGGCACAACAAAACAAAAAGAAGAAATTTCGTAAAAATGTGCTAGTTTCTATGGAAACAGAACAAGAAGGCAGCAAAGGAGAAAGTATTTAACCAAAAGCTGCAAAAGGGAAAAAGTTGGTACAGTCTGGAAAAAAGAAAATAGTTTATGAATCTGATGACGAAGATGCAAACTGTGTGTGTATTTATTGTTTGAAATCACACAACCAATCCAAAAAAGGCCAAGACTGGGTTCAATGTCTTAGATGCAAAAGTCCCATGACCACTCCCATGACCAGCGTGCAAAAGGAAATGCCTGATTTTTTGTTTGTAAAAACTGTAACAGTGATGATGAAGATGACTAAATAGTTTCTGTTTTTAATTAGCAATAAGCCCTATGTTTTCAGCTTAGCCTATAAAATGTTCTTTAATTAATTCTCTTTATTTTTCTTATTTTTAAACAGTGTTTTAAGTTATAAATAAAACATTTCAATTTGATTAAATATTTATTTCACTTACTCCTTGGTATTACATATAATATGGGTAAACGTGCCCCACTCAATGCGTAAACTTGACCCGTTCACGGGGCAAGACTTGGACCTAAAAAAGAAATTTTTTTTACGATTAAAAACACAAATAGGGCAACAACCGAATACACAGATTTTGACTTTATTAACTGCTTTATAAAACCACAATGTCTAAAGTTTCCTAAGTTGAAACATAAAAATTAGAAAATTCATTGAAAAAAAACTGCGTAATCTTGCCTCGGTCTACCCTAATCTTCTGCCAGGAAACAGTCGTGTATTCGAGTTTTCTCCAATTCGCATACATTAGATGAAACACGCCAACCTTACACCAAAAATATAAAAATAAGGCACAATTTGGCGAAAAAATGAAAACCTTAGCAAAATAAATCTGATGACATATATATTATTATTAAACAAAAACCTAATTTGAAGAACAAATTAAAAAAAAAAAAAATTATTTCGTACATGGTTTAAGCCCGAGAAGGGACAGATATTAAGGTATTTCATTCAATTCGTTCTACATTTAATGTTAAATTTTTGTAACAAATAAGTTAAACCAATTGAACATTAAAAAATAAAAATAAAATTCATACAACATAATACTTTAAACACCCTAAAAACTTAGATTCCGTTCAAATGAAATCGAAATAAATTTTAGACGTTTTCCAATTTTCAGTTGTAAATATATGTATTGCAGATTTTGTATTATTTTTATGATGATTGTACATAAAATGATAAGATACATGCAACATACAAAACTTTAAAAAAGTCTAAGATTTATTTCGATTTCATTTGAACGGAATCTAAGTTTTCAGGGTGTTTAAAGTATCATGTTGTATAAATTTTATTTTTATTTTTTAATGTTCAATTGGTTTAACTTATTTGTTACAAAAATTTAATATTAAATGTAGAACGAATTGAATGAAATACCTTAATATTTGTCCCTTCTCGGGCTTAAACAATGTACGAAATAAATTTTGTTTTTTTAATTTGTTCTTCAAATTAGGTTTTTGTTTAATATGTCAAGTTTTTTAGTAACTACTGCATTCAGACGAACATATTTCAAAATTAATGGAAGGTACCATCATCAGGCTTTTTTTCATGCGGTATCGTATCACAATTTGTGATGCAATTTACCTATGTATAATTCAAAATGTTTCACCAGTGCAGTAATGCAAGTTGCTATACTTTGGGCAAAATCTTCCAATCTGAACGTAAAAAATCTGTTTGAAAATGTCATTTTTATTTCTACTATGACGCCATATTCAACTTCTTTTTAATTCTTAAAAAAAAAAAAAAAAACTATTTCAGTAATTTTTCACGTGAAAATCATTGAACGAAAAATAGACAAATTATTATTACGGCTTTTGAACTATTGGCAACAATGAAAAAAAAAAGTTAAATTTTATTGGAAAAATATCCGTTGATTCCCAATGAAAAAAGCGAAATTTGGAATTATTAAGAAAAATATTTGAAAAATGTAAAAATAAATTGACCCATGTTTCTCTCTGGTTTATAATTCACCCATATGCAAAGGCATTTTACCATTCGTTTTGACCCTGACGTCAGGCAAACGTTTTTACACTTTAAATTAATAATATCATTAGAATTAGTAAAGAATAAAAAATGAGTGGCATCAGGGACAAAAAGGTGGGAAGAAAAATTGAAAAAGTTATGATCTCCATAGGCTTATGTTAAATTAACATTGAGAAGTGACACTGGAAATAAATAAGTATTGCGCTGCCGCGCAATACTTAAATTTCATCAAATAATATAATAATTTTCAATAAGTCATTAAATCATTTCGATTGAGAAAATGAAAAACGATTCTGTAATCAACTGACAAATTAAATAATCCTTTTGTTTTATGAAATGACTTTCTTAAAAGAAAATTACACGTTATCTATGATTACTGCTTAACGGATACGTGGAATACGTTATTTATGAGATACAAAATTAATATTATCATGTAAAGCAATCTAAAGATCGATGTATCACAGAGAAATCAAATGCATTTATATACAAAATATGTAACAGTTGCTAAATAATTTGCAATACATTTCTCAGCCTTTTATTAAAATTTAAAAAGAAAATACTAAAAGAAAGAATGTTTAATGGATTCTTTTTAGAAATAAATGAGTGTCTCATTAAAATAGCTATGTAGTATAATAATTAATGTTTCCTACGGAATAGAATAATTTGATGAACTATCTTGGAGAAAGTCAAATAATTTTCAGTTCACGAGAAACTTTTTTGTCACTCTGAAACGTTGTTCATTAAGTAAAATTGCCTTATAGTGATAATCAAATAAATTCTATAAATTCTATAAATTCTTGGGATTATGTGATGGGATTATTTTTGTGAGCATTAACTGTTGCTTCCAGTCTGTTTCACTCTGAATACTTAAGCAGCTTCCTATACGGCTCTTAAATACGGCTCTTGTTCTTAAATACAAACTGGCTACTTTCTGACACATTTTTAATACTTCCCAACATAGCTAAAAAGTGTTTATGAATTCGGTTTGTCTGTCTGTCAATTCTCTCACTAAATATACTCGAATTTTCATGCAACTGATATATGTTAATGATGTTTACGATGGCATGTTCGCTGTTGAATATGAAGTGTGTAGCATTAATAGTTCATTTACAGGGTTACTCAAAAGGATTCCGTTTCATTATGGTCAATTTTTTAAAAATAGTTTGCAGTGTATTTTAATGACATTACTTTATTTAAAATATATTAAAATTGATATAAATCACTGAATTTCACTACAAGATGGTTACTATAGAATTGGGAATTCATAACATTTATCGCAATTTTTAAATTTAAACTGTTTTGCAATATTACTTTTTGTTCATTCTACGTAACAAGTGTAATGTGACGTAAATGTGTCGTAATTTCTCCTATTTAAGACTTGTAACACATGTTAATGAATTTATTATTTTACAAAATCCTTATAAAATTCACGAGTAAATATAGATTTTATGAAGTAATTTTCAATAAGTTCCTGCTTTTCACACGTAATTATTTAATTCTAATTTGAAAGTTTTTTTTTTCTGTTAATAATAGTCACGTGTAAATAAATTTTTAATTTGAAGCAAACATTATTATTTGAGCTGTTTATTCAGTTGGCAACAGCTTAAATTAATACCATTTCCTAAAATAAGTAAAAAATATCTCTCGAAATGCTAAAAATTTGAATTTAAAATAGAAATAAAACCTCAAAAATGAGTCAAATTAAAAAAGTGAATGCAGTCTGCACACCAGGAAATTCTAACGTATAAAATGATCTAAAAATGAATTAATTCCCATGTATAGTTTTTGCTACTATAAAACTTTTTTAATGGAACGATTGTGTCCAACTTTAGTATTAAATATCTCTTAAAATAATTATTCGATTTGAAAACTGTCTGCATCAGCGTGTTTATCAAACATTTCTCTATAATACCGCCAATTTTCATATTCTTGTATGCAGTATTTTTCTTAATATTAACGGAGAAAGACCTCCGGTCACAAAAAATTCAAAACCGGCGGCGGCGGTGACAGCGTAAGTTACTTTTTTTTTAGAATAGAAAGATATTTTTCAGAAAATGGTCCGAGTTGGTGTTTTGAACAGAATTTCCGTACCCAACACCACAGGGGAGGGGAAAAAACTATCGCTTATAACTCAAGCTTTAATTTGTTTATCGGAAACTGAAAAAAAAAATGTTCTATTACAAACCATTTCAATAATCATGCCTGGAAATATCATGTTTTTATGTTTAAAAATGTGTCAGGAAGTTTCGTGTTGTTGAGAAGGGGAAAATATTTTTCAAAGAACAGCCTTAACGCTTTACTGCTGTTAAAGCTGTTCTCAAATCCAAAAGGGCATCTCTATGACATAAGTTTTAATTTATTTTTGTTCGGAAATGCGTGAAACTAGCAGGTGTTGTTGTTCAGAAACTATGTAATCGAACTGGTTTTTTTTTTTTTTTTCGTTTTTTTGCAAACGCAGTAGATTTTTCAGAAGATAGTGTCAAAGTAGGCGTTTTGAACCGAATTTCCGCGCGAAAGAAGAATAACAACTCAAGAACGGGCGAAAAACGGGTTTGTCACGTGATCAAAATCGCTTATAACTCAATAGGTAATTTATGGATCAAAAAATGGAAAACACAGTTCGATTCGAAATCGCTTCCATAGTCAGGCCTTCCAATTTTATATCTTTCCGTTAAAAAATGAATTTGTAAATGTGTCAAAACGTTTTGCGCTTGTTGAGCAGAGCAATTGAGGTCTTAAAAGGTCTCACAGACAGCTGCTTTTTTTTCTAATTTTCACAGTTCAACTTGTAATTTTTAATTTAACTAGGGGGCTCGGCCCCCTACGAGCTACGCTCGCCAACCCCCGTCCAGACACCGCAGGCTCTAAATGCACGCTAATTTGATCGGCTTTAAAAAGATTTCGAAAGATTGAATTATAATTTAAAAAACAGTGGCGATCTCCCTATAAACGAATTTCTATTCATTTCTCTTTGATTGGGGAATTTTAACGCCAAATCCGCTGCGGTACTACTTGATTATCCCACCGACCAATTTCGCCAAATTATATAAATCGCCAAATTATACAAATTGATATAATTTTTATTTTAAATAACGAAAGAACAAATAAATTCGTACAACATTAATAAAAATACAAATAAAACGTCGAAATAAAAATAACTTGATGACGTAGACACGTGTAACAACATTTCAAAATAATCTAATATAAAAGGAATTAAGTAAACTTATTATTAAGTCTTTGTCTCCTGGTATTTTTTAACAAAGCGAAAAGAAAGCTCTTTTAAATGAGACATTTTAAATTAATCGTTTTTAATCTGACGTAATTTTTACCAAGCTATTCTTTCTCTTTTAAATAATCGCGTGAAAGTACTTTTGTTAGCAATGAAATATTATTTGCGCTTTCCTAACAAAAATAGTTGAAAATATCCTCTCAAAATATTAAATAAATGTCTAGCGCAATTTCTAAATTTAAACTTTTTTGCAATATTATTTTGTGTTCATTTTATGTAATAACTATAATGTGACGTAAATATGACGTAATTTCTCCTATGACTTCTAACGCATGTTAATGAATTTATTATTTTACAATATCCTTTCTCTTTTAAAATTCACGTGTGTACTTTTTATGACGTAATTTTCAATAAGTTCCTGCTTTTTATACATAATTATTTAATTCTAATTTGAAAGTTTTTTTCCTGTTTATAATAGTCACGTGTAAATAAATTTTTAATTTGAAGCAAACATTATTGCTTGCGCTTTTTATACAGTTGGCAACAGTTTCAATTAGTACAATTTTCTGAAATCTGTAAAAAATATCTCTAGAAATGCTGAAAATTTGAATTTAAAATAGAAATAAAACCTGAAAGAATGAGTCAAAATAAAAAAATTAATGCAATCTGCACTCCGGCAAATTCTAACGCATAAAATGATCTAAAAATGATTACACTGCCATGTATAGTTTTTGCTGCTATAAAACTTTTTTAGTGGAACGATTTTGTCCAACTTTAGCATTAAATATCTCTTAAAATAATTCTTCGATTTGAAAACTGTCTGCATCAGCGTGTTTATCAAACATTTCTGTATAAAACCACTGTTTTTCATATTTTTGTATGCATTATTTTTCTCAATATTAACGAAGAAAGACCTCCGGTCACAAAAAATTCAAAACCGGCGGCGGCGGTGGCGGCGGCGACGGCGGTGACAGCGGTAGTTACTTTTTTTTAGAATAGAGAGACTATAGACACTAATGAAATTTTGTTTCGCTTTGATATCCCTAGTATACTATTACTAGGCTTCTGAACAGGTGAATTTTAATTATAATAATCCTGTACATAAAGATCCTGTACAGAAGAAGTAACCTGTGAGTTAATTGAACCTTTTTTTCATCTTTCAATCATGCGATCTTCTCAGAGACTGCTCAAAGAAGCTAATGCGACAATTTCTGTCACAACAGTTAAAGGTTTAACATTAAAAGAAAAAAAAACATTGTTGTATTTTATACATATTTTACACTCTATTTTAATTCCACAAATTGAGAACTTTTAAAAACTTGTCTGAGAAAACTTCTATCACGAATAATGCGACAATTTCTGTCGCAGCAGTTAAGGGTTAAGGTCAGATAAGTAAGGTTAGTCAGATCTCAAATTCCTCTCTCTAATTTTAAACCTAATGAGCACGAAATGCATCCGTATCTTTCAATTTTCTCATCTGAATATTAATATTTAAACTTCCTTTTCCGCATACTCTTCTTGAAGGATGTCTCTTACAGGTTTGTTTAACTAAATATTTCTAAAATATATGCTTAATTTTACTTTTTATGTGTTCAACTTAGGCATTAAAACTGCAAAAGCTCTTCCCAATTCGCCTGCAGAGTTCGTATTAACCCTTTCGAGGTCGGTGTCCTTAAAAAAGAACACCTAATTTTAATTCCAAAGCTGGCAAACGACACCAAGAATATTTAATTAAAATTTTCCTTTTATAATGTACGTGAAAATAAGCAAGTTCGTCTTTTCTAAAAAATTCGTTTATAAATTCTGGTGTCAGTCATCATCACTTTATAAACAGAATTACTCCGCACCGGAAAGGGTTAAGCTAACACTTCAAATAAAGTTAAGTATATATTTTAGAAATATTTAGTTAAACAAACCAACAAGAAACATCTTTTATCAAGACTACAGAAAAACAGATATTAAAATTATTATTTCTTTCATAAGAAATTTGAAAAATGCGATACACTCCATGCCTATAAGTTTAACCCTTTATATCGCAAATTATGAATTAAAGAGTTATCCCCTCGAAACTTTTTCCCCTTGCATTGCTATGATACATTAGAAGGTATATGCACTAAATATAAAAGATTTTTTTTTTGTTGTTGTTAATTACGGCTGTTACTTCACGTGGTACATCAAAGTAATGTTGGGTCATAACGCTTGGACAAAAATCGAGACTTACAAAAAAAAAAAAAAAAAAAAAAAAAAAAAAAAAAAAAAAACTATATCCATTTTTTTTCTTTATTTTAATTTGACTTAGCGTGCATATGTCTAGTGTATATATGTCTATGATGTATTGTATATATGACTATATGATGATGTTGGTGGTGCACCATCAGTGAGCATTTCGCCATCAGAAGAATATACTACAGTTGTAACACTATCGTCCAATGGATTGCATATCTGAAAGAAATGTGAAAACTTTTAGTTGTAGGATTCATAAAAATGCTAAAAGATATTTTTTATTTTATTTTTTTCTTATTTGTAATCTTTTTCGATTTTGTTAAATAAAAAAACAATATATTTTCTAAAGATAAAAATAACATATTTTTTGCTTTATTATTCATCAATACCATATGTAAATCATGCAATGTCTTCCCCTACATTGCATCAAAATCCATCTATAAAGCACACACGCATTCCTAGTAAATATATAATACACCATATGTATTCAAACGATAAAAATCTAAGAAAAAATCCTGTTCAATGTAATTCCGACCGTACTCAAAAGTAGCGCTTTGAAAAGTGCTTCGTAAAGTAAACAAACTGAAAAATAATTTTTTTAGCCTAACATTTTGACAAACAAGGGGAAAAAATATGATAGCCATACCTTTAAAATTTAGGATGTATCCAAGAAAAAGTATGGGATACCATGTCAGACAAGAAAATGGAAGCAAAATTGACACTTACACACACCAATAGAGCTTTGTGAGCAATTTTCAGCTTAATGAACCTGCTATTGCTATATCTAGTGATGGTCAAGGGAAGTATTTACAATTGTTTCCTAAAACTACAATTGCGATTACATTCAGTGAGTGCGATTTAACCTTTAACTGATGTTACCGGTCTCACAGACCCCTGCGTTTTCCAATTTTTAAAGTTTAACTTGTAACTTTCAGTTTAACTACAAGCACTACCGAAATTTTGTTTCCTTTGGAACTTTAGTACTATCACCAGAGATTTTTGAATAGGTGAATTTTAATTTTAATAGTCCTGTACAAAAAGTTAAGTACAAAAACACTATCCTTTGAGTTAATTGCTCCTTTTATTCATCTTTCGATGGAGCGGTCTGACAGACCGCTTCACAGTAGTTATGTGACAATTTCTGTCACATCAGTTAAAGGTTAATTAGGATAGAAAACTGTGGTATTTTAAAGTACCGTCAGGGCATAAAGGGTTAACATTCGAGTGGGAACTTTGAGATCTGCCTGACCAACAGGCTTAACCCTTCACTGTACGACATGCCATATCTGGCACATACCTAAAAACCTTATAATATTCATTATGTTACATGAATTTGGCTAATATGATCACTGTAACTCATCAAGAACAATCCAAAGCATGTAATAACACTTATTTTGTCCATGTTAGACGACTGCATTATGCAAAAAATTAGAATTTGTTCTTTGGAAACAAAAAAAAAAAAAAAAAAAAAAAAAAAAAAAAAATCAGTTAAGTTATTAAGGTAAGATTTACTTTCATTATTTTTACCGAATACTTAAAAATATCAACATAATAATAGTTGCAGAGTGTTAAGCAGATAAAATTAATCAATTTAAGCTCATTTAATTGCAAAATATAGCAATGCAATATTTTAAAACCGTAAATGTGTACGTACATATGACATACACCATAAAATATGAAATTTTAGCTGAAATTTCGAAAATTAATTTCTTTTACTATTTTTCCCATTATTAGACCGATATACAGACTTTTAAAAAAATGTTTCGTAAAAATAGAAAAATTCGTGCAGTTAAGAGTTAACGCCTATGGGAACTGTTCTAAACTATCCTTTTATAAACATGTTAATTTAAGTATGAACTAACTTATCGTCACCGCTACTTCATGAAAAAATGCAGCCGCGTGCCCATCAGACTTCCCTTTACTCTTTCAACAATTGACCGGAGCGGTAGCGGCAGACCTGATCACGGAAGATGTCACAGAAAAAATTTAAAAGCTAAATTCCATAAGCTTATGACGTTGACCAGCGAGTTCGGCAGTGCCGGTCATTCAATACGTCGGACGCTTCGAGATCGAGATCTTTAGAAGATAAGTTCAAATTTGAATTAACTCTTTTTTCACAATAACTTTTAAAACACTGGTGCTGGAGAATATGTGTTGCTCGTATTATGTTTCACTCTCTCTCTCTATTTCTTCACTTGCTCCTTTTGCGAAGTCTTGAAACAGGTTTATTTTAAATTTTATAAGGCTATTTGTGTTTTTTTTATGTTGTTTTTACATATCATGTATCTTTTTTTTTTTTTTTTTTTTTTTTCTTTTCCTTTTTTGACTCTCCGAGAGAGTTTTTAACTTTTAGAAATCTTTGAAATCTCCCATTTCAAGTTATGGAGGAATTTGAAATACCGAGGCTCGAGTGCATACATTAATATTTTAATGTAAATATCTCGAACTTAGAATCTCTTATCTCTAACCCCGCTTTATTTTGCTATTATTTATGGTGACAATTCTTTTTGCGTCTCCATTTAGTCCTAATACTGTATCATGCTACAAACAGATAACAATTTGATGCACTGTCTTGAAGCAAGTGAAATAATTTACAGATCAGTAGATACCATTTTACCATTCTGAAACATTATTCATTAGGTAAAATTACCTTACACTTGACAATCAAATTAATTCTTGAGATTATCTTCATCTTCATGAGTATTAATTGCTGCTTCCCGTCTCATCATCCCATCTCAACCTGGGTACTAAGCCGCTCCTTTACCGCCCACGATAAGCTATTCTAAACCATCGAGAAGTTGGTATTTTTTTACCATTATTATTCTAACATCGGGAGTGGTTTTTGTATGTGTGCGAGCAAGATGTAGCCTCGACAGAGAACTGACTCTTCAAGACAGATGTTGCACTGATAACCATCTTGAATGGATTTCTTAATCAGAGACATACGAGGAATAGAGATGCAACTGACGCCTAACTTGGAAGAACTAGTTGAAATGCAATAACTTTTTGCAGCGAACAGTGAAGAATTTTTGTTTTTTCGCACGTGAGAGAAGCTAGCAATTATACAGCAATGCGATACCATTACTTAACTGTCGCGAGAAATGTTGCATTAATATGCATTGTTAATTTCTTCATGGAAGTAAGATCTGGAGATACTGGAAGCGTCTGTCAGTTTGACAGTTCTACGACGATAATGGATAAAAGGAAAAAGCATGGCACCAAGCTGTATTTTGAAATTTTTAGCTGAACTTTCTTTTGCTGACGATTTAAAAAAATAATACTTATTGTTTCCCATAAATGGATGCCTTAAAATATGTTAACTCTAGAGAACAATTATAATTGGGAGTAAACTTATTTTTATTTATTGCAAGAAGAGACAGAAGGCAACTGATATTATCATTTTACCAATCACTGTGATTGTGTTAAAATAATAAAATGTAATTAGACATTCGACGTTTATTGGAGTTCCTTAACTTGCGGTTCATTTTGTTGAGCTGTTTCAGATAACAGACCACATGTCTTTGCCAAAAGTTTGTCTGAATGAATTGTGTCTACCGGCATTTCCCAGGTTAGCTTGGTAGGTAGAGCGTTGATAACTTAAGCCAAGGTCCTGGCTTCAAATCTCGGTCTGGTCACTTTTTCACTCCGTTGAAAAAATATTAGAACTCATATGATTTCTTTTACCAGTCCATAGCTGCCAACTCTTCCGCTTTTTTTGTACCACAAAAATTTAATGGAATGTTTTGCCTTATTTAATCGGCAGATTACGGCGATTTAAAAAGGTAAATTTTACTGTAAAATTTTTGTGATACAAAAAAAGCGTAAGATGACGGCAGCAATGCCAGTCATTATAATTGTGTTAAAATATATATATAATTATTACCAGAAAGATTATATGATGATTTAAAAAAATATATTAGGCACATTTTATCTTACAACGTTTCTTTGTAATTTTTCTAATCGATGTATTTTGGAATTTTACACAATTTTTTTCAGTTATTTATTAAGTGAGCCTTATAATTCCAATCGCTGAACAATATGTCATTCTTTTGCGCATGAAGTTACTTAAAGTAAAGTGTTATCTAAAAGGGATAGTTTTGAGCACATTTAGCATAAAAAAAATATTTTAAATATCTAAACTATCTACTACCAACGTTATAAAATTTGTAAATAACTAAATGGATATCAGAAGAGGGAATAGATCAGTAATAAATTTCTCATGGCTATGGTAAAAGCCTCATACACAAGTAATACATGCCTTTCAACTCTCAACTGCCGGTGACTCTTCAAGATAGATGTTGCGCAGATAACCATCTTGAATGGATTTCTTAATCAGAGACATACGAGGAATAGAGATGCAACTGACGCCTAACTTGGAAGAACTAGTTGAAATGCAATAACTTTTTGTAACGAACTGTGAAGAAATTTTGTTTTTTCGCTCGTGAGAGAAGCTAGCAATTATACAGCAATGCGATACCATTACTTAACCGTCACGAGAAATGTTGCATTAATATACATTGTTAATTTCTTCTTGGACGTAGATCAGGAGATATTGGAAGTGTCTGTCAGTATGACAGTTCTTAAGGCTATTCTCAAATCCAAAAGGGCAACTTTATGATATAAGTTTTAATTCCTTTTTGTTCGGAAATGCATGAAACTAGCAGGTGTTGTTTTTCAATAACTACGTAATCGAACTTTTCCTTTTTTTTTTTTTTTTTAATGCAATAGATCTTTTAAAAAATAGTTTAAAAGTGGGCGTTTTGGACGAATTTCCGCGATAAAGAAGAATAATCACTCAAGAAAGGCTGGAAAACGTCTTTCTCACGTAATCAAAATCGCTTATAACGCAATGGGTAATTTATTGATAAAAAATGGAGAACATAGTTCGATTCCAAATCGCTTCCATAGTCAAGCCTTCCAATTGTATATCTTTCCGTTAAAAAATGAATTTGTAAATGCGTCAAAACGTTTTGCGTTTGTTGAGCAGAGCAGTTGAGAACAGCTTTAATCCAAGGACAACGGTAATGGATAATGGATGGAGCCATGGTACCAGACTGGATTTTGAAATTTTAACTAAAATTTCTTTTACGGACGATTTGAAAAATAATAATTACTAGATAGTATCCGTTAAGATTTGACGGTAAATAACTTGAATGTTTCATTAGAAAAATTCTTGAATTTTTAATTACTTGCTTTTAAATTAATTACTGAAATGGTGACAAAAAATCTATATTCCATAAGTGATTCGTATTTCTTTAAGACGGCAGATGGTGCTGTCAGTCTGACCTATTCAATGAAATGAAAGAATTTTAAGTTTATAATTTACAACCAATTATGCTTGCTTTTTATCAGAAATTTACCTAAAAATATTGGGTAGAGCATTTACTTTTACTTATACGGTCTCAGTTTTTTATTTAAAAACGATATTTATTATTTATTATTATTTTTATTTTTTTTTAACTACACGACCATTAAAAGCTGCCATGAATTTTATTTTTATCAGCCTCATTCTCTAAAAGCCTAAATTTGAAACTTGATGCAGCTAACGATTTATAATATATATTTTTCATTACTTGAAATTTATTTTACATTTTTATACATTTTTTAAATATTAAACCATGGATATCAAGGTAATTTCTTTTATAGTTCTTATATGAATATTTTTCTTTCTTTCCGTTTTATTTTTATTTTTTACGGAAAAGAATGGCAAACTTTTCTTTCTGACGTACACACACATCTATATACATGATAATGGTCAGAAAATGTAAAAAAAAAAAAATGTAGATCAGCTCAATTTATTTAATTGATAATTACATGCAAAATATTTTAGCATCAATATTTTAAATATAAAATTACTATATTTTTCAAAACTATTGTTGAATGCTAAATTTTATTTAATTATAAAGTATTCAAATAATAATAAAATTCAAATCATGTAACTTCTCCTCCTAATAAAATATGTCATCATTGAAATCAATTATCGCCAAAAATACTCCAGAAATCATTTTGCCGGGTGTTGGACTCGAACCTGCATTCCTCTACAAAAATTTAGAGCTTTAAACTACTGCTTTAGACCGCTGCGCTACCATATGTCGTTCTACTTTTATCTAAATTGAAGAGGTTCGAAAAAGTGTTGACGAATGCTCAAATGTGTCGATTCTGAACTATTTAAATTTTTACCTTTGCGTTTTAATATATATCATTGTTTCCCATAAATGGATGCCTTAAAATAATTTATCTCTAGCGAAAAATTATAATTGAGAATAAACTTATTTTTATTTATTGCAAGAAAGCACAGAAGGCAAGAAGGCACATTATTAATTTACCAATCACTATGATTATGTTGAAATAATAATAAGTGTATACGCATCCGACGTTCCTTTATTTGCGATTCATTTGTCGAGCTGTTTCATATAACAGACCGAATGTCTTTGCCAAAAGTTTCTCTGAGTTAATTGCGTGTACCGGGACCGGCATTTCCCAGGTTAGCTTGGTTGATAGAACCTTGGTAGCTTAACCCAAGGTCCTGGGTTCGAATCTCGGCCTGGTCACTTTTTCACTCGGTTCGAAAAAATTACAACTCATACGATTTCTTTACCAATTGCTATGATTGCGTTAAAATAATAAATGTGATTGTTATATACATCACACACACACACACATATATATATATATGGGGCATTCTCACAATCTTTTGACTTTCATGTCCCTAAATAATAATTTTTTATTTAATACACTTTTTTGTGTTTTTTTTTTTTTTTTTTTCATATACTGGGGAACATCCCATTGCATGATTGCATAACAATATTAATGAGATAAAAAAGTTTTGAACGATGTTGGGGGTCCAAATACCAGGAAAACTCACCTACCGTCCCGTGTCCCTGATGCTGATTTTTAAGTTTGGAGCTGTCTGGATAAAATTGTTTCAATAAAAATAATTCGATGTATTTTTTTTTCTGAAACTGAAACTATTGTTTTATATAAATATGTAGCTAAACATTAACCTGCACACATTTTTAGGGTTGTTATTATTTTTTAAACTCTGTCCCTGGGTTTTAGATTCCTTACCATCCCTCTTCTAAAATTATACAGAAAATCATTTCAGATGCAACCACAGAATTTTTTTCAAGTTTTTTCTCATGCAAAAGTATGCTAGAGAAAAAATGTCTAAAATTCTTTGGCAGGAAATTTACTGTAGAATTTAAATCAGCATTTAAATATCAATTTCAAGCATCGTGGCTTTATTGGTAGTCTAACCGCCCCCAAGCCTTTTCGAGGTAAATTAAAAAGATAAATTAATTTAATCCAATGTTAACAACTGTTTCTAAAAATCAATGAACATTATGGCTATCACTTAGTCTTAACATGATTTTCCTAAAAATAGGTGGTAATTTTCCTTACCGTTCCATCCTTACCAGGGTTCGCAAAGCTGGGCCCAGTTCGAAAAAACCCGGTGGGTTTTTTCAGAATGGGCCCACTTGAAAAAGCCCACTGAGAAACCCATAATGTGGTTTTTTTCAATTTTCAGAAATAATTTAAAAATTTAAACAACATAATGCATTTAATGAATTTGAGTCATTTCAGTTAATTTTGAAAAAAAATATATATACATATAAAAGCCATTACATGTACACATCTGAAGTAAAATAAAAATATATTCCAGCACACTGAAATACTTTACTAACATAGAACCTAGTAGGCAACATACATAGTATATAATTATAGGTAAAGGTTATATCATAAGAATGGCTTTATATAAAAAATTAAAATCATCTATATTCATGGAATTAAAAAATATGTATTTTTACTTTCTTCTATCTTTACAAGAAGAAAGTATTGGATTTGTGTAAAATTTTGACTTCCAGTTTATGATGGATTTATATGTTTTGAAAAGGTCCTGAAGACGATTTGATGATTTTTAGAAAATGTCTGTCTGTATGTGAAAAAAATTTTGTGGATGCTCTATCTCAAGAACTAATGCACAGAATTTCACAAAACTTTAGATTGAGTTAGACCTTGATGTAAACTGGTGCTGATTAGTTTTTGGTGTATACTGACCAACAGATGGCGCTGCTATGCTGCATTTATCTCAATTTTTGCAATAGCTTTATCTCAAGAACTATGCATGGATTTTCATAAAACTTCAGATTCAGTTACAAGTTAAGTTGTTGCTTATTAAATTTTGATGCATATCGCCCAACAGGTAGTGCTGCTATGCTGCATTTTTCGCAATTTCAGCAATAACTCTTATCTCAAGAACTAATGTACGGAATTGAATTAAAATTTAGATTCAGTTAGACCTTGATATAAACTGGTGCTGATTAGTTTTTGGTGTATCTCGCACAACAGTAGCGCTGTTGTGCTGCATTTATTTCCCTTTTTGCAATAGCTTTATCTCAAGAACTAATAATGCATGAATTTTCACCAAACTTCAGATTCAGTTAAACGTTGACATAAACTGTTACTGATCAGGTTTTGTTGTCAATTACATAACAGGTGATACTTATATCTCCTTGTTAAATGCATCCAATTCAACAAATCTATATTTTACAATCCTCATGATGGGCATAAATTGTCATTTAATTTTGGCAGTGTGATAGCGAATTTTGAATTATTAACATGTATGAGATAGAAGAAACTTTTGGGATTGGCACATCCGACTTAGTTTACTCCTTTTTTTCTTCCTGCTTATATATTTTAAATTTTAATATTCTATTCATTATTTGATTTTAAAGAAAATTAACAATTTTATATCTTCTATTATATTTAAAACTAGTTTGTGAGAAACACTGACATTTAATTAATTAAAATTCATATAATTTATACATTTTATAATTTATAAAATAGCATTACAATTATGTTGTATATATGGGGAAAATGTATTTTTTCATGTATAGTGTATATAATATATAGAAAATATAGTATAGAATAATGTAATTATGCATACATTATACTTTTGAAAAAACCCGATTTTCCCCGGGGAAAATTGGGTTTTTCATGAAAAAACCCATGTGGGTTGGGTTTTTTCAGAAAAACCCGGGTTTTTGCGAACCCTGATTCTTACCATCCCTTTTTTTACCATTCGTCCCTTTTTTCCAATACCATCCTCTTTTTTTACCTTACCGTGCTTTCTTTAACACCCCTTTAAGACAATGTGATACAAAAATTCTGTATTAAAAGTGCTACATTGTTATTATTTCTTATTTGAATGTCCTGTGGGTACTATGCAAATTCATTATAAGTAAAAATTTAGAAGAAAATAAAAAGTTATAGGGGTAAAATGGTAAGGAAAATTAAACTCGCAAGTTTAACTTAAACCTCAGTTAAAAAAAAATTCGCTGCTGACCATTTTTTCTTTATTTTGAATCATTAAGGCTTTCGTCTATTAGATTAAAATGTTATTTTAGCAAGTTTAATTTCGCCAGACTTTTTCCCCCAAAAGTCAAAAGATTGTGAGAATGCCCCATATGTATTAGAGAGAGAGAGAGATATGAGGACGTGAGTTCCAAAGCGCGCATTATCTAAAATTTAAAAAATGGAGAACTTATTCTATTGGTGAACTTGCCCCGGAAAAACTCTACAATATGCAAAAAAACTAGTTTTATCTTCTATTTCTGTCATTGTAAAATCTAGGTTTACAATGAAAACCAATGGACGCAGTCGAGGTCTTTCGCGATTTCCCAAAATTTGATTTTCTGGATAAAGCTAGGTTTGAAACTCGTGTCCTCATATATATATATATATATATATATATATATATATACGGGGGGATTATAAAAACATCGAGAACGGTTTTTAAATTTTGGACAGATGTTACACCGATAACCATCTTGAAGGATTTCTTAATCAAAGACATGCGAGAAACAGAAATGCCACTGACACCTTCACTCAGTAAAACCAGTTGAAATGCATTAACATTTTTGTGCCAAACCTGTAAAGATTTTTTGTTTTTCTCTCATGAGAAGCTTGCGATTATACATCATTGAGACACATTACGCAACTGATCAAAGACGTATTGCATTAATATGAGTTGTTAATATTTTTTCTGCTGCTAATTTTTAAAAACATTTTAAGCATCTGTCAATATGATAGTCATTTATCAATTCATTTGATGCGAGTTTTTACTTTTTCTCATCTAACTACTTTTATAACTGAACAGCTGCTACCTGACAAGAAATAATGTGAAGCAATTTTTATAGATTTTTCAACGGACTTTTCTTTTAAAAACGTGGAACCAGAACGGAACAACATAATAAATGAAAAGTAACTTTAACATATTAATACTTAACTTATTAACAGGTATAATAATAACATTTTAATGGGATAATTTTAAAGATCTAAAATATATCTTAATGCTATATATTAAAATAATTTTAGTGAAAAAAAAATTAGTATTTAATATAGCTTAATTTAATATAGCTTTTACATATATCATTCTCCAGAAAAATATATATATATATATCATCGTTTTAGAATCAGACGCCTTTCTGAAAAAAAAGGGGGGGGGGGGGAGAAAAACCTGGGCGATTGAAATTTCTTACTCAAGAAGACATTTTAGGCTTGTTAGGTTTTTTTTTTTTTTTTTTTTTTTTTTTTTTTTTTTTTTTTTTTTAATCAGAGACATGAACAGATAGAATTGAATTAAGACCTAATTCTAAAATATTCAAATGAAGAAGGTTCCGGAGCAATGAACACTAAACAATGTTATTTAAAAAAAAAAAATGAGGGGGAAAATATGGTTTAAAAATAAACAAATTATTAAGTCAAGATTTTCTTACTTTTCGGGTTTCCATAAGTGTTTTTTTTTTTTTTTTTAAATCTGAATTAAGGGGCGGTGAAACTGTATTTTCATGTTATGCTGAAGAAGATTACAATGTAAATATTTTTCCAATGACCTAATTGATGATATATGTAGGACCGGATTTGCGAATTATGTGTCCTCTTCAATCTGTTGTTCCTTTTTCAGATATACACTATATGGCCAAAGGTGACCGGTCACTTGCGATTTTAGACGTTTTGTTAAATATCTAGAAAAATACATGACGAATTAACCTGAAACTTCAGGTGTGTAAACAGTATAGTATAGGTCATATATTTCCGCGAAGATTTTTTCACGAAACCCTATAGGGGACCGTCAACAAATTGAAAAAGAACAAATATCTTTTGGATAACCCTGTAAAACCTAATGTAGCAAGCGTTAAAATTCGAGATTAAATGGTAGTTTCTACACAATCTCAGAAAATACCAAACCGATTTTTAAAAAAAATAAATATATTGGTGTCGAAATGATGGTGACAACCCTTGCTCCAAGATAGGCTATGTTTTATGTCGGTGCCACTACCCCAAATGGGGTGCAGGAGCAAAAAACGTTCTAAAAATGCGATGTATGCGTTACTGAATGGCCTAGAAATATGAAATTTGAAATAGTAGCTACTTATTAGATATAAAGATATAAAGGATTTCTAAGAACAGTTCTTAAACAATTCGAAATTTGAAAGGGGTGAAAATGCGGAAAAGCGTTCTAAAAAAAGTTCTAAATGGTGGTTTCTACACAATCTCAGGAAATACCAAACCGATTTAAAAAATAATGCTGTCAAAATGACGGTGACAACCCTTGTTCCAACATAGGCTATGTTTTATGTCGGTGCCACTACCCGAAAGGGGGTGCAGGAGCAAAAAACGTTCTAAAAAAGCGATTTTTGCGTTACTGAAGGGCCTAGAAATATGAAATTTGAAATATTGGCTACTTATTAGATATAAAGTACTTCTAAGAACAGTTCTTAAAAAAATCAAAATTTAAAAGGTCTGAAAATGCGCAAAAAGCGTTCTAAAAAACGTTCTAAATGGTGGTTTCTACACAATCTAAGGAAATACCAAACCGATCTAAAAAATAATGGCGTCAAAATGATGGTGACAACCCTTGCTCCAACTTAGGCTATGTTTTACGTCGGTGCCACTACCACAAAGGGGGTGCAGGAGAAAAACGTTCTAAATTGCGGTTTTTGCGTTACGGAAGGGCCTAGAATCGTGATATTTGGAATGGTAGTTAGTTATAAGATATCAATGATCTCTAAGGACATTTCCTAAAAAAATCAAAATTTAAAAGGGGGTCAAAATGCTCAAAAAGCGTTGTAAAAAACGTTCTAAATTGTGATTTCTATGCAATCTCAGGAAGTGCTGAACCGATTTCAAATATAATGGTGTACAAATGAAGGTGACAGATCTTGCTCCATGATAGGCTATATTTTATATCTGTTTTCACTGCCCCAGAGGAGATGCAGGAGCAAAATGTGCGAAAAGCGTTCTAAAAACGTTCTAAATGCCGATTTGTCAGCAATATCTCAGGAAGAATCAAACTGATTTCAAACGTAATGGTAGGAAATTAATGCTGACAGCCTCTTCTCTAACACAGACGCTATTTTATGTCGGTATCACTATCACCTAGACGTTGCAGGAGCAAAAAAGCGTTCTAAATTTCGATTTTTGTGATCGGTAGGGGCTAGCAACTTAAAATTAGGCAAGGTACATATTTATTAGATATAAATTATATTTAAGAACAGTTTCAAAGAAATTGGAAATTTAAAAAGGTGTGAAAAAGCGCGAAAGCGTTCTAAAAACGTTCTAAATTGCGATTTCTACTCAATCTCTGGAAATACCAAAGCTATTTCAAAAGTAATGGTTGCAAATCAATGGTGACAGTCCCTGCTACAACATAGGTTATATTTTATGTTGCTGTCACTACCATCTGAGGGTTGCAAAAGCAAAACATGTTCTAATTTGCGTTTTTTGTACAACTGAGGTGTCTAACACATTGAAGTATGGCATGGTATTTACTTACAAGATGCAACTGCTTTCTAAGAACAGTCGAAAGAAAATTCCAAATTTAAAAAGATGAAGTGAGCGAAAAGCGTTATAAATTACAATTTTTAAGCAAACTTATAAAATACCAAACCGATTAAAAAAATAATGATGACAAATTGTTGGTGATAGAACCTGCTTAAAAATAAGCTATATTTTATGTCTGTGCCACTACCACCAGAGGGTTGCAGGAGCTAAAAAATTTCTAAATTGCGATTTCTGTGATACTGAAAAGGTTAGAAACTTTAAATATTTCATGGTAGTTTACTTATAAAATATAAATGCTCTCGAAGGACTGTCGAAAATAAATTCGAATTAAAAAGGGGTGAAAGGAATGGGTGGTGCGAAAAGCGTTCAAAAATGTCCTAAATTACGATTTCCATGCAGTTTCAGAGAATATAAACCGATTATAAAAGTAATAATAGTTTCGAATCAATCGTAACAGTCTCTGATGCTACACAGGCTATATTTTATGCCGATAATTCTACCACTGGGGTTCACAGGAACAACGAACGTTCTAAAAAAGGCCTTTAAAAGCTTTCTAAATTACGTTTCTGTGGAATATTAGGAAATAACAAACCGATTTCAAAATTAATGTTGGCAAATTAATGGTGACAGTTCCTATTTCAACATATAACCTTTATGTTGAGAGAGGTGGTAGGACTTGAATTTGACATGATAGTTAATTTTAAGATGTAAGAAGATGGTTTCTAAAAAATTCAAAACTTCAAATGAATACTGTAATGAGCGTATTAATTGAGCATAAAAGTTTCAAAATATTTTCTAAATTATCATTTTTTTAAGTTTTATTTCGTTTTATTAATTTAAGTCTCATTTCTGCCTAATGCAGTGTAATAATGATGTTTAGTTAAACTGTGTTTTAAATAGGGATTTTTGAATTATTCCTAAAAGTAATAAGTACCTTTTAATAAAATAAAATATTACCTTTTAATAAAATAAAAATTTAGTTAGTACTTTTTAATAAAAATTAGACATATAAATATCACTTGGCATACTTCAAATATTACGCGAGCAAAGCCGCGGGGTTTGCTAGTAGTGTATAAAGACAATATAGAATTCTAAAAAAAAAAAATTAAGAAATTCTTGTATTTGACAGGACAAAACTTGTAGCATTTGGATAAGAAGTTTTTTTTTTTTTTAAGGTTAAAAAAACACGGTTAAGGAAAAAAAAACACGGTTGTACAGTCGTGGGGGAAAAAACACCTCCTACTAACTCTATAACAAATTATTGTAGAATAATGTTACTGGTACCAAACGATTGAAATAAAGTGTACTTTTAAATGATGTGTATAAAATTTGCTTAGAAGCCACCTACATATCAAAACAAGCCCAAACTTTGTTTTTTTATCAATAGCAATACCCAAAATTGACACTATAAATAAATTCTACACCCTTCAATTAGTCTAAATACAAATTTTCATGAAATTCGTATGATTAGTTTCAGAGAAATTAATTATTTTAAAATGAACAGATTTTAGGAGCTGTATCCAAATTGAAGTTCGGTATTCGATTGTTGAAATGTTACAGAATGCCTATGTCACTTCAATTAATGTATTATTTCCTGCCAATATGACCATTTTACTCGTTTAATATGTTTCGACTATTGCCAACTCAAATGTTTCGATTAAATGGAGTAAGATATATATATTTTTTAAATTATGCTTTTCTGCACGTCATAGACTGCCCCTTAAATCCTCATTTTGACGTTTTTTAATCATAATTCGAAAACTACTTGGAAGAAAATTTTGAAATTCAGATTGCGCATAAAGCAGGACATAATAAATACAAATCTATCAAAAAAATTGTAAGTTGCAATTCATATTTTTTTCGAATCTTAATTTCGTAATTCATAATTCATATTATAAAATTTTTAAAATTACAAATTCAATGTTGTTTGGGTTTTTTAGTATTATAACCACACAAAAAAGGATCGCATTAGGATTATAATTTCAGGGGATAGTAAGGCTGTTCTTAGCTGCTCTGCTCAACTAGCGCAAAATGTTTTGACATATTTACAAATTCATTTTTTAACGGAAAGATATAAAATTGGAAAACCTGGCCGTGGGAGCGATTTGGAGTTGAACTGTGTTTTCCATTTTTTGATCGATCAATTACCTATTGAGTTATAAGCCATTTTGATCACGTGACAAACACGTTTTTCGCCCGCTCTTGAGCGCTCTTTCTTCCTTCCGGCGGAAATTCGGTTCAAAACGCCCACTTTGACACTATTTTCTGAAAGATCTATTGCGTTTGCAAAAAAATGGAAAAAACAGCTCAATGACATAGTTTCTGAACAACAACACCAGCTAGTTTCATGCACTTTCGAACAAAAATAAATTAAAACTTATGTCAGAAAGTTGCCCTTTTGGATTTGAGAACACCCTTAATAAAAATAAAAATGTAATTTAACATTGGAAGCTCTACATTTTGAATGTTTATAATCCAAAAACTTATCATCCAAATAATTTGGAATTTCATTTCTAGGCATAGTTTGAACCGAAGGTTTAAAACATATTGTCAAAATTGGGTGTTGCCATTAAAAAACAAAGTTTGGTCTGGTTTTCATTTGCAGATAGCCCCTAAGGGTCATTCCATGTCAGTTCAGGCAGGCATGTAACCCACCATCACAGATTTTGATGAAACTGCGTGTGTTTGTTCCTTTTATTAAGATATGATTCCCAGTATTTTTTTTTACTCCTTGGTCAAATAGTTTCTGAGAAAAAAATTGTCAAAATTTTGAAAACTGCCATCAGTTGGCATTCTTGACTGCTCGATTTTCAAATGTAGCATGACATAAATATGATCATATTTCAATATCTATTCCACAAATCATCTTCAAATAATTTATGCATAATATATAGGGTACGTATTTTATGAAAAAAGATACTGTTACGCTTATATAACATTTTAAGTGTGTCTAAAAAAATGTTTAATCTTTGAAGTCGTGATTTTTTTATGAAAAATAATGCATTACCTAAAATAGCATTATTAACAAAAGGCGGTATTTTTATTAAATTTATTTTTTGTGGGGGATATACTTAAAGGTGTCCTTTACCTGATTCTGAAATAAAAGTAGTGGGATTTTGGGTGTTTTTAGTAGTATTTCATATTTAAATATATTTTGAGGCGTATTTCAAATCAAATCAAGCAGAGTCATTCCATGTCAGTTCGCCTAAGATATTTAATTCACTGTCACAAATTTCAATGAAACTGGGTATGTTTATAGCTCATTTTAAGACAGGATCAAGGAAATTAAAGGTGATTACAAGTAAAATATTTTTTAAGATAAAAAAAACTATCTAAATTTTGAAATTTTTTTAAAAATGTTTTTAATGGCAGATCTATATTCAAAGACTGCATAAAAAAAAGTCATTTCAATATAAAATCACTAAATAAGTTTCAAATAATGTATATGTGACAAATAATGTAGGCAGAATATTATTTATTGTTGTTTGTCATGTTTAAATGGTAAGAGTGTGTTTAATCTTGTGAATTCTTAAAATCAAGAATTTTGTGAAAAATAATGTGTTAATCAAAAATTTATTATTAACCGAAGGCAGGCTGTTATTACTTTTTTAAATTGTACGTAAAAATATCTTTTCAATAGTTATAAAATAAAAATAGTGAAAATATGAGCAATTTTAACAAAATTTTCATAAAATGTGAATGTTTAATGATAAATATTGAAGCTTTCCATGCTAAGATGTACTAAAATGACTACGATATCGTGTATTTCTACTCTTGCTTAAATATAATACATACAATAATAAAATAACAAATATTATTTACAGCAATAAAAATTAAATTAAATAGTACCAGTTCCTTTACCAACACTACATTGCTCAACAGCCGACTTAAAATCAACAGCCCGCACTCTTATTGAAAAATACTTTCAACTGTTCAAATAATAAATAAACTGCATTTAAAAATTTTAATATCAACTTATTATCTTAAGACGATAATAATAACTAAACAACATGATGAATTTATAAATCAGCTTTTAATTGAAAAGTCATGAAATGGTCCTTTTAAATATTGTTGTTCATCGAGTCAATCAAAACAAATTATATATAAAAAAAATAGTGAGCCTAACATGCTGACTGCAATGACACTTCTAGCAAAACTAAATAATTCATTACCATCTGAAATCAAACCCGAAAGATCAAAAGAAAAAAAAAATCATCTGTAGTGTGAATGTGACATACTCAGTGGTTGTTGAGGTATGTCTTTGTGACATTTTCACCTGTACTTTAATAAAATATAAACATGTAAGCTTTTTTCATTCATCCAAATTAAGTAAAACAATTATAAAATTTTGTTGTCATTACACCAGATGTTAAATTTTTCGTTACATACTATTAGATAAGTTCTTTACTTTTAGACATTATTGACATAATATCATAAAATTTGCTATATGTATTTTCTGCAAGTGTATAAACAATATATATATGCTTTATTAAACATAAATGAATAATTTTTAAATAATTTGTTTGAGAACTGGGATATACATACACACATATATATGTTGAAAATCCATCTTTCAGCAATATTGTGATGAAATAAATCAAATTACCGTAATTTCCGGTGTATAGCCCGCGGACCATACAATCGTGTTTCGACACAGAAATTTTTAAAAATAAAATGTAACTTTTTAGATCACAGTAAATATTGGTCTTCAAATACTGATTAAAATTTCTGGGTCCAAACTGAATTGTTTGATCTGCGGGCTATACACCCGAAATTACGGTACATATCATTAGAAACTGAATAAAGTTACAAAAGTGCAACTCATTAAGTTTTAAATATTTTTTTAGATATAGTTATTTGAAAGATATAAATATAATGGATTATGCATTTTTTGCATATATTTAAAGCACAATACGTCAAAATTTTCTTCAACAGAGTGAAATTTGTTTTTTTTTTCAATATTAGCAGCTCAAGGCTAAATTTTCAATATTAACAGCCAAATATGAGTTTAAAGATTAGGACTGTCATTTTGAAAATTTCTATTGGGCGACGAGGAGCTAGTGATTTTTCTCTTTTTTGGAAAGGGATAATTGCTCTTCGCCCTAGAAGTTTTACTAAAAAACAATATTGTTTATTTTTTTCCTTAAGAAACGAACATAAAAGATAATTTGAAAAATAAAATAAATGTATAAATAAAAATATTTCCAGGGATGATACATTGGATAGGTTTTACATTTGAAAATATTGATAATTTTAAATATGATTTAAATACTACTAAAACCAACCAAAATCCCACTATTTTTATTTCAGATCCAGTTATAATATAGTATTATGTACAATTTAAAATTAAAAAATTAGTCATAGAAACTCCGCCTCTGATTGATAAAAATTTTTTAATAATTTCATTATTTTTTGTAAAATATTTTTGATTTCAAAGATTATACAATTTTTTAGACACATTTAAATATTTTTTAACATTACAGCAATATTTTTTTCATAATCTACATACTTTATTTACCTTGCTTAAATTATTCGAAGAAGATTTCTTTATTAGTTATTGAAATATGATTTTATATATAAAATGAGGTCTTTGAAAATTGAACAATCATTAATAGCAACTCGTGGCATTTTTCCAAAATTTTGATAATTTTTTCTCATATGTTCACTATTTTTATTTTATAACCATTTAAAAGATATTTTTATGTACAATTAAAAAAAAAGCAATAACACCCTGCATTCGGTTAATAATAAATTTTTGATTAACACATTATTATTGACAAAATTCTTGATTTTAAAAATTCATAAGATAAAAGACACTCTTAGTGTTTAAACATGATAAAAAACAAGAAATAATAATCAGCCTACATTATTTGTCACATATACATTATTTGAAACCTATTTAGTGATTTTATATTGAAATGACTTTTTTTTTTTTTATGTAGTCTTTGAATATCGAACTGTCATTAAAAAAATTTAAAACAATTTTTCAAAATTTTGATATTTTTTATCTTAAAAAATATTTTACTTAGGATCAAGAAAATTAAAGGTGATTACGTCTTAATATAAGCTATAAACAAACCCAATTTCATTGAAATTTGTGACAGTGATTAAATGGCTTAGGGGAACTGACATGGAATGACTCTGCTTGATTTGATATGAAATGCACCTCAAAATATTTTTAAATAGGAAATACTACCAAAAACACCCAAAATCCCACTATTTTTATTTCAGAATCAGGTAAAGGACACTTTTAAGTATATCTCCCATAAAAAATAAATTTAATAAAAATACCGCCTTTTGTTGATAATGCTTTTTTTGTTAATGCATTATTTTTCATAAAAAATTCACGACTTCAAAGTTTAAATATTTTTTTAGACACACTTAAAATGTTATAAGCGTAACAATATATTTTTTTCATAAGCTGCGTACCCTAAATATTGTGCATAAATTATCTGAAGATGATTTGTAGAGTAGATATTGAAATATGATTATATATATGACATGCTACATTTGAAAACCGAGCTATCAAGAATGCCAACTGACGGCAGTTTTTCAAAATTTTGATAATTTTTTTCTCAGAAACTATTTCACCAAGGAGCAAAAAAAATTACTGGTGATCATATCTTAATAGTAAGAATAAACACACGCAGTTTCATTAAAATCTGTGATGGTGGGTTACATATTGATATTTTACTGCCTGATTTGACGTGGAATGCCCCCTAAGCAAATTTTATGTACGTCATCTAAAAGTAGACTTTGTTTCTAATCGTTTGGTATCTGTAACTTTCTTCTACTACTATAGTTTGTTGCACAGTTAGTAGGGCGTGTTTACTTCTTTTTTTCCACGGTTCTGCATCATTACAAAGAACTGATACCTACTTCGTCTCATGCGTATTCTAACTATCACTGAAAAAAAATTACATATATATTTCTAATTTAGAAAAAAACAATGGATTAGCTTCTTTACATCTACTTTATAATCCTGATTAGCTACCGAGCATATTAGCAGATTAACGTTTGACTCTCTGGCACAATTGCGATTGCCTTTTGTATATGCCGAAAAGCATTTTGAAGAAAATTTCATCAATTCCTTGCCAATATTTTAGAAATTCTACAAACCGTTCTTCAAGTTTGCAGTTTTTTTTACACATTTTAGCTTGTAAAATACATTCATCTTTATTCTGTGATCTCGGGGGTGGGTGGTTGATCACTTTCTCAAAAAATGGAATCAATAACAGATTTCCTTTACATTGTGTACTTTGAGATTTTTTCACACGATTTTGTCTTTCAATGAGATCTTAGTTAAAAGATGAATTAAAGTAATTCGAGTTCAAAATCAGTGTGCAATGTTCTTTTTACGGCGAAACCACCTTTAGCCGATATCGCCAAATTGGGATATCTCCAAATAGGGTTATTTCATTTAAAAATTTGAGCTGACTTTTAGGGGTCGTATACAAAGCGAAGAATGATACTTTATGCGGAGGGGCCCCATCATGTTGAAACTACACACAACATGCATGTCGGAGAGGCAGCTCTTCATACCACTCACGTACCGTGTTTTATAGCAGGTGCAGGTAACGATCGACCGTTTATGTCCCCTCGTAGAAAATGGGCCCAAAAATCTGAGTTCCCCATATACCGCACCACACGTTCATTGACCAGCGTACCTGGTGTCGCACTGTGCGGGGGTTATGGGGTTTTTCCAGCGACCAGTCATGCACATTTTGCACGTTCATAATGCCACTCCGTGAAAATGTTGACCCATCTGTCCACAGAATGTCACAGAGGAACAACGGATTTTCCTCTAAGTGTTAAGCATAAAATTACAATAATCAAATCGTCGTGCGTGGTCATCCAGCATCAATGCTTGCACCAGTTTCGAATGGTATGGATGCGCACCATATGCATGTAACAAATGCCAGACATGCTGACGCGTGTATCCACATACCTCGCTTATTTCCGCCGTGCTCAGTTGTGGATTTAAAAGGGCGAATGCCAGCACCTCCTCCGATGTCACTCGAACATTACACCTTGTCCGTCTACTTGTTCCGGGTCGTCGTGCAACAGAGCCAATCTCTCCAAGACGGTGCAATGCATGAGCTATAGTTTCAAGCGATGGATGTCGATCCTTAGGAAAACGTTCTGAATAAACCATCGCAGCTGCTCTGGCATTCCTTTGACATTCACCATAAATAAGTATCATTTCGGCATATCGCGTGTATGTGTAGCCTGTCATCACGATCTTAGCGCTGACTAGCACATCCACTGCTAGTGGATTTATCCCGAACGTGTGACGCTGCGGTACTATTGTAATTTACATAATTCCGATTTTCATGCTCGTATAGCTCGGTCAATCGTTTGCATTCCACTGCCATCCCACTTTTGAATGTTGTTTGACCACTAAAATTGAGCTCAAATTTTTAGATGAAATAACCCTCTTTGGTAGTACCCCGATTTGGCGATACCGGCTAAAGGTGGTTTCGCCGTAAAAAGGACATTGCACCCTGATTGTGATCTTGAATTACTTTAATTCATTTTTTAATTGATCCCTCATTGAAAGACAAAATCATGTTTTAATTTCAATATTTCATTCTTCGCTTTGTATACGACCCCTAAAAGTCAGCTTAAATTTTTAAATGAAATAACCCTTTTTGGTGATACCCCAATTTGGCGGTACCGGCTAAACGTAGTTTCGCAGTAAAAAGGACATTGCACACTGATTTTGATCTCGAATTACTTTGATTCATCTTTTAATTGATCCCTCATTGAAAGACAAAATCATGTGAAAAAATCTCAAACTTTGAAATTTAATAGCTTAGTCAATTTTTGTAGTACAGATGTCAAACTTTTTGACCTTTTTTATTTGACTTTTTGACTTTTTGACTTTTTTTATATCTATTATGATATCTGTAATCTTTTACTAAATATAACTATGGGGAATGGGGGAACGTATAAAAAGTTTGATTTCGTAATTTTTATAAAATAGATTTTTTACTTTAAATAATGTCACAACATCAACATTTACCTCATTTGAAACGTTTTTGTAATTGGAACTATATGTCTACGAAAAACGGTTGAGAAATTAAAGGTCGGCGATAGATAACATATTGCACCCTGTATATTGCAGTGAATATGTTGCCATAAAATATGCATGGAAATTTCCTTCTCTCGCCAAGGCCCTATACTGGAAAAGTTGGTGTAGTCGTAAAAAAAACAGAGGGTTACGCTATATAGGTACAAGCTATACACCAGATAGTGTACGCTATAACTAGCTACGGAGGGTTATCGAGGAGTTATCCAGTAAATGTACGGCGTATACCTCCGTATACCTTCACTACATCACTGCCTGAAAATTTCAGTTGCCATCCTGGGTCCAGGCGGATGTGGCCCATGCCTAAATGCGGCCATGATTATTTTTATATAATAATAAAGTAACTAAAAGTAATTGTCATAATGCATTATTTTATTTATAAAATATATTATAATACAGAACCAGTTATCCCGAATGTTTGGGATCAGATCTATTCCGAATAACTTATTTTTCTGGATAACTGGCTGGGCATTAAAACAACGTCTATTTGCTCAGATCTGTAGAATATGAGAGGGTGTAGCATTGTTTCTGATCCCAAATTAATTATTGGATTACTCATATTAAGAATCAAGTTCCAAACAAGATTAAAGATTAATTAGATTTCGAAGCAAGGCAATTTACGGGGGAAACAAAAGTTCCTCTGCATAAAAATCAAAACGTCCAATATCTTAACTAAACAGGCTTCCATTTCAAATCTTAGATGTTGGCATCAAATTGTACCATGCATGTTGTAATGTTTCCAGTAATGCACATGTCAAACTGGCACTATAGGTCACTTTTTTCTGAAACTATTCTGAAATCAGTCAATAGGAAATACAATCATATGATATCATATATAAATAAGGTGTAAGTATTTTGTTTTTATAGTAAAGATTAAAGTATTTTTAAAGCATGAAATATAAAATCACCTTTTTTTTTTATCTTTGCAAGTAAAGTGTCAGACACTGGTTCACTTTGTGTCAGTTATTCTTTTTTCAAAATGGGGTTCGTGTCAGTGACTAGAGTTTTTGGCCTTTTTTATGAAAAAAAATAATTTTTAAAATTACAATGTATAATATTTGTGAATTTTGTCAACAGTAATTTTTTTTTTTTTTTTTTTTTTTTTTTAATGTATTTCTACTATTCTTTCCAAAAGAAAAATAAGCATAAAACGGATTTATAAATTTTCTAATAGTGGTTTGAACAAGAAAGAATCTTTAAGGAGTCAGTTACTGGGGGGTTCCACCCTAATGTGAATGAATATAATAAATTAAGACTCACTTACGTATTGTATGGATTTAAAGTGGTCATTTCAAATACATTTTTAAAGATGTGGTTGTTTTGTTTTGTTTCTTTTACTGTAAGAAAATAAATTTTTAAGTGAAGATATTTCGCAAAAGTATGCATAAGTAATATACATATAAGTAATTCCAATTAAGTATGGAACCATTTATCCAGAAACCAGTTAACCGTAAAACCAGTTATCCAGAATGCTATTTCTAATAGACTGATTTCAGAATCTTTGCAGAAGAAAAGTGTCATATACTGCCAGTTTGACATATGCATTACTTGAAGCAATTGTATAATTTGATGACAAAATCTAGTATTTGAAATGGAAACACATTTAGGTGTATTTTAAATGTTTTAATTTTTATGCAAAGGAAGCGCAAGAATTTTTGTTCCCAAGGGATTCCCAGAAATTACTTTCTTTCAAACTCTGATTGACTTTTGAACTTTCTTGCATCTGATTTTTAATCCAAGTAATCTAATAATTTGAAATCAGAAATAATGCCACAACCACATATCTTCCACAAAATTTATCAAGTAGATAACGCTTTAATGCCCAACCAGTTAACCGGAAAAAACAGTTATTCGGAATACATCTGACCGAAACCATTCCGGATAAATGGTTCTGTATATATGTAGATGTGGTTTGCGCATCCCAAAACATCTTGACCGCAATGGAAAGGGTGCAGCTCTTTCTCAATAGAACTAACAAATCTACTCGACAGACAATAAACTTCATGACTTAGTGATTTTGCATCTCCAGCCTGAGAACAGAATGTTAAAATCCACTTCAGAGTCCCTCTTCGAGTTGGTATGGAAAAGACGGCGCAGCCAAGCTCTGATATCGCCGGTGTATTAAGGCTGTTCTAAACTGCTCTGCTCAACAAGCGAAAAACGTTTTGACATATTTACAAACTCATTTTTTTAACGGAAAGATATAAAATTGGAAAGCCTGGCCATGGAAGCGATTTGGAATTGAACTGTTTTTTTCATTTTTTGATCAATCAATTACCTATTGAGTTATGAGCGAAATCAATCACGTGACAAACACGTTTTTCGCCCGCTCTTGGGTGCTTTTTCTCCCTTCGCGCGGAAATTCTGTTCAAAACGCAAACTTTGACATTATTTTCTGAAAGATCTATTGCGTTTGCAAAAAAAAAAAAAAAATGGAAAAAACAGCTCAATGACATAGTTTCTGAACAACAACACCAACTAGTTTCATGCATTTTCGAACAAAAATAAATTAAAACTTATGTCAGAAAGTTGCCCTTTTCGATTTACACCCTTAACGGTCGATAAATTGCAGCAGAAGTCCCCTTTTCCCCTTTAAACATGTATATAATTTGTATGTGTCCTGTAAATATAATTCATGCCTTACTCCAGACATTAAAATCGTGTTATTTATATATAAGCGAGTCATCAATTAACAGCACCAACTACCCCCAGGTAATTACATATACATATGTATAAGAAATATGTAATAAATTCTCTAGAGATTGAAAATATACACAAGTAAATCTTCTTTTTTTTACCATATAGTGGTTAAAGAACACAACTAGGGTGTCATAAAGGAATGTCCCAATTATAAATTTTAATATTATCAATTATCGTTATAGAGTTTTGGTTCATGGTCACAAATAAAAAGTAACTCAAACAGTTTTAGGTAAGCGCATGCGCGAGTACCGCTTTGTTATTGACTCGCTTGCAGTGCCACATACGCAAAATGCAACTCCTGAGCGTAATATCACTCAATCTTTAAGACTGTTCTCAAATCCAAAAGGGTAATTTTATGACATAAGTTTTTATTTTTGTTCGGAAATGCATGAAACTAGCAGGTGTTGCTGTTCAGAAACTATGTAATTGAGCTGTTTTTTCCATTTTTTTTTTTTTTTTTTTTTTGCAAACGCAATAGATTTTTCAGAAAATAGTGTCAAAGTGGGCGTTTTGAACCGAATTTCCTCGCGAAAGTCGAATAGCCACTCAAGAACGTGCTAAAAACGTGTTTGCCACGTGATCAAAATCGCTTATAACTCAATAGGTAATTGATTGATCAAAAAAAGGAAAACACAGTTCTATTCCAAATTGCTTCCATGGTCAGGCTTTCCAGTTTTATATCTTTCCGTTAAAAAATGAATTTGTGAATGTGTCAAAACGTTTTGCACTTGTTGAGCTAAGCAGTTGAGAACAGCCTTAAGACACAGAATTGAAGAGGGTATTGCTTCCATTTCTATAACCGAAGTGTGGGAAGAATTGGACTTTAGGTTGGATGAGTGCCGCATAACTAAAGGTGCATATACTGAACATTTGTAAGAAAAACTAGGTTAGTTTACCTTCAATTTGGTGTATATGATTCGTTGTAAATAGTCTAAATTGAACTGTTATAATATACCATTGAAACTGGGACATTGTTTTATAAACACCTTGAATAATAAATTCTCTAGAGGTGGAAAATATGCAGAAGTAAATTTTCTTTTTCCGCCATAATGATTAAAGAACACAACTAGATAGTTTCGAGAGTAATTAATTAGACGTTCCCATCATCAGATGATAGTAGCAGGGACACAGAGTAAACTCTCCTGTGAAAGATAAAAACATGTTCTTGAAGGAAGTATTTTTACGCCGTTGAATCACATACCTCCTAGCAGGATGTATTTCTATGTATTATCTATAGCTTGTATTTTTTATGAGATTTATATGATACATCATCATAATGGAAATATTCTTTAATAAAAAAAATATCAAATCTATGGTAATAGATAAGAATACTAATTCTTATAGCATTGTGTAATCTATATCTTGACTATTATTTATTCTCAGTAACAATATTTACCTCTTCAGTAAAAATTAAGTTGAGGCGGTTCTCAAGTTCACTGCTCAACAAGGTCGAAACTTTCTGACACATTTACTAACTCATTTTTAAACGTAAAGGCACAAAATTGGCAGGGCTGACTATGGAAGCGATTTCGAATCGAAATTAGTTTTCCGTCTTTTGAGAAATAAATTACTTATAGAGTTGTAAGCAATTCTGATCACATGACAAACAGTTTTTCTCCTCTCTCTGGCTGGTTTACTCCTTTCGTTGGAAATTCGGTTCAAAACGTCCACTTTGACGATATTTTCTGAAAGATCTTTGAAGTTTATCAAAAAATGGAAAACGTCTTTCCAGTAGCGTCAATTTTTCAAAAATATTGGGTGGGCTTAAAATTTTTTGATAAAATTAACACATATATTTTTTTTTCCCTAGTGTGTACGCGTGTGGAGAAAGAGAGGGGAGCTGAGCGAATGACTAAAGATGATAATTCGAAATTAAATTATGTTTTTTCTTAGTAAATTTTTAAATTATTATAATTTAATTATAATTTTATAAATATATTTTTTAATTATATTCTTATAAGTTCTTCCTTGTAAATACTTTAATATTTATTTTAAATAATATTGGAATTATTATTGAAAGTTAAATGTCAAGAAAAGCATAGATTTTAGTCACCTAAGTGCTTTATGAATTCAAGACATCAAAACAAATGGCAAAATATGCAGGAAATTTGTTTTCGTGAAACATTTAACTATACATCCGCTGAAAGGGTTTTCAGTGCTCCTGTAAGTCTAGTTGATGTCCTTACTATTTTTCAAACAAAATTGTTTTGAGAACGTTAATAAAACCAAATTTCATTTCAACGATTAAATAATTTAAAAAATAAATTATGAATTAAATCAATTGAAATTGTTCAATTGGGTGGGCGGAGATATCAAATTATTGAGTGGCCTCGCGCCCCATGGGCGCCACTGCGTCTTTCGATTACATAGTTTTTGAATAACAACACCTACCAATTTCACGCATTTCCGAATAAAAATGAATTAAAACTTGCGTCATAAATTTGCCCCTTTGGATTTGAGGACAGCCTAAATTGACTATAATGGACTTTTATTCCCAAACAAATCAATAGCGATTTAACTTCAAAGGATTTGTTTTTTCTTTTTTTTTTTTAAGAATATGTTTCGTTGGGAAGCCATCTGATCAGCAACTCCTCGTCAAAAACCTATTCTTTATATGAAGAGACACCGATATCTTTTTCAGAGACAGCTGCCGCTTAGATAACCATCGGAAAATTAGACGATCTCATGATCTGAGTTAGGAAGGAATTCGATGTACAACTGTTCCCATAATAGATTTAAATGCTTCGGTTTCAACGAGAGGCTTGATTGCCTGTAAAAAAAAAAAAAAAAAAAAGGAAAGAAAAGAAAAACAGTTTTGAATGAGTAAAATTATTGACAGATGTGTGAAATGTGCATTAATGTGTAAGTGATATTTTGAAGAAACGTTTTAGGATACAAATAATCAATTAGGGTATATCGTGGCAGTGGTGTTTTTTATTCTCTAATTAAAACGTCAAGTTTTTATTTTCACCACCTGTCAAAACGTATCTTTCTAACCAGTTGTCGAACTTATTTTCATTTATTTGCGTGGGAAATTCTTAGGATTCCGACCAAGGAGCCAAAAAATCGAACATATTTTTCCTTTTCCTGTAAATGTCTCCAGTTTTTAAATAGGGTTATATGTGATTTGTCATACCAATAAGATTTTTCTTCCAGAGCCTGATTAAAGTATGGGCCGACAAGTCCATGCCCCTGGGGGAATCTGTGGTTTTTGAGGGGTCGGAATATATAAAGTATTTTTTAAAAATCGTTAACTCATTGCGATAAAATAAAACAAGTCGGAAATTGTAAGTCAAACTTGCCAAATGAGGTGTTTTCGTACTATAACTAGTTTTATAAAAATTCAAATCTTGGTGCAATAGCTGTTGTACTGTTATAAAAAAAAGCATGAATGCGAAATTTATTACAATTTTATATATTAAATTTAGTATTGTGGAAATAATAGGACTCCATCTTAAATCTTATGTAATCACCATGGAAACATAGAATCATTACCTGTCATGGGATATTATTGAATTAATTACGTATGACAGGATTTAATAGAATGAAGAAAACTTTTATTAATATGTTTTTAAGTTTTGATTCGATTTTCATAAAATTTGAAATGACTCGACAAAATTCTCTAAAGATTATATATATATTAAATTTCAAACCATTAGGTTGGGTTGTTTTTGCGCTGTTTTAAGCGGACAGGCGGACAGACAGACAGACGGGCGGACCAGAGGACGACTGTAGGTGCTACGTATTTATATAATTACGAATACACCTAAAACTCTACAAGTATTTGCTGTTAAGTTTTAAACTCTACATTTTTAATTCTAAAAGCAAATTAAAATAATCACATAATATGAATTCTAGTATGTTTGTTCTTTCTATACCCCAGTTACTTTTCACATTTATCAGTTCGATATACATTTCTAGTAGTAAACGTATCTATCAATAACATGAAAAATTATTTAAATAATAATTGTACAATTGAAATTGTGGTAATATCTATGTTTTTATATAAATATTTTTCTTTTGTTTTTTCCTAGAGTGTGTTGTTAAATATATTTGTTCATATATTTTTATATTGTGTATCAAACATTCTGGAAAAATATTTGGGCATGGTCCTGCCCTCTCCACCCCCATGCAACCTGATTTGAGAGGCTCCATAGTTGGTATGCAACGTTCGTAAAACTGATAATTTATATCTTTTTCGACATCGTACTGATTATAATCAATATTTGAAGTTCAGAAGTAGAATAAGATTAAAGAAAAAATATTTATCTATAAATACAGTAAAACCTCTCAATAGCGGGCACCTCGGGACCATGGAATTTGTCCGCCACTCGGAGATGCATGCTTTTCTGAGGTAAAAGTACATAAAAAATTGTATGTTGTGAATAAAAAATGTGTTTCCTACACAGTGGTGACCTCAATTTAGGAGTGCCTGTTATGGAAATTTTACTGCAAAATCTTAATACGGACAACTTTATTTAGCGAACACTCCTTTTTCAACGTAAACATATATATTTTTACCTCAGAAAAATGAACCTTCGAATAGCAGACAAATTCAGCGTTCCCGAAATGCTCGTGATTGAGAGGTTTTACTGTGTTTAGATTTTTTTTATTTATTTAGTTTTTAACCTTATTTCACTTTAAAAGTTTTTAAATATTAGCTTTACAAAAATTGCATATCTAATTTGGGGACCCCCAAAATGGTAGGGAGAGGGGAGGGAACACTGCCCAGTTTGCCCATGCTTCAATAAATCTTTTTTCTTTAAAAAAAATCCAACCCTGCATTATGTTCGCTAATTAGAGGTGTCCGGTTTTCGGTGACCATGAGAATTTACTGATCCGCCGGTATCATCATTGACCCGCAACATAAAATTCTATCAAGTCATTTCAGCCTTATGAGTGATCGCCCCCCCCCCTCCCCCCTACACACACACACGCACACCTAGAATATAAACCAAATTTACTTTGTAGTTATCCAAAATTTTCAGCATAATAAAAATTTAAATTATAATTTGCTCAAAATTAAATAATCAACAGTACATGAATTAGAACTATAAAATTATTAATCAGACATTTTATTTCCATTTATTTATTTCAACTGACTGTAAGGTTTAATGCAAATATTTTTTGATTATTTATTTATTTAATTTTATGTTTTTAAATAAAATAAAATTGTATGATTTGTGTTCGGTTGTGGTTTTCTCAGGGCCGGGAAAATGTATGTTTGCCTGTCAAAGAGGGAAAAAATGTATACGGACCACTAAAATTTTCAAATTAGAAAAAAAACAAAAATTCAATTGGACCACTAAATTTTTCAAATTAGTGGACCAATTGAATTTTTGGTGGTCTGGGACCAGCGGACCACAAAGGATTTCGAATGCTGATTGGGGTCTCGAGATGTTAATAACCCATGGTCCTCTAGGCAGCTCTTAATCCGGTACGGAATTACACTGAATTATAATTTTTATTTAATCGTTCGGAATACAAATGTTTATTTTGAAGTGATGGAAATACCTACACGCCAGGGCAATCTTGCACCAGCAAAAAACGTTCAAAATTTTCCGAAAAGTGTACATTTTTTTGACAAATTATAAAATAAAGTTTCCACAGTAGTTCATATACAATATTAATTTCCAGAAACATAGGCATCAGCTAACTAGTTGGATGTGCCAATTCCAAAACTTTCTTCTATCTGATACATCTTAATACTTCAAAAAGTAGTTACAGATGTTAATACTGCAATATTAATAGTTCAATACTATACCAACTTTGATTTTCACCTTACATTTCTGTTTCAGTCAACTAATCGGAGTAAAAACGAGTTAACCTCGATCATGATATTTATGAAAATCAATAGTATTCCGTTATTCTGTTGTACATCAGCTGTTTACGAATAGCCGGCTTAGTAGGACGCGAGTTCCCGTCGCTGCACGAGCCACCGATAGACAATAGAACTACGAAAAACCGAGACAATTATGCAAAAATGACTATTTCAGCTCCCCTTTCCTGCGGAATACTTCCAAATTCGAGGAGAACCTGCTAGCCATAGCCAGAAACATACACAAAAAATTTGGTTCAATTCTATTCATAACTTCATACACTTTTCGATGGTAAAATAAAGAAAATGGTACAAAAATCGCTATTTCAGCAACCCCTTCTAGTAGAATATTTTCAAATTCAAGAACAAACTGCTGGTCAAGACCAAATACATACACCAAAAATTTGGTTCAATTCTATGCATAACTTCATACACTTATTGATGGTACAGTAATGGAAATGGCACAGACATTCATAATACAGCGTCCCCTTCCATCCGAATGTTTACAAATCGAAGGAGGACCTGCTGGCCATAGCCAAACACATACACAAAATATTTGGTTCAATTCTATGCATAATTTTATACTCTTTTCGATGGTACAATAATGGAAATGTTATATTACAGCGCCCCCTTCCGGCGGAATTTTTTCAAATTCATGGAGGACCTACTGGCCATAGCCAAAAACGTACACAAAAAATTTGGTTCAATTCCATGCATAACTTCATACACTTTTTGATGGTACAATTATGAAAATGGCACAAAAAATGCTATTACAGTGCTCCCTTCCGGCAGAATATTTCTAAATTGAAGGAAGACTTGCTTACCACAGCCAAATACATGCACAAAAAATTTGGTTCAATTCTATGCATAGCTTCATACACTTTTCGATGGTACAATGGTGACATAGGGACGGACAGACAGACATTTTGTATAAACATGTTTTGGGGGATCTCTGATTCCTAAAACATGTAAATCCGTCGAAAACCGGTAGTCGAAAAAAATTTCGATTACAATACTGAAGATTTCTTCTATTGAAGATAGAAGAAAGTAAAAATATATACTAATGATTTCCCAGGCAGTTTCGTTAACCTTCCTACCCTGTTGAAATTTTACTCAACCTTAATAAAAACATTTCACACCATAATTTTCTTTAAGAACTATTTAATTATTTATTTATATTAGTTTTCGGTGCCTTTTATTTATCTTACTTTACAAAAAATATTTTTATTCGAATCGAATGAAATGAATTATAGAAATGGGTCGATTAGACCCATTCAGGGTAGGAAGGTTAACCCTTAAAGGCCTGAATTTTCAAAAATCATTCTAATAATGTTTTTCAGCTTTCTTTTTTTAAATAAATCATGGGAAAGATACTTTAAAAAATCATATTTTGTTTTAAGTATGGTTTACGGATAAAAAACAGTTTGTTACTAATCGGCAATACTGGTCTTTAATTGAAAAAATAATTTTCCTTGATAAAATTCTATAATATTAAACATACAAAAATTTTAGGAACTATAATAAGAAAAAAATTTTACTTGCTCACTGCAGAACAAAATAGGGTATTTCGCAAGCTTCTAAACAAACAAACAAAAAAAGAGCAAGTAGCAACAATTGAAAAAATAAATCTATCTTTATTCTTAAACAGCACAAGTGTTGCCATCTACATGTTGAAAATCGATTTAATAATATTTTCAGAATGTATTTTATTGGCAACATTAGGCATTATAGTTCAATATTATTCTAATAGTATTTTAGAAGTCTAAATTGGGTATGTTGCCGAAAAGCAACACCCGGCATTTAAGGGTTAAAAAAATTACTTTGTCTTCTGCTCGCAGCTGTAATTTTATAAAATGTTCGTCAATACCTGATGAGACATCGAAGATCGAAAAGCCTCCTGCTGCATCTATATTCTCCGCCCATTTCTCTTCATCGTTTAAAAGACCAAAACTGTCAAATCATAGATAGGCTAATATCTTAACATGCTTCCATCGAGAAAACATAATCATAAATTATTCTTAATAATTCATTTTCTGAGCGGACATCAACAAGATGAGATTAAAGACTTCCTTCGGGAAAACCTTGATATGCAGTCAATCGGATTTCTCTTTGAATGGCAGGTGGACCCATGGACAAGCAAAGCAGCACTTCTACGGATTTGTCCAGCCGACGACGAATCCTTATAAGTTTAATAGATCGTCAGAGTGATCAGTCATTTAAGATAACTATTCGCAGAAAGATTCCTATCTATGGGGAAATTTTTATCTTGCGTAAAAACTTGTTAAAACATTGGGGCACAGTAGTTTCGGTATGAGAGCATAGTATAAGGGGAAAAAATGCACTTTTTATACTTTTTTTTTTACCACCCCTGGGAACATTGACTAGATAAGTGTATGTTTCCTATTTTGTGAGTCATATACGTCGTGTTTCAATGCTTTTATCTGTATGTTAAATCTTGTTTCACCTTCCTACATTCGATCTTTGCCGTTAAATTGGTAAGAGATACTATGGCCTCCCACTTACACCAGAACTAGGGATACACACCAGAAGAGTAACGCAGAAGAGTGACGTATTTCTGTATAAGTTTTGCTAAATACGAAAAGCAGAGTAAAATGCCCATAAAAATGCGAAAGCGGCCCAACTTTATCTCTTTATTTGTAAATACACTCGGACCTCATTATCCCGGAACCTGGTTTTCACGTCACTCCGCTTATCACTTCAGTTTTTCAAAGTCCCGATTTTCTGTATATGATTTTAATGTAAATAAACTCCGGATTTTACGTCGTTGAATAATTTTCAACTCCGGATATCCCGTCGGTTTAGAAAAATTGTCCATTTTTCATAATCTTATAAGCATTTCATCTTATAAGCGCGGAAATTAAACGGTAAGAAATGCCTTATCCAAACTTTTCACAAAAACGTCTAAAATGACTATTGAGATAAATGAGAAATTATACTTCAATCCTTTATTTGAATAAATAAACCCACGCACTATGAATGACCCACATAAGCACCAGATAGACGTATCAGTCTACTCGCGGTCTTTTTATTCTGATCAGGCGGTACTTTCTTGTGGTTACACGTCGTTTTTCATCCAACTAAAACCGAAGCATTGCGTTGCATTGAACGATAAAAAATTATTTAACTTCCATTTCTGAAACAACGAATATTGATTACAATTCATTGTGTAATACTGAAAAAGCAAACTAGGGATAAGCAAACCTTAATTCATCAATTTTTCATGTAATAATAAAAAATAAATAATCATAAATCTGACTTTGATTCTCTTCAATTTCGTTTTTGTGTTTATTTCGTTTAATAATAATGTTTTATTGCTCAAAACTGCAAGAACAGTTATGAATTAAAAATTGTCTTAAATTAATTACAAATACAGCTTTTTATAAATATATTTTTCTCCAACTCCGGTTACCCCGACATTCCGCTTATGGCGACACTTTTTTCTGGTTATTAGAGTGTCGATATAACGAAGTTCGACTGTAATATTAAGAAAACAATGTAACATATTCCCAGAAATTCTTACCCGGGGAGTGACCTTCTTTACTGGCAAAACACAAATATTAATATTCAATATAACAATAGATCTGTCTTTTGCACAAAATCGTTAAAATTTGCAACATGTTGCTGAAGTCTACTTTTTGTTACTTACAATGCCCATCATTTAATCGGAGGTGAAACTTCAGGAAGCTACTTTTTTTTTTCACAATTCTGATGGTAGAGGAGGGTGTTAAATCAATTTGCGAGTCACAAAATATGTAAAGTATTTATTATTATTTAGTTAACAATTACTGAAAATAATAATTATGCGTTAAAAATTTATAGCCCTTATAAAATACTGTATTTACTAAAATGATACATAGCAATTATTTTTTTGCCAAAATACTTGATTCACATAGCATAAACCTTTGGGCCACATTTGTATAATTGGAGTATATTGAACTATATACAGGGTTCTCGCTGGCTTTTAACCAACATTAGCGATTTGGCAAATAAGAGATAAAAAACAGTAGCCAAATGAAAACAAATGTTAGCAAAATAGATTCGGCGTGAAACACTCAAAAATATATCTTTAACCCCTTATTGTATACTTTATTTTTTTCAATATGTTGTAAAGTAACATTATTTTGTGTAATTGCGTAAAAAATAGAAATTCAACTATCCGCAACAGAAACTATTAAAAATAAGTATGTCTCCTAAATGTGTAAATGTTTCAGACACTCTTTTATTTGAATGCAACTAACAAACACTGCGGTAAATGTTAAATCCAATGCCGTATTCCAGAAGAACTTTTCTCTATCTGGCGCTTGATGAAAATGATTTTGTTTGTGATTTTACCGGCGCGTAAGTAAGGATTAACTGACAAGAGAGAAATACCTATCGTATAATCCTGTCTGTGTTTTTGACTGTTGCTAAACTGAATTAGTGTTGAGTCAGTATCTCTATAACTAGAGTAATGTAAATGGCACTGTGCGATTGAAGATGAAAAGCAACAGTAACGTGGATAAGAATCTCGATTGTATTGCCACTTACACAAAGAAAAAAAAAAATGAGTATTTGCAATTTGGCGAATTTGACTGCTCATTTACTCGCCAAATGAAGCATTTTGTCGCGATTTGGCGCAATGGTGAGCGCCAATGAGAACACTGCCTATATACATAAATATATATTTTTTAAAGTTTTATTCGAAAACACATTTGTAGAATATCATAGCTTGAAAATAATAGCAATAACACCAAACAAAGAGCTAAGGGGTGAAATCTTGCACACGTGATAAATCACATCAAACGCATATTATCAGCCGAATTTTTCTTGAATTATGATTCTATCCTCATATAAACACGGTTTATTTCGCACTTTTTTCCCTCAACACTCCTATCATGTGGAGACTTGATCAGCTACCCCCTGAGCCCTTAGGCTTGATATTTTTTAGGCGCCATTAGGCCTAGGCTCCATTTTTCACATGCAATTTTTCGCATACTAATGAGTCAAAATAGCATATTCTTCCATTCCGCGGTTAATAATGACTTTTGCTACAAAAATTGCATATTGAAATTTAACCAAAACTTTGTTTCAATATTGCACATTTATTTGGTTGTTTTAAGATATTTCTCATCGTTTTATTGACTAAACTATCAATAACTGGAACGGAGTACATCCGATTCAATCTGCATTTCTGCTAGAATGTTCAGTTTCTAATCAGTTACTTTTGAGCGTAGGGTAATTTTTAGGATGCAAAAGTCTCTTTCTTGGATGATTAGTAATTAGTAATAATAAATTTTAAAATATGTGGCAGATTTTAAGGAAAATTTCATAAAGTTTATTTTGTACTATAACTGTTAACCATGCCTTCGTTTACGCAAGGTTTATAGAAGAATCAATGCATTAATTAAACAAAAAATTTTACTCTTGATAATTATAAACATGTACAATTAATCAACTCTTTACGAGGGTTGCCTTTTATGCTTTTACAAACAACCAATAGAAGGCGCTACTGAAATTTGTCTTCAGGATATTCGTAAAATTTACGTTTTTTTTTTTTTATTTTATCTTGGAATCAGTGGCATCTTAGAAATCGTCTGCGTATTTTGTTTACAGTGAGTGCTCTAAAGAAACAAGTGAGTGAAAAAAATGGAAAATAACTCGTGAAGGTTTCCGTTATATGATTTTTTATGATTTTAAGAAAGGCTTCTCGACAAGAATGCTTAATATCGCTTCGTGAAACTTTTGGTAATGAAGCATCATCAGAAAAGACTGTTTACAATTGGTTTGCAGAATTTCGTCGTGGCCGTGCGTCCGTCAGTGATGAATATCGTGAAAGACGACCAAAATCGGTAGTGATTCCAAACAACATCGATACTGTGTGCAAGATGTTTGAAGAAGATCGGCCTGTCAAGTATCGTGAGATAAAAGCATCTCTTGGCATATCACGGACTGACTGCAATACAATCGATTTTGCACGAACATTTAGCTGTTAAAAAGATTTGTTCCAGACGGATTCCGCATAGTTTGACAGAAGCTCAAAAAGAGGGTCGTGCAAATTGGTGTAAGGAAATGCTAAAAAAAATTCAAATTTGGAACTGCAAAATCCGTATACAACATCGTTACAGGTGACGAAACTTGGATATATTCGTATGAACTGGAAACTAAACAACAATCCACTGTTTGGGTGTTTCCAGATGAACCGAATCCTACGAAAGTTGTTCGTTCACGAAGCACTTCCAAGAAAAGATTGCTTGTTTCTTCGGCCTTACAGGACATATCGCAACCATTCCTTTTGAGGATCGAAAAACTGTTAACGCTAAATAGTATACAGAAATTTGTTTGCCAAAAGTCATCAACGAAATCAGGAAAAACAACAAAAAACGCCTCATCATTATTCATCACGACAACGCCAGCCCCCACACAGCATGTGAAACAAGTGATTATTTGAAGGATAAAAATATCGAATTAATGTCTCATTGCCTATATTCTCCTGATTTGACACCAAACGACTTTTTCCTGTTCCCTTATGTCAAACAAAAAATGCGTGGGCAGCGATTTTCATCACCTTAAGAAGCTGTTGATGCCTTCCAAAACTACGTTTCTGAGATATCAACTTCAGAGTGGAAAAACTCTTTCAAGATTTGGTTTGAACAGATGGAAAAGTGTATAAATATTAAAGGCGAATATTTTGAAAAGCAATAAAACAGATTGTTCCCCAAAAATTCGTTTTCTTCCTACTTTTTGTAGAAACTTTAATGGCAACCCTCGTACCAGATTTTATTAGTAGCTTTTTCTGATCCCAATTTCAGTCAACTCAGCCTATTTGGTAATTCGCCCCTGTAACTCGAATTCACCTAATCCCAGGCGTTGTTTCGATTTTTATTTTTGTACTTTTTTTCTCATCTCACTAGAATTACCTTTTTCAATCGATATTACTTCCTTAGCGAGCTACGTATTTTTGTGACTTAGAAAATAAAATAACACTGAAAGTGTTAATAGATATAACTACTTCCTAAAAAGTAATGGAGCAAAAAACTTTAGTTAAGCATAACCTGATTCCGTGGGTGGTCCTAGTTATGTCTTCAGGCATTGCGACGCCGAGGAATGAAATGTGTGCACTACTTCGTGTTATCTAACACGTAGCGTGAAGTTCGTGTTACGCGGTTTAAGTTCGCTCTGAAACTGAGACTCTTCGACCAGCAGTTATCTTGACACTTGATCGAAGGGTTGTAGGTGAAATCGTGCATAAATTACAAAATACTTCAATGTCGACGAAGCATTATAAAGATATCTCTGATCGGTCTGATTCGAGAGTCATGTTACAGTCGTGTTTGAGTATTGTAATATTTATTTCTTTAAGTATACTAACAACACAGGCGAAACTATTTAAAATATTAGATCTTGTTTCTACAGTTTGGATTTTTAGGCTGTGGAAAACTTTTAAGACAAGTAAATAAATAATAATAATAATAATCAATGCAAATCTAAATTTATTTATTTATTTAATGTGCGTGGAAATTAATTAATCAAGAAACACCCTTTTTAATAAATATTTTTTTTTTTCGTTAATAAATATTGGTTTGCATTGCTTAAGGCTCTTCTTAAATGCAACAGGGCAACTTTATGCCATAAGTTTTAATTCATTTTTGTTCGGAAAAGCATGAAATTGTCGATTTGCAAATGTTGTTTTCAGAAATTATGTAATCAAAAGAGGTTTTCAATTTTTTGGTATAGGTAAAAGATCCTTCAGAAAATACCGTCAAAGTAGGCGTTTTGAACCAAATTTCCGGACGAAAAAGGAAAAGCCAGCCAGAGAGGAGAAAATCTGGTTGTCACGTGATCAAAATTGCTTATAACTTGATAAGTACAGTAGTACCTCTTTTATCCGAAACTCTTTTAACCGAAACTCGCGATTAACCGAAATCTATTTTTTTTTTACTGCCACATTCCTTGTGTGCAAAATCCATTTTGAAAGCTTTTTTTTTCCCTTTTAACTACCAAATTTCTTGTGTGCAAGCGGTCCTTTCGAAACTACGAGTACATATAAATATTTTTGATCCCCTTTCTTAGAGTTCCTTTGAATTTAACTTGAGCTCCCGAAAGCTGCGGAGTGGAACGAAGAAAACGAACAACTTTGCAATTCTGAACCTTTTGAATGTTTTGCAAAAGGTTTGGTATGGCTGGAGCAGACGAAAGACTTTGATACTAGTGAACTAATATTATTAAAAAACTTCGTGATAGAGCTTCAAAGTAAAGGCATTCGAAACTGCGATAAACAAAACATTTTTCAAACACTTGTGATGTATATAAAAGGTTAAAAAAAGGTCTTAATTTCAAAATTAAAATTCAGGTAATTTATTCTTGTTTCTATTTTGCTATTGCTTTATTTTCATTAAGCACTTGTTACCATAATATGAAATATTGCATCCGAAAATTTCGATTTTCCGAAAGAGGGTCGATCCCAATTACTTCGGATAATCGAGGTTCTACTGTATTTTAATTATCAAAAAACGGAACACTCATTTCGCTTCCAAATCGCTTCAATACTCAATTCTTCAATAGTGAACTGATGTGTCAGAAAATTTTGCGCTTGTTGAGCAGTGTACTTGGGAACCGCCTTAAACATAAAAATTTTGCCATAGTCTAATCGTTAATTGAAACATTTATTAACAACATAAAACAATTGTCTACCTATTTAATCAAATTAATAATTATGCGTTCGCTCCCCCCCCCCCTCACCCTTTTTTTCCCATTCTGGAATTATATAATCCAGAACTGTGCATCATTTCTAAATGAAAAAAATATTAATAATAATCTCCAATAACCTGTTTTTTCCTTGTGTAAACAAGTACGTAATGAGAACAGTTTATAATAAGTATAAATATTGCAATTAGTTAAAATTCCATTTTTTTTTTTTTTTTTTTTTTTTTTTTTTTGTTAGAAAATAAATAAGGTCGACGCGACAAGACGGCGTACAATGATTCAGTTTAATATATTTAGCGCAAAAAAAAGAAAATTTTATTTACTTTTTTTACCACTGAGTGTTTTTTTTTTCTTTTTTTTTTTTCATTAAAGAAATATCTAAAACTCATAATATGTACACTTTTCTCAAAATGATAATGCATGCAAACAAACTTGTCATAGTATATCAGGTGTGTCATCCAGTTTGAAATTTAGTGTTGTTCATTGTATCGTTTTTTCCGCAATTAATATATTTTTTAATTATAATGTTTATGGAATTTTTTATTAACCCATTTGTGCCTGAATTTTTGTTTTCTCAAATTTTTTGGTAAAATCACTTTAAAATGTTGCAAAATGAACTGGAAAAATACTAAAAAGAATTAAGCTTAATTTTTCTTGTATTTATTTGAGAAAATGTAAAAGAACTAAATATGAGTATGTCTAGTAGAATAATATGCATAATTACATATTTTGCCTATATTTATATTTAAAATGTTTTTAAATTGTACATTATGTACTATAATTAGTATTTCAATGAACTACAAAAGAAATATATTTATTTCTTTGCAGAGACTAATAACGTTATAACTATTATTAATAATAAAATAAGAATAATCGTATTGCAGACTTAATAACAATTTATTTCATAAATATATTCGAAAGGAGATTGCATAAATAACTGTCTCCTAAATTTCTAATAAAAATATGTGCCCATTTGTACCTAGAACCCTATATTTTGTATATTACAAAAATGCATAAAAAATAGGCTTGAACATTTAATTTCGCAATTTAAAAAAATACGTATTTCAAAAAAGTTCACAAGCTAAGATTATAACTTGCGATTTTGGGTCCATGATAGAAAAACTACAAATAAACTTACTTTTTACATTTCGCCCTCTTGAAAAATTAAAAATCTATAAACACCGAAAAAAGCCTTAATTTAAGCAAATAAATATCCACCTTGTGCTGTCGTCTCTCGGTTATAGATAAAGACATTTATAAATAAGGATTTCATGCAATTTTCATGTTATAAAGAAGAAGAAAATTATACAAATGCATTAAAATTTGAAACGTCCCAAAAATGGGACGCTAGGCATAAATGGGTTTTAAAATAAACTCGTAAAAGAATTTTTGTATTATTGAAATGACAAGTAAATTTTTATTTTTTGGTCAACTATCTTTAGAATTGAAAAATATCGATTTTTGACATCGATGAATGTAAAAAATTGTAAATTATAATGGGATGCTTTTCCGAGAACGTGAAGAGTGTTTTCATAATCTAAAATTCTTAGTCATATTAAACGATTAAGCCAAAAATATATTTTTTAATTATGTTTTAAAGCATAAGTAAATAATGAAATCCATTTAGTTACATTTATTTAGAAATGCTATGCATGAAAAATGATTAAAGTTCTCTTTCACACGCAAAATATTAATTTCTAAATAGTATCAATGTATCGGATGTCAAAAAAGATATATCGTTAATTTTCAGAAATGAATATTTTATATGTAAAAAAGAACTTTAAACAATTTTTTACGTGAGTAGTAGGAAAACGGCAGTACGAGAACACGCGGCTTAGGGATGTAGGGGACGGGCAGAGCGGGTCGTCTCAAACCCAACCCGAAAATTCCACTGTAAGTCAAATCAAAATCCGGCCTGAACCCGACGGTTAAGTTGCCCCGGACCAGAAATAAAAGAAAATTAATCCATATTTTAATGGAATTATAAAATAGGCCCTACAATATATCTCTAATATCAATTTTATATATACCCATTAATATTTAAATAAATCTCTAAATAACGAACACTTTGGGACCGCCGAATTTGTCTCTTATTATGAAATGTGCTTGCTCCATTCAGAGACAAAAATATGCAAATATTTGTGTTGGAGATTAAAAAGTGTTCGCTAAATAGAGGTGTCTGTTATTAGGGAGTAGTGATATGGAGGTTTTACTTTGTCTTTACTTTACATCTCTATTTACTGTATATGCTATTACTGCTGAAAGTGGACAAAGTCTAGGGTTCTGAGGTGACCGCTATACGCTATTCGGGGTTTTACTATACTTAAATGATTGAAATAGTTTTCTCAAAATAAAGGTTTCCGCTATTTGGGAGTGTCCATTATGGAGGTTTGTAGTTACTGTATATAGATTTTTACCGGAAAAAATATTTTAGATTCTTTTATCTCTTAAATACTCATTAATGTTCAAATACTGTAAAACCTCTAAATAACGGACAGGGCTGACCGAATTTGTCTCTTATTCGGAGATATTCTCTATTCAGAAGCAAAAATATGCCAGTATTTGTGTTGTGGTTAAAAAGCGTTCGTTAAATAGAGGTGTCTGCTATTCGAGAGTGGGCATCATATGGAGGTTTTACTGTACATGTTATTACTTCTGAATAGCGGACAAATTCCAGAGTTCCGAGGTGACCGCTATTCAGAAGTTTTACTACATAAAAAATAAAACAGTTTTCTCTAAATAAAGGTTTCCGCTATTTGGGAATGTCTGTTATGAAGGTTTGTAGCTACTATATATAGTTTTTCTCGGAAAAAATATTTTAGACTCTTTCAAAATATCGGGTTAACCAGAAGACTCGCAAAACCCAAAATTCGAAACCGACTCGAACACGAAACAATGTTAGTCAAACTGACCGACAGAAAAAAAAGTAGAAGTCAATCCGACCCGAACTCGATACATAGCAAAAAAATAGCAGTCGATCTGAACCGCAGCCACTGAGCTCCATATATAAGACATGGAACTATTAATAAAAAGGAACTGACATATCCTTAAAATATTGAAGCTTCAACTGTAACTGCTTTCGCGGGGGTTGATTACCGCCAGGAGAAACTTCCACCAGTAAATTAAAAAGATATTTTTTTTCTTATTTAAACGGCTGATATGCGGAAAAATCAGTCATAAATAATGGCTGAAACAGGTATTCATTTTTACCGGTGGAAGTTTAATTTGGTGGTAGTCAGGCCATGCGTTTCCGCCATATTGTGACAACCTTGACAACCTATCAGTGTCACTGAAAATGATTATAATATCTGGGTAAACTGACACCAGTAAAAACAAATAGAATTTTTTACAAAATTTGTAAGAATATATTTCGATGAATAAGGCACTTAAGGGTGTTCTCAAATCAAAAAGGGCAACTGTCTGACATAAGTTTCAATTTATTTTTGTTCGAAAATGCATGAAACTAGCTGGTGTTGTTGTTCAGAAACTATGTCATCGAGCTGTTTTTTCCTATTTTTTGCAAACGCAATAGATCTTTCAGAAAACAGTGTCAAAGTGGACGTTTTGAACCGCGTTTCCGCGCGAACGGAGAAAAGGCACTCAAGAGCGGTCGAAAAAGGTGTTTGTCACGTGATCAAAAACGCTTATAACTCAATAGGTAATTGATTGATCAAAAAAAGGAAAAAACAGTTCCATTCCAAATCGCTTCCATGGCCAGGCTTTCCAGTTTTATATCTTTCCGTGAAAAAATGAATTTGTAAATGTGTCAAAACTTTTTGCGCTTGTTGAGCAGAGCAGTTGAGAACAGCCTTAAATAAGACAAAATTTTCTATTTAAATTTACTGGTGGGAAGTTTGCCACGGCAGTAATCAGAAACTGTTGATCCGACTTAAAAAACAGCAGCCGCCATCTTGTGACAACCTCCTCAGTTACTTCACTCGCAACTGGTAGACAGTACACGATATGTCTCCTCCTCTCTTTATTCATAACTCCATTATATAACAGGAGATCTGTCTTCCTATTTCCCGACATGATTTCCAGCGATCAGCGAAGAAGGGTACAGTGACGATCATTTTAGTTCGCATTCATGGCAAAAAATGCTTTTTATCGCATTCCCTTACATAATTAGATAATAATTTATTAATTTGATAAGTATAGCTTAATTCGAGAAGCATAAATTAGGATAGTAGTTAATGAGAACACTAATATCTAACATTGACAACGCGGACTATTTTTTACCTTTGCATTGCATGCTTTATTTGCCTTGCAAGCTTCTGACCGCTGACTGAGAACTCCTGTTATATATGAAGCTCAGTGCTCGCAGCATAAGTGTTATAACTACAAGTATAAGTGTTACCCTACCCGGCAATGAAAAAAATTAACCCCGACTAGATCCGAACCGTGTGTCGGATTGGAACTTCCAAACTTCTTATCCCCCCCCCCCCCTTTACTTTTAAAAATAAAGTTCAATGCTTCACCAAGAAATTGGTGAAATCTGGCTGAAATTTAGCTGCAACCAAGATATTGGTGCTAAGTTTCACTAGTTTAGTAATGTTTTCACAAATACCATTACAGGGCTGACACGAGCGATTGTTTTTTAACTCTATCTCGCACGACTTTTTCAAACCAAAAATCTTTCACATACACTTTGCCAACATGTGTAAGAGAAATATATTACAAAATTTGTATTTTAAAAATAGTGGGGCAAATAGAATATAAAAATAGTCGCCTGTGGCACCTCTGTATTATATTAGTGAATTGCTGAACCAAGTGAAGACTTGCTAGATCCGCCCTTGGATCTTTCTTTTGTTGTAAAAATGAAACATAATATCAAATTCTAATGCATTTCGCGTTATATGATTGCAAGCTGACAAAATAAAATGCTCTGTTTCGTACATAACCACGCACACGCCCACTTGTATAATATATATATATTCAAATTCCTGTATTTTATTTCAGGTTTTCACGTTTTGATAATAAATATAGTCTTCCATTTATAAATTTCAGATATTTTTTATGATGACATATATATGTAACAAATAATAACCGATATTGATATTCTTTTTTTTTTTTTCGCTTTGTGGTGTGAGTGATGTTCCGCCTACTTTTAGTTTTGCACAAAAACTTTTCTTAGAAAGTCGTTTTCCTGATCTTAACAAAACGGCTAGACATTCTGAATAATAACTACGAAAACACTGATACAATGTAACGTCCTCTTCGTGCTCGTGTCACTAAGCTTGTTTTATATGACAACCATTGCCACCTCCTTTTTTATATATTCTTTTCGATGTAAGATAGATAGGCTTAACTTCTAGCATGTGAAAGATCAAAGGTTAGTAGCAGAAAGAACATATATATTTCTTTAATTATATTTTATGGAGACATTTGTCGTAAAGAGGGCAAGTTTCATCCATAGAGTACGGTTCCGAGATTACGTTAGTCCCCAACAGGTGGCGTTCTCACGAACATTAAATTTAGATGCTTTTTTATAGAAAAAGAAATATTTAATATAAAGGATGGGTAATTTATTCGATACTTGTTATGGACATTGAATATTTCAGCTTTGAATTTAGATTCGCCACTTTTCAGTTTTTTAATGTGTTTGCTTGACGTTAATTACAGATATTTCAATATATAATCTTAAAATTATGAAGACCTTATTTATCATGCTAAATCGCATGAATTCCGAAGAATAAATGCATTGCAAAACTTCTCTTCGAGTATATTGACATACATAAGCTTTCAAGGAGAAATAGGAGGGTGATATATTTAACTGATAACAGAGATTAATCCCATTTAATTTTCGGTTATGGACATTTTGAAATTCTTTATTTTTATTTCTTTATTAAATGTTATTCGGCATGCGGTTCTGAATATGAATAAACATATAACATTTACAAAGTAATGTTCATTCGTACGTACAAAAAAAAAAGCACTTTTTTCTGTAGGTGAGAGTGCGAGAGGAGGGATATCGTTTCTTGTAATCCAGATAACCTTGATTCAGTTGATTGTTATTTCTGGATTTTGGTGTCGCAATTTTTTTAAAGTGTTTTTAAAATGTATATGTTTAAATGTTATATAATATTTTTTAAACTATCCGAGCAGTTTATTTACAGGGTGTACGTACATAATTAAATTTCACCTACTCAGAGCTGTCTGTAGTCGAAACTATTCATCAGAAAAACATGAAATTTGAAATGCATCTAAATGAAGGGATGCGAAAGACATTTAGCAGGGGAAGAATTAAAAGTGGCCACCAGAGGGCATTTTTGATAAAAGTTCGGATAAATATCTGAAAACTGGACAATTTCACTCCAGAATTTTTATTTTTTTTTAATTAATGTACCAATTTCCAAATACTATTATATACTATGATACACGTTTTGTCATTTGATTGTTGTTGTATTTTGAGATCAAGGATGTATATTTTATGCGTAGGATAAACTTTTATGGAAGAAAGTGTCTGTTAACACCATAATCAGTGTCTAATAATTGGGACTGAGATGATGGGGACTGAGGTGATGTTTTTGTCTTAACAGCTGCACAGCCATTTTATTGAATCATTTTGAACACATGTAAATGATTAAATATTCCATGTGACATTTGTATGTTACATAAATAAAGTTGCAATAAGCTTTATTTTTACAAATAAAAAGTTAAATATGGGGACATGAATGATGCTATAAAAAAATACTCACAATTTTTTCAGAACAAAAACTAAATATTTCTAAAAATGAAACAATGAGAAAACAACTTACCTTCATCCATGGTGGATAGTTGAACTGTAGTTCCTGTTGCAATGGAAATAATTTTGTCAGCGCCACCTAGTATCTGTTAACCTAAATGTGTGGTTAGAGGGACTGAGATGATGGTCAACCTCAGGGGCAAATATATTTACTACAGTATTTTACTATGCAATCTATACGAGTAAAGGAGCATTATATTTTCCCATACTGTATATATATAGGTATAAATATATAATAGCAAAAGTTAAAAATATTTATAAAAAGTTTTACAGCATACATTTAATATTGGATATTTGTACCTGCCGACAGGGACTGAAATGATGATTTCCTTTGTTTAAAACTTAAAATTAATTATTTATACATCATCATATGTCCATTTATCATTGGTAATTGTTATAACACATGTTACAATATATTACATTTTTCAGTTTTTGGTTTTAGTATGATTAATGGAGTATTATTGGCAGTGGACGCAAATTGTCCAATTTTCAGATATTGACCCATATGCAAGTTTTAGCAACTTCGTGATGTATTTGTTCGCCTACAAGGAAAATGTTAAATAAAAAGACGTAAATAAAAATAAATGTCTTGTCAATCTCATGCCTTTTCCACGGAAAATATTGTACAGTTTTCAAGATCGTGCTTTACTGGTGAAACTTTTTTTTTAATCAACATGGTGATTCCACACTAAAAGCTTTGCGGAGGTTTCGCGCATTTAAAAATATTCCCAGAGGTGGCAGTGACTATGCAAACCGAACAATTCCACAACTCAAGGACAGAATTTCCTGTCACGCCCTCAGCATTTCCAAAAATTTGTTTCGCGTCGCTATTAAACATGCTATTTTGCGATTTCAAACGGTACTGAACAATAATGGTCAACACATTGAACAGTATTTGTCTTTATAAACTAATTCTACCATGTATAAGCTTGTATTTTGTTAAATTATTGAAAAAAAAAAAATCAGCAATACGTCCTCTGGTAGCCATTTTTTTTTTTTTTTTCTGATAAACGTCTTGTGCATCCCTTTATTTAGATCCATTACCAATTTCATACTTTTCTGACGAATAGTTTCAAGAACAGATAGCTCTGAGTAGGTGAACTTTAATTATGTACACCCTGTTATATCACTGTGGAGAAAGATATAAAACTTTCTCCACGAATTTCTTGTGACAATATTGGCGCGATATTATGAGAAGTTGAAGAGGAAATTACCTCTTTTAAATTTTTGAAATTCCAAATTTTTTTTCTTTATGTGGAAAAATTTATTAATCATGCGAAGTGGTTCCCGTCATCCGAAAATTTTAATGTTATGTGACAAAGAGGAATACCTGCAAGTAAATTTCCTGCAATCGAGAACCGTTGCGCGTGATTACATCAAATGACACGCAAAAAAAGTCGTTTTAAGGGTGTATTCGAAAAAATATTTTTCCACCTTCAACAGCTCGAAATTTTCTAAGACATTTTCAGACTCATTTTTAAAAGTAAAAACATGAAACTTGCTGGGGTGATTTCTGAAGACATATTTAACATGCCGTGTGATTTCATTTTCAGCTCAATTAATTAGAATTCGAATTTTAAACAATTATTTTCTCAGTATGACCATTTTTTTCATTCCCAGATCGCCCGCTTCGGAAAATTCTGTTCAAAACGCCCACTTTGACAGCGTTTTTTACAGTATTTTCTGCATTTATCAAAAAATTAAGGAGCACCGCACATTATATAGTTTCTAAATAAGAGAATTTCCAAGTTTGATGCGTTTGAGAGCAAAAATGAATTTTAAAATGAATCAGAAAATAAGCAGTTTGGATCGGAATACACCCTTAAATTCTAATATGAATATGTACACATGTACAGTAAAATTATCTGACCATCGATTGTAGGGAACACACACTTAACCGACAGCCCTCCGACATTTTATGATCTGACTGCAAAGGGAATATATCTAAGGGTGTTTCTGATTTACTTCCGGGACTTAAATTTCGGAAAACAAAATGTACTATTAAAGAAAAAAGGAAAAACACTAAGTATGTGACTATAATACCGTTAAATTATTTTAATGAATTGTAAATTTGTTAAAAGGAAAAAAAAACTAAATATGTGACTATAATACCATTAAATTATTTTAATACATTGTAAATTTGTTAAATACTATAAAATTTGCCACAATAATAATTTAAAATGCATCGAAAGTTTCAAAAACCCGACCAATGAATACCCTTCCACATAGATTTATTCTTTTTCTTGCAAAACTATTTTCTTCTTCTCTCACAATCACTGAAACTGTCTTATTTTTATTTACAAAAATAAATAAATAAATAAATAAAATAAAATAGTTCTCAACACAGAATTTTCTCCTTAAGGGTGTTCTCAAATCCAAAAGGGCAACTTTCTGACATAAGTTTTAATTTATTTTTGTTCAAAAATGCGTGAAACTATACTCCCTGTAGGAAAAATTGGCTTTTTAAAGGCAAATATCCTCTATTCATTAGCCCTTCGTTGGTCACTCCTCGCCCCTTATCTTAGGTAAGTAACTATGGTCACGAAGGGAAAATGAAAAGAGAACGTTTGTCCTTGAAAAGCCAATTTTTCCTACAGGGAGTATAGCTGGTGTTGTTGTTTAGAAACTATGTCATTGAGCTGTTTTTTCCATTTTATTTGCAAACGCAATAGATCTTTCAGAAAATAAGGTCAAAGTGGACGTTTTGAACCGAATTTCCGAGCGATGGGAGAAAGAGCACTCAAGAGCGGGCGAAAAACGTATTTGTCACGTGATCGAATTCGCTAATAACTAATTAATTGATTGATCAAAAAATGGAAAACACACTTCAATTCCAAATCGCTTCCATGGGCAGGCTTTCCAATTTTATATCTTTCCGTTAAAAAATGAATTTGTAAATACAGTCGGACCTCTATTTAACGAAGTCGCTAAATCCCGAAAAAAAGTTCGTTATGTGGAAAATTCGTTAAATAGAGATGAACCTTTTTAAATACTTTAAACTACACAAAACAGATTTTTAATTCATAAACACTAAACATTATTAAAAAACTTAACTAATCACACTTTTCTTTTGTAAATCATATATATATATTTATTTATTATCATTCATTTTACCCATCAAAAAGAAATCTGTAAGGACAACAAGAAAGAAAATATTTACATTAAAATTAATGAATTTTAATGACATTATCGTATTTATTATAACAAGTTTTACTACATGCGTCCTTAAATTTAATTACTGAAACTTATTTACTACAGAACAGCCCTTTTGAGTGTGAAAAAGGGGATATTGAAAGTTTGCATTTCCTGAAATGCAAAGAATGACAGGGATTTTACTGCTCTCGTTGAGTTAGGCACTTGGTAAAACTAATTCAAGGTTATTGAGCATTATAAATTGTGTAAAAGAACGAATAAGTTTGAAGTGTCTGGAAATATTTTGAGAAATAGGGAGAAAAAAATTATATCAGAAGAAAAAGTTCGTTAAATAGAGAATACACTTCGCTGTTTGGAGGTTATATTACGAAGAAATTCGCAAAATGTTGTTGGTTCCGAGGAAAAGTTCGCAAAATAGAGAAATTCGCAAAATAGAGGTTCGTTAAATAGAGGTCCGACTATATGTCAAAATGTTTTGCGCTTGTTGAGCAAAGAAGTCCAGAACAGCCTTAAACGTGTCTTATTTTTATTTTTTGTGGCTATTTAGTTTGTGGATTCTTAATTTTTATTGTAGTCTACTATTTTTACAATTCGCAAAGACGTCTGATAACGTCCGTCCGATTATCTGAATTTTTCGATTGCCCCTGATGACCATGGTCCAGTAAATATCGGATAAGCGAGGATCTACTCTCTATTGTAAATTCAAAAGCGAAATTTCAAATTTGAATTAAATGAGGACTAAAAATGGAAAACGCTGAAAGTACCAAAAAATCAAAAATCTTTTTTTGTACGAAAAAAATGTCTTAAAACTGCTAGTCAGTCAATTTCCGAATCCCCCTCGGTAATGTTAAGTCTATGGGCGTTTGATGTATTCTTATATTTATAATATCTCCTCAGGATATTAATATTTTTTTTTTCTGTTTTCTATGTACAGTCGGACCTCGTTATTGCGACACCCGGTTTTCACGTCACTCCGCTTATCACGTCAGTTTTTCAAAGTCCCGATTTTCCTTATATGATTTTAATGTAAATAAACTCCGGATTTTACATCGTTGTATAATGTTAACTCCGGATATCCCGACGGTTTAGGAAAATATTCCATTTTTCATAATCCATCTTATACGCACGGAAATTAAGCGGTAAGAAATGTCTTAGCAAAATTTTTCACAAAAGTGTCTAAAATACCCGTTGAGACAAATCAGAAATTTTGCATCAATCCTTTATCTGAATTAATGAACCCAAACTCTATGAATGACCCACTTAAGCTCCAGATAGACGCATCAGTCTACTCGCGCTCTCTTTGTTCTGGTCAGGTCACGCTTTCTTTTGGTTACAAAGCATTTTTCATCCGACTAAAACCGAAGCATTGCATTGCATTGAAACGAGTAAAAATTATCTAACATCCATTTCTGAAACAATGAATATTGATTACAATTCATTGTATAATATTGAAAAAAGAATTGTAGGACGCACATCCAGGGATAACCAAACCTTAATTCATTAATATTTCATGTAACAATAAAAAACAAGTCACCATAAATCTGATTTTTATTCTTTTCATTTTTGTTTTTGTGTTTATTTTGTTTAATAATAATGTTTTACTGCTTAAAACTGCAAGACCAGTTATGAATTTCAAATGGTCTTAAATTACTTAAAAATACAGCTTTTTATAAGCATTTTTCTCCAACCCCGGTTACCGCGACACCCCGCTTATGACGACACTTTGTTCTGGTCCTTAGAGTGTCGGCATAACGAGGTTCTACTGTACTCTTCTTAAAGAATGTCTTTCTCTAGGTGCGTTCGTAATTATATAAATACGTAGCACCTATAGTCGTCGTTCAGTCCGTCTGTCCGCATATACCAGTGCAAAAAATACCCAACCGAATCGTTTGAAATTTAAAATATATAAGTGTCGCATAATTTTGTCGAGTCATTTCAAATTTTATGAAAACCGGATATATAGTTTAATGGCAGGTACAGTCAAAAGTTTCTCGTTACATTACGGCCAATGGGAAAAAATGATTTCAAGTGCATTTTAATGATGTTAGAGCCTTTCGAACAGAATGAAATGGATAGGCACTTATGAAGTGCACTAAAATATATGAAATATAATATGCAGTGCAAAAAATATTTATAAAACTAGTTATAGTACGAACGCACCTCATGTGCCATGTTCGACGGGCAATTTCCAACTTGTTTTCTTAGTATTCAAAATATTTCTAAATATGTGCTTAATTTAATATTTTATGTGTTAAAGAAGAGGACGAACTGGGACTAAAATTTTAACACTTCCTATGAAATTAAGCATAGATTTTAGAAATATTTTGAGAAGTAAGAAAAAAGAGACATCCTTTAAGGCTGTTCTCAAATCCAAAAGGGCAACTTTCTGACATAAGTTTTAATTTATTTTTGTTCGAAAATACATAAAACTAGCTGGTGCTGTTGTTCAGAAACTATGTAATTGAGCTGTTTTTTTTTTTTTTCATTTTTTTTGCAAACGCAATAGATCTTTCAGAAAATAGTGTCAAAGTAGGCGTTTTGAACCATATTTCCGCGCGAAGGAAGAAAAAGTACTCAAGAGCGGGCGAAAAACGTGTTTGTCACGTGATCAAAATTGCTTATAACTCAATATGTAATTGGTGGATCAAAAAATGGAAAGCACAGTTCAATTCCAAATCGCTTCCATGGGCAGGCTTTCCAATTTCATATCTTTCCGTTAAAAAATGAATTTGTAAATGCGTCAAAACGTTTTGCGCTTGTTGAGCAGAGCAGTTAAAAACAGCCTTAAGGCTGTTCTCAAATCCAAAAGGGCAACTTTGTGACATAAGTTTTAATTTATTTTTGTTTGGAAATGCATGGAACTAGCAGGTGTTGTTGTTCAGAAACTATGTCAACGAGCTGTTTTTCCGCTTTTTTTTTTCTTTTGTAAATGCAATAGAACTTTCAGAAAATAGCGTCAAACTGGGCGTTTTGAACTAAAAATCCTCGCGAAAGGAGAAAAAACACTCAAGAAAGGATGAAAAACATGTTTGTCACGTGATCAAAATCGCTTACAACTCAGTAGGTAATTGATTGATCAAAAAATGGAAACACACAGCACAGTTCGATTCCAGACGCTTCCATACTCAGTCTTTCCAACTCTATATCTTTCCGTTAAAAAATGAATTTGTAAATGTGTCAAAACATTTTGAGCTTGTTGAGCAGAGCAGTTGAGAACAGCCTTAAGAGTACACATAAAAAATAAGTTAAATGTATTAATTTTCCGAGAAGATATTTTAAATATAAGAATGCATCAAATAATTACAGATTTAACATTACCTAGGGGAATTCGGATACTGAGTGACGAGCAGCCTTAAATGCCAAGCTGAACAAACAGGAGAACCCGAATAGTGCCAACCCTAGTAGAAATAGTTCAAAAAAGAGTAGGAAAATGTCGCTGATTGAATGTGCCACACGAAGTGAAGTGGAGCACGCTGAAAGTGCCAGTGATAAGATGTGCGGCGACCGTTGGCCATTACACAATTTGATCATGTTGTTATTGTTTACATCAATGGGATATTTTTAAACAAGGTTTAAATATTAAATATATAAATAAGAAAAATGTTTACAAATGATAATATTCGGTCGTTAAACTCTAAACGAAAAGAAGCTAGGTACCTACATTTTAAAGTGTGGAACTAAGAGCCCAAAAAGGATTGAAGTGGGAAACCCTGTAAGTAGCAGAAGTAGGAGTTTTTCTTTTTTTTTTTTCGCTCTCTTGAAAAATTTCCTGTTTTGGACTTTCAGCGTTTTCCATTTTTAGTCTTCAAATATATCGCACAACTTAAAGTCCATAAATGAGAGAACATGGTGTTTGACCATACCTAACCCTTTGAAATTCAACAATTCCGGTTTTAAAAATAATTACTCAGATCTTAGAATTCAACATTTTAAGCATGTAAAAAATAATAAAACAAATTCGGAACATAAAAAATTATTGACTAAAGGAACTTTTTTCACGGCTGCAACAAACAGAAAATTACATACTTCTCATAAATATTGTCAATTTTCTAATGCAAAATTGTAAAGTATACAAACTTACCTTTGCAAAAATCTATTTTTGAATGTCTCAAACCTTTTTAATTTTACAAATTTTCGAAGTTCATATTAGCAATAAGGATACGAAACTGTTCAAATGATAAATACAACTTAAACATGAAAAATCAACTAAGTATCGCCATCTGGTGAGAATTCAATTCTATGAACAATTTATATTAACTGCTGAGACGGGAGATAACAGCAATAAATAAAATCGTATTTTAAAGTACACTGTATAAGTAACATTGACTTTTGGGTATGTTACAAATATGCAACGTAGTGTTACAAAGGATTAAACAAAAAAATATTTCTTCTAGCAAATATTTTTCTTTTGTTTAATAACTAATAGTGTCATCAGCAAATTTAAAATAATGCACATTGAAATCATAAAATATGGACTTAAAAGCGAAACTTTTGGTTTTGCTTTCAGAACTTTTTTATTGTTCTAATACGTTACTTACTGACATCGTTTGATTGTTTTGTGATTTATTGCTGCCTTCATTGGTAATCAAAATAATTCTGAGGACAAATTATTTCAAGAAAGTTAAAATAATAAATCAATCTATTAAACCACCAAAAAAGGAAGCTGTAATAATTTCACTCACGAATCCTACCTGTAGAAAGTACATTGAATCAATTTTCTTAGATTAATAAAAAAAACAATAAACTTCATTTCCAGTTATATTGATTTCATTAGTAAGTGAATATGGGTGTGAAATCTATGCAGGTTGAGGAAATTGATGTTTGAAGTACCGATACTTTATAATCTTGTAATAGCTTTAAGATGATTGTTTCCTTTTAAAAATTAAAATATTCATAAGCAATATTTTGGATAATGTATGTGCTGTGTAATTGTTTTTCCTTGATATTATATGAAGTCAAGGATCATCGAAAAGGAAAACGGAAGAAAAAACATGCTAAATACACTGATAAGGCTACCCTTTCTAATGCTATAGTATTGTGCGAATTAATGTGAACACAAGTGTTAATAATAAAAAAAAAATATTTATTGGTTACAAGCAATTAAAAAAAAAGGAGAAAAGAACATTTACATGTTTTTTAACATGACGATTACATTATTATTATGAGGAAATATGTCCTCCCTTGTCTTTTACAACGTTTTCAACACGTTTTGGCATTGAGTCAACAAGTCTTTTGCAGTTTTCTGATATCTGCTGGTCTCGAAATCATTTAGTCAATTGGTTTTGCTTTTGTTGTATATAATCCATTTTACGAATCTAGCTTTTACAATAGCTCACAAATTTTCTATAGGATTTAGATCGGGTGAGTTACCATATCAGGCCAGTCAAGGCATGAAATCTTTTTGCTCTTGACATATTTCTTCATGACCTTCTACACGATGCAAGAAGCAGAATCTTGTTGAAAAACTGCTCGACCATTCAACTTCCAGTTTTTGTTCTAGCAAATCTCTGTATTTTTTAGAGTTCACCATGCAGTCTACCGGCACAAGAGATCCTGTACCTTTATATGAAAAACAGTCCCAAAACATCTGCTTTAACGGGTGTTTAACTGTTTCATCAATATGAGCTGCCATAAGTTTTTCGTTGTCACTTTTTCTAACCAAACGAGATCTTTGTCCTTGTACCAAAAAATGGTTTCCATCAGAGAACAACACGTTTCTCCATTATTCAACAGTCTGCTCGATATATTTTTTCACCAAAATATATCTTTTTTCCTTCATGGCAGCAGTCAATAATTGTTTTTTCTGAGGTTTAATTGTTCTTCTTCCACCTTCGATAAGTCTTTTTCAAAAAGTGAAATCGTGAATAATAATTCCAGCGTGTTGCTGCAGTTCTTGGCTTATTTTTCTAGGATTTAGTTTACTTTACCTTATTTAAAAAGCTTCATCTCTTTTTTACCTTCCTCTTTCTTCCACATTTTCCTTTTCCATTCATCTCAATCGTCCCAGTGTTCTTTTGTTTTAAAATTTTGTTTACAGTTCCAAAACTCACACCATACTCTTTGGCAATATCTCTTTGAGTCACTGATGTCTGTTCACTTAAAGTAACAATCTTTGTGCCCTTCCTGGGAGAAATATTAATCTTCTAAAATAAGAAAGAAAGAAAGTCTAAAACAGTCTAGATACACCCTTATAGAAAAACAATTTAAAAAAAAAACCTCTATAATTCTTACTAATATAAAAAAGTAACACGTCTGTAACTTGCAATATGTTGTTACTCACTAAATGTCACAAGAGTAAAAGAAAATGGCCGCAAATTTTGACATAAACGTGTTGCTAACTTCAAAAACATGTAAAAGTGTAAAAAATATTTTATGTTCACATTAATTCGTACAGTTGTCTATTTTTGAATGCCATACAATCTCATTTTCATTTTAATAACATAGAGAAACTTATTTATATTTGAATGAATACATCATAGAATATGATACACGGGACATACATATGAAGAGTTCAGAGGAGAAACCATTCCAGATCGCTTTTTCATGAAATTGAATTTTAGGTGTCATTGTCCTATTGTCCGTTGTGAGAAAAATTTTGACAGTATGCAGTTTTCAGTGTGTTTGTATTCGTTTTTGTGGTTCACATAAAATTTGCCAGAAGTAAAGCCCTACCATTGAAGAACCATGTCAGTCCCAACTTCGATTTGCGTTTTCCTCGAAATTGATTTCCATAGACTGAATTTGTTTTACTTGAAAACATAATACTCAGTATAATGATGATTAGAACAACGAGTACCATGATAAAATAAAATATTTTTGTATTTGTTTGCTAACAAAAACAAAATAGATCATAAGATATCAAAATTCGTAATAAAAAAGATAAAATTATTTTAAGAAACAAGTATTATTATCCATTTTTTTTTCATGATACACTATAACTTAACATTCGGAGTCGCTGAAATCACGCTGATGCAAGTCGCGTTTACTTAAATGTTCAAAAACAAAGGAACTAGAAGCGTTGTTTTGAATCCTATACGATAAAACATTGCCTGATGCTATCGATTAGCAGTTTTTTTTAAAGCTATGACGTATACTGTTCTTCCTTTTAATAGTTTGATATCTAGATAACATCCTTCCTGCACTTCCCGCCAATATTTAAATTTAATGGCTTACACCACTGTGATTTTTATTTGCCTCATATAATAAGATATCCGAAATCGATTTTTTAAACATCTTCTTTGCAAAGTTCAGTTCTGACTACAAAATATTAAAAAATATTTTTTTTAACCTTATTCTTATTCCTTGATCATTTCTGAACATCGAGGGAAACACGGCACTTAAAAAATCATATTATTACTTCGGGGACAGTAACTCCTTTGAACAAAATTATACCACTGAACCATATACATTATTTCAAACTTGAACGGGATTTTTTATTTCTAATGATTAATCCTGAGTTTGAGAGTACTTTTACTATGAAATCGTTTAAGGTAATCTCATGAATTTACAACTAGGTATGCATTTTGGACAAGCTATATATGTTGGAGAGAGTTTCATAATCTATGCTTGATGCATGATAATTCGTTCTTGTTCTTCTATAAGCGTGTAGATAGTTTAAAATTGCCTACATGGTTAATATTTTATGAATTTACCTACAACGGTTTCGACGTAATAGAGTGCGCAAAAACAGCATTCATCTTTTTTAAAGTTCAGTTTAAAGTTTGAAAAATTAATGTTGCTCAACGGTAGAATTTTGTTTAATTTTGCTGTAACTCAAGTAATAATACAAGCATTTGAATGCGGTTTTCAGAGAAAATGTTCAGAAATAATTAACTTAAAAACAGAAAAGTTAATTTTTCTATCACTCGAAGACGCTCACAAGCTAATGCTAAACCTATGAGAGCGTTCTTTTCAAATTTCTCGCTTGATTTTGAATAATTTTAAAGGTTTTTTTTCTTGCACAGGATAGCTGAGATCGATTTGTAACATTATTAATTTGTACTTTTAACATTAGAGTGCGAGTTTCTTCTCGTGACTACTGAGGACACTTAAGGAGATCTGCATATAGGGGCAACCACTTTGCACCTTTTGGCAAGTGGCACATGTTCAATTACAGTAGAGCTATAGCACCTAGAATATATAGTGTGGAAATCGGCTATCCCTGTAATACTTAAAAAAGCGCTAAAATATTGTATCCCTTAAATGTACAACGATGCTGCTGAAATATGAAGATCTCAGCGACATCTGCAGGATATTTTCTACAACTGCAAGATATTGCTAGTCTATATAAAATGTAATACGAAAATCCCGAAAATGTCGCTGCGATCGACACTTGGGATTTTAGCAGTATCGTCGCACATTTAAGGGATACAAATTTCTAGCACTGTTTGGATAGCATATTTCCACACTAGGTATTCTATAGTAGAGCGCTGATTATCCGAACAAGTCAGGACTTACCCTAGTTCGGATAAGCGAAAGTTCGTATAAATGGACAGACAATTTAAGGGATGTTCCTGACTTTACTAAAATCTTCACACTTTATCCACGCTTCGGACTGATAGCACTAGTTAATGCTGGCATGTTTAAAAATTGATTTTTGTCCTTTTAATTTTTTTTTTTGTTTACCTTTTTTATATCATTTTCTGAACTCCAGCGATTATAATTTAAGCAAAAAAACTTTCGATTGTTGCTTGCTTCAAAGAAGACATTCTTTTCAATGCTGCCATATCTCGAATTCTTCTTAAGTACTTTAGTTGAATAGGATCAGCATTCTTCTGCCGTTCGAGCCATTTCATCGCTGTTTCCAAACATTCAAAGGCTTCGTTATGTGATGGACCTGGGTCATTTTCAGAGCATTCGTTTTCATTTTCTTCAGTTTATTTTTCGTTTTGAATCTCATCCACAATCTTATCCTCATTTAAAATCTGATATCTAGGTCTAATAGGGTGTTTGGATACTTGGAAGTTCGTTTAAGAAAATTGTTTGAGAGAAATAGGCTGTTCGGATAATTGAAAGTTCGGTTTAAAAAAAATGAGAAAAATTGGCTATTCGGATAATTGGAAGTTCGTTTAATTGGAGTTCCGATAATCGGCGCTCTGCTGTAGTTATAATATTTAGATTAGACTGTTAAAATTTTTACTTCAAAGCTTGACCATTCTCTTGTGCAAAGTTAAACTGACTGTCCACGATCGACCCAGCGCAGCGTATGCAATCCAAATAACAAAAGCAGTTAAAAAATGAAGATTTAACACTTTCCAACATATAACCTGGAGGAATCAAGTGTAGAAGATATCGAATCGGATTAAAAATACGCTGGAAAATTTTTAAGCCTTAGAGTTTGAAACGAGATTTGCAAATTTCAAAGGTTTGAAAGGCAGGTCGTTTATTTACTTTTTTTTTTCAATTTTCTGTATAAATCTAGAATCAGTACCAAATGTTATGAAAATGGAAGTAAATGATATCCCTTGTGAGTCAGATTTCAAGGCAAAAGACACTGTAGTCGGTTTGCTTGAATTAAAAAAAATGTTTCCCATGTGCCAACCAGGTTTCTAAATATTCGAAACTTTGCATGTGGAATCGGTGCTTAATTTGCACCGGAGCCCACCCCACCCTTCTCTGTTTTTAGTAAATATTTAAATATTGGCCGGAATTCACTGGAGCTCATAAATAAAGCGCTCCGGAGCCCAGTATGCAATAGCGCTTTCGAAAAACCGAAGCCTAAGTTACCTTTTCCTTTCACTCCCATCTCCCAGATTTTGCATTCTTTCCATCAAAACACTTATATGTGATGTAATGTGTCGCACACATAGATGGTGGAAATGAAACGGGTTCAATTTTTATATCAGTCTTTGGGCCTGGGAAGGCTCGAACTCAATCGCTCTTACATTCAAAACTTTATTTATTCGTGTGTAGAACAGAAATCGTGTTTTCTATTCTAGCGATTTTTGCAGATTTATGTCTGCTATTGATGGTGGCGACGTGTTGATGTGGCGCCACTCAAGAGAGCGAAGAATGAATTTGCTTTCGATTTTCTTTTGTGACAGTAGGATATTTTTTAATTGAATCGTTTATTTTATTTTTTCATTTAGATATCTGGCCTGAAAAAAATATTTTCTTCTGTTTTTAGTCAATGGGCATCAGCTTGAGGTTTTGATTGTTTGAAATTTTTAGTCTTCTATTGTGTTCCAGTATGTCTGACATTGGCCTTAGGCTCTGCTCTACACATTTGCGAAGTCGCTTTCATTTGTAACTAGATATAATTGCCATGTATTGTTATTCTGACAGAAAACAATCGAGCAGTTTTTCGTCTTTTTCTATAAAAGCATCGAATCTTTCTGATATCAGTGTCAAATTTTTAATTTAATCTGATTATCAAGGACTCACAACGACAGATTTTTATGCGGAAGGAATTTATTATAGTTTAAGATACGCACCTTTTACAGGAAATTGAAAAACGTTGTTCGATTAATCAGCGTATAAATATTAATTTCTGTAAATTTCATTCATTTTTCATAAGATGCACTTCATTAATGTGTCCACTAGATTTTGCTTCTTGAGGGAGAAAAAATATAATTTTTTTTTTTTAAGTATGAAGTATATTTTTATTTGATACCAAACTTCTCTTTTTGATTTCTGAATCGCAGAATTCTGTGATTAAATAAAATTAAAATTAGGCAAAGATTCGGAAAGTGAATAGTAGACAGCTAAGTATGTGCAAATAGATTTATTTAAAAAAAAAAAATGTTAAAGAAAAAAAAGCTTTAAATTTTGCAAATAATGTATGAAATATAAATATTCGGATCGGAATGACGGCGGATGTGTGTGTGTGTGGGGGGGGGGGGGATGGTAGGCTGGCATGCTACAGTTATTAGTACTCCAGAATATTAGGGCTCCGGTACTTTTTTCGTTAGAAATTAAGCCCTGTGTGGAATTATATTAGGGTTTGATGCGAGCAGTTATGTACACTAAAGATAGAATATAAGTCTTCCATCAGATGTAGAATTACCAACATACGCCTTGCATCAAATTTAAAAGAAATATATACTGCAAGCAAAATTTCTGTTGAAATAGAAACAATTCTGTCAGAGAAAAAATGCCAAGTGTCAGGGAGAAAACTTTAATTTTACTGTTACTCTTATTGTTGTTGTTGTTTACAGAGGATTTTTCAAAAATAAAACTAAGCCTGTCTGAAAAACGTCGTTTTTGTGATTTGCGTCCCGCATAAACTTAAAACCTTGCTTTTTTTTGCCTTATCTGCATTTCATATTGACATGCTTGGCGTAAAGTAATTACATGATCGTTATTCAATATCATTCTTCTTAACTTTTAAAATATCTTATTCATGGTTAAATCTTGAAAATGATTTCAAAATTTCCCCAAAACTGGAGCTTTTACCTACTTCAAGGGAATCATTCTTATCTTAGAAGGGAACCACTTTTGGTGCTGTTCGCACCTAGCATCAAGACCTGATGCATTTTGTAGCCCTATATATAAAAGTTAGAGAACCGATAAAATTTCTCTGTTAAAATAATATTTTATATATTTTTTATACTTTTACTTTTTTATTATTGGATTTTTATTTGTTTATTACCCATCAAAAGTGAGTTAAATCGCCAAATATGGCGCTATAAATTTTTCGCTCGCGTTATCCCTGGAATATATATACGGTACGTATTACAATTAAATCAGATTGCAATTTGTTTGATAATTGATAGCATAAGAAACAATTAGTTTTTTTTTTCTGTGCAGGTGATAAATGTATAAATAGTAAATATATTTGTGTTAAAAACTTTCTAGATCATTGAAAACTATTTTTTTTTTTTTAGTGAAATACAAAATGAGCAAACTATTTTCTTTTGAAGTCATGTAGAATAAAATTTCGAATGTTTAAAACGAAATGTTGTTGTATTAAATGCTGTGTATTTTGGTAAAAGTAATCATAAAGTAAATTAATATTTTTTATACAAAATAAGAAAATTTACTATGCCTAATTAAGTCGGACATTACAATTTCGAATGAAGTCCAAACTACTGCTCAGGTTCACACACGAGAAACAGCCATTTGACATTCAGCTAGGGTTGCCGAAAAGCTCTACTTTTGAAAAAAAACGCCAAATTTTTCCTCGCCAAAAATGTGAATATAATGTTGTAAATTTTCAAAATCAAATTCGTAGGTTCTTGAAGGAATTTTTAAACTTTTTTTCAATATTTTATACTTGTAATTGACTAATTTGCATTTTTAAATGCTTTTCTTTAAAAAAAAAATTCAATGTTAATAGTCCGATGAGTTGTTTCGAAAATTGCATTTTCAGAAAGTTATGCTGATGCTGTAAAATCAAAAAATATGATTTTAACCGGAAAATTTTTTCGATTCTCTAACTTCCTAATATAGGGCTTTAAACTGCACCAGATTTCAATGACAGTTGCGAGCAACACCTAAAGTAGTTCCCTTATTAGTGCGTATGCCAGTTGGCAAGAGAGTCGCTTGGTATTACAGCAGTGCTTTTGTGGTAATCTTTTATTATTACACTGTGGAGTTCCGAGAGAGAGATTGTATTTTTAGATCATTAATAAGCATAAAATATAAAATCTTCAGAATGGAAATGTTAATGCTGCAGGAGAGAAGGAATATCCCTACCCGGACTGAAAAATAGAAACTCTAAAACAAACAATGAATCGCGATTTTAATTCAGGAATGGACGTGGGGACTGTAAACCTGATCTTTAATAAAATCTCATGCACTGAATTCTAGTACAGGGACAGCGAACTTATGGCACGCATGCCATAAGTGGCATGCTGCAGATTATTTTTGGCACAGCATAAATTCAGGTTTTACATCAAATATAGTATAATTTCACAAAATTCATTAATTAATCTAGATGTTGTCTCTGTTACCTGAATTCAGTTAGTTCGGTTGGTTGTCATTGTCATACAGATTGAAGAAATTGAAATATAACTTAATGTGCCCCAATCTAGCTCAATATTGGCTCAGAAAATTTTAAGAATAAGAGAGAATTATAAGATTATCTCAAAAGAAAGATTAAAAGACATTATAAGCAAAAATGCCAGTGGTAAAACTTGGAATTCAATTTCAGACATTAAAAGCTGTAGATTCTGGCGCTTGCTATTTTGACAAGTGAGACATTCTTTTCGGAATTAAATAGTATGAAAAATTGAAGCAAAAACATCTTGTCAAAGGAGTCCAATTCAACTTGCATTCCCTTGAAAATAACGAAGTACGAAGCTGATATAAATTATTTGGCATCTAAGATGAGACAACAGAAATAATATTTTAAAAATAAATTTCAAAAGTATAACGTCAAATATTACCCATACTTTTTTAATGCTAAAAACAAAATTTTAAGTAATTTTGATTCATTATTATTTGATCCATTAATTTTTTTTATTGTTGGCACGTCATGATCACGTAAAATATATTTTTGGAAAAATTTGGCACGTGGACATGAGAGGTGAAAGGACTGGTGATCGTGGTGCCATCAAATAACACATTGCCAACACATCCGTAAACAAGCCAGACTAAGACTTCAGCATCAGCACTAATCTAGTCATCTATCCGTAAACAGAAAACCAACAGTACTTATATACAGTTTTAAATTCAGACACTTTTCTTCGGGAGGGATTTCTGTGGCTCCGTGGGGAATTTTATAGAGTTATGGTGGAGGTCACATTTTGACCATTGAAAACAAAAAATCTCAAATCTTCCGAGGGCACCCTCTCAATTCAACACTGCTCATATATATATATATATATATATATATATATATATATATATATATATATTATATACACAAACGCGCTGTATAATCCCTTTTGTTGAAAGTCGGTTTCAAAAAAAAAAAAACTGTTTTTGTGTTTTATAAGTGTGTATTGTATAGCATTATCTTCTATCTATATCTGGTCATCGATGAACACATGTCCATGTGTGTAAACTATCAAATATCAGCATATCAAGAATGAACCCTCATTGTTTAAAGTCCAGTGGATACAGTTCGTCTGTTGTATATGTACATTGTATATCTTGTTTACAAACTGTCTCAACCCCCACCCCACTTTCAAAGTTTTGTATACTTCCGGGCGAGATAACAATTGCTACCTGTAAAAAAAAAAAAAAAGAAAAAGAGAATTTTTTTTTTTCTTATTAGCAATATTTAACTTTTGCTCTCCATAAGAAGGATGGTATTACAGTGCAACCTCGATTATCCGAGCTAATTGGGACCATTAGTACTTCGGATATCGGAAATCTCGGTTAATAGAAACTATGTGTAAAAACTCGCTGTGCTTGCGAATTTAGCATCTCTTAAAATAAAAAAACAATAGAACGTTTTTTAAATAATAAAAATAAATATATGTAAAGTTATGTTTCACAGCTTAACAAATTAAAAAAGGAAATCAACTAACTAGTAGTAAATTTTAAAAAGCAGATTGAAAAATTTACAAAAGTTCACACGGCCACTAGAAACAAAGCATTGTTCACTCTTGACTTCTCAGGCTCCATTGTTTCTTGGGAGTTGGGTGCTTTTGGGGGCAGAAGAGCATGTATAGCACAGACAGTAAACTAAAAAATGTGGTCTTTTTCAAGGCTCATTCACACAAACACACACAAAAAAATATTAGACTTCGTTATCGGCTCGGTTAACAGGAACCTCCATTAATCGAAGCTCGCTTAATCGAGGTTCTACTGTACTTTATTTGTTGATTTACTAAAGCAGAAAAGCTAAAAATATATTACCCGATACACTTTGAATGCATTTGAAATAATCTACTTTTATAAAATTCTTAATGTTGGTCGCCGTTTTTTAACTTTTGTGAAAAAGCAAGAAATATCAGCATCTATAGTTCGTTTTAATTTTTATTTAATTAAAATTTTTATCCTAATTTTAATTTATTTTTAATTTATAATTTTGTGTGGGGGGGGGGGGGTCAATTTAAATGTAAATCATTCCATTGTTATTAGTATTTGTTTCTTAATTTATTGCTTTTCTGTGCTAACTTTCATTAAAAAATTAAAACAATAAAATAATACTGCTTTATTTAAAATCCCTTAATCACATTAAAAAATTGTAATGTTTCGTTCAAGTTGCAAAACATCTAACACAAAATTGGACGCGAAATCTAAATATAGTAAAGAATTAAATAAGAAGTAAAATTGTGAATTTTCTTGCAATATTTTCATTAAATTATTTTATACTTCTCTGTTAATGTAACGTATTTTTAAATGTAATCTTTCCCAATAGTCATACTCATACCTATAGCCATATTTGTGACATAATTTTTAAAACTTAAGTTAAACCGTTAAACGTGAGCATGTGTGAATATATGTAAACTCTTGTTTTCCTGTATTATACGAGTACAAAATCAGTATTAGAGAACTAATCCAAGTTATAAGAGTTTCTTTTTTTAATAAAGATTTGTAAAGTATAAATGGATGAGGGACCGCATGTCAACTTATCCAAACAAAATTAAGCTAAAATAAAGAAGAAGAAATAAAGTTTCTATGCAAATTTTATTTTAATCGTAATCGCCCACCCATATTAATTTATAATGTAGTAACTCTAATTGGTTGGTACATGACAAGCATGTAAAATATCAAAGTATGTTCAACAGAATGCAAAAAGATATCTCTATGTTATGTGTATCTCTATCTATGCCTGTGGTAGAAGATATAGTTTAAACCTTTGAATAATATGCTTTGTTTGAAGTTATATTATTTAATTTATTCATGAAAGTTTTTCTTCGTGTTTATGTCATTAAAATAAAATGCTGGAGTTTTATATCTGTCTGGCTTTTTTTCATGGCCTTCTCCCTCACACGTTAAAAAGTAAATGAGTCAAGTGTTATCATCGTATTTCTTTTTTTTTTTTTTAAATATAGGTTGTCCATAAAAAAAATGTTCCAGTTTCAATTGTATATTATAACAGTTTAATTTAGGATCAATTCCATATGTGACGGAATGACATATTGAGTTGTAGAATTATGATTAAAGCAATTACCCTGAAGCTATTTTCAAACAAAAATTGATTTTTCAGTTTGCACATGACTGTTATTGATTAAAAGATAACAAAAATTCTGAAACAAATTTTTTAACTAATTTTATTCTTTCATTTTTGAGTAGTTTCTTTTTGTGTGACGGAATGACATTTCTGTTAACAAAAAATTCATTCTGTCACACAATGAGAAATTATTAAAAAATGAAAGAATAAAATAGTTAAAAAAATTGTTTCAGAATGCTTTTTGATCTTTTAATCAGTAACAGTCATATGCTAACTGAAAAAACAATTTTTGTTTGAAAATAGCTCCAGACTAACTGCTTTAATGTTAATTCTACAACTCAAAATGTCATTCCGTCACATATGCAATTGCCTTAGACAATTTACAACAAATCATGCAGCAAGTTGAAGATAAACTATCATAGTTTTTCTTACAAATGTTCAATGCAAGCAATGGACTATAGTAATGAATGCAATGTAGTAAGAATGGAGTAATGGAAGCAATAGACTCTTCAATTCCGTGTCTCAACTCTGGCAAATCATTAGGTAGCGGCGGAATGTAGACACGATCTTTTATAAAGCCCCACAGGAAAATATCGCATGGCTCTTAAAGACTTTTAAATCTTCAGTACGGCAATAACGCTTTACGCTCAGGAGTCGCCATTTTGCGTATGTGGCATTGCGAGCGAGTGAATAACAGAGCAGTACTCGCGTATGCACTTATCTAAAACTGCTTGAGTTGCTCTTTATTTGTAATCTTGAACCTGATAGCAATATTTACACTTGGCTATCAGTAATGGCGTGATGTTCGGTTTTATCCTCAAAAAATAAATTATCTATTTCTCAATATAAAATAAAACATAGGTAAGATAAATTGGGCTTACCTTGTATTTATGTATATCCGTTCATCATCTGGTAATCTGCATCCGGAAAGGGTAAATCGATCTACATATTCTTCTTGTATTTCTGTTTTTTATCCATATGTGATGATGGTGTGAACTTCCATTTCATTTAAAAAGACAATGTTTTTTGCGTGACTTGTAAATCTTAAATTTGTCCGGAAACTTTTAAATAGAGAAAAAATTAATATTTAATAAGAGCTTTAAGATATACATCTCTCCGTTGGAGAGTCTGAGATACAAGTGAAAATAGAGAAAAATACATGTATAAAATATTATCAGCAATAAAGAACAGGAAATTAGTGATATAAATCACAATAACAAATTATTTGTATCAATATTTATATTTATAGTAATTTAAAAATAAGAGTTTATATATGTCCATAGTTCTTAAGTATCGTGAAATGTTTATGATAAAATGTTTATGATTGTGCAATCACTTTTCACATTCACTTCCTTCTTTTAGATCGTAATCATTTTTGATGATTGCTTTTATAAATCACATTTGACACATGAAAAAACAATTTACTTAGCTTGATTGTTTTAATGTCCTTGTTTGGAGATTATATTTCACAATATCTGTCAACAGAACCAACACTCTACAACACTTACAATTGATACTATTAAAATTTATAACTGGGGGCCTTCCTTTATGGACACCAGTGGCGTAGCCAGGGGGGGGTCCAGGGGGTCCGGACCCCCCCAACCGAAAGTAGACCTGGTTTACTGAATCGTGGATACAAATACAACAATAAAAACTGCTAAGACAGAATCACAAAGGATCTATAAAAAATTCCGCTTTAGAGAGGTATTCGTCTTAGAAGGTATAATTCAAAGGTATGTCTTTCTTTGGGACTATGAACTTTTCCGTTTTAGGAAGGTTTACGTTATAAATATTTTCCGTTTTCACAGTGTCCCTTAAAACTGCTAAAACGTACTCACTTCCCAAACTTTTTTCTTTCACGTACCCCTTTCTTAGGTTTTGCATTTCGGAGTATCCCATTTCTCATAAACACACCCCCCTTCCCCTCCTCCACTCAAAGAGATAACGTAAACATGCTTATTTTCATTAGTAATCTTCTTATCACAACCATATAATAAATCGATGCAAATTACATCGATATTCCTAACATTTTTGTGATTTACGCCATTACCGATATTATTTTCACATACCCCCAGCAGACCCGCCACGTACCCCCAGCGGTACGCTACCCCAGGTTGGAAACCGCTGCTATAACACCACCTCTGAAGAGCATAAATCTATTACAGGAAAATCTGTGAAGATGACCTATCTCAAAGGAAAACAATTCAAGGTTCGACGAAAACAATACTATATATTTGTGCTTGCTAACGTTTGAAACCTATCTGAAATGAAACTTGTTCCAATTATGAATACTTCTTGGCAGGTTTTCTGAAAACTCGGAATCCTCTCATAAACCAAAAACATTTTAATGTCCCGAGACGAAAGGATAACTGTGCAAGTATACCTGCTATTCCGTTTACACAAATTTACTGTAACTAGATTAAACGTAAAACTTCTTTATCTTGGACTTCGATGGGGTTCTGTTGTCGTCACTTATGGGAAAGAACGAGTTTATACGAATGCAATAACGGTACATTGGTTGAGTTTCGTGACCCTTACCTTTGTTCACTTTATAACGGACAATATTAACAATTACTTTAAATCTGCTGCCTACAATTAATAAAAGTAACTTTATTTTTGGACTGGTTATTTGTTATTACTTTTATTAACTTCCAGAAAGGTAACGCAATGTCAACGTTATCACGTAGTCCAATGGGATTAACATTCGCTACAGAAATATATGCAAATTTTTCAGCCTCAGCCCGTTCTTTCGGTTCACGTGTGAAAAGGAGCGCACGTGGGTAATTTGAAGTCTAATTTTAAGGATTGCACGTGTAATTAGGTTGTAGCGATCTCATCTCACATGATCAGTATATAGCGAGTTACTAGATTAGAGTAACTGGCTTGGCCTTTTGCTCGACGCTAGCGTTCTCGCCTCCTGATCATGGGATCCGTGGTTCGTATCCCATCGGCGCCACTCGCGCCAAAGTGGTGACCCGGAGAAAACAAGCAACCTTCAACAACAATCACCTCCCCTCATAACCAACAGATGGCAGCACCAAACAAAACATCTCCACCAATAAGCCTGTGAAACCAACTGGTGAAACGCTCACAGCACTGGCATGCTGCGCATCACTCACGACTCACGAGTACATATCGCTCGTCAGACATCGACAAGATGTCTTTCTCACTGGGGAGGGAGTGTGTAGCGATCTCATCTCACATGATCAGTATAAAGCGAGTTACTAGATTAGAGTAACTGGCTTGGCCTTTTGCTCGACGCTAGCGTTCTCGCCTCCTGATCATGGGATCCGTGTTTTTTTCGTATCCCATCGGCGCCACTCGCGTCAAAAGGTAAAACTTTCACTTCTAGTAGGTAGAATATGTTGTCCAGAAGACATTTGACCGATTTTGAGAAATTGCTTGGAATAGGGAGAAAGGAAGCAGGACAGACACTCTTAGGAGTCTGTAAAGGCTTAAAAATAGCCAAAAGCGTCATGTCAAGAATCTGGAAACGGTTTAAAGACTCTGGTATAATGTCCATAAACAACCAGGTCAAGGTAGAAAACGCACCACAATAGGCTCTCAGGACTATAATTTGCCAACGATTGCTAAAAGAAACAGGAAATTGACGTCAGTTGAGATTGCAGGAAGTTTGCTGCAGCAACAAGAACTCGACTATCCTGGTTTACTGGGAGTGACAGGCTGCATGCAAGGAAACCCATGATTTGTGTTCCACTAACTCCGGTAGTGAAATGCGCCCGGTTAAAGTGGTGCAGAGATCATCGTCACTGGAGTACCACGGACTGGAGGCGAGTTCTCTTTACCGATGAATCCCGATTTTGTTGAGAGTTACTGAACACGTGTTACCATATGGAAGAAAAAGAACACATGCAATAAGGCAGTAAACATCCATGAAAGGCATCGACACAAAGGTCGGGGAATCATGGTATGGGCGGTCATCATTTTGAATGGCTGCAGTGACCGACACATTTTTACCAGTGAAACTGTGAATGCTGAAATATACAGACATGAGGTTATTGATCCTCCTGTCAAGTTGTTTAAGGGTGCAATCTGAAGATTCGGAATTTTATGATTATTAATGGTTTAGAAGGGCGCTACCCCCTTCCACGGAACTCCTAAGTGTCCCTTCCAGAGCTGCATAAATCTGACCCGTCCGAAGCTTACTGCTGAACTTGGAGAATGTTCTAAATCTGTTTCGAACCATCTAAAATAAATTGGCTGGAAAGTACAAAAACAGAAACCACCATGAACCATTTTTTACACATTCTAATACATCCAAAAAAGTGCTAATCCATCACAAATAAACTTATTACAAAAATTTAACTTCCTTAAAGACGACCAGATATCGGAAGCAACTATTAGATCGAATATGGTATCAAAAGTGGCGAGACATGAAACATGGAAACCCAAAAGAATTATGGCTGAATAAGACAATTGTAATAAAACTACTTTTTCCAGCATGAACTATATTTGATGTGTTTGCCTTTTACATGACTAGTTTCTGTAGCTGAAAATGAAAGATTTTTTTCTTAAAGTTAAAACCTTCCCACATAGCATTTTTAGTTTGCAGAAAATTTGCAACAGTCTTGCTTTGAAAACCTGCGAAGTTGCAGCAAGCTCAGCATGACAAGACTGAAAGTTCATTACAAGACTGCAGCAAGATAGTCACCACCTTTGAGCTTGCAGCTAACTTGTCGTGCAAGTTAAATTCGTACTATATCAAATTTATTGCAAACTAACGACAAACAAGTAATCAAAAATACTGCAAACTTAGTGTAAAGTAGTAATCTTTCCATGTCACACTATAAGTTTAACCCCTTCGAAGGGGTCCATAGACCTGATCAAGTCTATTGATGCGAAAGTGCTGTCAGAAGGTACATGCGTTGGTTTTATCACCACAAACAAATTTAGGTAATATTTGTACTTTTCATTTCGAGCATGTTTTGGTATTTAATAAGTATAGCGTTTAGAAAAAGTGGTGCCTACCGAATAAAATTTCTGCAATTTCTGCGTGTGTACTGATTGTCTATTATCTCAACAGATGGATTTTTTGCTTTCGTCACTTTCGTGAATTAAAGACAGTCTTGCATCAGTTTCACAACAAACTACTCATGCAAGTGGGTGATGGTATACTTTGCGGGAGATTTGCTGCGAATTTCTCAATTCAAATTTGTCACGGCAAGATAATATCAGATAATATCAGAAAAAATCAAACTTGCTGCTAATGTTCATGCTATCTGGGTTATCTCAAAAACTTCCATGGGGAGCACGGCGGATCGCATAAACGGCTCATGCAATTGACATTTATGTGAAATCATTATCCAATATCTATTACAGCACAAGTTCTTAATTCAATGGCAAGAAATTAAACATGTAAATTTCTGTTTTAAACTTAACCACTTGATCCTAACTTTATTGTAGGCAAATGCTATGTAATATGAAACTTGATTTAATCCATTCGCTGCCAAAACTATAAAGTAAGAATTTTCAAAATTTTTTTTTAAAGTCGTTTGCTACCACAAATTCAGAAAGGTAAATTTCGCTTTACTAATACAGCGAAATTTCTGCTAATAAATGAGACATTTTTTTTTATTCTAAAATACTGGTGACAAAGAAATTAATAAATTAAAGCCATGAGTATACTCGTGGATAACGGCGAATGGGTTAATTAAATTTAACTCTTCAGTATGCGCTCAGCTTTTTACATCATAGTGAATCTTTTTCATTGGTAAATATTAATGTAACTTCAATGTATTATTAGTTGCAGTTATAGAGACTGGCCTTACATTTTTTATCCATGCTTTTTTTTTTTTAATTAAGAAATTAAATAAGGATATACCTAAATTCTTAAAGTTACACGAAATACTTCTATTATACATACACAGTCAAGACAAGATTGCAAGGGACTGGTAAAAAACTCCATTTTAGACAAGCTTCCGCAAAAAGAAGTGTGATTAATTATACTTCTAAGGTACACTACCTCAATAAGATCTATTGTTCGTTTCGCAGGGTTTCTGAAACTCTTCCGTGCGAGAGAGGATTCCGTTATAGAAAGATTCCGCTTTCACAGGTTTCACTAAATAACGATGAAAATCCCCTTTCAGACAGGTTTTCAGCAAATTTAATTGTATCGCAATTCATAATCAGACCATGTAACGCTGCCGTTAAAAACAGAATTCTGCTATAGACAATTACTATTTTGACAAGTTTTATTCTATTCATATGACATAAATAAGTATATTTATATAAGTACACAAAACTTGTAAAAATGGAACCTGCCTATAACGGAATTCTGTCTTAAACAGAAATGTTCCATAGTGCTACGGAAAGGAATACTATACAAATACACCTGATATCACAAAACCTGTGTAAAACGAATTTTTCAGCAATATTTACGATTTCATCTTGACAGGTTTTACTATATATATATATAACCTGAAGGAAAAATTTTGGACCCCCCCCCCCCCCCCCGAAACGAAATCCTGGCTACGCCACTGATGGACACTCTGTATATTAAAAAATATTGATTATATACGCTTGCTAAATTGCTTGTTCGTAAGGTATCCTTGTCTCAAGATATGCGCGATATATAATATCGCTCATCCGCAAGAAAAGTGACACAACTGAAAACTACTATATTTCATATAATACTATATTCCATCATTCTTATATATTTTTAAATACACAAATTAAATTTAAAAAATCAAAAAAACCGACTGCGTTAAAAGCGAACTAATTAATTATTTCTTATCAACGTGAAACTATCTTTTATATTACTTACCTATTTTTTTTATTTACTTGTATTGATGGCCCCACCAGTGGCCGAGAGGTTCTGCTATCGAAGCTGGTAGACGGGAGGTGCTGGGTTCGATCCCAATCGCGCCCGTCGGCCTAATCGTTCGGAGTTTTCGTGGTTTTCTTCGAAACTTGGTTCTCCAAGCGTTAATACGGGTTAGGTTCCCTTAGAAAGACCCCCACGAAGGGCACTCCTCCCCTTAGGGCCTATATCCCTAGTGTTGATAATTGGCGGTCAAAAACACAAACAAACAATACTTGTATTGATGACTTTTAAGTTGTGTTTAATTGTTAGTTCCTATCTATAAACACTGTTTTGATGAGGCCTATAGATGTCTAGGAAGGTTAGAGTTGCAGTAAAGCTAGAGATCCTACCTACACAACTTCCAGGTTGTATAATATTTAAACGGAGCTTCTGACTGTCAAATAGTCAATGAAACATCGTATTCATTTTGAAAGAATTATCCAATGATAATTTTTGATGTAATGATGAAATGAGTAAAAATTTTTTTTCGTCTCTACCGCCATGTTGTATTTTACGGCCGCCATTTTGAGTTTATAAAAACAAAATCTTGCCTATAACCATCGGACGGTTCAAAGGAATTGATAGAGACCTCATTCATTAAAATCCATCCTGCCGTTGGGATGTTTCGAGGATATAAAGAAATCCACATACCCAGATACGCTTAAAACACATAACCCTTCTTGGCAGTCGGGTAAAAAAGGCGGAATAACTTTATGCTACAAGGTTTAATTATTATTAAAAAAATATTTGGGAAAATGTGATGTGTAAACAAGCCTGCTTAGACGGACCACATAATTTGTCTTCATCTCATTGTGTTCACCTTAGTGAAATTTTTCTACATTCCTTTCTAAAGTGTTTTGATTAATATTTTGTTCTTTTGAAGATAAATGAATACCTAACATTTCTTAAGGCTGCTGTTTTCATCCATAATCTTTTCCATTCTTTCTGTTTACCTACTATGTGTACTATATAAATGAAATAAAAATTCCTATCAACTTTCCAATCTATATTTCATTAAACTTTTTCTTCCTTCTTTTAGCAATTTTTCTCATCTTCATTTAATCAGGTACAAACATTTTCCTTTCTATCACATTTTACTGTAGCTTTACAGAATAAATTTACATTATTTTAGAAATATAACCATTAACCCTTCATTATGTTCAGCGAGTAATAATAATATTTCCAAAAACACTTAATCAAGGGAACATTAACGATCTGGTCAACCCTCCCCACATAGTGATTGGGTCAAACCTCCCCACATAGCCACTTTTTAAAGTGTAGCACATGGTTATGTTTAGCCTAATTTACTGTACAATCTTTATGCCTCGAATGAAAGCTCAATATTTCTGCATTACTTAAAACCTATTTACTTAAATTTCTAGGATATATTTTATCTCAGAAAATCTTACAAAATTTTTCTAAAAAATACACCTTTTGAGCTGAAAACTCTTCATAATTTATTTTTCCACACCTGGTTCAATTATCTTCATGAAACAAAGACTATTGTTTGATAATTTCTGTAGCTTCGGTTGCCATCTATTAACAAATCTATCAAATTCTTTCAAATATGAAAACTGAAGGATGGGTCAAGCCTCCCCTGTGGTCAATTCTCCCTAGTCTCCCTTGCTATTAAAATATGTAAATGTAGCTGACTGTTTAAACGGTGTCACTCACCGAACTACTTTTAGCACTTATATTGATATCATCAGATTTCGCAGAAAGCAGAATTACTCGCTTGGCAATTTCATTAAAATATTTTCATTAATTTTTAAGTTATGAGCTAAATTTCGGGTTCTACTTGTAGTGGGACACCCTGTACCCACCTTTTGACAACTTTTTTCTGACACCTTTTGACTGAATAGATGCATTGTGATCTTGCTTACAAAAAGCATCTGTTTTAGTGCGGACTACCCAGTGGCGTATCCAAGGGGTGGGCTGATAGGGCTGCAGCTCCCTCCGAAATTAACAGAAAATTAAAATTTAATTACGAAAGTTTAGCAAAATCTAATGAAAACTGTTAAGGTGAAATTCAAATGCAACCAAAAAAAGATTCCGTTTTAGACATGTTAATAAAGTGTGTTGGAAAAGTTGAAAGTGTATTATTTCGCAGAAACCATGAAGATTTTCATTTCAGCCAAGTTTTTGTTATAAGGTTAGTGGGGGCAACTGGGTCATGATTTTACAATGTGACTCTGGAGATTCTGACAATTCAGCTTCAAAAAGCTAATGTTCATTTGAATTAAAGTCTGAACTTCTGTAAATGTGTTCAGTTAGGTTCCCTCTATCAGACAGAAATGCTCAAAATTACATTTTAATATTTAAAAATATAAAAATATGTATATTTCATCTTTCTTTCCTCATCGGTCCAGTTTTCCCATAAAAATGGGGCAAGTGGACTAGGGGGGGGGGGGGTTCTATGTTCCACACGCGTTTATTTTTTTTTCAAATCGGATATCAAGCCCTGTTTGAAAAAGTGTAAACAACTTTAAAAAAATTAAACCAGGCAGATCATGTAAATTATATGTCAATAAAGAACGTTGTAAGGGAAACCTTTGCTGTCAATCTGTCTAAAAAAGCACTAAAAGTGAAAATATTAGATTTATTTATACCAAAAACATAAAACTTAAGTAAATACTTGTGTACTTTAGTATAGGTAATAAGTATAAAAGTCACATGGGTATTTTAAGGAAAATACAGCAAGGTAAATCTATGAACAAATGACTACGTAAGTACTTAAGTACTTTATCTGTATCCAGGAGTCGCATTATATAGGGAAAATTTTATTGTTCCTACCAGAACCCTTAATGAGTTACCTTCATGATAATTTTATTTAACATATTCTAAACAAAGGTGCGATGAAGATATTATTTTCAAAATAGTGGTAGTAACGATAAAAGTTTCCATATAGAATGCGACACCTTGTGTATCGTACAATTTCAAGGTTTGGCTATCTCGCTTTCAGGGGCAAGGTACTTGCATTCGTAAAATGTTGAAATAATTTAATGACACCAATATTTACAAGAGAATCTATTTGAAAACAAGTAAAAGTATAATTTCGCGTACTTAATAAAGGTGAAATTTTCATTATAAAATTCCGGTGCCAATGTGGCAATTAGGAATTAAAATTAAGTGATGTCATAACGGCATCACCGCCTCTCAAGGGGTCAAGAAATTTGGTTTGATACCACCCAATATGCTTTTTTAAATTTTATTACGTAATTTAAATAAGGTATTCCATCATTTTCTTTATTGTGAGCAAAAAACAATGGAGAAATTTACTTTCCGTAGTAAGAGAAACTCAAAAACATTATTTATAACTATTGGGGTAACTGGATCCAGCATGGTCCAGTTACCCCGGATACATGTCCCAGTTACCCCATTCTTGAAAATTTTATGGGGTAACTGGGACACCGGGCTTACATTTGAAACATGAAGTAAATATGTATAGATACCTAATAATATTAATGTAGTTATATGCCTAATTTTAAAAAAAAGTACTTACAGTATTTTAATAAAAAGCCGAGGAAGTTCAACCATATTGACGTTGTTTAAAAAAAAAAAAGAAACGTAAATTTTTGACAACCTATCACAGCAAAGTGAGAGTTATGATTGAGTTGACACACGTTGTTTTAGGAAGTAGAGATTGTGGTGCATTGTTCACAAAAGCCAAAACTTATAAAACACCAACAGTTTTTTATAAAATAGCCTATGGCCCAGTTACCCCAACTAACCTTACACAGGCTCTCTTTACACACGATTTATTGTATAAAACATGATAAATGATGATTGCAAGCGCGTTATTAATTTTTATTACTTGCTATTATCAGTTTGAAAGTCTATGATTTAATGCAATGCATAGATCTGCAAAACCTTGACCTTTAAAAAAAAAATATTTAAATACGGAGTGTGAGAAGTTCTTAAATAATTTTAAATTTGCTGTTTACTTCGGTTTTATTTATTATTTATTGAGATTCCGTTTAGTAGATAATTATCAGTATTGCGTTTATAGGAATACTGTATAAACACGTAATTATACTTGCTAAGACAAAAACCTGCCTAAAACGAACATTTCCTAGTCCCACGCGATTCCATCTCAGCAGGTTTGATTATATAATATATGCATTACCTGATATGATAAAAAATCTTTTTAAAGTGGAATTTTCCCGGTAGCTTGTGATTCCATCTTAGAAACATTTATTGCATCTCAGCCCCCTCCGAAATGATAAGTCTAGATACGCCACTGGTACTACCAATCTTAAAGTTTGTCATGTCATTTTTTTTTTAAACATCCTGTATGCAGGGTGCTCCAGTGTATTTCGCAAATGCAAATTTCATGAATAACAATTTCTTTCACCTGCTAAAATAAAAAAAATAATAATAAAAATAGATAAGCTATTGACGACAGTTCGCTCAATTTTATCATTCTCTGATTATGTGAAGGAAATCAGAGGGTAGAAATCTAATGCATGTTCTTTTATTTTAACCCTTAAATGCCTGATTTTTCAAAAATCATTGTAATAATGTTTTTCGGCTTTAATTTTTTAAATAAATCATGGTAAAAATACTTTAAAAAATCATATTTTGTTTTACGTATAGTTTACGGCTAAAAAACAGTTTGTTACTAATCGTCAATACTGGTGTTTAATTGAAAAAATAATTTCCCTTGATAAAATTCTATAATATTAAACACACAAGAGTTTTAGGAACTATAATAAGAAATAAATTTTACTTGCTCACTGCAGAACAAAATAGGGTATTTCGCAAGCTTCCAAACAAAACAAAAAGAACAAGTAGCAACAATTGAAAAAATAAATCTATCTTTATTCTTAAACAGCACAAGTGTTGCCATCTACATGTTGAAAATCGATTTTATAATATTTTCAGAATGTATTTTATTGGCAACATTAGGCATTATAGCTTCAATATTATTCTAATAGTATTTTAGATCCTAAATTGGGTATGTTGCCGAAAAGCAACACCAGGCATTTAAGGGTTAACTACATTTATAATGTTATCTGTTTGGATCCTTGGAATTATACTTGCTAAGACAAAAACCTGCCTAAAACGAACATTTCCTAGTCCCTTGCGATTCCATCTCAGCAAGTTTGATTATATAATATATGCATTACCTGATATGATAAAAAACCTTTTTAAAGTGGAATCTTCCCGGTAGCTTGTGATTCCATCTTAGAAACATGTACTGCATCTCAGCCCACTCCGAAATAAGTCTAGATACGCCACTGGTACTACCAATCATAAAGTTTGTCATGTCATTTTGTTAAAAACATCCTTTATGCAGGGTGCTCTGGTGTATTTCGCAAATGCAAATTTAATGAATAATAATTTCTTTCACCTGCTGAAAAAAAAAATAAAAAAAAAAATAGATAAGCTATTGACGACAGTTCGCTCAATTTTATCATTCTCTGATTATGTGAAGGAAATCAGAGGGTAGAAATCTAATGCATGTTCTTTTATTTTAACTACATTTATAATGTTATCTATTTGGATCCTAAATCCCAAATGGAAAATATTCATACCCTGGAGTATCTAATCTTTCACGCAAGGAACGTGACAGACCCACGTTCACCCACATCCCCACCCCCTCTCCCGTGTGTGTCAGCAGAAATCATGATTTGGCCTATTGATAATTTTGACCCCCGATGAAGGGAAGAATTTTTCCCCGTAGCACCGGAAAGTATTTGTCATATGTGAAAAAAGAAACAGAAATTTTATAAATGTACCGGAAATAGATATGGGTATCAAATTTTGTATTAGGAAATCCGAATGTAATTGAACCTATGCGCTCAAAGATTGAAGCAGCGATGAAGATATGATAGAAGAATCAAGCAGCACCGAAACTAGCCTTTTTTGCACCCGGGGCAAAGATGGATTTTGGTGCCCCCCCCCCCTCCCCTTTCCTCTTCCGAAAAATATATTTACAAAGAGAATTTTACTAATTTTCTAATAGCCGACTTATTTTAAAATTTAAAATATGGAATCATAAAACATGCAATACCGAACTACCTAAACTACAATGACGGATCCAAGGGGGAGGTCACGGGGGTCATGACCTCCCCCCCTCTGAACATCAACAAAAATATTCTAAAGATCAATTTTAAAATGAAATATACAGTAGAGTAATGATTATCCGAGTCCCCGCTTTAACGGAGTTATTTTCTTTTGATGGACTGATGGCTTCCATTATTATGAAACAGTCATTATAAATGAAGTGTTAGGGGGAGATGAAAGAGCAGTCGTAAAAAGTTAGAATTCTGATTTTCTGGTTAGAATGGGAAAAATTGTCTTTTTTTTTTTTTTTTTTTTTTGAAAAAAAAAAAAGATGAAAAAATCGTTTTGAAATCCACCATGTTTGTAGAAATTTATATATTTGTGTATATGTTAGGGGAGACCGGGGCAAGTTTTCCAACTTTTTAGATTTTTATTTTTGTATTTTTTATTTTAAACTATTTTGATATCATTGTATGATATCAAATCATGATATCATTGTATTCCCAAGACCTTCCTGTACAAACTGGCACAATTATTTTTCAAAAAACTAAATATACTTTTTCACAAAAAATAGTTAAGTCTAATCATGTTACGTTGAAAAATGTGCCCCGTATGCGGGGCAAGTTTTCCAGCCTACGAAAAATGGTCAGGGGCAAGTTTTCAACTATACTTTAAATGGCAAAACATCAGTAATAAATCTTGCTTGCTAATTAATAAGTATTTTTTATTGTGAACTAAATTCTCAGTAACATAACAGTAACATAAAAAACAGTTTTAATCCATTTTACATTTAAAGACGACGGTCCAAACAGCTCCCTGGCCGGAATTGGATTTTTTTTTCTCGCCCTTTTATCTGATTCCTTTTGCAGTTTCCTTTTTTTTAGATGAATCTTTCTTTTCCATTTTCAATTGATTTTTAACAGGAGAATCAGTATGTACAATACTTCCTATTAGGTAGCTTTCTTTACAAAAAGCTACCTATTGCAGCCGTTCGGAGGAAAGCGATTTCAAAAAATTTTGGTATATTTTCATCGATCATGACCCCCAGACCCCGAAACCACCCTCCGTTCAAAATTGATATATATATATATATATATATATCCATATATATATATATATATATATATATATATATATATATATATCTGACCTATGTCACACTGTAACTCTCGTATTTATGAACCGATTTGGATGTAATTCGGTGTGTACATAGTACATACCAATGTCTCGACCGAGTTCGTTGGCCAGCTTCATCCGCCGTTTTGTTTCAAAATGGCGGCCATTTAAAAATTTTAAAAAAATTTAAAATTTGAAATGTGGTACCAAAAAATTTAAAATGGAAAAATATTTTTTTCTTATGTATTTGACCTTTATACATAGACTCCGTAGCAGTTTTTGTTTCGTCTATATCTTAAAAAATGGCTGAGTTATAGCATTTTGAATTTCTAGCGAAGCTGACATTTTGAAACGTCCTGAATTTTGTCACGCGATAAAAGGCGTATTTATGAACCGATTTGGATGTAACTTCGTTTATACATAGTACAGACCATTGTCTCGAACGAGTTCGTTGGCCAGCTTCATCCGCCATCTTGTTTAAAAATGGCGGCCATTTAAAATTTTAAGAAAAATTTAAATTTGAAATGTGGTAGCAAAAAATTGAAAATTGAAAAAATATTTTTTTCTTATGTGTTTGACCTTGATAAAAAGATTCGGGAGCAGTTTTTGTTTCGTCTATATCTTAAAAAATGGCTGAGTTATAGCATTTTGAATTTCTAGCGTGGCTGACATTTTGAAACGTCCTGATTTTTGCCACGTGATAACAGACGTATTTATGAACCGATTTGGATGTACCTTGGTGTATATATAGTACATACAAATAACTCAACCGAGTTCGGTGACCAGCTTTATTCGCCATCTTGTTTCAAAATGGTGGCAATTTAAAAAAATTAAAAAAAAATTAAATTTAAAATGAGATACCAAAAAATTGGAAAATGAAAAAGATTTTTTTGTATGTGTTGGACCTTAATACAAAGATTCCGGAACAGGTTTTGTTTCGTCTACATCTAAAAAAATGGCTGAGTTATAACATTTTGAATTTCTATTGTGGCTGACATTTTAAAACGACCTGATTTTTGTCACGCGATAACAGGCGTATTTATGAACCGATTTGAATGTAACTTGGTCTGTACATAGTACATACCAATGTCTCGACCGAGTTCGTTGGCCAGCTTCATTCGCCATCTTGTTTCAAAAGGGTTGCCATTTAAAAAAAAAAATGTAATTTAAAATTTAAAATGAGGTATTAAAAAATTGGAAAATGAAAAATATTCTTTTTATGTGTTTGGCCTTGATACAAAGATTCTGGAGCAGTTTTTGTTTCTGAAAATTTGTTCTTTTGTTTATATCTTAAAAAGTGGTTGAATTATAGCACTTTGAATTTCTATCATGGCTAACACTTTGAAACGATCTTGTATTTGTCACGCGATACCACACGTATTCGCCTATTTCGATGGAAGAAGGCATGTGGATAGTATACATCAATATCTCGACCAAGTTCGCTGGCCAGCTTCGTCAGCCATCTTGTTTCAAAATGGCGGCCATTAAATTAAAAAAAAATTATATTTAAAGTGAGGTGCAAAAAAATTAGAAATTGAAAAAGGTTTCTTTCTTAAGTATTTGACCTTGATATAAGGATTCAGGAGCATTTTTTGCTTGTCTTTATCTTAAAAAATGGCTCAGATATAGCAGTTTCAATTTCTAAAGTGGGTGACATTTTGAAAAATCTGATTTTTTGCCTGCGACAGCACTCGTATATATCAACCGATTCCGATATGAGTGAGCATGTGCACAGCAATTACTAAGTCTCGACCAAGTTCACTTGTTAGCCTCATCTACCATGTTGTCTTAAAATGGCAGGCACTTTAAGAAATCGCCGAATTTGGCAGCCAAATATAAGTGACTTTAAATAAAAGCAGCTTGGATAAAGCTGACTAATTTTGCGAAATTATCATTCATTATATTGATAAAAATTAGTATTGAATCTCCTATATTCGGTTTCCACTAAATTGAGCTTCGTGTGTTTGCATGATATAAGTTGGCTTTTTTTAAATAAGGATTATGAAAGCTACCTCTTCCTCCCGGCACTGGCCGGAAGGACTTTTTTTTTTTCACGCCGTGTTTGCCTGCTTAGTGCAGCCTTCGCAAAAGTATTAACTTCTTCTGGTGTAGGCAAAGCTTGTTTGGATGTAGAAGGAACGCTTTTTTCATAAGCAATAGGGAAATTTTGAGTAGAACTTAAGGAACAGCTTCTTTGGAAATGCTAGCCTGCGTTGGTGTAGAATGATTAGATGCTTTCGGTGTTGTTTTGTTTCTGCGGGGGGGGGGGGGGGGGGGGGCGGATTATTGAGGAAAGTTTCAAATCTTTTCAGGATTGTTGGTACTTTTAAGATTTGGTGCGGCAGGAGCTGGCCTGTCAGAAAAGTAGGATGGCGTAAAAGCAGAGTTTGTAAATATATCATGATTCAGTATGAAAATTCTCTAAGGTTTAAAGCCCGCCATAGGGGGCCGGGCCGGGCCGGCAGAATTAGGACAATTTTTTCAACGGGCCGGGCCGGCAAAAAAATTGAACGGGCCTGAAGGGCCGGGCCCAGCTGATAAAAAAAATTAATCGGGCCTATCGGCCCGATATAAGAATTTGAGAGGAGCAGATAAAATACGAGGTCATTTCCAATGAATATGACTTTTTCGAGAAGTATAAATGTGCGTTACGAGCCGATGCGAGTTTAACAACATCAATACAGAAATGTAACATGTACATCGTAGAGATCGGCATCGTACAGTTACATGATGCCTGATCCCGGGTTTAATTTTTTTCGGCAGACTTGTGCCGGGACGGAACTGGTCTTAATCGTTCTCAGGATGTGTAGGACAGGCATTATGTTTTGTAAAAGTATTAATAGCGATAATGAACTTCTGTTAACAGTATCTTTGGAAATGTACCTTAAGGTGGTTCTCATATTTACTGCTCAACAATGCGAAACTCTCAGACACATTTTCTGACTCATTTTTAACTATAAAGGCATAAAATTGACAGGCTGAGTATTGAAGGCAATTGGGATCAAATAGCGTTTCCATTTTTCATAAATTACGTACAGAGATAACAGAGACTCTTGTCACGTGACTGTACGTTTTCTCCTTTCCTGTGCTATCGCTTCCGGAAATTCGATTCAAAACGGTAACTTTGGCAGTATTTTCTGAAAGATATATGACTTTTATCTAAAAAAAAAAATGGCATTTACATGGTTTCTGAATAAGAATACCTGCCAATCTCATGCGTTTCCGAAAAGAAATGAATTCATAAATGCATCAAAATGTAGCTCCTTTGGATTTGAGAAAAGCCTTAAAAATGACAGAAATATTTTCACAAATCTACCTTTTATTATAAGCTTCAAAAGTTATCATGTTTTTTAACCCTTTATTCTAAACTACAATAATCTTTTAATGAACCCTTATTTAAATTTTGAAACGTCTGTAGAGACGTTGACTAAAACACTGTAAGTATAGTAATCGTTAACGTTTACTATTGTGTGTTTTCTATTTTGCGAACACATAGTAATTTAAAATATACTGTAAAATGTTCCCATAAATATGCATGTAGTATTCATTAAAAGAATCTTAATTGTATGTCGAGAAAAAACGGATTTTTTGTAGACATTTAGTCGGGCCGGGCCGGGCCTGTTTTCACTGATTTTTGTACGGGCCGGGCCGCCGGAGAACGGTAAAAATGTAAACGGGCCGGGCCGGGCTCGGGCCGAACTTTCAATTTTTACACCGGGCCGGGCCAAAATAGCTTTCCTTCGGGCCGGGCCGGGCCCGGGCCTGGAAATTCCGGCCCGTGCAGACCTCTAGCCCGCCATAATATTAACTGTGGATTAACGCCAGTGGAGCGGCTCTAAGCATGGTTAATTTGCTTTTTGAGGGGTTCATACTCACTGCGATCTCAGTGTCCTAGATTATGACTATAAAGGCATAATTAACATAAAATGGATTCATTAAATGAACCCATTTTAGAATAAATTGACATTTTATTATATTTTTGAATTTACCTTGTTTTTTTATATTGATAGTTTTACTTAAATGACTAAATGATCAAACGGGTTCGTAGTATATATGGTTATTTGGCCGATTTTACTAGCTGATTTAGGAGGGGAGGGGCGGGGAGGTTTTCAAACGAGATACATGTTGGAAAACATGCCCCGTATGTTGTTGGAAAACCTGCCCCGTCGCCATATTTGAACTTTTACAATACCTGGACGAATACCGGTGTAAGTTATTTGCAAAACAAACGTACAGTTACCTGAAGAAAGAAACCCTTTTTTAGTGTATGCAATATCAAAACAGTAAGTTTAACGCTAGTACTTTTTTTTTTTTTTTTTTGCATTTTAATAAAGACCTAAAATTTTACTCACCGTTGAAAAAATGAAAAAAACAGCTCTCCACACAAAGTGACAGCAGCTATTAAGCTATAACTTTTGTAGAAGTTGGGTAAGATGTTGCCACTTCAGCCAGTTCACTCGTTAGCGTCACCTAGCTGCTCGTTTAAAAACTAAAGCGAGTTGGAAAACTTGCCCCTATGGAAAATGTGCCCCGGTCTCCCCTATATATTATTTATTTGTATGTTAAAATGTATTCTTTACCTTTCTGTGGCTCTTTGAACCGTCACTTCAGCTTTCAGAAAGTTCATTTCCGGTTTATATTTTGGACTATAACTTTGCTTCTTATTATCGCTGAACCAAAAGTAAAGCATTTTTGGAATCCTAAATCTTTCAACTTTAATTTAAAGTAATAAAAAAAGAAATCGAAAAATTTCGCAAAAACTGCGATTTGAGGGTAGGCACACATACCTTAACTCGTTGTTTTGGTATGGGCGGAGCTAAAAGTCAAAAATTTTTATTTAACTCCATTCCATTCAGAATAGAAAATTCGCTTACCAGCAGGAGTGTAGTTAGTGTTGCCCGGTGCCCCATGTAAATCAGGGCTTCAAATGCTCTGTACACCACTAATTTCTTACAGTTTATTTCGCCATGTATAATAGCAGATAATTCTGCCATTGATTAGATAAGACAAAGAGAATTACTTTAAAATAATGGTGTACAGTATTTGAAGCCCCGATTAGCGCGGATATCTTGCAACACTAGGTGTAGTGGAGGGTGTATACGCCGTATACCTTCTGGATTTTTTAAAGAAACTCTGCAAAGCCTCTGTTTCTCAAATAAAGCTATAGAACATGCTTTAGTCATGAACGTTCATGCCCCTAGCGTGTACCCTCCATATACCTTCTGTTTTTTTTTCTTTTTCTTTTTTTTTCTGTTTTTTTTTTTTATTTATTTACCGACTACAGCACTGCGTACCACTAGCGGAAGGCTCGTTTATAGTGTTGCCAGGTGTCCTGCGTAAGTCAGGGTTCCAAATGCTCTGGACACCACTAATTTCTTACAGTTTATTTCGCCATCTTTAATCGCAGATACTTTTGCCATTTGATAAGGCGAAGAAAACTGCTTTAAAATACTGGTGTCCAGAGCATTTGGAGCCCCTGTTTTTTAGAGAATTGCATTTATTTTTATTTATTTTTATTTTTTGTGGGGAAGAAATGCTATTAGGCAACGTAATTTAAATTCCATACTACATAATCTTATCTAGCGCGTGTTTTTTTTTTTATATATAAAATATTCTAACGTGAAATATTACTACTAATAATATAACATTGTAACGGGTATATATATAAAGATTATTACGATAGGTGGCAGCACTAACCGGCATTCCCTCATTACATGCTATCATAGTTTTCCCCGCGTAGTTCTTCTTGAGATGCAGTATGAAGAAGTTTTGAAAGTACGCGTGTTGTTTTTTCCCCGTTCGGAACGATAATAAACCAAACAGGATTTCTTCTACTATATATAAATTTGTACATATGTAAATAAATATCTGTCCTGAGTCTAGTATGCATCATATCGTCCTATATTAAATATTTTCAATCTGAATTCTAGTGTGGCGTGCCTATTTGAAGCAATGTGTCCATTATTTAAATTGTATATATATATATATATATATATATATATATATATATATATATTAATGATAAGAACGATGATAATTTTTAACGACTTGGAATTTTGTACAGTATTTTATTTATAAATATAATATATATGTATATTATTTAGAAAATTATTTTATGAATGAAGCATCATGCAGCAGTATTTACTCGGATATAAACTATAAAAATATGAAAAAGTATAAAAACAAACTGAAAAAACACTTTTCAAATAAAAAACCTCTTATGGAATGCGAGATTTATAAATCTAGCATAAAAAAAAAAAAAAAACACTCGTTCCTCTTTATCGAAATTTTAAATTAGCTTTCGTTCTGGTTTGAATTCAGCTAACATAATTATTGCGGTTGAACCCCAGATTTTTTGCCTCATTTTAATTAGATTTCAGTTTGTTTTGTTAAAGATTTGATTGTATATCTCAATAAAAATATAACTCCCACTAATATATAAAACTATATTCTGGTCGTGGTTTGTATCTGCATATTTTATTTATAAAATAATTATCAAAAATATGCAAATGCATATCAAACGCGCTAGTACGTTCATAAATGTAATTTTTGAGATTTATTACGTAACTGCGAATTTACGTAAATCGCATAATATGTAAATCGAGGGATGGCTGTATAGTGATATTACATAAAATATACCGATATAGATGTGTTGAGCTTGTTTACATTCAATTACAGTCTAAACTCGTTATCCCGACACTCTAAGGACCAGAAAAAAGTGTCGTCATATGCGGAGTGACGCGGTAACCGGAGTTGGAGAAAAATATTTTTATAAAGCTGTATTTTTAATTAATTTAAGACAATTTTAAATTCATAGCTGTTCTTGCAGTTTTAAGCAATAAAACAACATTATTAAACAAAATAAACGCAAAACAAAATTGAAAAGAATAAAAATCAGATATATGATGACTTGTTTTTTTATTGTTACATGAAATATTGATAGATTAAGGTTTGCTTATCCCTAGATGTGCTTCCTACAATTCTCTTTTCGATATTATACAATAAATTGTAATCAATATTTGTTGTTTCAGAAATGGATGTTAGATAATTTCTGATCGTTTGAATGCAATGCAATGCTACAATTTTAGTCAGATGAAAAGCGCTGTGTAAACACAAGAAAGCGCCGCTTGACCAGAACAAAAAGACCACGAGTAGACTGATACGTCTATCTGGAGCTTAAGTGGGTCATTCATAGTGTATGGGTTTATTATTCAGATAAAGAACTGAAGTAAAATTTCTCATTTATTGCAATTGGTATTTCAGATCCTTTTGTGAAAAGTTTGGCTAAGATATTTCTTAGCGCTTCATTTCCGTGCTTATAAGATGTAAAATAAGCAATTTTCCTAAACCGTCGGGATATCCGGAGTTGAAAATTATTCAACGACGTAAAATCCGGAGTTTATTTACATTAAAATCATATATAGAAAATCGAGACTTTGAAAAGCTGACGGGATAAGCGGAGTGACGTGAAAACCGGGCGTCGGGATAACGAGGTTCGACTGTATTTGGAAATTGAATAATTTAAATTGCAGCTTATTAAATTCCAATCTAGTTGAATATGGGCTGAAAATTATATGAAACAAAGACGAAATATTGAAAATATCGAAAATATTATTAATAAATCTAAGTAAAAATGCTGATTGCAATATTACAGTAGCTTGGAATTTAATTCCAGAGCTATTTTAAGAAATTGGCATTTGCCATTCAAAAAACTTTTTCATCTACGACTACATATAATTATTTCCACAAGTGAATAAATAATGTTAAAACTCAATTTCCCTCCAAGATGCAACAATAGAAGTTGAATTTAATCGCATTAAATTTTTTTTAATTATTATTTTCTAAAATATATTTATTTCTATAAATATTACAGTTTAATAATACATACATGTTTCCCCATATTTTGAAAATCCCAATAAATAATTTTCGAGTTATTTCTTGATTTTTTTTATACATTAAATTCGTTTTGTAGATGGCACGTCATGGCTACGAATTACATTTTTGGGGGGAAAGTTGGCACGCGGATGAAAAGGGGTTCACCAGCAGATGTACTTTTTAATAATTTTAATTCTTTCTAGAAAAAATGGAACAATTATTTTATTAGAAAAATATACGAAGTAAACTGACTATTCCAATAAGTAGGTTTCATTTTTTCTATTTATCGAAATTGAAGTAGATATTTCTCCAAATGATTGTTTTGGTAAAAGATGAGAGGAGAAGTAAAGAGAAAAAGGTTTGTTATTTCTCTTTCTTCCATAAACTGATTTTCTTTCCCTAGAAAACCACTTAGATGTAATGCGATTGTTTCGAAAAACCATTTTGGGCAGAAAGACATTTTTGCTTTTCTCCTACACCTTTGATCTTTTTTTGAGTTTCTTAAATAAAATAAAAAGGTGGTGGTGTGTGGGCATGGGAAGGGGGCTGAGCAAAAAGAATAATAAAAATTCACCGATTTAAACTTTCCCCCCTTTTTTTTTTGAAATATTAATAATGAATGTTAAAATGCATAAAACTTTATGCTAATGTTTTCTGTCATTTTTAGATATTTCTAAAGAAAAATAAATATTTACTGTCTATTTTCTACTGTCAGGTTAAGGCTGTTCTCAAATCTAAAGGGGCAACTTTATGACACAAGTTTTAATTCATTTTTGTTCGAAAACGCATAAAATGGGCAGGTGTTGTTATTCAGAAACTATGCAATCGAAAGATAATTTCCATTTTTTTGGTAAACATAAAAGATCTTTCAGAGAATGCCGTCAAAGCTGGTGTTTTGAACCGAATTTCGTGGCGATGGAGAAAAACAGTTTGTCACATGATCAAAATTGCATTTAATTCGATACATAATTTAATTATCAAAAAATGGAAATGTCAATTTTGTGTTTTTACTTTTAAAAATGAATTAGTAAATGTGTCGGAAAATTTCGGACTTTTTGAGCAGTGTTCTTAAGAACCGACTTAAGCTTCTGAATCTACATTAATGTTACTAAAATATGCATAAATATAGTTTTAAGCAAAAAACAACCATTTGAATGTTTCTTATTTAAGTAGTTTGAATTTCGGCCCCAATTCATTTCCAAAGAATTTTCGCTTATCGACACACTGTTAAAATGTTATTCAAAATAAAAGGAAACAAACAAAAAGTAATATCTACAAATTTCTATAGAAATTTTGTAGATTCTCCCAAGAACTATTCTAATAGTTCTTGCAGGGCCCGACTAGCAAGTTTCTGGGCCCAGGGCACTTTCAATTTTTCGTGCCTCCTTAGATTGGTTGATTTACTGATACTATTTTTTTTTTTTTTTGTTACATATTACACACGTATTCGAAAAGTGTCAACTCAAAAAATTAAGTTTTCCGGAAAATTGAAAAACAATTCCAGGAATGAAATTAAAATATTTTCTTCTATTATTTATTGAAATTTGTTTTTAAAAATAGATTGAGATATATTTTTGTCATTTCATCGTATAAATGTCTCAAATATTGGGAATTTAAGCACTCGGATACGCCATCTGGTGGAGAAACTATGTAAGCTCTCCTTTCAGGAAAATCCCCTCCAAGCACATTCCATTATACGTATTTTTAACTTGTTCATAATAATCATTTTTCTGCACAATTTCAGATTTCAAGTGACATGAACCTGAAATGAGAAAAACTTAGAAAAGTGTATTCCCAAAACAACTATTAGATTTATTATGTTTAATTTTTTAGAAATAAAAACTTTGACAGAATTATGATTTTTTTTAATGGAAAATTAAATAAAATTATCAAAAATTTCGTGCCCGTGTGATAGCCAGGGCAGGGGTACCCAGAGAGGGTTTGGTGACGCAAAGTGTGTTATACAATTTATTTTGGGGGTGGGTATTTAGAGAAAAGGCATATTTCGGGGGGCTAATTTTAAATATTTTTGAAATTGAAACTGTTTATCAAAAGACTAACGTTTCATAAATCATCTATTAGTCAATGCTTAGTAGAGACATATTTTATATTTTTTATAAAATGAGTAGATTAAAATTTTTTATTAAAAAAAATCTTCTTTTAGTTTATATTGTATTTATTTGTTATTAAATTATTTAAAAATGAACCATTAAGTGTAATATTCGAGCTATCATACTGATTTCGAGAAACAAGTACTGCCTTGCAAGAGTGATCCTCATGTCCTGCGGAAAGTAAGACACAAGCACTGATGTTGGGACGAATTTAAATTTTCATATTCTCTGGCTAACGAGCAAATGGGCAAAATTGTAATGTTGTTTTCTCTGTATTTTATCTTAAATGCTAAAAAGAATTGATTTTTCTAACATAATTTTGTTTTTTATTACGTATATGAATGTAATAATTAAGAGCATTAATCATTACTTCAGTCATTAATATTTCATTATATCTTTAGAATTATATTAATTGAAATAATACTTGTATTGCAGCGAAAACTGGAGCTTAGTGAACTTATTAACACGTGCTTGTCAGTCAGGACTTATAAATGAGGAAACATTCAGATTGCTAATAATAAAATATATATCTTCGTTATTGATCACGCTGTTAAAACTTTTATTTCATGATAGTAAGTAAGAATACTATTATTAAATTATCAGTAGAATATATTTTACAATTGATGTTCTGTTTAGCGGTTGGGCGGGGGGAGGGGGGGGGGGGTTTCAATTTTAATGTATGAAGAATTTTTTATTTGGGGGGGGGGGGATTTGCGTCATTGGGTTTGAGGGCGATGGTCACCACTGAGTCAGGGCATGAATTCTTGGTTTAAAAGGATGCTATGAAGATTCTCTATCACTAGTTGTTAAAATACTAATATATATTTCACAGATATGCCCACTTTTCTAATGTGTTTTTTCTTTGGAATTTTTGACAATATAAAAAAAAATAAGAAAAATAGGATAGTATTTGGGAAAGGTCAAGTAGTTCAGGAATTATGTAAATTTTAAGTTTGGAACTCAGTGTTTATAGTTTCGTCTATATATAAATGTAAAAAACTTTAAATTTTCAATACTTCTGGAAATCTATTTCTGTTAAAAAATTAATGATTACAATTCATATATTTTTTTTTCAAAAATTAATGTATTTTGAAATTAATTTTGAAAAAAATATATGAAATGTAATCTATGAATTTTTAAACAGCAAATCAATTTCATAAAGCTACCGGGTGTCCCAAAAAGGACTGACTGATTTTAAAATTCAATAACTTGTAAACGGTGACAGATATTTAAAAAATTCTTGCAGGAGGGTTATGCATAAGGTCAAAAGTTCTTTTTACAGTGATTTTCGATTTTAGTTCGAATTACAAACAATAGATGGCGCTGTAAGCAATAGTCGCTAAATACAGGCTCGATTTTTGTCTTTTATCTTGTTCCATGCGGAAAAAGGAGATGGAAATGTATTATCCGGGCCACGAAGTACCAAAAATCGAGCCTGAATTTAGTGTCTATTGATCGCAGCGCCATCTATTGTTTGTAATTCGAACTAAAATTGAAAATCACTGTAAAAAAACTTTTGATCTTATGCATAACCCTCCTGCAAGAATTTTTTAAATATCTGTCACCGTTTACAAGTTATTGAATTTTAAAATCAGTCAGTCCTTTTTGGGACACCCGGTACAAGCATGCGAATTAAAAATTATAGCTTATTTCCGCAACCGGTTTTTGAGTTAATATGCTTAAAAAACTACCGGCATTGCAATCAGCTTTGCAACGATTAAAAATGAAGCTCTAAACTTAAAACCTAAAGTAGCAGGTTTTAAGTTCAGAACTTCATTTTTAATCGTTGCAAAGCTGATTGCAATGCCGGTAGTTTTTTAAGCATATTAACTCAAAAACCGGTTGCGGAAATAAGCTATAATTTTTAATTCGCATGCTTGTAGCTTTATGAAATTGATTTGCTGTTTAAAAATTCATAGATTACATTTCATATATTTTTTCAAAATTAATTTCAAAATACATTAATTTTTGAGAAAAAAAATATATGAATTGTAATCATTAATTTTTTAACAGAAATAGATTTCCAGAAGTATTGAAAATTTAAAGTTTTTTACATTTATATACAGACGATCCTTAAGGGTGTATTCCGATCCAAACTGCTATTTTTCTGATTCATTTTAAAATTCGTTTTTGTTCTCAAACGCATCAAACTTGGAAATTCTCTTATTTAGAAACTATATAATGTGTGGTGCTTCTTCATTTTTTGATAAATGCAGAAAATACTGTAAAAAACGCTGTCAAAGTTGGCATTTTGATCCGAATTTTCCGAAGCGGGCGATCTGGGAATGAAAAAAATGGTCATACTGAGAAGATAATTGTTTAAAAATCAAATTCTAATTAATTGAGCTGAAAATGAAATCGCACGGCATGTTAAACATGTCTTCAGAAATCACCCCAGCAAGTTTCATGTTTTTACTTTTAAAAATGAGTCTGAAAATGTCTCAGAAAGTTTCGAGATGTTGAGGGTGGAAAAATATTTTTTCGAATACACCCTTAAGCAAAATTTAAATGCACCATTAATTAGTAGGCATTACAGTTATTCGACTGGGGCCAGTGGCATTTTTGCATAATGATTTCCGGTAAAGTCAGTTGGAATTGGTGATCTCTCTTTTCTTTTCTTTTTTTTTTTTTTTCAATTCCTAGTATTAGTTCACACTCTCCCTATATTTATTTATATATTTATATATCTTGTTCAAATTTTCAATCCTTAATAAAATACTCATTATTCATCCTATCAAGTTGAAATAATTTTTTTTAAACTTGTACTGGATGACAATTGATGTTAATACAGTTTTTTCAAATATTAATTCATTAATTAAATTTTAATTAATTAATTTTAGTTTTGCATGGGAGGCAAAATGGCGGCCATTGGTTATTGGAGATTAATGAAAGTATTTTCAATAAGGGGTTGCCATAGGGGGGGACCCTATTATGTCGCCAAATACCGTCAAGTTTGTCGCCAATTTGGCGGCCAAATTGAGTCGCCAAAAGTGACGCCAACTTGGCGATATCTCTAATATTTCGCTAAATTTCCATAGAGTTCCATTGTAAACCTACTTGCTTATAGAAAACCAACAAATTGAGATATTTTAATGCAACAAAAACTAATATTAGCTTAAGGGATTATATTAAATTTTTCTTTGATGACCTAAGTAGGAATTGACTTTAAAAACAAATTTTTTACATTACTTGTTTTCTATAGAGCTACATACATACAAAAATATTTTTTTTTCTTTTTTAAAAGACTCTTTAATCCAAGAATCGGACTTTAAAATTATTTTAATATTTTATTAGACATTTTAAAAGATTTAGACTTAGCTTTCGTATTAAGCTTTTTACGATAAAAAAAAAAAACTCAAGGATATATAAGATTTTGTTTCACTGTTACCTTTAGAAACTTTAGAGATGTTCATATATTCTAAATTATACTCAAATATTAGAACTTGAGTGTTTATATTGTTTATTCTGCATTTTTTTTTTAAATAAGCAGAGGTTTATGAAATATGAAACTTAATGAATGCTGCGTTTTATAGTCTAAGTTTTGCATTTTTTTTTTTACTTTTAAGTTCTGCATAAACAATATCGACATTGCCCCTTTTTTTTCCTTTGCACTTTTTGTTGGATCAGACCCGACAAAATTCATCGTTAACATTATTTCAGAATTGAGCTTAGGGTATCAGTATTTCAGAACTATTTTCAAACAATTATCATCAATGAGTGCAAAGGTTTAATCCTACATAAATGTATCTATTAAGTTTATTTTCAAATACTTCACCATTAACGCATCACACTATCCGAATGGTAAGATTTCCTGCCAAGATGCACCGCGAATCAAAAAACAGAAATATTTTAATAAAATGCTTCTTAATAAAATGCTGTCTGTACCTATTGCAAATGAAACCTTTCAAACGCAGGTTTATGGCCATCTCTCCTTGATGACACCGCTTGCTACCCAACCCTTGATTATTCACAATATTATAAATAAGCCCAAAAAAGTGGATACGATAAAACTTCTAATACTGATCTCAAAAATCTTCCTCCTAATTGTATTATTTACAGTAGCTGGCAAAATTTTGAGACGACATGTTTTTCTGTCTTAACTTTTTCTGTAACCAAAATTTCTTAATGATGTAAATTAGTAATTTGTACCCCTTTTAAAGCTCAATTAAATGCAACATTAGAACAATTGAGAGATATGTATGTAGTAAAAATAATTCGGAAATTCGCAAAATTACCTAAGCAAAAGTTTTGAGACGACGCAGTTTTTCTAAACTTTTGTTGAAATTAAACGTCTTAATGTAACGCAATACAGCAATATTTAATATTTAGTTGCATATCCTTTTGCTTTGGGCACTGCGGCACATCGTCTGGGCATCGAATTAACACGGCTTTCTAAGGTGAAAGGGATGTTCGGCCATTCCGATTGAAGATCCTGAAGGAGTTCTACCTTTGAAGAGTGCTTCCGTGTCCCGACTTTTCTTCCGATGTTCAATCCAACGATGTTCAATTGGATTGAGGTCGGGTGACTGACGCTGCTAATTCAAAACTTTAATTTTCTTAGCTGTAAAACCAATTTGTCACCATTTTGGAGGTGTGCTTGGGATCATTATCCTGCTGAAACATAAATCAACAAGGCAACTTTTTACGAGCATAAGCGAGTATGTGATCTTCTAAAATAATTTTATAAAAAATTTTATTCCTAATCTCATCGCTGTGTACGAGGAAGACGATGCCATCACGATGAAAAGCTCTCCAGACCATTACTGATCCGTTTTCATACTTCACTGTTGGACGTCGGTACCGGGGATTCATTCTGGTGTTTTTAAAACGACGAATATAACGTCGACCATCACTTCCAAGCATATTGAATTTGGATTCATCGCTACAAAGGCCCTTTTTCTAATCTTTGGTTGCCCACGTTTCGTGCTCTTTAGTGAATTTCAATCAGATTTTCCCATTGTTTGCCCGTATGAGAGGTTCTTTTGCAGAGACCCGTGCACACAATCCAGAGGCATCTAGACGACGTATTATGGTGTCCTTACTCACTATGAGTCCACGTTCGGTGACCATCTCCTTACATATTTCAATTTCAGCAGCGTTCTTGTTTGGGTCAACGACTGACTTCTTTCGGATCAACGCGTCTTGACGTTGAGTCGTTTTTCTTGGAGCTTCTAATCTTGGAAGATCGCGCACACCTTCATCTTCTTTTCACTACTTTACTATGGTTCCAACAGTTGATTTTGGAGTTCCCAAATTGCTGGCGATAGCAGAATATGACATTCACCCCGCTTCTTTAATAATTAAAAGACGAATAGCAAAAGGCGCACTTTTCATACTGAAACTGATACAGATACTAACATTGTATCCCATGTATTTAAGTCAAGTATTAAAAACTTGAATTTTATCAGATCGTCTCAAAACTTCCGCTTTCAACTTTTCAAATTCACATTTGGTATTTTTTAAATTAAGAATTTTCACACATATCACTGTTGCGCACCACTATGACTAAAGCTACAAATTACTAATTTACATCATTAAGAAATTTTGCTTACAGAAAAACATATCGTCTCAAAACTTTTACCAGCTACTGTATATATTACTAAACTTACAAACTATTTTTAAATTCTATTTTCCAAAATCATGGAAAGTCTCCATAATTCTTTTATACCTAAACACAGTACTAATCCTTCTGACCCCACTAATTATTATCTTATTTCTTTACTCACTTCTCTTACTAGGGAAGGTCTCCAACTGCCAGATCGGGATTTTGTCGAGAGTGGTGTCTTTGGCAAGCCCTTACTATGGGAATCAAGGAAATATATACAACTACCCGTCCGAATGCAACTGGGGAAGAGTTATAGGCCGATGTATTTCTGCCATTTATTGATTTCTCCAGGTCGCTATTGCTAGCTATGCTGTAAATACACTGTGTGGTAGAAAGCCAGCTTACAGTACAGTTATGCAACCTGCTTTTGCCAGTGTGATGTTGGTGAAAGTTTCGTGTTCCCTCTAGTAAGAAACAGGAGATTATGACCACATTTTTACAATTATATATAACAAATTGAAAGAACATCAGGAACTAACTCCTCGTCTGACCCGACCCTACGGGATAAAAAGAGGCATGGACAGTGCCTATGGGGTCAATTCCTGAGGCGCTCAACCGTGGAGAATTTTAGCAGTATACCTGTGGCTCGCATTCTAGGTGCTCTGGTTCAGGGGAGGAGACACGCACTCCTGTGACATGCGAAGCCGGACCCAGTTCCGAGGATGCCGTCGGCGAGTCTTCAGGCTGTAATGCTATCGCCGACAAAGCGAAGATTACAAAACTCCTTATTTTGCAACTGCTAGAACATTTTGGGGAATCCGAGGAAAAGGAGCCAACGACTGAAGAGAAGGCCATTAGTCAGCGACTATTCAAGGCAGGAAAGAAGAGGATCGAAAATTAATTTTTCCGGTCGCCCGATATTCTGTATGAGAGCAGCATCAACGAAAATGAACTGACAAGTCATTTGGAAATAAATACGTACCCCACTTTTGAATATGAAGAACCTGTGCAAGAAAAGCGGACAGGAAGTGATGGAGTATCCGTAGAAATAATGACGAAAGCAGTAGAAACGTATAAGAAGGCAAAGAAAAATATACTAAAGGCTGTGCAATATATATGTAAGCAGGTAAAATACCACAAGATGATTCAATGGTGGGCACAATACGTAGGGAAAGGTGATAACATCCAGCGCAACCACCGTTTATGACAGGAACCTCAAAATATGGGTCATTGACAAATCATTGGAGCTTGGAATTCCCGGATTCACAGCAAATTCACACTTCATCAAGAATTTCAAACATGCACATAAAATAACAAGTCGAAAGGTGACACAAATCGTAACAAAAAGAGATTTGTTTCGGGAACTGTCTTTGCGACCTGTGTTCGACAAATTCCGGAAAAACGTGAAAAAAATGATTGAGCAGCGAAAGTGTATATTTTACTGTCCAACGTCCTGAACACCGATCAAAGTGGCTTCCAATACAAGATTGCATGTAACAGAACTCTCGATTTGAAGGGATCTAAAGATGTGGATGCATCGGTAGTTAGTAAAAACAAAACGACTCATTCCTATACCGTGCAAATGTGTATTAACGCCGCTTGGAAAATTTATGAGACTTTTATTACTTGTAACAAAGGGATGTCGGGCGGGGGGGTGTCCAAAATTTATGGAAAATGTGCAACGAATATCATCCTCAAATTTTGCTCACACTGTTAAAAATGTGTACCTTTTGCTGCATAATCACTCCACCGCTTTTATTGAAAACGATTACTTGACGATATTATGGACATTCTCATTGGCCAGAATAGAGATATTCTATAAAAGCGGTGGAGTGACTATGCAGCAAAAGTTGAAGATTTTTAACAGTGCATTATATGCTCCAAGTCAGGAAAGAGCACAAAACAAATAACTGCGGCATGCTTCGATAAACTAAAAGAATCGATTGGTGATCAGGAAACAATCGTGGTACTGGATAGTTGGAGTGGCCAAACGGATCTACGTTTATGCATTGAGAATTTTGGATTGAATGTGAAGCCTGTTTTTCTCCCACCACGTTTATTTCTTTCAACAATACAAGTACTTAATAATGAGAATAGTGGAACATTCAAAAACTCATCAGAGTGTGTGTGGAGATGTCGACATGACCACTAGAGAAAGCATAATAAAATTACATTAGTTGGCCTATAACTAATTCTCCTCGCCCAACTTCAATGACAATCCGCGGTATACCTTTAAAAAGGCTTTAATTAAAGACACGGATCCTGTCTTTCGATCCGTTAAACAAGCCTGATTTAATTTGGCTAATAACAACTGCGAAACACCCCCTTTCATCGTGTGTGCCTGATGTTGGAAACACTCGTGCTTCAGTCATTTCTGCTCAGAAATGCACTACCATCCGTGAAGTTACTTTTTCCACCAAGAATAAACTATCTTCTCTGTAATTTCTGTAATCCGTCAACTCTCTTTTCTACCACACAGAGTGTCTTTCCTGCACAGCTAGCGACCCTGAGAAATCAATAAATGACAGATATACATCGGCCTATAACTCTTCACCAGTTGCATTCGGATGGGTAGTTATGTACATTTCGTTGATCCCCATGATAAGAGCTTTCCAACGACACCACTCTCGAGAAAATCCCGATCTGGCAGTTGGTGACTTAACGTAATTAGCCAAGTCGTTGCACGTGTCATCAGACCCCAGTTACAGAATCATATCAATAAAACATTCTTATACACAAACAATTTGGCCTCTGGTTCAGTCTCTCAACACAACATCAGCTGCTTCGTGTTAACAGAGTTTCTCAATGAAAAGCTCAACATGAAGATTAGAATTCCTGCCATCTTTTTAGATGTCGTTCGTAAAGGCATTCTGCAAAGTCTGGGATACAGCTAGACTTACACATTTAATATATGCGTACACTTTTCGCGTCCGCATAAACAACATTCTCCCAACTGCCGTCTAATTATAACTGTCTTTTTTCAGGGTAGCGCCCTTGACCCATTTCTCTTTAATCTATTTTTTAATGATATTCCATGTTCAATATACAGGGTGATAAAAAAAATATTCGACAATCTTAAAGAGGTAGCGGTACGGACCAAAACAAACAATTTTCATGGTAGAATGCACGGTCTGAAAACGCAAAGGCGATAGAGGTCGCATGATGGTGAAACCGAGAAGACGAGGCAAAGCTTAATAATAACTTAAAAGTTACAAACCAAGTTTAATAAGAAATAATTACAATAATTGCTCAAAACAGCGACTTCCAACGGTAATGTAAGCGAAACAGTGACGAAAGAGGTATTGACGAACACTGTGAAATACACCAGGAATATCTTACACTTCACCAGCAGCGGCCGAGTCTGGGAACGAATTCCTCTTCCGATTCAAGGAAAATGGCATAGATGAGATTCTTCAGCTATTTCAACAAAAAGAGATCGAGACACGACAGGACAATCGTGGTGGCCAAGCTATGGGACCACCTCGTACAAAACCCATCAACCTGAAAAGGTCGCGTCCAGATAATGTCGCACCCCTCGGCCATAATGGGCTGGTGCTCCATCGTGCTGGAACTATATACGCCGCCGGATGTATGTGAGCACATCTTCCAACAAATCTGGCAGTACCTCCTCGTAAGGTAAGGTATTTTCCTTCGCCAAGGCATTCCGGCAGCAGATACGGTCCTATTAGGTTGTCACCGATGACAAACATTGATGGAGAAGCGTCGCTGATGCGCATGTGGATTTACATTCGTCACACATGTTTATTGCGAGTGTTAAATCCTCCATCACGTGCCAAGGTACACTCATTCCTGGAAAGTACAGTTGCTGAAAAATCTGGACGCACCGAACACTGTTGCAGGACGCAGCAGACGAAGTCTACGCGACGGGGATAATCCGCTGTAATCAGTGCTTTGGACGCTTTAAAAATGGTATGGGTGCAACCTTTCGCCCTACAGCACCCGCCATACCGTGGATTGTGGCACACCATGGATCGTGTGCTTGCACTTGGCTGATCTGCCACTGTATCCATAATTTTTTGTTCCACAACTACCGTTCTGGACGTCCTTGCACGAACTACATCCGACCGGGAAGCGAGAAAGGATCCCGTTTCAAACAACTGCCAATGCAAGCGCGCAAATGTTTCAGAATTGGGCAACCGCCTATGGGGAAAACGCTCCCCATACCGTTGTGCTTCCTGTTTGCTATTTCCGTTTGTAGCTCCGTACACGAAATGCATATCAGTCTTTTCCATTATAGTGTTATTAGAATATATATATATAATCGACAAATATTTAGGAGGGACCTCTAATTTTATGTCAAATCATATTTCACAGTAAAAATAAAGGTAAGGAAAATTATTTTTCTTACCTGATGTCCCGGTGTTGAGACAGGAACCGCCATATACTTCAGGATACATCCATGGTACGCCTTTATAACTTTACCGACAGTTGCAGTGCTAAAATCTTTATTGAAAAAGAAATTGAAAAATGTGATTGAAGATGTAATTCAGGTGTGAGGTAAAGCATGGCTAGTTTCATTTAATAATGTGATTAAACTTTCATCTTGATTAATTGTTTTAATAAACTTTATCACATAATAGAACAGAAGACAGACATTTTATACGTCGTTAATTACAGACGCATAGAGCAGAAGTGAAGAAGTACGTGTCGAAAAAGAGGGGGAAAAAAGGGTGGCGAAGCATATACTTCTACATTAAAAACCACAATTAGGTGGAGAAACTGATGCATAAGCTATTATGCTCGCACATGACATTGAAAAGGAAGAAAAGAGTTTCAATAAGTCCGAGAATAAATGTAGCAGTTCTTTTTTTTTTGGAATATAATTTTGTTCAGAGGGGTTCGCACATATTAACACCCCCGCTGAAACCCTGGAACAAAAAGTTTTAAATGTTCAAAACAATATTTCTGTGAAGCTCAAATCGAGGCTTGGGAAGGGGTTTGGTTAGAAGGTCTGCAGTCATTGCTGCAGTTTCAAGATACGTCATAGTTATTGTCCCTTCCTCGACAAAGTTTCTCAGAAGATGATACCGAAGGGATATGCGCTTGGTTCTTTGATGATGCTTATCGCTTTCGGCAAGTTTGATGGAGGACTGGTTGTCCTCAAACAGAGTTACTGGTAGTTCTTGCTCGAGGTTCAGTTCCTTCAGTAGTTGTAAAATCCATATAGTTTCTTGTGCTGCGCAAGCGGCAGCCACGTACTCTGACTCAGCTGAAGACATGGCAATACAAGCCTGCTTTTTTGATGTCCACAGAAGTGGGTTATTTCCAATCATAAGTAGATTTCCTGACACTGACTTTCTGTCAGTAGGATCATTTGCCCAGTCTGAATCAGAATATGCCCTCAAGACAGGTTTTTCTAAATTAGTGTATGTTAATTTTAAGTCAATTGTAGTTTTAAGATATCTGATTGTTCGCTTAACAGCTTCCCAATCCTTAGCCCTTGGATGCTCGTTTCTGCGACTTAAAATATTTACCGCGGCACTGATATCTGGCCTTGATACAGTCGCGATGTATAGTAGAGCTCCTACGGCTTGTCTGTAATTCGTATTATTCGGGAGGAGATTTTCATCATCCACTAACTTAACGTATCCTGGTTCCATTGGTATATTAGTTGGTTTCGAGTTTTCTAAGCCGAATTTAATTATTAAATCATTAATTTTATTAATTTGATCAAGCGTCATGGTATTTTTGTCAGGCCGATTAATATTTATCCCAAGATAATATTTCGCTTCACCTAAGTCAGTTACAGGGTATTCCTCGTTTAATTCGTTTATAAGTTTATTAATATTCTCATCTTTCCCAGCTATGAGGAGATCGTCTACATAAACGATTACGTAAGTCGTTGTTTCATTGGTTGTTTTCTTATATAAACATTTATCGATCCTACTTTGGTGAAAACCTAATTTAGATAATGATTTATGTAATGTCAGGTTCCACGCTCTGGCGGCCTGCTTCAAACCATAAATGGCCTTTTTGAGTCTGCATACCTTATGCTCCTCTCCCGGAACTGCATAGCCTTCAGGCTGATGCATATACACATTTTCTTGCAATTCCCCGTGAAGGAAAGCGGTCTTAATATCTACATGTCTTAAGTTCAGATCCTTATACAATGCCATTGCTAAAAAACTTCTAATTGTCGTATGAGACGCGACTGGCGCAAAGGTCTCATCATAATCTACCCCATACTTTTGGGAAAAACCCTTTGCGACCAGCCTAGCCCTAAACTTTTCCAGCAAACCCTGGCTATTGTATTTGGATTTGAACGCCCACTTGCAACCGATCACTTTCGTTCCTGGTGGGACTTCGACTAATTCCCATGTATTATTTTCGCGAAGAGAATTCATTTCTTCTAAAGTCGCTTCTATCCACTTTTCCTTTTCAATCGGGTTTTGCATATTTTTTATATCGTCCCAACTTTTCGGATCTTCTACTTTAACGTCATTTGTTAAGAAAGCAAATCTATCGGGAGGAACTCCCCTGTTCGGTCTGTTTGATCTACGCGGGACGTTTTGCGTTGTATCCGAATTTGCATTTTGATTTTGCGTTGTATCTTCGGCGCTGTCAATATTATCCTCGATTAATTGTAATTTCGGAACCGGATTTTCAAAATTTGGTATTTTATTGTTTTTATTTGATATGCTATCCTCAGTTATGTTTTTACTTTTAGTCTCCAGAAATTTTACGGTTCTACTTATTACGATTTTCTTACCGTCCGTACAAATTCTGTAGCCCTTACTCCTATTGTCGTAACCTACGAATATCCCCTCTATGGCTGCATTATCCAATTTTCTTCTATGAGTCTTTTCCACATAAGCAAAGGCGCGACAACCGAAGGTTTTAATATTTGAAAGATCTGGTTTGCAACCAGTCCATTTTTCGTAGGGAGTGCAGTCGTTGGATGAAGTTGGGAGGCGATTTTGTATGTAAGTTGCGGTGCAGACGGCTTCGCCCCAGAATGAGTTAGGTAAATTACTGTCTTTAAGTAGGCAGCGAGCCATCTCCATCAAGGTACGGTTCTTACGCTCCGCAACCCCATTTTGAGGCGCGGAATACGGAACAGTAAGTTGATGGTTAATTCCCTCATTTTTTAGATAATTTTCAATTTCCTTCCCTGTGTATTCCCCTCCGTTGTCGGTACGGATAGCACGCACCTTCCTGCCAAATTTATTCGCGGTCATTGCAACATATTCTTTAAATTTAGGGAAAACTTCATCTTTGGTTCTCAGTAAGTACGTTATGGTAAACCGGCTAAAATCATCTACAAAAGTCAAAAAATAGTATTTTCCGTCAACCGTCGCTGTTTGCATAGGTCCACATAAATCGGAGTGCACTAATTCTGTGGGCTTTGTAGCTCGAAAACTAGCGGCTTTGGGGTATGGATCACTAGTGAGTTTAGAAATTATGCATGTTTCGCATGTATCACCGTGTTTGCATTTGTCAATTTTATTCCTAACGCCATATCATTATTTACCAATTCCTTAATATGATTAACGTTTCTGTGGCCTAATCTCCTATGCCACTTGTGTAGACAATTTTTATTTTCGCATTCATTTATAATATTTACATTGTGAGACATATTTTGTTCTATTCTACATTCATATAAATTATTGTTTACATAGCCCTCGAGGTACGTAACACCTTCGGGAGTTATCTTGCAAGATTGTTTCTCAAATATGGCTTTACAACCATTTTCAGTAGCTCTTTTTATAGAAATTAAATTTGTTTCAATTTCGGGTACATACAATACATTCTTTAGTGTTATCGTTCTGTGTGCATTATCTGACATTAATGTATTTAATTTTATAGTCCCGTAACCCTCAGAGCAAAGCTCTTGACCGTTTGCGATTGTTACGCTAGAAGCACTGTTATGAAAATCATTAAACTTGTTTTTGTTATTACAAATATGAGTTGAAGACCCTGAATCAATTACCCAGAGATCTTTTACATTATCCCCAACAAAAAATGTAACATTTCTATCATCAGGTGTTTCCTTTTCAAAATTCCTATTTTTGTTAGTATTCGGGTATGCGCTGCCTTGAGAGCATATAGCCGATTTTTGTCACTGGTTGGGAAAACGATTGGGGTATTGGTACTGCTTAGGATTATTTTTATTTTTATTTTTCAAGCTCCAACAATCGTCGATATTGTGAGAATTCTTTTTACAGTACCGGCAGAATTTATTTTGTTTGTTTTTATGGAATTTCACCACCTTTAACGCGGAGTGACTGTTCTCACTTTCGCGGTTATTTTCAACTCTTTTCGTGTGCTCGTCTATTAATTTAGTGCGAATAAAACTAGCACTAAGGTCAGTGTTGAATTCAGACTCTTTTCTCTGGGAGGGATTTCTGTGGCTCCGGGGGGGACATTATTGAGTTCCGGGGGGGAAATTGCGCTTTTTGACCATTGAAAACACAAAATCTCAAATCTTCCGGGGGGGACATCTCATTGCTCCGGAGGGGAATGTCCCCCCGGGCCACCCCCTGAAATCAACACTGACTAAGGTCACGCTCGTCCCTTGCCTCCAAGGCGGTAATGAGACCGTCATAACTGGAAGGGAGAGAGCAGAGCATTAAAGCAGCAAGGTGTTGATCAGTTACAGTCTCGCCGATAGCGGCTAGCTTAATCCGAGTTTCATAAATTTTTGTAAGGTGATCCACCATATTGCCACCTTCTTTTAATTTGGTGGAGTAAAGTTTCCTTAAAAGAAATAGTTTACTACTTAAATTCGAACGTTCGTGAACTTCTTTTAAAGCAAGCCAACATTCTCGCGCACTTTCTAGATTCTTCACATTTGTTATTTGATCGTCATCGATCAATAAATTTATAATGGCACGCGCTTTCCTATTTTTATTTCTAAAATCATCTGTCATTGGATCGGGCGGGTCCTGACTGATAACACTATAGAGGTCCTCCTTCTGTAAATACATTTCTAACCTGAATTTCCATACATCATAATTGCTTGAGTTCAGTTTTTCTATTATTGAATCCCTTAGGATACTCATTTTAGTTTTAATTATATAGAATAAATATTTTCTTATACAATCAAATAATAATAATAATATAAATCAGTTATAACTTTGATAACTTTTGCTTACACTTAGAGTGTAGCGATATATATATATATATATTTGCAATGAAACAGTTCGTATTCTTTTCAAATAATAATAATATCAAATATCTTCTTATACAGTTAAATAATAACAATAGTATGTTTATTGTTTTTAGTTTTCTTCGCTTACATATAAAAATGTTGCAAATATTTATACGATGTCATTATAATAGTTAATACATTTCTTATAAAGAGCGCAATCTAGCTCATAATCTGTTGTTAGAATATATATATATAATCGACAAATATTTAGGAGGGACCTCTAATTTTATGTCAAATCATATTTCACAGTAAAAATAAAGGTAAGGAAAATTATTTCTCTTACCTGATGTCCCGGTGTTGAGACAGGAACCGCCATATACTTCAGGATACATCCATGGTACGCCTTTATGACTTTAACGACAGTTGCAGTGCTAAAATCTTTATTGAAAAAGAAATTGAAAAATGTGATTGAAGATGTAATTCAGGTGTGAGGTAAAGCATGGCTAGTTTCATTTAATAATGTGATTAAACTTTCATCTTGATTAATTGTTTTAATAAACTTTATCACATAATAGAACAGAAGACAGACATTTTATACGTCGTTAATTACAGACGCATAGAGCAGAAGTGAAGAAGTACGTGTCGAAAAAGAGGGAAAAAAAAGGGTGGCGAAGCATATACTTCTACATTAAAAACCACAATTAGGTGGAGAAACTGATGCATAAGCTATTATGCTCGCACATGACATTGAAAAGGAAGAAAAGAGTTTCAATAAGTCCGGGAATAAATGTAGCAGTTCTTTTTTTTTTTGGAATATAATTTTGTTCAGAGGGGTTCGCACATATTTACATATAGTAAACTGCTTCATCCTCTCTTACTGCGATTAACGGTTTCACATTGGAATAGTCTCACAAGGTCGGCACTTCTTCTTCGCCAGATGGCATTTGCATACATGATATTCTTCTTCTACCGGTAACTCACAACAGGAATGGCACTTTAACGTTTGCGGAGCGGTAGTTTTCAAACGTGTAGCGTCTTTGCGTTTCATTTCCGACTATGCATTCTGTGATAAAAAAATTGCTTGTTTTGGTGCGTATCACCACCTCTTAAAGTTTGTCCCATCTTTTTTTTAATGGTACCCTCTATTATCATCTTGTACTCTATGTGGACGACACATCTATCTACTCATTTTGTCTGCCCACCACCCATACACACTGGTACAAAAACATACAAGCTCACATGTATTCACATTCATGAACTGGTGCAATCGTTGGCGCTTCAAAATAAACAAAAATGAAATATATTCTTCCAGAAAATTTTCTTATTTTAGAGAAAACAATTTAAAACTACTACTATCCTCATACTTTCGAAGTAACGGTGGATTTCTTTTTTGCCAAAACGTACATCGTTTAATGGAGGAGTTGGGAATTCCATTCTATAATGCAACTGAATGGCGACTGTTAATCGATAGCTCAAAGAGAAGCTTGAAGTGCATGCTCCTTCACATTGGAAATTTATTTAGAGCAGTCCCAATAAGCCATTCAGTTTATTTGGGCGAAAAATATAAGGACATGACATAAAGAGAGCCATTGTTTTGTTGCAATATCACATTCACGAATGGATCATCTGTGTTGAACTTAAAATGGAGTGCTTCCTTCTTGGCCAGCAACGTGGATATACCAAGTATTGCTGTTTCTGTGTATGGGGGACAGCAGAGCTCGTGACGGGTGAGAAGCATTAGTTCCTGTCGAACTGGCCTCCAAGATCTGACTTTGCTTAGTCTTGGTGAAACTGTGTCAGAACATCTTGGCTACATTAAAATTTGTTCCCGATGGGAAGTGATGATGAGTTGAAGACTGCTGTTGTTACAGTATATTTAAAAATATTCCAGTACCTAAATATTATCAAATTGTATGTATATACACCCCCTATATCCTTGTTAGAACCCTTAAAGTACAATGTTGTTCTGCGTATTTGTTTCATGTTTGGGGGCAGAGTAAACAAAAAAAAAAAAAAAAGAAGAAAAAGAGAGAAAAATGTTTCTCAGTACCAAGCAAGGGAACGGAAATCTAACAGGTGCACCCGTGACCATGGCAACCTCCTTTTATTAGTATAAAGTGAGCGCGGGAAAAAACTCTGCGGATGCATTTTCCCACAATTTTGTGTTGCTTATCATCACAGCCTAAAAGCCTGCTTGGGTGGCCAACCATGTATATAAAATTTTATGAGCCTTTTAAGTAAAATGCTTGGTGCAATTTTATTACCCTCCTTTTAAAAGTTATTGTCATACAGACAATTTTGGAAATTTTTATGGGATACTGCCGTGAGAAAAGATAGTTTGCTTGGCGTTTAAAGATGGGTGGCCCATTAAAAAAAGTGTATAAGGTGGAAAGTGGATTACACCCCCTTTTAGATAAGTGGTTGAACCCTACCAGGTTAGCGAATAGGAGCGTCTGACGTCAGCAAGTAGTAGTGCACGTGTGAAATTTTATTAACCGATACGGGGAAAAAGTTAGTTAAGGCAGGAGTTTTCCGAAAGTAAAGATGTGATATTTTTCTCTTAGTGAGTGGGGGTAGGGGGAAAGGAGGCTTTCTTTTAGCCCTCCCCCTGTCCAGTGGATAGTTCTTGTTAATTTTGAAATGAAAGGAAGGGATGAGAGTGCAGAATGAGTCTAGCTACGAAAGAGAGAGAGCTTTTGCTCTTGTTTACCCTGTGAAACGTAGTCTCTAAGAATCAAGTAATACGCCGTGCGAACTATTTTCTGATGGAAAAGTGTCCACTGAGTACAACCACTAATACAGTGAGTCTGTTCGAAGACATGCAACAGTTTGGAGTCTCTTGTGTATAACAGCGTGTTATTATGGTTTTCTATTGAAGAAAAGTTGCGCGAACGAATACCGAACGCTTGCTTCTTTCAAGTCATCGTGTCTTTCTGAGGACCGGTTAAGTTTACACCAAAAAAAAAATTACTAGTGTATAGTGGGGTCACCAGCAATAAATAAAAAGGAAGTGTTTGTGTAATCATCAGCGTACGCTGGACTAGAGAGTGGAGAGATCAATCGTCAGGAGATATTTTTGGACTCTATCTTTTCTCATCCCAAGAGTTCCAATGATCGAAAAATTATAATAATGCAACTAACAGTGTGACGTTATATACCTCCAACTTTTAAACGTTGAATTTCGTACCCTTAAGAGAACTGCCAACCATGGGATGACAGTGAAGAATGTAAAAATCATGATGTCAATACAACTCCTGTTTAGCGATCTATCATGTAAGTAATTTTTGCATTAGTACTTTTATATATTGAAAGTTGTCAATTGCAAGAAATGTAAATAATGTGCAATTAATAAGTACTGAAATATATATTAATATCATTTTACTGAATGGAGAATCCCATGAGAATTAATAGTGAGTTCTCGAAATTTTTGTGAACTAAATTATGTTGAGATATGTTAATTAAATTTATAACTGCTATTTACACACTAAAGTACCATTACAATATATTGATTTAAAGTTATAGTAAAGTTTTAATAAGATCTAATACTTAATAAATTATGTTGAATGTAATAATCTGCTTTGTTTCTCTTTCTTCTGTTTAACTAATATAATCTTTAAAAGGGAAGAAGTTTTATAGAAGTGATAGGTAAAATTAATACAAAAAGTATCTTAAAATTTTAAAACTATGAACTATTATTTAGATCATGTATTAAGGGAAGAATACTGTGCGAAATGAATTGAGGGTTTTGTTACCTTCTTTTTTTTTTTTTGATTAATGGCTTTTATGCTTACTATGCATTTCCCTTTCATTGTATGAGTGTTGTGTGGATTAATTTTAATGTGTGTTACCCCTCTTATTAGCTTACTTTTCTGGTTATACTTATGCTGGTTCTTAAGTTCTTTAAATTAAGGAGTTAGGTAATATGGTAACAAGATCCATTTTAGATGGAAATTCAGTCGCACATGTATTCCCTGAGTGATTAAAAAAAAAAGGAAAAAAAAATAAAGTATTATATATTAGTAATTAACTTCTGAAAAGAGTAAGCATTGTTTCAAAAAAAAAAAAATTATAAATACTGAAATCTAGGTAGCCACTGGAATAATTAATACAAATTTTGATACATAAATGAGTGGCTTAAGAAAGAACTTTATCAGAAGATTTTATTGTTTTCAATGCTAATGACACTATACGATTATTTGGCCCCTGGATTTGAGAATATAAAGTGCAGTCATAATTTTATTATTCCATCCTTTTAAATTATTAAAACATGTTGTTTAAAATTGGTGCAGACTTAAGAGTTTGCCTTTCACCTTTCAGGCTCTGTGGTAATCAAATTTTACTTTTACTTTTTTTTATTATGAATGTCTTGTGTTTTCAAATCCAGTAGTGTTGGTGGTATTCTCTTCATAAGTTGTGAATGGTTGAGGGTGTTGTAACTGTTAAAGAATTAAGGTTTAATCTTGCAATTTCTAATGGCAACATTTTAATATACTTAAAGTTAATTTATGTATTTCCTCGCTATTCTGTTTTTGTTTGTTGGTAATTGCTCTAAATTTCAATTTACTAAAGTGATATTTCTCGAAGCATATTTGCTTATTTTTTTTAATTTCCTTTCTTTGGTAACAACATCTATTTTGTGGTAAACTGCTCACACCTTGTTTAAAGATATGAGGTTAGGTTAATGTCATTGGTGAAAATTATTTGAGTAAATTAAAAGTGGAGTGTAAAATTAGAAGAAGAGAAAAACCACCCAACAAGAATGGTACCGTGACATTTAGTCCTGGTTTGTTGTTTTTAAAATTTTGTTGCATTTTTATATAAACATATATGAAAGGTAAGTGTGTGGTTCTGTACTACTGATTAAGGATTGCTGTGGATAATTTTTTTCCATACTGGTGTAATTTTAAGAGTTTTCTTGGTATTTTTTTTTACGAATTTACTTTTCTGTGAATAGTTGCACCCCTCTTGAAATTTTCTTGTACTAATTATGGCTACTGACGATCACATCAAAGATTTTGCACTGGTCCAAAAGAAGAATGCACTTATGGAAAATATTTCCTCCATTCCACCTTTTAGCGGTGAGGCAAATTCAGTGCCCTTCAATGAATTTTCTGAAAAATTTGATAGTTTGGCTAATTTTTTTCAAATGGGAAGAGGAAGAAAAAAAGTTTGTTTTGTTTAGAAGAGCAAATGGGGGAGCAGCTAGATTATATAAGCTTAATAAGGGAAAAACAGTAGATGATATTATAAAAATTTTTAAGGAAAGATATACCCACCATATCACTCCGGATGTAGCACTCTCGAATTTTTTCAGTTTCAAGCAAACACCCCATATGTCAGTGCAGGATTTCTATGATAGGGCATATGATATGTCGCTTAAAGCGTTGGATATTGATGGGCTGCAGGGTGATGTAGTAGAAAAAAATAGGAATGCTATTTTGCACTCGATGCTCCTTGGTAACCTTTCCCCTGAAATTAGGAGGGGAGTTATCACAAAAAACCCACAAACACCTGAGGAAATCCTCAGAGTTGCGCTTTTAGAAGAAAAGGCATGTAGGAGTGTTAGTGTAAACCCTTTCTACAATCTGCAAAATGACGTTAGTACCCCTTTTACACCTCAGTGTGTACAACAAAGTATAGCATGTGCCGCTGTGCACCCAAAAAGCGAATCGAAACAGTCACAGCAGGAAATAAATAAACTAAGGGAACAAGTAGAATTACTCACAGCGAAAATCGAAAGTTTGGTGCAAAGTAATGATAAACGGAGCGAGATGCAGAGCCAGGAAAGAACAAATATGCGTAATTTTTCGTGTTACATCTGTTCTGAGATAGGCCACTTTGCACGAGATTGCCCGCAAGCTAGGTATCAAAACAATTATGGTAGGGGCAGGTTTAGTAACTATAGGGGCCGTGGGGGCTATGGCAACAATTATCAAGGGTATCCTGGCCAACCTGATAGTACTTATTTTAGTGAATATAGAGACAGAAACGATTATAATTATAATGGTAGAGATAGACAGGACTTTAACTATAGGGGAAGTAGGGGTAGAAGTGGTAATAACAATAGGGGCAGAAATGATTATAGTGGTAGGGATAGGAATGATTATAGCAATAGGGGTACAGATAACCATGATAATCAAGGGAATAGTAATAGGGATCAAACGAATAATGTAAATGTAAATCAACCTAGTAGTGACAGCAATACACAGGGTGCTCCTAAAGTACCTTTAAACTAAATAAGTCTGGATCTGAGATAGTCGGACTGATCCCCCAGAAGCCGAACGACTCCACCCCAGTATATAGTGTTTTTCCCCACAAGTGTACAGTCTCCCAGTGACGAGTATGATTGTAAATAATAAAACTATCACTGCATTATGCGATTCTGGATCTGCGATAAGTTTTTTGAGTAGTACTATGCTAATTTTTTTTTGGAGAGTAACGTAGAGGAATGTTGCACACCCATTGTGACTGTAACTGGCGAGAAAATGAATCTAAATCAATGTGTGGTAGCAACGTTTAAAATTAATGATATTCTGTGCAGTGCTAAATTTTTTGTTGTCCCAGGGAAACTGGCGGATGAATTTTCTGCCATTTTAGGAATGCCTTTTTTAAAAAAGTACAGAGTTACCATTGATTGTTCAAATAATACTGTCAGTCTTAAAAGCTCTGAACAAACACAAGGTAAACAAACAACTGAAGACCAGGATCATTCCAAAGTTGAGGGAAATTCAGGTTGCCATAGTATTAGCACAGTAACCGAGGATGTAGAAAAGTGTCAGAATAGTACCAAATTGTGTCAAAACTTTGTAAATAATGCTGTAAATAATTCTAGTAAATGTAATTGTAAATGTAATATAGCAAAAATGTGTACAAATTGTGGGAAATTTACTTGTGAGAACTACCAGTGCAAAAGTGTAAACAAAGCTAATAGTGAACAAAAAGTAGCCTGTAGTAGTGGTATAGAGGCAGTTCAGGGTACCATAAGTAATGAGAAGGAAGAATTAGGTAATAGAGGGCAAAAGAAGTTACTAAATGAAAATAATAGTGACCTGCAAAGGGAGAAAATCACCGAGGAAGTTGAGAGTACCATAGATAACCACAATATACCACAAACTACTCATGTTCACCAAGTAAACCTTATTTCGCAAGACACAGGTAGGGTAAAGCAAGGAGGAGATAAAAAAAAACCTGATGCGGTGCAAATTGCTGATATTGAGGAGGATTTAAGTGATGACAATGAGAATAGTGAAAGTGAAAATAAAGTTAATGAAAATGAGAGTAATGACAAAACCATCATAGGTATAGCTGCATTATGTGATAAAATAACAATCCCTCCCCAAACTAAAATTTTGACAAATGTTAAGTGTAGTAAAGAATTAAATGTAAGCGTAAATGATCCTATAATGTTAGAACCCCTTGCTAGGAGTTTGCATCAAGGCCTCCTTATTTCCAGAACCATTTGCACACAAGAGCATGGTTTATTTGTATCTTTTGCTAATTTTTCAGACAATATGATTCACTTAAATAAAGGAACGTTTGTAGCTAAAATTCTTAAATGTACAGATAACTTAAATCTAACTCATGATGAATGTAATTTAACTTCAAGTAAATGTAATTCAACTCCAAATAAATGTAACTTAACCTGTAATGTAAATTTTGACACCCCAATAGCAGATTTTGATCACGCTGATTTAAAATGGAGTTCAGAAATTAATTTGGATCACTTAACACCTCCTTTAAAAACTCAAATGCAAGAATTCCTTGATGAAAATAAAGATGTGTTTGCAGCCTCTGTACTCGATTTACCCGGATGTGACACAATTCCCCATACTATAAACTTAACTTCTGACAAACCGGTTCGCTGCAAAGCTTATAGAGTTCCCTACAAACTGCGCCAGGAAATGGAGGATCAATTGAATATTTTGTTAGAAGCTAATATTTTGTCACCTTCAATGTCGGAATTTGCCTCTCCTGTCATCTTAGTGGAAAAAGCAGATGGTAGTTATCGCCTAGCTGTCGATTTTCGAAAGCTTAACAAGAATTTGGTAAAAGATGCGTACCCTATTCCTAATATCACAGACTCTGTAGATTCTTTGTCAGGTGCTAAATATTTTTCAACTCTTGATCTCACGAGTGGGTTTTTTCAACAAGTTATTAGACCTGAGGACAAGCATAAGACAGCCATTATAACACATAAAGGATTATTTGAGTGGTCCCGCAACTGCTTCGGTTTGGCGAATTCTGGAAATTCGTTCCAAAGACTTATGAATGCCATTTTTGGGGACCTAGGAAACTTGGGTATTTTGGTCTACATTGATGATATAGTGGTCTCGTCGAAAGACATTGAGTCTCACATCAAGAAACTCAATCTTGTATTTGAAAGACTTCGCCAACACAAACTAAAACTTAAACCTAGAAAACGTAAATTTTTAACAGATAAAATTCAATATCTTGGTTTTGAAATTCATGGTGGCAAAGTGTCTCCCATTAATAAAAATATTGAAATTATTGAAAAATTGCAACCTCCTACTACTCGTAAAGGTGTCAGATCTTTTATCGGCACACTTTCTTTTTACAGGCGTTTTATCCCAGATTTTACTAAAAGAGCAATTAATTTAATAGATTTAACTAAAGAAACTGGGCCTTTTGTCTGGAATGGGGCAGCCCAAAAGGAATTTGAGGATCTTAAGCAAGCGCTTATCTCAAAACCATGTCTCACCTTGCCAGATTTTAACAAAGAATTCATTATATATACAGATGCAAGTAGTGAATCTCTAGGGGATGTCCTTTCACAACTTGACAAGAACAAGATGATACACCCTGTTTCCTTTGCTAGCAGGAGACTCAAAGATGCTGAGGTAAGATATTCGGCCACTGAGAGGGAGCTTCTTGGTCTTGTCTGGGCCACTGCCCATTTTAAATGCTACCTTGCCAACACTCATTTCACCATTTATACAGATCATGCACCACTAACTTTCATGTTAAAGATTCAAGACCCGACGTCACGAATGGCAAAATGGATTTGTACTCTTTCAGACTATAACTTTACTATAAGTTATGTCCGTGGTAAATGTAATAGTGTGGCAGACTTTTTATCCCGTTTTGTTAAGGTAGACGAGCCTACATGTGCAGTCAGCTGCAATTTCAATATTCAAGTTGCTAAAGAGTCATCCTTTGAACCATACTCCAACCTTATGGAAAAAATTAGTGAATGCCAAAAAGCGGACAAGAAGTGTTGTGAGATTGTAAAGAAATTAGAGCAAGGTTTGGAAATTTCACCTAAATACATGAAGTTTTTTTTAGAGATGATATCCTAGTATGTGAAGATACGAGAGATTCTTTAATTGTAAATAATCCTATCAAATTAGTTGTTCCTAAAGCATTAGTTTTACAAGTATTCACTCTAACACATGACTCTCTAGCTGCCTGTCATCAGGGGTTCCAAAAAACGATTGACCGCATCCGTGAGCATTTTTACTGGCCGGGGATGTCGTCAGATGTCAAGCACCTAGTGGAATCATGTATTAGCTGCCAAGAAAAAAGAGCCCATAAGGCAAACCATCTTGCACCACTGCAACGTCTTCCCACCCCCAATTCCCTCTTAATAAAGTACACTTAGATATAATTGGAGTCTTTCCACTGACCTTTTCTGGAAATAAGTATATAATTACCTACATTGACTCGTTTACAAAGTGGCCAGAAGCATATGCTGTCAGTTCGATCACATCTGATGTGATAGCAGACACTTTGGCTGATTTCATATCGCGATATGGAGCACCGTGTTATATTACAACAGATAATGGTAAAAACTTAATATCAGAAGCGATTGAACATGTGTACAATATGTTTGGCATAAAGCATATCAGAACAACTTCCTATCATGCTTCTAGCAATGGCCAGATCGAACGCCAAAATCGTACATTAAAAAATGCACTCTCTCATATTGTGAATGAAAATCAATCTGACTGGGATACTAAGCTTAAATTTGCCCTTCTTGCAATGCGTACTGCTGTACACTCTTCAACAAAACTTACTCCGGCAGCCGTAATGTATGGAAGAAACCTAAACCTTCCATATAGTCTATTTTCACAACCACCTAGAATCAATTACAACGATGCACCATCTTTTTGTGAACTCATAATTCCCGCCGTTCAAAAAGTGTATGCTGGAGTTCACAACAATCTTATTTCAGTAGCTGAGAAGCAAGAAAAGTACAGAGAGAAAACAGCAGTTTGTAAAAATCTAAAAGTGGGTGATCTTGTGTGGCTTTACACACCTAAAATTGAGCCAGGTCATACAAAAAAATTAAGTAAGTTAAATAATGGTCCTTTCACTATAATAGAGCAGTTAAATGATGTTAATTTTAAAATCGCGCTAGTTGCTAACCCGAAAAATACTCAAGTTGTGCATATTGACAGGCTCACTTTATTCAAAAACAGAACGATTGCAGACCAAAACAATCCACAACAACAACAAACGACTAATGGGGATTCGATTCACAGTCCGCCCATCGATGAAACAGAACCGATTCAGAGTAGCGAGCGAGCAACCCACCCCCGCACTAGTAGACGTAGGAGATGCTATGCATGGGTACCGCCTCCTGTAATGCAACGTAATGTAAGTGAAAGCACCAGGGAAATCGAAACTAATGAAAATAGAGGCAGTACTCCCGATGACGCACGTAGTGATCCAACGGAAATTGTTGCTCTTTCCCCGCAACCGCAGGAAGCTCCGGGAGGAGTAGAATCGCAACCAGAGATTGCACCGGGAGGGGAATGTTTAGGTTGCTCACCAGATGCATCTAGCGTTGCTGAAAGGGTCAGGGACGAAATTGATCATCCAGAAAGCAACAATGCAGGGACGTCGGGTGATTCGATACGAACTGTCGCGAAATCGAAACGCGTCAGTCGATCCAGGTCGACTACACGAACCGAATATTCGTTTCGAGATAGAAGTGTTCGACCAGATTATAGGGAGTAACGATTTTATTTGTTTTTTTTTTAATGTTTTCTGTACATATATTTTAATTAATTTGTATTTATATTTGTTTTAATCTGTTTTTAGGTAAATGTATTTAATTTAAAACTCAATATCGAAAATGTTGAAGCTTCAAAATGGGTTTGTTTTGATTTGTCGTCCGTAAATATTAGTAGAAGTTTTTGGAGCTTTATATGTCCTGTTTGAAAAAATTCTCATGTTTTGTGTTATATTATGGCCTGCATACCGTTCCGCACCAGTTTCTAGAAAGTTTGTAGCCAATTTTAGCCAAAATTTAAGCTAATTTTGGGGAGTTTGAAAATTTCAGGTGTGTTTTGAAAATTAGGTGCTGCAACTGAAGCGATATGTTTAAATGTCTACTTACGTTTAGTTAAGTGTATTTTGTATTGTGTATCCAATATCTTTTACATAGATATCCTTTTTTTTCTCTCTGAAATAAATAAATTTTTGGGGTATTTTGCAAAATTTTCGGAATGGTATTATGTTTATACTTCTCTGTGTTTTTGATGTGAGTTATCTACTGCCATACTAGTACACGCTCATGTTCTTTATGCTTTACATGTTTTATTTTCTTTAGCTGTAAATATGAGTAAATGTATAAATTCTCCTTATTTATTTTATTATTATTATTCTTTCCTGTTAATTTTTTTTTTCTTCTTTGATTAAATTTGGTAGGCATGTTTATTGGATGATTGTAGACAATACATCACCATCCTTACATTGTTTGTGTAGTTTATTTTTGCCTTTTTCTAAATTTTTCTAAGCTATGGGTAGTGTATTCCTAGTAGTACAGAACTGCAGACATACACTGTTTGCACAAATGGTCTGTAAGTGCATTTGTAAATTTCAAGTTAAAACCCCACCCTTTGGACAATGAACTTTTTCACGATAGGGGTTACAAAATTTGTTTCACAGTACAAATTTTACACACCCTGTAATGTTATTGATGTTTTTCTATTTAAACATATGTATGTATATAATATCATGTTAATGCTGTAAGTTAGTTTCAATGATCTTTTTTTTTAGTTATGAATCAGATACTGTTATGTGTTTTGCAAAAGATTTGATTTTTTTTATGTGTATGCATCTGCATCTCCAGCCTGTGTCAAATTGATGTTTATGCATATGTGTAAGTACCGGTTGGCAGTCCTTCACATATTTATTCCTCCATATTAATTGAGAGTTCTCTATTTTAGAAATTATTTTAGGCTCAATTGCAGATGTAATGGGCATGTATGGTCAGGTGTGGTGTTCATTCAGTAAGAGTAGTAGTAGTACTAAAATGAGAGTTCACTGTCTACATGTTTAGGTCAAAAGTATAAACAGGCAAAATTATAGGTAAATATTATGTTGTGCAGATACTGGGTGCTAGTATGAAGGCTGGGATTGGAATTCAGCTGGCTGTAGATTACTTTTATGGCTTAATATTTAACTCTTTATTTTTAGATTATTCAACTTAAAGTTCCTGTCTATTAAGGAAGTGTTTAGGTAGTCGATTCATTGTAAGCAGCTCATATTGCGCATTCCGGACTGTGCAGAGTGGTGTGTCAGGTATGTCGTGCTTCGAGACTCTTCGAGTCGCTGTTTGATTTGTTCGAGTATCAAGTGCTCATGTCGGTGATACCCCAGCATTGCAATGGACATACTTATATTTTCGCTTCTCCCATTTTTTTTATTATTTATTTAATATGCTTAATTAACTAACTTTGAGTGGGAAAATCGAGTTCTCCGCTGGGAGTTAAGTTTTCGTTTCTTTAAAAAAAAAAAAAAAAATTTTTTTTGGTGTTTCCAAAAAAAATTTTTGTTTTTCTTTGAGATAGGGGAGCCATGTTACAGTATATTTAAAAATATTCCAGTACCTAAATATTATCAAATTGTATGTATATACACCCCCTATATCCTTGTTAGAACCCTTAAAGTACAATGTTGTTCTGCGTATTTGTTTCGTGGTTTGGGGCAGAGTAAAAAAAAAAAAAAAGAAGAAGAAAAAGAGAGAAAAATGTTTCTCAGTACCAAACAAGGGAACGGAAATCTAACAGGTGCACCCGTGACCATGGCAACCTCCTTTTATTAGTATAAAGTGAGCGCGGGAAAAAACTCTGCGGATGCATTTTCCCACAATTTTGTGTTGCTTATCATCACAGCCTAAAAGCCTGCTTGGGTGGCCAACCATGTATATAAAATTTTATGAGCCTTTTAAGTAAAATGCTTGGTGCAATTTTATAACCCTCCTTTTAAAAGTTATTGTCATACAGACAATTTTGGAAATTTTTATGGGATACTGCCGTGAGAAAAGATAGTTTGCTTGGCGTTTAAAGATGGGTGGCCCATTAGAAAAAGTGTATAAGGTGGAAAGTGGATTACACCCCCTTTTAGATAAGTGGTTGAACCCTACCAGGTTAGCGAATAGGAGCGTCTGACGTCAGCAAGTAGTAGTGCACGTGTGAAATTTTATTAACCGATACGGGGAAAAAGTTAGTTAAGGCAGGAGTTTTCCGAAAGTAAAGATGTGATATTTTTCTCTTAGTGAGTGGGGGTAGGGGGAAAGGAGGCTTTCTTTTAGCCCTCCCCCTGTCCAGTGGATAGTTCTTGTTAATTTTGAAATGAAAGGAAGGGATGAGAGTGCAGAATGAGTCTAGCTACGAAAGAGAGAGAGCTTTTGCTCTTGTTTACCCTGTGAAACGTAGTCTCTAAGAATCAAGTAATACGCCGTGCGAACTATTTTCTGATGGAAAAGTGTCCACTGAGTACAACCACTAATACAGTGAGTCTGTTCGAAGACATGCAACAGTTTGGAGTCTCTTGTGTATAACAGCGTGTTATTATGGTTTTCTATTGAAGAAAAGTTGCGCGAACGAATACCGAACGCTTGCTTCTTTCAAGTCATCGTGTCTTTCTGAGGACCGGTTAAGTTTACACCAAAAAAAAAATTACTAGTGTATAGTGGGGTCACCAGCAATAAATAAAAAGGAAGTGTTTGTGTAATCATCAGCGTACGCTGGACTAGAGAGTGGAGAGATCAATCGTCAGGAGATATTTTTGGACTCTATCTTTTCTCATCCCAAGAGTTCCAATGATCGAAAAATTATAATAATGCAACTAACAGTGTGACGTTATATACCTCCAACTTTTAAACGTTGAATTTCGTACCCTTAAGAGAACTGCCAACCATGGGATGACAGTGAAGAATGTAAAAATCATGATGTCAATACAACTCCTGTTTAGCGATCTATCATGTAAGTAATTTTTGCATTAGTACTTTTATATATTGAAAGTTGTCAATTGCAAGAAATGTAAATAATGTGCAATTAATAAGTACTGAAATATATATTAATATCATTTTACTGAATGGAGAATCCCATGAGAATTAATAGTGAGTTCTCGAAATTTTTGTGAACTAAATTATGTTGAGATATGTTAATTAAATTTATAACTGCTATTTACACACTAAAGTACCATTACAATATATTGATTTAAAGTTATAGTAAAGTTTTAATAAGATCTAATACTTAATAAATTATGTTGAATGTAATAATCTGCTTTGTTTCTCTTTCTTCTGTTTAACTAATATAATCTTTAAAAGGGAAGAAGTTTTATAGAAGTGATAGGCAAAATTAATACAAAAAGTATCTTAAAATTTTAAAACTATGAACTATTATTTAGATCATGTATTAAGGGAAGAATACTGTGCGAAATGAATTGAGGGTTTTGTTACCTTCTTTTTTTTTTTGATTAATGGCTTTTATGCTTACTATGCATTTCCCTTTCATTGTATGAGTGTTGTGTGGATTAATTTTAATGTGTGTTACCCCTCTTATTAGCTTACTTTTCTGGTTATACTTATGCTGGTTCTTAAGTTCTTTAAATTAAGGAGTTAGGTAATATGGTAACAAGATCCATTTTAGATGGAAATTCAGTCGCACATGTATTCCCTGAGTGATTAAAAAAAAAAGGAAAAAAAAATAAAGTATTATATATTAGTAATTAACTTCTGAAAAGAGTAAGCATTGTTTCAAAAAAAAAAAAAATTATAAATACTGAAATCTAGGTAGCCACTGGAATAATTAATACAAATTTTGATACATAAATGAGTGGCTTAAGAAAGAACTTTATCAGAAGATTTTATTGTTTTCAATGCTAATGACACTATACGATTATTTGGCCCCTGGATTTGAGAATATAAAGTGCAGTCATAATTTTATTATTCCATCCTTTTAAATTATTAAAACATGTTGTTTAAAATTGGTGCAGACTTAAGAGTTTGCCTTTCACCTTTCAGGCTCTGTGGTAATCAAATTTTACTTTCCCTTTTTTTTATTATGAATGTCTTGTGTTTTCAAATCCAGTAGTGTTGGTGGTATTCTCTTCATAAGTTGTGAATGGTTGAGGGTGTTGTAACTGTTAAAGAATTAAGGTTTAATCTTGCAATTTCTAATGGCAACATTTTAATATACTTAAAGTTAATTTATGTATTTCCTCGCTATTCTGTTTTTGTTTGTTGGTAATTGCTCTAAATTTCAATTTACTAAAGGGATATTTCTCGAAGCATATTTGCTTATTTTTTTTAATTTCCTTTCTTTGGTAACAACATCTATTTTGTGGTAAACTGCTCACACCTTGTTTAAAGATATGAGGTTAGGTTAATGTCATTGGTGAAAATTATTTGAGTAAATTAAAAGTGGAGTGTAAAATTAGAAGAAGAGAAAAACCACCCAACACTGTGAACAACTGCTGACTTAACACAGGACTGGTGGCAGACGAGTACAACAAGGTGTTTTGAAGCTCCTGAACAGATATGACAAATGGCTCAATGTAGAGGGTGGTCGTAAGCTTCACTTATATAGGGAAATAATTTTTTTTTTAAGAAATGCTTGTTTTTAAAGTTTTTGCAGCCAAACGGTTGTGGATCACCCTCGTATATGTGTGTGTGTGTAAATCTTTTGTGTGGATCCTTTGGCTTTTGACATCTCATTCTTTATTTAGCTTGTATCTCGGCCCTGTTTCAAACTAGTGCCTAACTTTAATGTTTTTCTCCCTTTTACGTTTTTATTATTTTAGCTTCTTAATTTTTTATTACTCTTACTTCTTAACGTTACAATTTACCTTAATTATATTTCCATATTGTTTTTATCACTATTCGTAAACCTTTTACAGTAGTTACTATTACTACATCGAAAATATTCCAATGGTTGGCAAGACTTCTCATTTTTCGATCGGGCGTAAAGCTGTGATGTCAAATCGGAAGCCTCTGAATTCCGCCTCACACTGTTCGAGACCATTCAAAAAGATCACTCGAATAACTCCCGCGTTTTCTTGGCCAGACCAAACGTGCGTGTAAGCTTTATCTACTATTTTTGCGTGGTACTAGGTATTTGGATGAGACTTGACTATCAGACAGATAATGTTTCAAGAAAAGTTTTTGTATATATAACATATCAATTTACGTTGCTTAGTCATAGAATTTTGGAGGGAAATTCGTTAATCAGGTGAATCCGTTTATGAAGGATTAGCCTTTTTAGAAACTTTTACTGGACGTTTTTTGATGATACTTGCATTGTTAATTAGACAATTTTTCAGGGATGGCTTTAGTATATTGCATAGCATTCCATCGTTCTTTATCAAATCCTGTGTAAATGATCAACTAAGAGAATTGGTCTTGAACAGCCCACACTTTGTCTGAAACATTAGAAAATCTAATAATGCAATGACGCTCGTATCATTTTCAGCAATGCCAAAGGACATTCCAGGTAAAGGTCTACGTTGCTTTAAAAAACAAGGCCAAATTCACCAATACATTTCGTTTAATTCAAGGTTTGTTAAAAGAAATCTACCAGCGTAGCAGGCGAAGCCCATTAGTTATTATTATAACTATGATTGCTATACTCAACATTGAAATTTAAATTCATAGTATATGCTGCATTTCACAAATACTTTTTGAACTATTTATTTTAAATGTAATTTTTGTTCTATAAAACGTAGATATGATGCTTACATATCCGTTCCAAGAAGATAATGTAGAAGATTATTGGAAATAATATAACAGCAAACTAAAATAAAACGACACAATAATTTATTATACATTTATTAAATACATAACAACAAGTTGACAGCTTTTAACCATGAAATATATTTACGATGGTAGTTTTACTTCTGGTGGGATGTTATGTTCAGATGTCCTCCAGAATGAATATAATAGTACATATGTGTCATCTACTTGCAAAAGCAGCCAACTTCTCAAAATTAAAAAATGTGTTTTTTCAGTTTTTTTTTAAGCTCTAAATAAACGTTTCTACCATCTGGAAACAATAAACCAAGCAAAAGCCGGTCAAATATACTGCCCTAATGACTATAAAACTAAAGAGTTTTGGTTCCTATCTTATTTTGGTTAAGTGTGGCAAAAAAATCAGCTTTCCCCAAAAATTTTATTATTTGGAGATGGCCGGTTTTGGAACTAGACGACACACATATCCCATATTCTTACAATATCTATGAATTTAATATAAAATAAATATTATTTTCCATGTAGAAAAACATCTTCATAGCAGCAGACTACAGACAGAATTTTGCCCTTTTTCGATTTCGCTCTGCCATCGCTCAAGGCCTCCATCTCTTTCAAAACTTCTTCATAAATATTCTATAAACTTTCTTTCACTTTTCTTTTTCTTTAAATAAAACATTCTACCTAAACATAATTTAAAAATATTATTCTTATATTTTAATAGATGTTATTTAAAAAAATTAAAGTTGTGAAATAATAAATAACTTTTTTAATACAGTATCTCTTTTGAAACAATTCTACGCTCATCGCTTATCACGACCAATGAGATAAAAGCCGACAGCTGGGCGTGTCTGTTGCGTGCAAAATCCACGCCTGGTCGGCTTCATTTACGCAATCTTTCCCGCCCATTCGACAAAGGATACTTTTGATGAGAATACCAATTAAGGTTTTTTTTCATAATTACTTATATTTCGCGCGCTGAGAAATTAAAACATATAAATTTTATCGATAACTCGTAGCGAAATAGATAGTTAATTATTCCGCTAATGGGTTGATAAGTGAGGAAACTAAATTGAAAATTGTTAAAAGTCCAGGTGCCCTCTCCCTTTCTTTCATCAGATAACATGTATCTTTTGTTTACTATTTTATTTTTGATTAGCGATTTTTCTTCCGCAGCAGGCTACTTTCCGCTTATTTTATTCTTTTTAAAGTTAAAACCGTGTACTTAATTTGCCTCCTTAACCTGGTTATTATTAGGAATATGGTAAAGTGAGGGGGGGGGGGGATTAGGAGTTTTTGAAATTGTGATATAAAAGCCTATTGCCTTTTTATTAAAAATGACGAAATTTGAATCTATACCAGGTTTTGCATTGAAATATTACATCTAAACTTCATTTTCTTGGGAGTTTTTTCCTTCTTTATTTTCAATCTAAAAATAAATAAATAAAATAAAGTATGAGTTACCTTCCATTCGCAAACAAGTGCTGGGATAGTTGGAAAGTGTAGTCATATAAAGCTGTTTGTTCAATGCTTTTCTATTATGTTAAATGGCTACTATTATTAAAACTCAAAACCACATTTTGAACATCGTTTTATTTTATTATTTTAATTTTTTACATATAGTTACAGCAAATTACTACAATATTTTTGGGGGGTAACATTACAGATTTTCTTTGAAAATTTAAAGAATCAAACCACTGAAACTACAAACTTGAAATTACAACTTTTAACTATATTTTGACTACAGTAACATCAAAGAGGTAGTGTGCGTGGTTAAAAGTACTACGTAGTCTTACGTAGATTTCAACGAATGATACTTGTGTTATATGCAGATGGTTTTTTAAGCTTAAGGATGTTCTCAAATCCAAAAGGGTAACTTTGTGACATATGTTTTAATTTATTTTCGTTCGGAAATGCATGAAACTAGCAGGTGTTGTTGTTCAGAAACTATGTAATCGAACTGTTTTTTTTTTTCGCAAACACAATAGATCTTTTAGAAAATAGTGTCAAAGTGGGCGTTTTGAACAAAATTTCGGCGCTAAAGAAGAATAACCACTCAAGGAAGGGCGAAAAACGTCTTTGTCACGTGACGTGATCAAAATCGCTTGTAACTCAATAGGTAATTTATTTATCAAAAAATGGAAGACACAATTCGACTCCAAATCGCTTCCATAGCCAAGCCATCCAATTTTATATCTTTCCGTTAAAAAATGAATTTGTAAATGGGTTCAAAACGTTTTGCGCTTGTTGAGCAGAGCAGTTGAGAACAGCCTTAATTAAAAAACTACTTAACGAATCGAGCTGTAATTTTGCATAACACGTATTATAAGCTTCTGGAAATTAAATTCTGTTTTTTTTTAAAAAAAAAAATCATTTCTTACAATTTTTAATTTTGTAAAAGTATAAATTTCGTAATTTCTATTTCACATACTATATATGTTAGATAATAAATCTAAGGTTTAAGGTAAATAGTAGTTTAATGAGTCTGGATTACATAAGATAAATGCACTATTTACACTTTAAAGTTAAGGGGGGATTTGGGGAAATAACAGACACCTACCGACACCGCGGCCGTTATTGTCCAAAGCCTTTTTCCTCTGTCATCTCAAATCGTTCTCAGGCCAGCTTAGTGAAAGTTATATCTCAGCAAATACTTGCACTTGGGTTGGGTTTTACGTCATAAGGTCTTCCGTGGGAACCCGCTGATACATCTTGTTACTAAGCAAAAGTGTTTTGAGAACTTCCAAAACCACAACGCACATACATTTATTTTAAATGTATAAAAATCATATAATTATGTCTGAGATGATTGATACTAACACCACAGAAAAATATCAGCATGCAAAAAGAATTATTGCAGGCGATATGAATAAAAATATTAAAATTAGCAATGAAAATATCAGTAAAATTTATTAGCAGCAACACTATTTTTATAAAAACGTTTACATTATACGTTAAAATTTGTGTGCAGTTATACTAAAACGTTGTATAAAATATCTGTTCTCGAAAACTGTCTCTTGTGTGAAACAATGAAAGAAAATAACTATGTGATTTAAAGAAGAAAACTAGCGCAATGTAATTTTTTCGAGTGCGATCTTAGTTTCATTTTTATAAGTTACTGAACAAACTCCTAAAACAATTTCTTTTACATTTAAAAAGAAAAAATTTTATATTCTTTCTGGTTACACAATTTGCACGAAAATTCGTATTCCGGGTAACTTCAATGTGGCAAATCGTTATAACAGTAAATAAAAGGGTGGGTAAGTGTGATCACAGATCGCACAAAGGGTTTCGTTTAATATTCCTTTCAAAAGACTTTATCCTTTTGCAAAATCTGTTAGTTCCACATTTCGCAACTAGGGAGCGCACTCTATTCCGAACGAATCCGTAGATATATCAGTCGAGGGGAACGAGCCCATAGCAACCGAGACAGGCAGGCAACCCCTGTTGGTAAAAAGTGAAACTAAAATATGCAAGGCTATGGTGCATAATATGAAAAAGTGGTCAAAGGGCTGTGCAATGATATATCACGTGAGGGGTGTCGGCAAAAGTTAGAAAAGTGCCCCCCAGGTGAAAAGGGGGGAGGTTAAAATACACAAGTTAGAGCCCGGAGGAATGCATATTATAAGACTTGTTGAAAATTTTATGATTTTTCGTGCGATCGCAAGTGTTCAGCTATAAGTATGAAAAATTTCAGGTCTCCAACTTAATAAAGGCTGAGTTAGAAAAATTGCTTGAAATACAAAAGTTAAAGAACGGGGGGAGTTGGGTAAATATAAGACTTTTTGAAATTTTTATGATTTGCCATCTGATTGCAAGTATTCAGCTATATGTATGCCAGATTTCAAGTCTCCAACTTAATTAGGGGCTCAGTTAGGGAAAAAATGCTTAAAATACACAAGTGAGAGTCCAGAGGGGTAAATATGAGACTTTTTTTAAATTTTATGATTTGTCGGTTGATGTGAGGTGTTCAGCTATAAGTATGCAAAGTTTCAAGTCTCCAACATCTATAAGTTTCGAGAAAGGGCTCTGTGACAGATGGACATACAGAGGAGCGAGATAATATTGTTTCGTCAAATGAACGAAACCGTAAAAAGAAAAGTGCCCACTTAAACTGGTGGCATTGAACTCACAGGCTTATTCACACTAGTTGTATATTACACTCTTATTTATGTCTATTATACATAATTCAGATATTATATATTATACAGAATTCACTCTTTTTGAGCAAAACGGTAAATAAATTAAGGGGGGAATTGCCCCCCGTTCCCTTCCTTTATACTTAACCAATGAACCTCCAAATGTAATCAGGGAAGGGTCTTATCAGAATAAACCGTTATACCAAATTTGAAACAAATCGGATAATTCTCCATGAAAAACCCCTTTATCTAAATTAAGGGGGGAGTAGCTCCCCGTTCCCCCCTTTATACTTAACCAATGAACCCCTAAAACAAATCGAGGAAGCGCCTTATCAGAATGAACCTATTTACAAAATTTGAAGCAAATCGGATAAGTCTGCATGAAAAACCCATTTATCTAAATTAAGGAAGCTATTAGCCCCCCGTTCCCACCCCTTCATACTTAACCAATGAACCTCCAAAACTAATCAGGAAAGTGCCTTATTTCAAGGAACATATTTACAAGATTTGAAGCAAGCCTGTGAGCTAAAAAAATATTTTGGGAAATTTAAAGTTGCATTAAAATAAATAGTAAGTAAAACCGGCCTCTTATGCTAACAATTTTAATTTTCAAATAAGAAAAAGATTAAATTTCTTATCTAGTAGCATCTTTTATTTGATTTCATTATAAAGGATTCGCCAAGAGCAACAAGTGATATATATGTTTTAATGAAACATTTCGTTGTATAGTGCATGGCATATATAGCATTACATTTTTTTATTATTATTAAATAGCAAAACTTAAACCTTAGCTTAGTTTTTCTCCTACTTAAAATGATTTTTAAGCTATGCATTCATGAGGTTTCAAAGTTTCATTACAATGTTTTTCATTTGTGCTTAATTTTGTATAATTTATTTTCTAAAATTTATTTTAACCCATTTATGCCTGCGTCCCATTTTTGGGACGTTTCAAATGTTAACGAATAAGTATATTTTTCTTCTCCTTTATAACATGAAAATTGTATGAAGTAATTGTCTATAAATGTCCTTATCTATAACCGAGAGATGACAGCATACGGTGGATATTTATTTGCGTAAATGAAGGCTTTTTTCGGTGGTTATAAATTTTTAATTTTTCAAGATGGCGAAATGTAAAAAGTAAGTTTATTTGTATTTTTTCTATCAAGAATCCAAAAACGCAAGTCATAATCTTAGCTTGTAGACTTTTTTGAAATACGTATTTTTTTAAATTGCGAAATTAAATGTTCAAGCCTATTTTTTATGCATTTTTGTAACGTCCAAAATATAGGGTTCTAGGCACAAATGGGCACATATTTTTGTTGGACATTTAGGAGACAGTTATTTATGTAATCTCCTTTTGAAGATATGTATGAAATAAATTGTTTTTAAGTCAGCAATACGATTATTCTTATTTTATTATTAATAATAGTTATAACGTTATTAGTCACTGTAAAGAAATAAATATATTTTTTTCTAGTTCATACAAATACTAATTATCGTACATAATATACAATTTAAAAAACTTTTTATATATAAATATAGACAAAACATATAATTATGCATATTATTCTACTAGAAATACTCATATGTAGTTCTTTTTACATTTTATTAAATAAATACAAAAAAATTTAAGCGTAATTTTTTTTAGTATTTTTCCAGTTCATTTTGCAATATTTTAAAGTGATTTTACCAAAATATTTGAGAAAACCAAAATTCAGGCACAAATGGGTTAAGTACAACCTTTATACCTAAATTCTCTTTTTTTTCTCATGAAGTTGATTTTCTTCTCGTGATGTTCGGCTGCATATTACCTTATAGCACGTGTCCCAAAAATGACGGATTTATTTGAAAATATATGGGCTTTTCAATTCCTACTATTAATTAGTTCACACTCTTCCTATCTATACTAATATTATAAAGAGGTAAAATTTGTTTATTTGTAGGAGGTCAGCTCTGGAACTACTGAATCGATTCCAAAAGTAATGGTATCAAAATGATAGTATTAGTCCAACTTAGAACATAGGCTATATCTTATGTCCGTGCCGCTGGCCAAAAAGGGATGCAGGAGCAAAAAACGTTCTAAAAAGGCGATTTTTGTGTTACTGAAGGGCCTAGAAACATGAAATTTGGAATGGTAGTTACTTATAAGATACTAATGATCTCTAAGGACATTTCTTAAAAAATTCGAAATTTAAAAGGGGTGAAAATGCGCAAAAAGCGTTCTAAAAAACGTTCTAAATGGTGTTTTTTACGCAATCTCAAGAAGTACCGAACCGATTTAAAAAATAATGGTGTCAAAATGATGGTGACAACCCTTGCTCCAACATAGGCTACATTTTATGTCGGTGCTACTACCCTAATAGTCCAGGCATTAGGTGCTCAAAAAGGACAAATAGGGGAAAGTTTTGGTGTAGTTTTGATATTTGCTGCCTTTATGTTTTGTGGGTCGCTGAACACGAATCTGAAGTTTGCCAACAAAATTTATCCCGGGAAACATGTTTTTTTGGCAAAAAAGAGGAAAAAAACGGGATTTTCTTTGTTTTTTTCCAAATAACTTCAAAATTATACATTTTACGTAAAAGTCCTCAGTACATAAATTAAAGAAGATAAAATTTCCTACATTTTATGTATTAAAAGTTTTTTTCTCTGATCTATGGTTTAGCCGTGACAACGCCACAAAAATGGGAGTGAAAATCAAAAAATTCAGAGAAAACAGGAATTACGCCGCTGTACGTAGATTTAACATGAAAACTGGCCATTTTACACAAGCATTGACTATAAATTATACTGAAGATTATATGAATGACTACATTTTACAATGAAGTGGCTGATAATAAATAGGACGACTCATTATGAATCATTATTTAATTATAAATAAACATGTACATTAGTAAGTGCATTTATTTAAAAAACAAAAAAATATTATTTCCGCTTTCTTTTACTTGAGGGTCTCTGCTTTTCACCGACATCTACAGCATAGAAAATAGACGTATAGAATTAGTGGTTGTTTTTATTACTACCAACAGTATAAAATAAATGTTTTTTTAATAAAAAATATTTGATACCTTCTGGCATGACTTTTTCTTGACATTTTAGTTCAAGTACCATTTTTTTTTTTAAATCAAAGACAGCAGAATTTAAGTTAGCCACATAAATAAACTTTTGCACCATTATGCAACGGCAACAAGAATTAAAATGTAATTTAAATGTGAATTTGGTTCAAAATATTTTGTTTATAGAGGAAAATTACAATGAAGAGCACATGAAGTTTTGCAAGAGCGAAATGTTTAAATTTATGACCAAATTTGGACAAAAATTGCCAGTTGTATGTAGATATATCGGGACAAAATCATTTAAAATATATTGGCTGCAAATTCTGAGTGGTTATAAAATTGATCCAGACAAGTTCTCCAAATTCAGATTTGATACAATGCAAAACATAATGTAGACATTTTCTCATGCTATATTAATCATGATATCTTATGATTCCCTATCTTTACATAAGGTTCCTGTTAGGTTTCCTGTAAAGTTTGTGCAGAAATAAACATGAATATACAACAGAATATGCAACACAGCAATTTTCATTAATGCTGTCGAATGTTTGTCTCGTACCTTAAATTTTAGAAAAAGAAATTTCAGAATCTGTTATAATAATACAAAAATAGTTTTATCATTTTAGCTTCCATACCGTTAAGAAAGTATCATTAAAATTATCAAGAAGAACGTAAAATCATGCGCCAATCAGATTATGGAACATTTTTGAAAGCATTCGAGCTACTATAATAAAACTTCATAGTTTAATAACGTGAAAAACGGTGTCTAAGTAATAATTTGTGAAACATATAACACGTTTGAAAACAAAATTTCAACCAAAATCGAAAAAATAGCTGAAAATTTTGTAGATCCCTGTATATGAACTATAGATTTATCATATAATTCACAATATGCTAAAATTTAGAACTGTTAGTGAATGCATAGCACAGTTGAAAATTCCTCGTTAGCAATTTCCGGCAATAAGCGGGTATATAGATGTCTTATGCAGCCCTATATATGATTTATGGAATTTATACACGCTAAATAGTATGCAATTTTTAAAATTTAAAAAGTGTTCCACAACTGAAAATGCACTTCCATCAATTATTGTTCATACAGAGAAAAATATAACTGATTTATTATGTGTCCCCCTGTATATGAAAGATCAATGGCACATCATATTCAATAGTAAGCATCTTATAGAGCACCTTGGAGATATATATCAATTTAAATACTTTTGAAAAGGTGTAACATGAACAAAATACACCACAAACAATTTTTCTCCATAGGCCGTAATGTAACATAATTCTTTTTAGTGTCCCTGTAAATGATCGATAAATACTACCCATACCATATTCTATAAGAAATCATCTTGTAGTGCACTTCATAGATATGTATATAAATTTCAAAGTGTTTGAAATTATGAAACATTATTGAAAAAAAAACACAAACGATTTTCCCCCATAGGCCGTAATACAATGAAATACTTTTGAATAACCCTGTAACGAAATTATGTCTGCTACATGCAACATTTTACAATACCTAACATTCAATAGTGAATATCAATAACATTTTTCAATTTCATGGCGGTGCGACTATATTGACGCCAAAAATATTTTTTTTATTTTCACACCCATTTTTGCGGCGTTGTCACAACTAAACTATTGATCAGAGAAAAAAAACTTTTAGTACGTAAAATGTAGGAAATTTTATCCTCTTTAATTTATGTATTGAAAACTTTTCCGTAAAATGCATAATTTTGAAGTTATTTTGAAAAACAAAGAAAATCCCGTTTTTTTTTCCAGTTTTTTGCCAAAAAAACATGTTTCCCGGGATAAATTTTGTTTGCAAACTTCAGATTCATATTCAGCGACCCAAAAAACATAAAGGCACCAAATATCAAAACTACACCAAAACTTTCCCCTATTTTCTACCAAATTACTGGACTATAAGGAGCAAAAAAAATTCGAAATTGCGATTTTTATGTCACTGAAGGGCCCAGATACATGGAATTTAGCATGGTAGTGACTTATTAGATATAAATGTTCTTTAAGAACATTTCTTAAAAAATTCGTAATTAAAAAGGAGTGAAAATGCGCAAAAGGGCGTTATAAAAAACGTTCTAAATGGCGATTTTTACGCACTCTCAATAAGTACCAAACCTATTTAAAAAATAATGGTGTCAAAATGATGGTGATAACCCTTTCTACAACATAGGACACATTTTATGTCAGTGCTACTACCCCTAAAGGGGGTGCAGGAGCAAAAACACGTTCGAAATTGCGATTTTTGTGTTACTGAATGGCCCAGATACATGGAATTTGGCATGGTAGTTATTTACTAGATATAAATGTTCTCTAAGAACATTTCTTTAAAAAATCGAAATTTAAAAGGGTTGAAAATGCGCAAAAAGCGTTCTGAAAAACGTTCTAAATGGCGATTTTTACGCACTCTCAAGAATTACCAAACCGATTTAAAAAATAATGATACCAAAATGATGGTGACAATCCTTGCTCCAACATAGGCTACATTTTATGTCGGTGCCATTACTCTCAAAGGGGGTGCAGGAGCAAAAAATCTTTTGAAACTGCGATTTTGTGTTACTGAAGGGCCTAGAAACATGAAATTTGGAATGGTAGTTACTTATAAGATATAAATGATCTCTAATAACATTTCTTAAAAAGTTCGGAATTTAAAAAGAGTGAAAATGCGCGAAAAGAGTTCTAAAAAACGTTCTAAATGGCGATTTCTACACAATCTCAGAATGTACCCAACCAATTTCAAAAGTAATGATTGGAAATTGATGATGACAGTCCTTGCTCTAATATAGGATCTACTTCATGTCGGCGTCACTACCACCTTGCGGTTGCATTTTAAAAAACCGTTCTAAATTGTGATTTTTGTGATACTGAATGGGCTAGCAACTTAAAATTTGGCATGGTAATCACTTATGATATGTAAATGCTCTCTGAGAAGAGTTCCTTAAAAATTTGAAATTTAAATGGAGTGAAAATAAACGAAAAGCGTTCTAAAAACGTTCTAAATAGCAAATTTCTACGCAATCTCAGAAAATATAAACTGATTTCAGAAGTCATGGTTTCAAATTGATGGTGGCAGTCCCCGCTCCAACATAGCCTATATTTTACGTTGTTGTCACTACCACCTGGGGGTTACAGGAGCAAAAAATGTTCTAAATTGCGTTTTTGTGTTAAAGAGGGAGGGGGGGTCTAACATTTTTAATTGGAATGGTAATTACTTCAAAGTGCAAATGCTTTCTATGAATTGTCGGAAGAAAATTCCAAATTTAAAAGGATGCGCAGTGAGCGAAAAGCGTTCTAAATTACGATTTTTATGCAATCGTATGAAATACGAAACCGGTTTCAAACATAATGGTTGCAAATTGATGGTGATAGAATCTGCTCAAACGTAAGCTATATTTTATGTCGGTGCCGCAACCCTTAGAGGGTTGCAAGAGCAAAAAACTTTCTAAATTGCGATTACTGCGGTACTGAAGATGCTAGACACTTTAAATATAGCACGTTAGTTACTTATAAAATATAAATGGCCTCTAAGAAGAGTCGAAAATGAATTCGAAATTAAAAAGGGGTGAAGCGAAGGGAAGGAGCGAAAAGCATTCTAAAAGAGCCCTAAATTGCGATTTCTATGGAATCTCATTAAATAATAAACCGATTACAGAAGATATTGGTTGCGAATCAAGAGTGATAGTCCCTGATCCTGTACGCGCTATATTTTATGCCGGTGTCACTACCACCTGGTAAGCCCTTAAAAACATTTAAATTCCGTTTTCTATAGAATATTAGAAAATACCAACCGATTTCAAGGTTAATGTAGGCAAATTAATGGTGAAAATCTGTTTCAACATTTTTCGAGACATTCTATTTTAATTCTGTTTCGGCATTTTATGTTGGTGCCACTAACACCAGAGCAATGGTAGACTGTTAGACAAGAAGCTTGGAATTTGACATGATGGTTAATTTTAAGATGTAAATGTGTTAAGATGGTTTCTAAAAAATTCAAAACTTCAATGAATACTGAAATGAGCGTATGAAATGAGCATAAAAGTCTCAAAATACTTTATAAATTATCATTTATTTGGAATTAGTTTTAGTTCTTCTTATTAATTAAAATCTCATTTCTGTCTATTGCACTACTACAATGAAGATTAGTCAAACTGTGGCTTAATTTGTAATTTTTGAATTATTCCAAAAAGTGTTCTTCTAATAAAAAATAGTCTTGCAAATATCACTTGGCATATTTCAACTATTACGCGAGCAAAGCCGTGGGGTTTGCTAGTATTTATATATATTGTTCAAATTTTCAGTCGTTAATAAAATACTTATTATTCATCCTATCAAGTTGAAGTAAATTTTTTTAAACTTGTTCTGGATGACAATTGATGTTAATACAGATTTTTCAAATATTAATTCATTAATTAATTTTAGTTTTATATGGGAGACAAAATGGTGGCCATTGGTTATTGAACAGCATTTAATGTATCTTCATATCTATAAGGGGAACCATAGGGGGGACCCTGTTCTGTCGCCAAATACCGCCAAGTTTTTACCGCCAAATACCGCCAATTTGGCGATATATCGCCAAATTTGGCGACCAAAACGAGTCGCCAAAAGTGACGCCAACTTGGCGATATCTCTAATATTTCCCCAAATTCCCATAGACTTCCATTGTAAGTCTACTTGCTTATAGAAAATCAACAAATTGAGATATTTTAATACAACAAAAACTAATATTAGATTAAGGGATTATATTAAATTTTTCTTTGATGACCTAAGTAGGAATTGACTTTAAAAACAAAATTTTTATATTACTTGTTTTTTCTATTGTTCTACTACTAAATTCATATTTAAATATTATACTGTGACTCAAAATTTACTGTTTTCCTAAGTACGTAGTAGCAAACGAAACGATATACATTTCTATCTCTTGCCATAGATCTCTTCCCATTTAAAATATTTTGCGACACCCGGTAAGAGGGTAACACTGATTTTTTTTTAAACTGGGGCAGACAATATGCGACAATATATATATATATATATATATTGGTTGGATATTTGAACTCTTTTATGTACGTCGACGACAATTTGTGTTAACAATTGCAATTTATTTATCATAAAATAAATTTTGAAAGCAGAGACATTGGAATTGACGGGAGAGCATTATTGAACAATGATTTTCTATGATTTTAAAGTGGGCTGAATCAAGAAGAATGCCTCCAACGTCTACAATTAGCATATGGAAATGGAACTCCATCTCGCTCCTTTGTATTCAGGCGGTTTACAGAATTCAGCAGAGGTCGAAATTCTTTCCTGATGGACGAAGGCCACACCACACATACAGGAAGGCTTTTGTCAATTGAAATCCCAGAAAAAGTGTCGGCCATACGAAAAATGTTATTCGATGATAATCGCTGTACCTACCAATTGATATAGAATGGACTTAACATTGGATCCGCAGTTATACATGAAATTATTCATGAAGAACTTCATATGAAAAAATTAGTTTGTCGTTTGGTCCCCCATAATTTAATAGAACACCAAGAAGGCATCAGGTATCAGAAGGTATCAGAATCAGTAAAGAAACCCTAAAATTACTTAAACCTCCGCTGGTCGCAACTCCGGGGCTCCCGAGTTCGGGCGCCCGTTAGAAATTCACCATCAGTAATTAATTGACGCAATTCTAACGCTCTTAAATGGATCAGTGACCTTCATTAGGATGTAAAATGAGAGAATAGTGTATATTTGAATTAAAAAACCTCGTTTATTACACTCAAAGTAAGTCTGAGAGCTCTAGTGGCGGAGAGGAGAACGGAAATAATTGTGCTGTACCTCTCAGGCCTATTGCGACCGACAGTGGGTTAATGAAAGTGGGTACCTCATTATTTCTAAAATCATAACTGGTGATGAGACGGGCATATCTTTTTTGACGTTCCAAGGTGTCAAGAAAATAAGGTATAGGTCTTTGAAAATGATCCCAAACCATCAATGATGAAAAGACAACGACCAATTGAAAAAGGTAATGGATGCCGTGATCTTCAGAAATACAGGGCTAGTCAAAGGCATAAAGCTATAGGAACAGAAGACAGTTACGACTAACTGATACTCCACTAACTTGTCGTTGTCTTCCAGAAATTCTTCAAGAGGTGAATGTTAGAGGACTTCTGCTTCATTACGATAATGCATCTTCCCATTCAGCAAAAATCACAGTCAATTGCTTGAAAAAAAAAAAAAAAAAAATCAGAGGGATAAAATCTCTACCCTTTCCTCCTGATCTTACCATGTGTAACTTTTGGCTATTTCTTAATTTAAAAGAAAATTTACTTGGATGTTGTTTTCATTCTGAAAATGAGACTGATAACGCTATAAAAGCGTATTTTTTATCCATTTCAAGAAATAGATGGGACATTTAAACTTTGGAAAATGGCCTATCAAATCATTTAAATCATAACATCCCGTCAGATAAATTTTGGAATAGCTTGTTGGTGCCTTGCCTGCTACAAAATTGTTAACATTCAAGCATACTTATCTAGAAATGTTGAGATGTAAGCATCCAGACATAGGAGGAAAAGATAAAAACACAGCATAACTTACAACACCATAGTATGTTTATAAGCATGCGTATCCTGTGGAGAATCGCGAAAATGATTAAATTACATAACAAGGGCACATATGGTGTGTGGAAGTCATCATCGAGGATACGCAGAATTTCCAAATAAGCAATAATTATGTCTGAATCATGTCCATGTTAAGTCAGGAAATACAGTGGAACTCCGCTTATACGTTACCTGAGTTGTACGTTTCTACTCAGCGGTCCCAGTCGCTTGCCATTAAAAATTAGCTGAGTTATAAGTTTTTGAGTTACATGTTTCCCTCAGTTATACGTTACGTTTTTGCATTTGCGGATGAAATTTTGTCACACTTTTACGTTTTGCTGAAAATAATTTCAGAATTTTTGCTACGTCTTGCCTCCCGACTCTGCCTACGTGTCTGATTGTGATGATCCCACTCAGAACGATTAATCGGTGTCAAACTTTGGAACTGCTCTGAGGGCTTTTAACATAGTAAAGTGGTTCGTCAAGAGTACAAGCAATAACTAAAAAGCGGCTGCATTATTAACAAAAATGCAAAGTATAATGTTCAGAGTCGATTCTGGAGTAAAGAAACAATCCAAGATTATTGATTATTTCAATAAAATTTAGGAAACTGTTGAAATGTCTTTTGATAAAATATTTACATGCCAAAGCAATTTCAGTGATTTCTTTTGAGTACTCTATATATGTAAAGAATATTTTTAATAAAGCTTTTATAATAAAATAACTTCATGTGTAATTCTCTTATGTACAGTCGTGGAAAAAAAAAAGTAAACACCCCCTACCAACTCCTCAACAAATTATCGTAGACGAAAGTTACTGGTACCAAACGATTGGAAATAAAGTCTACTTTTAAATGATCTATATAAAATTTGCTTAGGGGACCATCTACATATTAAAACGAATCCAAACTTCATTTTTTTCAATGACAATACCCAATTTTAACGAGATATTTGAAATCTTCGGTTAAAACTATGCCTAGACATCGAATTTCAAGTCATTTGAATGATAAGTTTTTGAATTATAAGCATCCAAAAATTATTGCTTCCAATGTTAAATTACATTTTCATATTTTTATTTATAGCTCCTAAAATTATGCTCTTAATGTGCTAATTTTTTGTGAAGCAATAATACTAAAATACCCAAACATAAATACGTTGAATTTGCAATTTTTATTAATTTTATGATATGAATTATGAAATTAATATTCGAAAAAATTATGAATTGCAACGTACAGTTTTTTTGATGGATTTAGATTTATTAAGTCCTGCTTCATGGAAATCCAAAATTTCACATTTTTCTTCCAAGTAGTTTTCAAATTATGCTTAAAAAACGGCAGAATGATGTTTTAAGGGGCCGTCTGTGATAGAAGTGACTAGATATTTTGAAATTTCTTCTGCTGTCGTGTAATCTAGCAGACTTCATTGACTGCTTGAATGGTGCTTAAGGTGCCTTGATCACCTTGATCACCGATTGTAAACCGACACTCTGTCGGTTTACAATCGGGTACGGAACTTCAATTTGGATACAGCCCTTAAAATACGCTCGTTTTAAAATAATTAATTTCTCGGAAACTTATGGTACGAATTACATAAAAATTTGTTTTTAGGCTAATTGAAGGGTGTAAAGTTCATATATGCTGTCCGAATTGTGCACTGCTGTTGAAAAAAGTAAAGTTATGGTTCGTTTTAATATGTAGATGGCCCCCTAAGCAAATTGTATATACATCATTTAAAAGTAGACTTTATTACCAATCGTTCGGTACCAGTAACTTTCTTCTACGATAATTTGTTGAGGAATTAGTAGGGGGTGTTTACTTTTTTTTTCCACGACTGTACCTTTGTTTTTTACTCAGTTACATTTCCGCGAATTTCTGAATGGATGCAGTAAAGCTTACAAAACATGAGTTTTCGATATTAAAAGTATATTTTTAAAAACGGCTGCAGTAAACCATTAATTGTGATGTATGTTTTACTGAGTTCTGCGTTTTGTTGTCCGGCCCCGAGTAAAACGTATAACTGGAGTTCCTCTGTACACTGTTAAAAATATCGTAAAAAATTACCTCTGCTTTTAAAAGCTATCTATTTTCTGACCAATGAGAACTCTTCATAGGTATTTATGTAGCATTCTTATTGGTCAGAAAATAGATAGCCTTTAAAAACAGAGGTAATTTTTCACGATATTTTTAACAGTGTATAGAGTTTCAAAATAAACGGGATTGGAAAAAATTGTGCGATGATTTTTTCAAAATAAGGGATTTGGGTTGCATTCATGTCTTATAAGGGATTAGGATGTCTGTAGATTTATTAATAAAATTAGCAAGTTAATTATAAAACTGTCACATTTCGGTATCACGAGTTTCAGTTTTCCTCATAAAAGGAATTATGAAAGGGTCTGTACAGTATCTGGACTACCTAGCGTATTTTAGTTGGAATATCTAAGCGTTACTATAAAATTATAACATTATGCAAGCGTCAGAAAATCTTGTAGCGAATAATCAGCAAAATAAAGGAAGGCGTCGCCACTTAGAAATTTTATAGGAAAATATAATTCCTTATAGGCGGGGTTTTGCGGACAAAAGTTAAGAAAGAATTGAAAAAGAAAAAAGATGAGGAGAAGATCAAAATTTGTTGAGGAAAGATGGTTTTTAAACTGGGAATTTTCTTCCAGGCCTACTTATAAGCTGCCGCACAGTAGTAGTAATTAGAATTTTATAGAGTGGTGCAACCTTCCTGGATTATACACTAAATTGGATTAGATCTTGATGACACTCTGATCAAAGCAATGTAAGAGGTGAGTGGGAATACAGTCACCGCCGCTTAATAAAATAATATTCGTTCTGAACCAAATTGATTTTAATAAGCGGCTTACTTTTATATACAGCGAACATTCCCGAACCCAAAAACGAAGATGGTACCTTACAAACTCGGAAAGAAATTGCAAAATATGACATCTAATGGCATTAACAAACAGGATTAGTTATTCTTTGTTTTAAATTAGTTAATTATTCATTCAAAATAAAAAACTACCATACATATAAAATTAATAAATGCTTACACATATAAAATTAATTTAATTACGCATTATTACATTATTGGGCTTTCTGAAAATCTGATATCAATGGTGCTTTGTTTGGTCGGAACAATCAAACGTTCATTGTTTTTAGCAAAAGAGTAATACTGGCTGTACAGTTCCTGTTGTGTACCCCGATTCTCTAGTATCCTTCTGAGTGTATAAAGAGCTTTGCGCGCATCAGCATCAGTGGGTAGAGGATCTGGCTCTTCGTCCGTCTACGTCGGAATCTTCATCTTCACTAGCTGGTCTGCTTGAAATTTGCGAAGACAAGAATTGTTCCACTATTTCTGTGTCAGATATTTCACTGGAGGTTGTGAGATTTTCGCCAGTTTCGACATATTGAAGAAAATCCTTGTCAAATTCTTCCTTACTTTCAGAGATGGCGGCAATTTCTTGTGACTCTTGAGATTTAAATCCGCAAGCCAAGAAGCAATTTTTTATCCTGTCTTTTGTTACACTGTCCCAAGACATTTTAATATAATGCATCGCATCCAATAAACTGATAGATTTTGCTATGAAGCTTACAGAAGAAGACGCAGATGAATCACATACTTCGACTTCTGTTACTGCTTTTTTTTTTTTTTTTTTGGCAAATTCCTTCCTATAATAACATTTAAAAGCTTTGATAATTCCCTGATCAAGTGGCACTGGTGGTGTTAAGTGAAAGAAACACTATTTTTATTTGCTTCAACGTTAAATCTGGAGGATGTGCAGCGCAATTGTCCATAACCAGGGGAATATTTTCCTTAATTTTTTTGTCCCATTGCACAAGAAAATCCGTGAAAATTGGAAATGTCATTCACGATTTCTTATTGTTGCGGGGAAAACTTTTCACTACTTTAAACAGGGTGGTTTCTTACTTTCTCAAATCACTAAAGGTGTTTTCTTGATGGTCCCCGTCATGTTGCACGTCAGAAGAACAGTTACACGTTGTTTAATTCTCTTGCATCCTTTACTGGACTCTGTTTTGAACATAATGAGTGTGTTCTAGCAAAGTCCGATAAAACAGTCCTGTTTCATCAGTGTTAAAGATTTGAGAAGGATCATAAACTTTCAAGAAATCGGGCAAAATGTTTTCTTTCGAGTAATCTACAGCGTCCAAATCCGCGTCCTGCTTTTCGGCGTACAGTTTGCGATAAGCGATATTGTTCTGTTCTTTCCATCGTGGTAATCAGACATCAATGGGTCTGAAGTTTTCAACACTCATAATTTGCGCGAACTGTTCGGCTTTCTCGCACAAAATTCGGCGAGAGATGGGAATTTTTTTTAACCTGGCATTTTTAAACCATTCTGAAAGGGCTGCCTCGTCATCTTCTGCTTTTCCTTCTCCGCTTCCTTTTGCGGCTCAAATTTCCGTTTGCTACAATTTCATACTTAATATTGTCTCTGTTCTTAAGCAAATTGCATAAAGCAGATTGGGAAATCCCAAGCTTTGACGCCGCTTCCCTTTGGCTACATGTTATTTTTCGGTAAATTATCATAATTCTCTAAAATTTTACTCTTTTCTTTCAAGCTTAAATCATTTCTCTTATATATCTTACTCGTTAGACGTTTCAAACGAAACAAAACTGAATCAAACTGAACTAAATTCTCTTTTAAAAATTACAGAATGAAAAAAAAATATGCCACGTGGTCACTGTAACAACTATTTTTGAAATTTACTATTGCACTAATAATCTTTGAAAGAGTGCATTCGTTTATCCTTTCCCCCATACATCTACACCTTACCCCATTCCTCATTCATCCCCCTTTTCTTTCTACACTAATCTTCTACGAATTCCGAGGGGTAAAATTGGTTGTTAGGACACGTGATGGGCGTGTTTGTTGCTAAGCACGTGTGACTCTCTGGTACCGGCTGTAATTTTTTTGTTATGTTTTGCTTACGTTTAATCTAAAAAAGAAAGCAAAAATAAAATTTTCCAGTGAAGATTAAACTGATTGTTTTGCTTGCACATACCGAGTGTCCCAAAAATGACTGATGGATTTTAAAATTCAATAACTTGCAAACGGTGACAGACATTAAAAAAAATTCTTGCAGGATTGTTATGTAAGAAGTCAGGAGTTTTTATGCTGCGATTATCAGTTTTAGTTACAAATAGTATCGATAGATGACGCTGCAACCAATAATCGCTAAATACAGGCTCGATTTTTCGGCCTTTCTTTTCTCCCATGCGAAAAAAGGAGATTACAATGTATTGAATGGATTCCGAAGTACCCAAAATCGGGTCTGGACTGAGCACCTATTGCTCTCAGGGCCATCTATTGTTTGAAATTGGAAATAAAATCAAGAGTCACAGTAAAGAAACTTCCGACATCATACATAACCCTCCTGCAAGAATTTTTTTAATATCTGTCACCGTTTACAAGTTATTGGATTTTAAAATCCACCATCAGTTGTGAAACACCCGGTATCTACAACGTTTTGCTGCTGAAGAAATTTTTTGACTTTATTTACCGACTATTCTGATTTTATTAAGCGGCAGCTTTAACAGAAGTTTTTATTGATTTGAATCCGGTCCTCCCAATTTGATCAGATTAAGCGGCTGATTTTATTACCCAGTGATATTATAAAGCGGCGGGTAATGTATTTTATCATATTTCTGGCAGTCAAATTAAAGTGTAAAAAATGAATTAAAACAAAATGAAAATTAGGAATTTTAAGCATCCTAAGTGCCCTTATGAATGTTAAATTATAATCTGTACAGGATATTTCAAAACTATATGTCAGAAATGTAAAGGTAGGTAGAGGGGACCTAAATAAACAGATTTCGTATAGGAATGTGGGTGCGGAAATGCAGAGTTGAAGCAGTATAGGGAGGGCGCTGTTGAGTTCGGCGAATGAAAGCGCTTCGCTGACTTGAATCGTCATTCTTCGCACGGATTTCGAGCAACATGCATCGTTACACCAGTGCGGAACTTACTGAGATGCATTTCATGTATGGGGCTGCGTAAGAAAATGGCTAACTCTAAACGCACGCCCAACAGATCTCGAGCTTGTCGAAGGGCTATACTCTACTGTGCGTAATACTGTTTTTTCCACTGCAGGAATTCTGCGACTGCGGTATCTACCTCTGCCAGTGACCGTATCACGCCTCGGAGCACAAAACGATCCACTCGCGCATAACTCCCGATGAAGATGCTGAAATTGTTCGGCGATCCGGCATATTCCTACCGCGAATCGTTCCATGTACATCCTTTGAGCAGCCGCCTCATTGCCTTACGCAGCCCCATACATGGAATGCATGTCGGCCTCGAAATACGTGCAGAGAATGATGAATCAAGCCAGCTAAGTGCTTTTACCCACAGAACTCAACAGCACCCTCTACTGCCTCAACGCTGCATTTCCGTACCCACATTCCGAAACGAAATCTGTTTATTTAGATCCTTCTACCTGCTTTACATTTCTGACATATAGTTTCGAAACACCCTGTATAAATTTATCTATGTATATTCTTTAATGTTAATATCTTATATAAATGAAAAACAAGTATTTAAGGTTTGTTGTTGGTGCCTTTGTTGCTCTTCTATTTTAACATAAATCACTATTTTATCATTATTCTTTCTTGAACTTATTTATTTATTTAAGAATACCCGACTCTCGAATTTGGGGGGCCGTTCCTTCGGTTCACGTGTGAAAGGGAATGCACGTGGGTGATTTGAGGTCTAATTTCAAGGATTGCTTGTGGGTGATTTGAAGTCTAATTTCGAGGATTGTACGTGTAGTTGGGTAAAATTTTCGCTTGTAGTACGTGGAATAGGTCGTCCAGAAGACATCTGACTGATTGCGAGAAATGGCATGCGGTGGGTAGAATGGAAGCAGAACAGACACTTTCAGGGGTCTGTAAATACTTAAAAATAGCCAAAAGCGTCATGTCAAGACTATGGAAACGGTTAACAGACACTGGTAATGTGAACAGACAACCACGTCAAGGTAAAAAACGTGCCACAGTAGATTCTTGGGACCGTTGTTTGGCAACGATTACTAAAAGAAACAGGCAACTGATGTCAGTTCAGATTGAAAGGGAGTTCGCTGCAGCAACAGGAACTCAACCACCCAGATTTACTGTGAGTAACAGGCTGCATAAAAAAAGGGCTGCATACAAGGAAACCCAATATTTGTATTCCACTAACTCCGGCAGCGACATGCGCCCGGTGAAGTACCACCGGCTGGAGCAGAGTTCTCTTTGACGTGTTACCATATGGGGAGAAAAACGCATGCAATAAAGCTGCAAACATCCGTGAAAGGCATCGATACAAAGGTCATGGAATTATGGTATGGGTGAACATCATTTTGAATGGCCACACTGATCTACAATTTTTTACCAGTGCAACTGTGAATGCTAAAATATATAGAAATGAGGCTTCTGATATTCATGCCAAGTTGTTTAATCTCTCCGGGACCATGGTGCATATATGCATCTTCAAAAGGTGCTTACAGAACTTGTTTTTGATACCACTAAAAAGGAAAAGGAAAATTTTCCTTATTTAATTAAGACATTTTCTTGATTGGTAAACTAAATTCAATTATTTGACAAAAAGTGGTGTCAAAGGAATAAAATTTATGTAAAAGATGCTGGTACCGAACGGGTTAAGGGTGCAATCGAATGCTTTGAGATTTTATGCTTATTAATAGTCTAGAAGTGCTATCCCCTCCACGGAACTCCGAAGTGTCCCTTCCAGAGCTGCAGAAATCCCACCCGAAAAAAAGTCTGGATTCAACATTTCCTTTGACCCCAGTTACTAATTGTGAACGCCCAGTTTAACATTGCTTCAATAAATTTCATGGTGGCAATAAGAATTTTATGTATGGAGAAGGTCTTGTGTGGCATTTTGTCTTTAACAATAAGAAATCGAAAGCATAAACTGAAGTTGATTCACGTACCAAAATCCGGAGCTTACTGCTGAACTTGGAGAATGCTCTAAAACTGTTTCGAACCATCTGAAATAAATTGGTTGGGATTTAGGAAGTACAATAACAGAAACCACCATTATTTTTTTACACATCCTAATACTTCCAAAAGCGCGCTAATCCATCACAAATAAATTTGTTACAAAAATTTAACTTCTAAAGACGACCAGTAGGAAGCAACTATTAGATCGAATATGGTATCAAAAACGGCGAAATATAGAAACCCAAAAGAATTATGGCTGTTTTAGACAATTGTAACAAAACTATTTTTTCCAGCATGAACCAAGGTTACCAGTTTGGCCTCCATTTTTATTAAGAAAATCCAAATTCTCACCAGAAAATAAAAATAGCATTTTTTCTTTATTTAATGACGGAAATTTTGTGATTACAAAAAGTAAAGATGCTTCTTCCAAAACTTCCGATGTGAATTTGAAATTTCGAATTAAAAGTGGATGCCAAACTGGTAACCCTGGCATGAACTATATTCGATGCGTGTGCTTCTTACATTACTAGTTTCTGTAGCTGAAATTGCAAGATCTTTTTCTTAAAGATCTCAAAAACTCACAACTAACGGCTCACTGACACTTATGTGAAATCATTATCCAATGTCTAATACAGCGCAAGTTCTTAATTCAACGACAACCTTGAAATTGCTATTTTAAACTTAACCACTTGATCCTAACTTTATTGTAGGCAAATGTTATGTATTATGAAATTTGATTTAAATGAATTTCTACAAATTTCTAAATAAATTAATTCTCTTCATATGGGCTCAGTTTTTTACATCATAATGTTTGTAAAATCTTTTTTACTGATAAATACTAATGTAACTTCAATGTATTATTAGCTGCAGTTACAGAGATTGATCTTACTTTTTTTTATCAATGCTTTTTTTTTTTAATTAAGAAATTAAATAAGGATATACCTAAATTCTTAAAGTTATTCGAAATACTTCTATTATACATACACACAGGGGCGTCGCCATGGGGGGGTTAGGGAGGGGAGCCTCCCCCCCCCAATATATGTGAAGTTGGAAAATTTGAGCAGCTTAGAGTTGGGAAATTCTAGATTTTTGAGACATTTCCTTTTCTAATAAAAAAAATTACGAAATTTTTGTTTTTTGATTATGTTTCCGAGTACTGTAACAGTACACATGTTAAATTATCAAAAGAAATATAAAAAGAAATCAGCCACACCCAATCTATCATTATGTTTTTCAGTTCTACAAAAATATTA